>JARFIY010000337.1:7875454-8508636 GCA_036346155.1 Sinelater perroti | reverse complement strand
CCGAGAAAGCTAGATGTTCCTTACGTTATTTAGTTCTAGTTAAACACATTGTGCAACATCAATGCTATGAGTAACAAAAATATTTTTTAATATAGCAATAAATTTAATTAAAAAAAAAAGCAAATCAAAAATAAAGCGGCGCTTAGTGACTTTCTTGACCCTAAATATATTCATATAAAATATATTCAAAGTTTGTGCTACCCAGATAGACTTTTAATGCAACATTTTACGTGAAAGTAGTTAAATCTACGTTTCTGACCATAAAAATATGTAGAATCGTGGGTTTCTGGTAGTAGGAACGTTTCTGGTGAAATAAACTATACCAACACTACCCTAGCTTTCCTATAATTTGGATCTGGTCTCACTCATCCTATTTTTTTTGGCTTAAATTCAACTTTAAAAAGAACTATTTTAGGATTGTTAAATATGTTTAGGCTGCTATAATAAGTGATCCGAAAAAAAACTTCAATTTCAGTCTTTCAGGTGAGCTATAATGCGTGGTATGTTGATGTTCAAAAATTTTATTTTGAGAATATTAAATATATATATATATATATATATATATATATATATATATATATATATATATAATAACGTATCATTAATTAAACGAATTTTTGGAATAAGGTTTATTACTTTCCGTACGTATCTTGTATGCGTTAGTAGAAAAACTTATAGGCTTTTATAATTTTTATTAACATGAAGAAACTTTGATGTATACAATTTTAAGATTGCACTGTTTTTTCATAATTGTAATAATATTTTCTTTTAATTTTATTCTAATAATAAAACTACTACTGTCTTTTATTAAGGTTAGCAGAATTTGTCTTGAAAATCAGGCTTTATTTTTTTGTTTATTCAGTTAAAAGGTTAACTTTGTTTTTACAACGAAGATGTTCATTAAATACAGTGGTCTTTTAAGTCAATTATACTGCAATTTTTGCACGCGTGGGAATACCGCTATCAACGGTGTATTTTTTAATTACATTTTTGTTTGCTCAACAATTTATATTATTATACAAGGCACTGATAACCGTTTGCATTAATATACGAATAACATGACCCTCAAGAAATAATTTGATTGTTAATTAGTTGTGTTTTGCTATAAGGGTGTGTTGAAATAAACTGAAACTGTTGACCTAGTGTGTAGTAGATTGCCCCGCTGCAATTGATGAGACTGGTGTAGAATGTTTTAACAAGTTTTGCTAAATGTTCAATTGTGGGGATGCTCAATTCTTAGTGCAGTGCTGATTTGTGATGATTGAGATTCTGAGGATTTTGTTCTGGAGTACATAGATCCTATGAAAATTTGTTTTGAATATGTTGGCCCAAACGACACACCATAGAGGACTAATAGTCGTATGAGTGATTTATGTGGGATAATGGTGCATTGGGTGAGCAAGGTTTAGAAGTAGCTGTAACTAAATTGTCTCCTGTGTCCTTCGCTTAGTTTTTTAAGGGCATGGTGTTTTCAGGTGAGCTTAGTATTGAGACAATTACCTACTTATTTAACAGTCCCATCATTGGCGTTCTATTGAATAGAGTGGGTTATTAATTCATCTCAGTATAAAGATTTTTGTAACACATTTGGCATAATTGGTTGGTATACTCTATCGATTGAACCATATTCTAAGTATTTATAACGGTAACATCTTGTAGTTCAATGATAGCCACTGTGTCGTCTGCGTACATATATTTGAGATCAGCGTTGACGTTGGAAAAGCCTCGCATAAAGAAGTTAAAGTATATTTTTGAAGGAGAATCTTGAAGTGTAAATTTTAACTAAAAAGTGCGATTGTCTAAGAAGAATATAGTGGATTTGATATAGTCTGGTATCGTGTAAGTAAGATATTTTATTTGAGGCTGTCTATCCACAAGCGATGAAAATATTGTGTGATGTCAACAAACAGGATTACTGTGAGTTGTTAGGATTCAAATTATCTTTTGGTGGTTTCTGTCACAGGTTGTATTTGATGGCAAGTGGAGTAGGTTGGAGAAACATCTGGTATTTAGACTTCTTCATTTAGCCGGGAATGGATGACTTTTTCCAAAAGTTTCGAAACAGTCGATTGTAGACTGAGTGGACTGTAACTGTTGATGTTTTTTATTTTTTCCCGGTTTGGAGAACATATATATATATATATATATATATATATATATATATATATATATATATATATATATATATATATATATATATATATATATATATATAGTTGCATATTTCCATGCATTAAAGAAATACTCTGATTTTAGATGTGTTAAAAATTGTTTCTAAATACGCGTATATTTTTTAGTGAGTTTCTTTAATATGATATTAGGTATTGCGTCGTAGCCCCGCGATTTGTTTATTGATAATATTTTTACTATAGAAGCAAGTTCCTCAAGTTAGGTTAGTTTAAAGTTGGCTTCTGGAGTTGGTTGATGTGTTTCAATATGGTTGGTCACTATGTTTTTAAGAACCGGGTCTCTGTGGTTGTGAGATATGAACATTTTTTGAGATTTTCCACAAAGGTTTTGCTTTTTTCTTTATTGCAGTTGAGTATTTGAGTACCCGTGGTAATTAGTAGCGTCTTGCATGGTTGGCGTAATATCTGTTTGGTTATTTTTTATAGTCCCAAATCTCCTGGTTCGAGATTACTTATACACGAGTTCATGTTTAATGCAGTGAGCTAAGTTATTGAAGATGTTTTTTTTTGCGGAACTTTAGGTTCTCTACCATTATCTTCTCAGTGAGTTCTTTTGTATGATTAAGTTGAGTAAATGTTTGGGTGATACATTATCAGTTCTTGCGAGATAAAATATCCACTATATCGGGTTAATAGTCGTTTCAGTATGGTTAGAAGAGCTTCTATACTTAAGAGCATAACAATCGACTCAACAACATGATCGAGTTTTGAGAGAACGTGTATCCACCCCCAGATAGAATGTCAAATAAACTTCAGTGTATTGTTTGGAAGCTTAAAAACTATGATTTTAAATGATACCATTGTAATTGGAATTGAACCTGTTCTGATAAAGTTATGTGCCTATAAATATGTATAACACAAAGGAGCTGAAAAGGAAAAGATGATTGTAAAATGCAACCTTTTAGGGATATTGAAACGAGAAATCGATCGTCTCTCTCTATTGTCACGTGCTTACGGCTGCCTCTTTGCCGACGGACGTAGCCACCAGGTTCCCGGTACCGACGCCATACTCTCGACACAGGTGATTGATTTAGATTTAGTCTATTTGCCAGGGCCCTTCGACGGTTGTGGTATCCATTTTCTCGCAAATCACAAGAGTACTTACATCACTTACTTGCTTACGTCAACTTCGGATAAGGGGCTGAAATGAATTAGTGGTTTGCAAAAGCCAATCACAGCATATGCGTTCCAATTGCCAAGATTCGTAAAACCCTGCAATTTTTTTAAATGTGTCATCCGATTAATGCAATAGTAACAGTTTTTTAAAGCTCAATAATAAAGTACTTCTTGCAAGTTGACGTTTTTATTTTTATTTTAGTTAGCCTTAACAGGAAAAAAATGCGTGTGCAGCTAGTGAATCGATTGTTTTGCTCTAAAGTGCGTTTGAAAAGCATAAGTTGCTGTTCGGTACGGGGCGGGGGGGAGTGGATACTCTACATCTCCACGTGGTGTTTTTAAAGTTTAAGTCTCCGATAAACTGAATAGATTTATTTATGTTAAATATTGTTGAGATATATTGCTCCAGAAATCGTTTGTTGTGTTGTTTATAGGCACATACCATGTTTACGGCAGTGCTGCTTTGTTAGTTATTAGTAATTGTTTGATTTGTTCAATATAGGGTTGGATTAGATTAATGAGAGATGAAAGTGTAGTGTTGAGTAAGAATGATGTTTCTGCTGTTGGGGTGTTCGTTTTGGTTGGCATGGTGTGCTTTTTGTGGGGTACTGGGTAGGAGTTGAAAAATGTTTTTGTTATTGTCAAGTACGTGATGTTCTGAGTTCTTGGTGTTTTGTGAGATTCAATTCTAAGTCGTCTGCCTTGATTCTTAGTTTTAGCGAAATATTTACATCCCTTTAGGTGGATGATTTTCCCCACAATTGATACATGATGGAGGCTTGCTTGTAGTGATTTGTTATAATTGGTATATAAGTGATTGCCCTGGCAAGTTACGCATCTTGGTTTGAGCCTGCGGTAATTTTTAGTGTGTCCAATACGTTAACATCTATAACATCAGGGATTTTACTATTGTTCTTTCATGTTCCAATGGTCACTATTGTGTGATAAATTTTGTTAATATTAAATATTTTGTATGCTTGTTCGTTGGCTGTTAGGAATACTGCGCCGACTGGCACTGGTGCTTTGTCTTTGTATAGTAGCTTTGTGGCCCGCTTTATCGGTAGGTTATGTTCAGCAACTTTTTCTTAAATATCAACTTTAGTTAAAAAAATTGGACGTTTTTTATAAGTACCGAAATAGGTCTGCTATTGAAATTTTGGTATGTATAAAATTCTATTTTATTGTCTAAATAATGTTTAACTAATGTCCTGTAGTCGTATTGACTTATTGCGTAATTTTTAATGCATTTGAGGTTAAAGATGCAAATTTTTCTTTAGCAAAGTTTTTTATGTCGTTGATTATCTCTTTATGATTGATCGGGCCGTGCAAGAAGATAGATGGTACTTTTATTTTAGGTATTTTTTTAGTTATTTCTGTTTTATTTGCAGCAGAAGATTTAAGGTGGCTAGATAAATCTATTTGTTTTTTTTTCGATTAGAGATTTAGGTTTCCAGATATATATATATATATATATATATATATATATATATATATATATATATATATATATTTTTTTTTTTTATAGGTCGGTGGAAGTAAGTTCTCTGGGTGTTTTTGAAATATAGACATGGTGATTGTGTATGTACTTGCAGTTATTAATAATTAACAAATTAAATAAAACTTTGTTACCAAAAAGAAAATAAAAGTGAATGTTGTTTGCATTAAGCAGTTATCGCTGATGACAAACGTTACGCCCTTACATTTCCGAGTCGCGATAGGAGCGTGTACACGTTTTAGCTGCTTGAAAACAAAGCGAGGACTAACAGTGTGTTTTATGTTTAAAGATGTTGTTTTGAATATTATTAAATGTATATAAATAAATCTTTAGTTAAACGATTTTTTTTGGGTTAATCTAATTAAATGTAGAACATACCTTGTGTACCATAAAACTTTGAAAGTGGGATACTTTATAAAGTCATAAAAAGTTGTTTGGGTTAAGATTTACAGAAGTTATACAGAACGGTCTAGGCAGACTTGCAAGAGCAGTCTGATAAAATTTTGTTTTTCAGTTCCAAAACAGTATTTCAGAGGAAAGTTCTTATCTCAGTAATTTGTCAAGTTGTTAAACATATTATCAACATTTTATCAATCAGCAACTCTTATTTAAAAAATCATTATAATTATTCTAAATAGTTTATCCCACTGTAGTAATCTCAATCTCTTTAGTGTTTATGTATTTTCACTTCAAATACGTGATGGGCATAAAGCAGATTAGGTTAACAAAATTTACTTCTGTCCAACATACTTTTGACAAAAGCATACCTGACCATTCATCAAAAAAGTGTATTACCTAAATGCTGAAGCATCAACGGCACTACTATTATAAACAGCACATACGTAACCAAATTTGTTAAATTTCTTCTATAGAATCAATGCTCATTTTTATAACCTACTATTACGAATTACTAATAAACGTAAAATTTGTGTACAGTTATTTTATCACAAGGGGTTGCCTGTCAAAAAATATTTTTGACATCCTAGGTTGACAATTTTTCACCCGCCTTCCCTCAAAGTTTTTCAAGGTAGGAATATATAAATTTTTAATTGGATTGGCTTTTTTCCTGGATCGCCATTCATAATGGGCGTAAGCATAAATCGCCCATAAGAAATATGTAATACGTAAAATTGAACCAATACATAGCTTATGCATTCGTTCATAATGCACTCCCGTAATTTTTTCGTTTTACGTTCATACGTAAGAAATCGGTTCAACTTTAAATATTTCTTAAATTTATTTGCAGTAATCTAATTTTTCCCTAAACTAATGTTAGCTGCAGTAACAGAATGTTTGTTTTGATTCTAAACTTTAGTACTGTCGACAAATTGGCTTCGTGTTTACAACGGACAGGAAACTATTAATTAATTTAATAAATACGCATTTGTTTCTACACCATAAAAAGATAACAGGTATAAAGGCAACATAATTATGCAAAATGCCTGAAAGGACATTGCTGCCGCTACTTTGATTGAGCATGCGCATCTTTCAAATGTTTACAAAAGACTTACGTGTATTATACGTATTTCTTATGTTTATGTTTATTATGAATGGGCGCTTTCTCCGCGAACATCCGCCTGGCGGAAACAAATGAAATGACTTCGTGTAAATTAAGCGCTCAGAGCGCGGCACGCTAAATTTAATGTCCGCCGTCTTTGTTTACTTTTCATTTAAATATATAGGCTGTATATATTTCTACCCACGGATCTCTTCGTGTAAATCAAGGGCGTAGGGCACGCCACATCTCTTTGTTTACTTTCTGTTCAAATGTATAAATTATACTATACATTACTACCTTTTTTAACTACCATATAAGATATTTAAATATGTTTTTGCATATATAGATAAAGAAACAATAAAGTTTGCAGTTAGAGTAGTGTCAATTATTTAAAAAAACACTACATTTTGGCATTTATTTTAAAACCTTGTCAAGAGGTGCAAGCAGTTTAGCTTTTATTCGAATTTTCAATCCGATTGTTCTTTAAACAGAGGTAAAAATTTTAGAAGCTTGATAATTTGTTTTGTTGTTGGTATTGAGTGGCCTAAACCGCCCGCGCAGTGGGGGGGGCATGTAAAATGATGTAGCTTGTTTATAAATGGGAAAAAGTAAATTTGGGACCTTTTTTTATTTGACAAACAACTAAGGGTTACCGTCCTCTATAAGATTAGAAAAGGTCTCTATATATGGCCTGCTATTTATTTGTTGGTTTAATCTACATTTGTCATTTGATAATTTCTATAAAGTATGTCGATTCTTTTTAAGGTTTTTGGGAACGTAAAATGTAATATTTATGACAGTACAATTTTTTCTAATTTGGTGACATTAACAAAATTTGCTAGTAGTGCAACAATTAGAAATATGGTTATTCGCTAGCACAATTGTAAAGCTAACTTGAAAATGACAAAAATATTCTAAAGTTATTTAAAGTACCACTTGGTATAGTATTATTTTGCTAAACATCACTCCACCTAAAATTAGCTGATTTATATTCTAGAAAATTATAGCAATCTAAGTTAGAATTGTTTCAGTAGTGGTGATGTAGTCATGCCTTTGTGTTCAACTATTGTTCATAGCTGCACGTTTTTGTTAAAGCTATATAATATGCAGGGTTTTAAAATAGTATTTAAGATTAACAGGACACACATAATGCGATAGGAAGCAAGTTAAAAAATCTTGGTATACATAAATACACGAATTAGTCGATAAAAGCGATGCTATTTTAATGGCTTATTATTTCTTTTTATTGTTTCTTTTTCAGGAAAACGGGTTACAATTAAATAAGATGTTCTAAATTTTTTTCTATATCTACATGGGATCTACATTGTCGTTTCAAAGAACCCCGCACCCTTTAAAAAACCCGGGTTTTGCTTAAATCATCCGACCTATTCGTCAGAGAAAATTTGTAAGTTCGTTTACGGATGTTGCATAAACTAAAATTATTTGGTCGCCGACAGGCAACTGAATTTAGTGTATTATCTCGTATTAAAATTTCGATCCTTCCGAACATTCTATACCACCTTCTAATGTCCTGAGATAATGAGCATCCTTGTTTTAAACCCTTAGATACTTTTATATTTCTGGTTACTATTCCTCCTATCTTTATTTGATTGCACTAGATTGATCCATTTATCCTTAACCTCCATTTTCTTCATCGCTTGCCATATTATACATGTGGACACGCTGTCGTATGCTTTTTCCAAATCCACGAAGCTCGTGTAATTTTTTATGCTCTTTTTTGTTTTTGTTTTTTCTAAAATGTGCCTTATACAACAGATGTTATCTAGACACGACCGATTTGCTCCAAACCCACTTTGCTCTTTGTTAAAATATTTTATAAGTTCTTCGATATTTTGCTTTACAATTTTTCCAAGTTCTCTTGCTATTGCTGTAGGCAGAATGCATGACGTTTTGTTAACCTTTTTATGTATAGAAACTACGTATACGTAATTCCATTCTTCTGGTGTGTCTTCTCCGTTTTCTATTTGTTTTTGAATATTTTAGTTAGTATGTCTATTACTGCCTGTCTTCCGTTTTCTACAGTTGTATCTTTATATTTCCCGCTCTTGGCGACTTATTGTTTTTACTGTCCTTTAGTGCTTTTATAACATCTTCTCTTTTTATGTCATTATTATGTATTGTTTGTCTGTTGTTTTCTTAATTCTCCTTCGGATCTGTGTATTCTGGCCTTTTTTCTTGTAACAGTATTATATAATGTTCTATTCACTGATTAAGGATTAATAATTTTATTGTTTTTGTTCTTTTATTATCTTGTCTTAGGTTTCAAATTATTCTCCATGCTTCCCTAGATTTGCTATATTTCAAGGTACTGCTTATATTCTCACAGACAGAGTCCCATTGTTCGTTTTTTTCTTGTCTAACTTGTGATTTCACTTGTATTTTACATTGAACATATATCTGTCTAGATTCTGGTGTTTTTAAGAGAACCATTTACTATACACATTCTTTTTGTCTTTAATTTTTTCTTTCAATGTTGTACTAAAAGTTTCGGGAAGTTTAGTTCTCTTGTTTCTGTTCCTAGTGCTTCTCAGGCTGCCTCATTTATATTTTGTTTACGTGATCATATAGTTTATTCGGCCTCTCATCTCGACTTGTATCCAGCCTTATATTTAACCTGTTTTAATATAGTGCCTCAATGCTGTCCTATCTCAGCAAGTCTGTTTTGTATATTGGGTACTTTAATTCTACTGTTTATTAATCATCCTCTTATTTACTACTATCACATCTCTTGTGTTCCTTTATAAACTTTTCTACAACTATGAGGTGATTTGATCTATATTCCGGTTCTCGAAACACTCTTACGTCCTGGACCACTATACTCTGCTCTCCCTGAACGATTATCAATTCGATAATCGATCGGAGACCTCGTATTGGTTGTGTCCATGTATATTGGTAAATATTTTTGTGTTCGAAAAAGTATTTGCTTTATATTTTATGATGTTTACGGTGTCTTTACCAAAACTTCTCATTATTTGATATTTGTCTCATTTTCAAACTCTACTGTTCATGTTGCTTATTAATATTAGATTGTTTTTTCTATTTACTTTTTCTATTTTTTGTGTCCTGTTCTTTTTTTCTTGGTTTTTGTTAAAACTTGTATATACGGATTTATTTTTCTATTTCTATTATTACTTCTTTCCTTTTAGTCGCTAAACCCTCCATGTTTCACGTCACTATTTTGAAAGTTTGTTTTTTTTGTCTTTGTTGCCTTTTGTTTGTTCCGTTTGATTTGTTCTTAGGCTCGTTTCTGAGTTTTTTATCATATTTAATCTTTTAAGAGTTCCGGGTTGCTAACCCAACGTTTCAACCCCCCACCTGGAGGAGGATTTAATTTGTAGTCAAGATTTTTCCCTCTAACCTCTAGTAAACCACCATTTTACTACAAGGCAGCAGTGTCGGGAAAAACTGGAGTACCGTTCCTAACCTGGAATACCGTCGTGTCCAATGCTAGTTTTGGTTTGCTCCGGGTATTTTGTTTCCCGGTACCCGCCAGATTTAGCGAGAGTTTCTCTACCCACCATCTGTGGAGACGCCCAATGGGGGACCCCTCATGGAAATTAAATTATCTACCAGAAAAGAATTGCTGCTATCTCGGAAATAGTTGATTTGTAGGTCTATTTCTATCAAGACTTTTTTAGCCATGCTACATGTATCGTAAATCTTTAAACGTTATTTTGAAACATTTTGACCAAAAAATATCGAACTAATGTTAATATGATAAAAACAGTTTCTGCAGCCGCAGTGTAATGTGGTAGCTGTTAAGAATGAACTCTAATGCATATGCGTGAACGAGAACAAATTCACAGTCTGGGTTAGCTGAGAGCACACTATATGAAACTTATCCTCTTGATTTATCAGTTCACTTATGGTCTGTTACAGCTGTATTGCTTTGTGTTGCGGTAAGTAGGATGTTGATTGTTTGTGAGAACAGTTTATAATCTACGGACGTTTTGGATGGCGCTTGCTTAATGCATTGAGGTATTGGAGAGGCAGGCGTGTAAATAGCCGCTCTCGTGGATGCGGTGTTGGATACGATGCCGATGCGGCTCGTAAGGACCAACAAATGGAGAGGCAGGCGTGTAAATAGCCGCTCTCGTGGATGCGGTGTTGGATACGATACCGATGCGGCTCGTAAGGACCAACAAATGGAGAGGCAGGCGTGTAAATAGCCGCTCTCGTGATGCGGTGTGAAAACGTAGTACGGCCCGTTTGGAAGGTCAGCCGATAATGCCAAATCGTCCCTTAAACGGCCGTCGCGTAAGCGGATGGGGGCGGCTACCGATATCCACCAACGAATATTGCCAAATCGCTCACCTGAATCGGCTTCGGCTTCGGCTTCGTCGGCGATTCCCAGGTAGCCACTTCTGCGTTTCGGATCGGGTTTTTGCGGGTAGCGAATGTTCTTGCGGGGTGAAGACACGACCAAATTGGTCGCGCTGCGGATGGCGAGTTTCTTGCGGGTTGAGACACGACCAAGTTGGCCGAGCTGCGGTGCTTGAATGTGCGGTGTTAAACACGATCAAATTGGCCGAGCTGCGGTGCGTGAATGTATGCGGTGTTAAACACGACCAAGTTGGCCGAGTTGCGGAACGTGAATGTTGCCGGGCTTCGCGCCTGGCTTGGCGGTAGGTCTTTGCGGGCAATTTGCATTCGCCAGCACCTTTCCTATCAAAAGGTGCCGCCGACGGCGTATGCAGACTTGTCGGCCGAGCAAAAGCCCATATGCCGTTTTGTGTGCGATGGCAAAACGGGCAGATATCAAAGGCTCGCATGCCGCCGCGATATAAAGCGGTTCAAGGGCGAAAAGGCCGCCACACCATACTCCCCGCCTTGAAAGGTCCTGAGCTTTCAACAAATTATTACCTTATCAAGGAGCTATTAACAGCGGTTTGAAACAATATTGTCATTAGATTCCTGAAATTAACTATTATATTTCAGGTGCGTTAAATTGCGGTTAGATTTATATCGTAACAAACTATATATAAATGCCCTATTAATACACTATCTATATATACATGAGTCAGCTAGAATATTGTTTATTGGGTTGGCAAAGGATATAGCTTGGTGACAGGACGTTTGTATGTACCTGCCCCGGTTTTTACTGAAGCTACGCGGATTACACCATCCGATCCGGGAAAAGTCTCTGTTATAACGCCTAGTGGCCAAGTTAAAGGAGGTACATTATCTTGACCCAAGAGAACAACAGTACCGATCTCTATTGGGCGATCGGGTGATCCCCACTTCTGCCGAACTTGCAGCGTGTGCAAGTATTCAACTCGCCATTTTTTCCAATAAGACAATACAAGCTGATCTAAAAGCCTTTTGCGGTTTGTTAAGTTCAAGTTTTCTTCTGTCAATTCAGAAGAAGGTAAATACTTGAGGGACTGGACATTAAGAAATGCGCCGGGTGAGCATCCGGATGCGGATCTGATGATAAAACACTAAGTGGTCGAGAATTTAAAATACCTTCCACTTGCACTAGCACGGTCAAAAGTTCCTCATAAGTGAGCAACTGCTTGCCCATGACTCGATACAAGTGTGTCTTAACGCTTTTAATGTTAGATTCCCAAATGCCTCCGAAGTGCGGGGCGCGTGGCGGAGTCATTGTCCACTCAATGCGTGTTTTAAGAAGCTCACTTTTGATATCAGATTGGACAGTGGAGTTTAACAAAAAAGAATAAATTTCGCCGAGCTGTGCCTTAGCTCCGACATTGTCTGAGTATATGACAGACACTGGACCGCGGCGGAAAATAAACCTTTTGAAGGCGGAAAGAAACGCATCGGATGTAAGTTCCGATACAAGTTCGATATGTATGGCTTTAGTGACCATACAGACAAACAAACATATGTAAACTTTCTGAGAGCGTTGACCCATGCCAGAAAAATTTACTGGTGAGCGGTGAGACTCGGGAAGAACCTCCAATAAAGCGGGTGAATTAGTGGCCCATTTGACAAGGTCGAAAGAGCCTAATTTAAATAAATCGATTAATTCGCGAGACAATCGCATAGTAGTCTGTTCATCGGGAACCGAATCGACATAATCATCCATGTAGAACTGAGTTTCTACCAGTTTAGAAGCCTCAGGGAAGCGGTCACTATGCTCGCACGCTAAGTTGCGTAACGTACGCATAGCTAGGTAAGGGCTAGACTTTAGCCCGAAGGGTACGCGGTCAAAATTGTAAGTGCGAATAGGTTCGTTCCTACTGAAACGAAATAAAATTCGTAAGTATTTACGATGGTGCTCGTTTACTCCGATGCGCAAAAACATTTGTTTTATATCAGCGGTCATTGCTATTGGGAATGTACGAAAGTCGAGTAACAACGAGAACAAGTCGGCCTGCAAATTAGGTCCGACATGCAAAATGTCATTAAGTGACAGCCCTGAGTGCGTTTTAGCACTAGCGTCTAAAACGATACGGATGCTGTCCTTATCTGGTCTGACAACGGCGTGATGCGGTATGTAGTAACCCTCCTCTGTCAATTCAGAGTCAGGCACCTGGGACAAATACCCCTGCGTTATATAATCGGCGATAGTTTTATTATAATTTTCGCGTAGACGACGGTGAGCCAGAGCGCGTGAATTACCCAGCTCCGAGAGGTTTCGAGAAAAGGGTAAATCAACAAAATATCTGCCGTCTTTAAATAAAATCGAAGAGTTAAAGTTATTTTCGCAATCTAATTCATCTGGACTAATAAAACGTTGAGATGGAATTTCCTCTAACTCAAAGAACTTCCGTAAACTTGACTCAATGTCAACGTTAGCAAGCGCGGTAAACGAAGATGTAGTACTATGTAGGCAGGTTGCATCATAATGACATGCAATATCTCCCATAAGTACGTAACCAAAGCTGGTTAATATAGCGGGTGGTGCGCGATTACCAGAATCGACCCTATCTCCCAAATAAATATAAGGAAACAGTTGAGCACCAAGAACAACGTCAATTTCTCCCGGTACATTCCAGGATAAATCGGCAAGCGGTAAATTATTTAAATATGACATATCTTCATTTAATGTAATGAAATTTGCGGGAAGTTTGTCTGTAATACAGTCAACTACTAAAGCACGAATGTAATATTTGTTGTTAGGATTAATTCGTGATTCTATTGCGAAATCAATAAAACCGTGTACAGGTCGCGAGGTCATGCCAACACCTTGTAAAGATGAATTGCGTAATTTAATTATGGGAATGTTCAAGCGTTTACAACAATCCATAGTAATTAAGTTATTTTGCGACCCGTTGTCTATTAAACACCTGACGACGAGCGTATTTCCGTTTTTACCATGTGCATAGATCTGTGCGGTCGATAACAATATAGCCGAACTCGCAGCCGCCGCACTAAGCGATACAGAAGACGTGTGAGGTTGCGTTGCGGAATGCGCTGACTCAGCTATTATGGGCGTACGGTTACCTGCTTGCGGTCCAGCCGCCACAGACGGCTTTATTCGGCGATCATTCTTTAAGTTCGAAAAATGCAGTAAAGAATGGTGCTGTTTTTTACAAATTTTACAAACGTTCCGTGATTTACATTTAGTTAACGAGTGAGATAGACTTAAACAGTTTATACAGCCGCGTTTCGCTTTAATTAACTCGAAACGCGCTTGCGGTGATTTCATATTTTTAAATTCAAGGCAGCGAAACAGCTGGTGTTCTCTGTCGCATAGCGGGCAACGCGTATTAAAATCTGTTCACTCGACACAAACGACTTGCAGGCACCTTGTGCGTCACGGCCAAGGCTGTGATAAGGTAAACTGGAATTTGCGGGCGGCTTGGTCTGCGAATTATTAACATGCGAGCGCTCGAGTACTTTGACATAATCTTGCGTAAATGAAATAAATTGTTTACAGGAGGGTAATTCTATTCCGCTCACACTATTTTCGAATTGTTGAAGCGTTTGGGGATCAAGTTTTCTTAAACCACAATGTAACAAGACAAAATCTAATAGGTCGGGAATGTCTAACTGTTTTAATGCGGCGATGGACGCGGAATATTTTCTATATATGTATTCAAACTAACAGCATTACCGACGCATCCTTTGATGTCCAGAATGTTATTTAGATAATGACTGCCTAAACTACGTTTATCTTGATACTTTTAACAAGACTATCCCATATAATATTATAAGTATCCCTGTAGGAATAATACCTGCGGTTAATTTTAAAGCGTCATGAGTTAATTTACTAATCAAATACTGCACACGCTGCGCGTCAGTCAAATTGTATTTAAATGCACATTGCTACGAAATATTTCGTAAAATATTGGCCAGCTCTCAGTCTTGCCATCGAAAGAAGGCAGTTCAATTGGCGGTAATTTTACGATACCTCTTTTTTGATCTAATGTAAATGTTTTGCTGTTTGACAATATAAGGTTGCGTTTATATTTAATACTGGAATATAAATCTTCAATAGAATTTAAACATGAGTAGTCTGGAGGAGTCTGATCAATTTCAAACTGCAAATTGTTAATTTCTTCAATTATTGTTTCAAACCTGCTGTATAATTCACTAATAGCTTCAGTTTGAGATAAAAATAATTCGTTTAAGCGTAATTCATAATTTGAAATATTAGTTGACGTATTATATAAACGATTAAATCGTTCGAAAATCGCCTCTTTTTTGGCAGTTAACTGAACTAATTTTAATTCAAGCTTATCCATTATAAGGGAACTTTACTTGAATAAAGCGTAATAAATTGTATCTGATACCGATCCGGCTCGAAGGACCAAAATGGAGAGGCAGGCGTGTAAATAGCCGCTCTCGTGGATGCGGTGTTGGATACGATGCCGATGCGGCTCGTAAGGACCAACAAATGGAGAGGCAGGCGTGTAAATAGCCGCTCTCGTGGATGCGGTGTTGGATACGATACCGATGCGGCTCGTAAGGACCAACAAATGGAGAGGCAGGCGTGTAAATAGCCGCTCTCGTGATGCGGTGTGAAAACGTAGTACGGCCCGTTTGGAAGGTCCTATCAAAAGGTGCCGCCGACGGCGTATGCAGACTTGTCGGCCGAGCAAAAGCCCATATGCCGTTTTGTGTGCGATGACAAAACGGGCAGATATCAAAGGCTCGCATGCCGCCGCGATATAAAGCGGTTCAAGGGCGAAAAGGCCGCCACACCAGGTATGTTTATTCTTTTTGTAATTTTTAGGGTGTTTCTCTTCACGTAATCTTTATGTTGCTAGCTTACATATTTTTATTTTTAACACAACAACGGTAATCAAATATTTCAGTACATTTTAGATAGCTGCTTCTCTCGTAGATCTGTTCTATGTGTGACTATATCACTGACAATTTTTTGCATTGAGTTTTTCAAATTGCACTACTGCAATTTACATATACTTAATTTTGAACACATCTTTAATATTGTTTTTTGTTTTAATTCTATGAAGAACAAGTTTTGCTAATAGCTATTGCGTTTGTGATATTAGCAGTCTATTTTAATAGTTTGGTAGCGTATTCCTTAGTACTTCTTTCTATTTTTTTCTTTAAGTTGAGCGTATTGCTATTTTATGGGGGTCAAGCACCTAATATATCTTTTTGTAATGAGCTAATTTGAAGTTTTAATTTGTTTCCCCGCATTAACTCTTAAACGTGGTTTCTTTTTTGCATGTGTTTCAGCTAATTTGGTCAAAGAATCTAAAGCTGTGACGTAGAGCAGAATAAATGTGGGAATTACAAGCCCGACCTTGAGATACTCAGATAGCTACGAGCACCTCAATTACCGATATCTCGAAACACAGGCGCACATCTGCTCGCTTCGAAATACAAGTGCAGAATAATATTCTACTTGGCATACTTCCTTTTAGAAGCCGAACGGTGCTTGGAATCTGGCTTTTATCCGACAAAAAAATTATTGTCAAGCAAAGAAAAAATCATCTTAAATAATTTTTGTTTATTACTTTTTCAACTTACTCTTAAATATAACTTATAAACACGGCTAAATATGCGTTTGCACAGCAACTGTAAAACTGAAGTTTAGAGATTTTCGCTTTATCTGCGTACCACTTTTACTTCACAAAGTTACTGTTTAGCTAACTAATGGTAAATTATTTAGTTATTTAGTATATTACAAGTATTTATTTTTACTGCGTTTACTATTGTTTATTTTCTAATAAGAAAATTATTGCATTTAAATTTTTTTCTATTTTATTTCGTATTGCAACCTTTATACAGTAATAAACAACATTTATTTATGTTATTAAATAGAGGGCGTGAAACAATGGTGTGGTTGAAATATATTGTCTCTGCATATACATGTTTATTAGAAAATACAGATGTCTGTATTAATGATACGATTAGTCGAATCCATCTGAAAGATCTAACAATGTATGTCTCTGTAGGTGTTCACCATTATCGAACAGGTTGAGAGCAAAGCATTTGGATAATCTAATTTACTTAAATACTTGTTATTAAACATTACTATCACTTCTTTTGCAGTGTTATTAAATACTTGTTATTAATCATTACTATCACTTCTTTTACAGTGTCAACTTTTACGTCACTTATAATGTATTTATTTCTCACAAAATATAGAGTATTTCAGCATTTTGTATTAAAACGTCTCAATTATTTAGACATTAAAGTTGATTGTTGTACCCCGCAGAGGTAAGTCATCTCCAAATGGGTTTAAAGATTGCGTTGTAAACTAGGAGCTTACTAATTAGAATAAAAAATAATTCAATCTTAGAACAACATTCTATAGCATGGTTAGCATCACTTTATGCGGTAATACTTTAATTAGTTTCCCCGTAATTAAATCAAAGTCTGGAGCTTTTTTTGGGTTGCATTAGATTTGACTAAGATTTTAATTTCCTTTGTTGTAAAACAATCCGTAGAGAGTGTCAGTTAGTCCTGTATTTTTAAGATTTTTATTTTTTAATTGAATATTTAGATGGTATATGTTAAAAAACACATTCTAGGTATTGGATGAGAGGGTCTGTTTGCTGCCCACAGAAAAAAAATATTGTTGCGCTCATGTTTGTAATATGTTTTTGAAAGTTTTAATTTTTTAGGTCTTTAATGAGTACCTTTAGCTCTGTGATTATTAATCGTAGTGTCTTTTGCCTTACAGATAGTTCATGTTCTGCTAGATTCCTATGTGCAGTTTTTTCCTTAATTATGATTTTATTGCAGCCTTCTGGTAGTCTTTTGCAAGTAATTGCAGCATTGGAACTTTAGGTTACTTTTGTGATTTATGATTATGCTGCTCATAGTAGTGATTGAGGCGTAGTGTAATTTCGAGGTAATTTGTAATCATGATTTTATTTATGAAGAACTCCAACAAGCCAGTTATGTTACCTGGATCTGAAGACCAGTAGGTGGGTTCATATGTTGAAAAGTAATCTAGTAGAAGTTGTTGTACTACTTCATATAGCATCTTTCCTCTGTCAGGTGGAGAGGTTCAGGAGCCCACAGAGCGTGTTTAGTATTATGATGCCTTCCTAGTAAAAATCTGCTGCTTAGTAATCCAAAGGGTCATTTTAATCTTTAATCTCAGTGAATGTTGCTAGAAAAGTTCTCTTGGAATAGAGGTAAAACAGAATATTTAATTTGTGGCTTAATTAATATCGCCACGTCTCCTCTGACATGTCTGTCTGTTTCTAGATGGTTTGCAAAAATAAGACTGGTAATTGTATACTTTGAAATGAGTTCTACTAGTAAAGTGTATTTCAAAAATAAGTAATACGTTTATTTCATGAATAATGTTTTAACCTAATATTTATTATTTGAGAGACCTTTGGAATTCCATTCCTCTATTTCATATATTGTACCTATTTTTATTTTTAGCTTTTCCTGAGAAGTCTAATTTGTGCGGTTCGTTTATTGACAGTGTCTTGTGCTGGAATTGTTTCTTGAGGTATGGTTATTATTCAAATAAAGTCATATGCTTGTAGAATAGTGATATGCAGTAATGAATAGTTGAGGTTGTCTGTTAGAGCCTGTCTTTTAAGTTTGTGGTCTAGTTTAACTTAGATAGTATGGAGCTGGTTGTATTTGTACCTGAGGTAACTATTGAAATAACATTATTGTCGATACTACTGTTAATGTTGTTATTCTTGACACTACTGCTTTTGCAGTTTCTGGTGTTGTTGGTTTTGAAGGCGTGTAGTATAGCTTGAATTTGCTAGGTTGAGAAATCTTCTGTTTATAATTAGAGGTAAATCTTACAGGTTTTGTAATTTTTGTGGTGTTGACCTTGACACACGAGGTATTGAGACGGTTTATCGTCATAACGATTTCTTTGGCAGTTTTCGCATTGCTATCGGTTTTCTTTAGTAATTTTATCGCATCTTTGATGTTTGTTATTTTAAAGATTTTGTTGTTATTTTCTTTACATTTGATATAAATAAATAATATATTCTTTTTGTTTTTTTATTCATAATATTTATAGTACTTCATGGTCTGTTTCTGTTATCGTAAGCTTAATGGCTCCTTTTTCTATGGAATTGTGTACATTTTGTAAGACAACTCGGAATTTTTTCCCTATAAGTGTGCCTAGTAATGTTACTGGCATCTAGAACATTTTTGATTTGTTTGTATCCATTAGATTGTTTATTTGTAACTTCAATTTGTTGCCTTGTAAAAATTGATAGCGGTAGTTCGTTTTTGGAATACGTTGTTTTATTAATATGATAAGTGACTTTAGAACTTTGACGCAGTAAAGTATAAAAGGAAGAATTTGTATTTTTGACAGTTTGTATTGTTAGTGGTGGTAATACCAAGCTTTACTGGAGGTTGTAATTTATTGGAAGTTATAAATTTGGGTTGAAGTGTTTTTCCTTAACGTCGATAAGAGTATTGCTGGCAGTTTTTCTTTTCTTGCGTTGTCTAATTTCTCGAAAGCCATTTGATTCTACTACCTAAGAAGTTTCACTTAATATTATTATGTTGTCATTGGAAAACACTTTAGTAGTGTTTTTTAACAATAAACTAGTTTCTATTTGTGGTAGTGGTATCGTTTGCCACTTACTACGTGTCAAGCTATACATTTGGGTTTGTGGTTGTGATTAGGTTATTACAATGGAAAAACAAGAACTGTAATCTTAATTGCTAGGTAAATCTATAAAGTAGATATATATGGTTTAACTCGACTTAGTCTTTAAGTATCCGAACTATTATCGAGAATGTTCAGCACTAGGCGATTACTGTAAAAGTCCAATTTACTTAAGTATTGCTCACTAAGTTTGATAATTGTTTCTTTTACTGCGTCCACTTTCAAGTCGCGCAATATGTCAATGTTTCTTAAATAGTAAGGTGAGTCACAAATTGCACTTTTGCCTGGAATCTTTCGATAATTTGGTTGTTAGTATTTGCTGCTGCACCCCATAGCTGAATGCCATAGGCCCAAAATGGTTTTAATGCAACCTTATAAACCAGGAGATTATTTTGGAGTGATAAATTGGATCTTTTTCCGAGTATCCAGTACTGTTTGCTGAATTTTATTTCCAATTGTTTTTTATGACAAATGTGTGCCTCCCGTGTCGAAATGTACGTCGAGATATTTTAGCCCCGCAACCTACGCCAATGATGTACTGTTAATATAGATTTGCGGTGTATTTTTTCTACATTTTGTGAAGGTGATATGAAGCGATTTAATTTTGTTCAAGTTAATTCTCCACCGCTACTTCGTTTAGATGTTCTTGCAGATTTTGACAGCTATTTTAGGATCTTTATGTTTAACCAGGATGGATTTATCATCCGCAAATATGGCTGGCAGAGATTGTGTGTTAGTGAGTACAGTGTGGGTACGTATAGAGCAGGTGTAACATAGGTCCTAGAACGCTGCCTTGTGGGATTCCAGATCGTACCGGGTACAGTTTACTTAGCTGTTGTTTATATTTAACTTAAAAGAACCTATCCTCTAGGTAGGAATTCAATTTGATATAATCTGAAACAGGCAATGTGTGTTTTAGTTTATAAAGGAGGCCATCATGCCACACTATATCAAACGCTTGGCTGTCAGCCAGGAACACTATCGTGCAGTGTAGCTATTCTCCAAATGATTGGTTGTTGTAGTCAACCATACGATGAACCTGCTGGATAGTGAAATGCTTATTTCTAAATCCAAACTGATGACTAGGTATAAGATTTAGCTCTTCTATGATAGTCTTTGGCAAGCAGTTTTTCAAAGAGCTTACTTATAATCGGCAAAAGACCGATTGGTCTGTAGGAATCAACTACGTTTAGTGTTTTTTTCTGGCTGAAGAATCATAGTTACTTGGGAAACTTTCCATTGTGTTGTAAATAGTGGTTAACATTACGAATCTGTTTCGGGGGAGTTTTTTTATAATTAGCCCCGTTAGTAAATCAAAACCTGGGCCTTTATTTGTGTGAAGATTTGTGTTGATCATTTCACAAACCTCTTTTACCGTGAACAGCTTTGGGATTGGCGACATTTAAAAGTGGCATCTAAGTATTCCCGGATTTTAGAAACTTTTTTAGGCGTTACAGCTGAGACTAGGAACTGGAAAACTTTTTCTAGATGTTGCACCAATAGTTCAGCTTTCTCAGAGTTAGTGTGCCCAACTGTTATCTGCTTTACGCAAAGAGGGAATTGGTTCATTCTGGCGTTTTATTCATTTGACCGCTTTCCATAGGGCATAATTTGAGTCTTCCTTTGAACTTAGATATTCTAGGTATTCTTGGAAGATTTTGTTTTTCAGATCCTTAATTAGCGTTTTAAGTTCGTCTGTAGCCTTGTTATAGCGCATCCTATCGGATGGGTGTCTAAGTCCTTTGCTATGTTTTCCTTTTTTCCGCAATTTTGATTTTACAGTAACAGGACAACATTCTTGTGTTTGTTTAGATGGCATGTCAGGTGTAGCTTTCCAAGACACCTCTTGAATTACTTGAGTAAAGTAGAATACTGCTGACTCAATATCTTCACTATTTTTGAGCGGAATTTTCATGTTTAATTTATCACGGATTAAGGATCTAAAGTAGCACCAGTCTGTTCTTTTATTGAATATAGTACTGTAAACCATACAATCAATTTTTTCCGCCACATTCAGTTTTTGTTAATTGTATAGTAGACTTTTTATAAATAAGCAAAAATAAATTTTGTTTATTTAAATTATCCATGTGATTTATGTACATAGGTAAAACATATAGATAGTATATCTCATCGAAGGTTATTTGAAGCTAATTGAAGCAGTTGCTCATACATATCTTCAACTGATACACTGACAAAAAATTAATAGTTTTTGTTAGAATGTAGCTTTGACTATTTAGATAGCTATGCTAATAGAAAAAGAAAATATCTAAAATTTCACGTAGAATTAAATAACAAGTGGTCCATTATATTCATATGTATAAAATATAGTGACATAGCCAACCTTTTACGATAAGTTACTCGAAGATACATTTTTTAAATATTCATGAATATCGTTCTACATTAATTTCTATTGCGTACTTAAAGGGCATCAAAAAATAGTTTTGTCATACAGAAAGTTGGGTTATTTTTTTAGTTTTGGTCAATTTTTAAGAGAATTATGCATTTAATTATCCACTCGACAAATTTATTAACGAAAATGACTTACAGCCAAATTAAAATATATGTTTAATAAAATAAATGTTGGTCATTAGTAAACCTGAAATCTCCAAATCCACTAAAACATATACATAAAGAAAAATAATTAGAATTACCACCAAAGAAAATTCACCTTCAAAACTGAGGAATTCGATTTGTCTGCAATTTCTACAACATTGTGTATTGTGTTGATTTAGTAGCTCAAGCATATAATGGTGAATATTACAAATTTGATTTATTACACTAAATTCGCAACCTTATATTTTAGGAAATCTATACTACACTCGGAATTAAACATTCAAGTTACACAGGTTTAAATTTTAAGACAATAATATATGGTAAGGCATGCTCCCATGCCCTGCAAACTGAGAAGGTTGGGGCTATTATATGTTCGCTTTTGTGCTCGGTCGTCGCGCACAATCTCTGATACGGAGCGATGTGGTAAGCACCGCGCCTTAGAAAATCGCCATCGACTGAACGCAAGCACAAGAAACTCTATTATTTTTAGTGACTGAGTAGGCCACCGCCAGGCATCAAAGAGCTACGAGAATAGAACCGCTTCAACCATTCTGCCTACTTTGGAACAATATACTTACATTATAATTTCTGCCTACTAAAAGAACCATGTCTGTTACTGTGCGCTAGCTGGCATCGCAGACAATGTATTTAACGGTCCATTTTTAAAAGGTTAAATTCAGATTTGATAAAATTTAAAGGGCAATTACATCCTTGTTAAGAAAAATTTTAGATCTTTATAATATTGCCTGTTGTAATAAATACATCATGAATAGTCTTATAACTAACATTTTGTGAGAGTAACCATTAAAAATAATCATATGTCATTCGTTTATAGAATGTAAACATTGTTATCTATTTTAAATAATATATTTTAGATTATTTACTATTGTGTGCATATTTACTTGCAATAAAAAAATGTAAGTAACTTTTAAAAAAGTTTACTGTAGTTTTTTTTATGCTCCCCCCACTTTAAAACCACCCACCGTTCAAAACTTTACATATAAAACGTGATAGATATAGCGGAACCTTATAGACATGGATAACTACCTTAACTGTTATAATATGAATTAAATTGCACACACATTTATTGAACAAATATCTCGGCTAAATTCGTTAACGGAAAAATTGATCAAAGAGATGAGGGAATAGGACGTCCAAATTATTTTTATTTTTACCACAGCTCTAACTAAACTTAAATAAAACTTGCTAAATATGTTCCTTAGAGATATATTAATCTAAAAATGGAGCGAAATAATAAAGGAGCGGGGAGATATACTATAAATATTTTGATGCTTACAGTAACACATTAAATTTTGATGAGATTTACATCAAATCGTTACATTACGAAATATCCCTAGCTCATGGGGGGATTTGACACAAGGAAATCTTTTTACTAGATGTAGGATTTGTAACTATATCTGGCTTATATTTACTAAATTTTGTAATGTGTTTGTGGATAATCAACAAATAAATATGTAAACCACAGCAATTTGCGTTTACTACCTTTGATTGATTTATTTACCACAATTATTTAATTGCATCTAATCTGTAGCCTTATATTCCTTCTTCTGTAATTTAAGTTTAGCGACATTCTTCTTCTTTCTTCTTCAACCTTGTTCTATCCATTGTTGGACATAGGTCTCTCCTTTTTTCTTCCACTCGTATTCGAGTTCATCTTTGTTGTTACTTAAGGGGGTAATAGTCATTATCTTCAACGATGACTAGGCGGGTTGGAAGATTTTGGTATCAGCCGTCCCTAACTTGGGAAAACAGACGCTGTTTGCAGCCGATTCTCTGAAGTTAGGCGCTGCTTTGCTAGTTTTGGTCCGCCCTGAGTATTCCATTTCTCCTATCTGCCACATGGGGAGGCGCCTAATGGAGGGTTAGCAACACCGCACAGGTTTAGCAACATTGCTATTTATTAATTACAAATGTTAGGAATTGCAAATTAAATAATGCATATATAGATATATTCAGATAAGTACCCATCATTTACATTTTCAAATTGTTCTTCCTTTAAACAAAGAAATTTAATAAAGTTTATTTTACTCTAGTTAAAATATTTATATTTTTACTTTCGTTAATAATAAAATAATAATTTGAATTTTAATAAATATGGTTAATATGAGATTTTTTAATATATAAATATAATCGTCCGCATATTCTTACACAGCAGTATTTTAAATATTACTGTAATATTATTAGTCTTTTGCATTTTTAATAGCAATACTTTATTAATTTTTTTTTAAATTTACTTTTTTTGGTAACACACGTATGTTAAAAACAATTCTAGTTTATTTGTTTTTAAACTTTTGACAGTTCGAATAAAATTCAGCATCACGAACTTTGAAAAGTATGCACCTGACTAGGAAAACGTGCATATTTGATTCACATTTGTTTTGCGGTGACAATTTTCTCGGCTCTAGCAAAGCTAGCTGGAATATTCAACAAGCGAGCTCATGAATATTCATTTCATTAAGTGAAGGCAGCGATAACATGACTGAGAGTGGCCGCATGCACTAAACCGTAGGCGTGATTGTCCACCAAGCATCTGAAAGTAGCTTTCTGGGCCCGGGCTGCACGCAGATGCGTGAGCTGTTCGCTTTGGCTGCGATTTCCCTCGATCAGCTCATGACACGTTCTTTGTTGACGCTCGCGAATATAGCTGTTCGCCGAAACACCTCAGATAAAAAGGGCAATCTTTAAGGCAGAAATGAAAGCGGCGTGCAGTTATCTTCTGCGAGTTGCTTACAGAAGAATGCAACATTTTTATTTTCCCAATTACAAAGACTTCAAACGAAGCTTTAATGTCCCGGCTTTGCCGGTTTATTTTGAGTCCTTTTGCTTTTGAAGGAAATTTTAGAGTCTAGTGGATGAAAAGTGCAATGGAAATTGAAAACGGCAATTTAGGTGCTCGGAATCTGCGACCCCAGTAGCAAGCAAAATTATATTGAAAGCAAGCGCCACGCTTTTATGTACGCCAAAGGTGTACAGGGCCCTGGACGTCAAAGTGAAAGTTTGCTAATGTGTAAAGCTTGCACCTCTTTCCTTTCGCTAATTAAAAGTCTTAATTTGCTTAAACAACGGCGGAGGGTAATAGGAAAGGCGGGAAAGAATTTGTAAACTAATTAGGAACTACATTCTGTTACTGAACTTACTCTTAATTGAAAGTGGATGTATTACTTTCTTTTATTGCATTGCGAATGCTAAATGTGTGTCAGATTTAGATTGTCCGTATACATTTTTATTGTCAATATAAATAATATATATATATATATATATATATATATATATATATATATATATATATATATATATATATATATATATATATATATATATTTTATTGACATAATAGCATATTTACAATCTACTTCCACAGGAAAGGAGTATTAAGTAAATGCGATAAATGTAATCCAAAGTGTATAAGGGAAGCATTCAATAATGCTATTCCTTTGGATGATTTCTTCTTCGTTATATTAAATCTTGAAGCCAGGTTCTGTGGAGTCTTCTTGTGTTTGGACCGCTTTCATATAACTACTCTACCAGAGCGTTGTCGTGGTTGATTATTTAATTTTGGTATTTAATAACACTGCGCTCGATCTCTTCTTTGGTGGTTGGAATTTTCAAATCGGTATGAAGTGTGAGATTACTGACATACCAAGGAGCATTTGCCAGGATTGTGAGAACTTTAGACTGAAACCTTTTTATGATTGCCAGGTTTGATGGTTTAGGACTCCCCCATAACTGTAGCTCGTAGGTCCAAATAGGTTTGATTATATATTTGTATAACAGAATTTTGTTATTTAACGACAGTTTTGATTTTCGTCCAAGAAGCCAATACATTTGTCGAAGTTTCATGTCCATTTGCTTACGTTTAGTCTTGATGTGGCTTTTCCATGTTAATCGTTGGTCTAGGGTTAGTCCCAGGTATTTCACTTCAGTATTCATAGGTACGGATATGTTGTTGGTTATTACAGGTGGACAAGTTGCTTGTCGATTAGTGAACGTGACTTGAACCGATTTAGCTTGGTTAATCTGCATTCTCGATTTATAATACCATTCCATAAGTAGATCCAAATGGGTTTGTAGTTTTTCTGAAGCTGTTGTAGGATTTTCACTGGTGGATAGCACAGCAACATCATCGGCGAATGAGGCAATTGTAGTAGTATTTGTTTCAGGTAAGTCGGTGGTGTATATTAAAAATAGGAATGGTCCAAGGACGCTGCCTTGTGGGACACCGGATTCTACAGCATGAAAGTTAGATTGACATCCATTGTATTTTACTGAGAAGTTTCTAAAATAGGATTTTAGGAGAAGATACAGATTACTAGAGAGTGTGTTTTTCAACTTGTATAGGAGACCAGGATGCCACACTTTATCAAAATCCTGTTGGATATCGAGAAATACAGCATTACAGAATTTCTTCTCTTCTAAACTCTTAGCAATCATGTTTACTATTCTATTCACCTGCTGGATTGTTGAATGTCGTTCACGAAATCCAAATTGGTGGTTGGGGAGCAGTGTCAAAAAGTCACGTTCTTTATGGATTATTCGTAAAAGGAGTTGTTCAAATACTTTACTTGCGATAGGTAAGAGGCTGATGGGTCGATAAGATGTTGTTTCATGTGGAGGTTTGCCTGGTTTTTGAATCATAATTATTTCAGCATATTTCCATAAAATTGGATAACAGGTTAAGCTTAACATACGGTTATAGATGACTGTTAAAAGTACAATAGCTTTCTTAGACAGGTATTTTAGTATTTGTCCTGTAAACAGGTCATATCCCGGAGCTTTATGTATGTTAAGTTTGCTTATTTCTTTTTTAACTAATGCAGGCGTGAAAGGCTTAATTAGAAGAGACATTTGGCATGATATTTGGATTAAACTATCTACCTCATCGTCTGGATCCCCTTTAATAAGTTGAAACACTTCAGCTACGTACGTGGCAAAAGTATCGGCTTTCTCCTGATCACTATGCGCCCACTCTCCATTGGATTGTTTAATTGGTGGAACAGCCATCTGAGGTCTTTTCAACTTTTTTGTTGCCCTCCACAATGTATTATCATTAGGCGAAAGTTTAGTAATATATTGTTCAAAATTATTATTTTGGATTTCTTTAAGTGCTGATTTTAGTTCTTTAGACAGTCTATTATATTGATGTTGGTCAATATTGTTCCTTGATCTTTGCCAGACTCTTTTGGCACTTTGTTTCTTAGCAATTAGTTGTTTGATGCGTAACGGCACAGAGGGAAAATCAGTGGTTTTGTGATCGTTTTTAGGAGTAGAGTGCCAAACATTTAGGTCTTTGGGAGATTTTATTCGTAGCTTAAGGTTAATATTTGTTTCCAGGTAGACTTCGAATTGCGCCCAATCAGTATTTTTAAAGGTTAGTTTAGGAGGTAGTGGTTTATTAATGACACTGGTCCTTATACTGCGTATGACTGGTGTGTGATCGCTAGATAAATCAAAGTTTGACTCAATTAGGCAATTATTTCTTGGAAAACCGCAAGTGATGAAGTAGTCTAAAAGATCAGGTAGTCTATTTGGGTCGGTTGACCAGTAGGTAGGTATCCCGTTAGTGAGATGGTCATAATTGTTATCAATCATGGTTCGCAGAAGGTTTCGACCTTTTGGTGTGCTAATTCTCGAGCCGAAATGGGCGTGATTGGCATTCCAATCGCCCCCTACGATGAATTTGTTACCAAGGGTACTGAGAAAATCTTTGTATTTGTCTGACAATATATAGTATGTCTTGGGGGGGTATAGATAGCAGAAACCGTAAAGTGCCATGGAAGAGCTTTTATTACTATACTTGTTGCTTGAATTTTGTCAGTTTGGTACGAGAGTAGTTCATGATGAGAAATCGAACTACGTATAATTACAGCTGAACCTGCATGGGCTGTATTATCAGGGTGGGGAGTATTATATGTCGAATTGTGGTATATTAAAAGTTGTACGATTGGTGAAATGGGTTTCTGATATGAGCAGAATGTCAATTTTGTTTAAATTTAAAAATGATATTATTTCTTGCTTGTGATTGAGCACTCCATTAACGTTTCAAGTAGCAATTCTGAGAATATGACCCATTATGGATTCAGTTTAGCAATAACTGATGTTAATAGGTTTAATATTACACCGTTTTGGTTTATTAATTGTGAAAACATTGTTTTGAATTCATTCAAGAAAGTTGTTAGTTGTACATCTAAGGTGGGTGTTTGAGGAGCTTGGGTGAGGTTGCCTTTAGCAGCGACGTTTGCATATGTTGATTCTGTATTTTGTGTAGAGCCACTTTGTGGCATCCTTATGTTGGTTGTCATTAGTTTGTGTATTTCCATGTGGGATAAATCCTTGATGTTGATTTATACGAGTTATAATATTAGCTCTATTTCTTGTTGCCACTACGTTCTTATAAACGGCACAGCCCTTGTAATTGGCGGGGTGGCTTTCTTCACACAATGCACATTTTGCTGTTGTGATTTTGGGTTTTTTGCATGTTTTAGAATCGTGTTGTTCTTCACACTTTACACATTTATATGGTTTGGTGCCATAAGATTTTGAATGGCCGTATGCTAGGCACCTCATGCATTGTATTATGTCTCTGTTCCTTCTGGGTGGTTCTACTGTTATTTTGGTGTTACATAAAAATTCTTTTTTAAATATTTCTTTATTGTTTGACTGAGATCGAAGAACAAAGATAATGGTTCTTTACTCATTCTTTGCTTCACGTTTATGATATTTCGGACTTTATGTCCTACGTTTTCTAGATCTGCTTTAATGTCTTCAATTGGAATGGAGTATAGTAGATTTCTAATTACTATGCGATATGCACGCTCTTCTTTAATTTGGTACGTACGGTGTACGATGTTTTCTTCTCTTATGTGGCGTGCAAGTTTTCTGAACGTTTCAATTGTAGGTGCAGTGATTTTGACTGTTTCATTAGCTAGGGTTTTACTATAGTAGGTTTCTTCCTCTGCTACTAAGGCGAGATTGGTGATCATGTCTTTAAAGTTTTTTACACCGTAGATAAATATAGGGGGTGGTTGAGGAGTTCTTTCAGTGTTGAATTTATTACTAGGATCTTCTGTTTCGGCTAATTCGTTTGGATTTATTGTAGATAACGGATTATAACGATTTTGGATGTCTGTGTGATAAATGGCGGGAACACTTGATTCATTATTTTGTCTTTCTCGTTTGCGCTTTTTAACAACTTGCCACGAGTGTTTGTTTTCTGTTTCGGGTTTTTCGTCGCTAGTGTCCATTACTATGAGTTCTACAGGCTTATTGTGTGGGTTTAAGGCTGCAGGTTGTGACATGAGCTGTTGTGGGGTTGTAGTTCGAAATTGATTGGAGGATTAATACCTTGATGAGTAGCTAGTGGGTTATTGGGAGACTGTTGAGGCTGAAATGATTGCTGTAGTTGTGGGGCATTATACATAGGTACACCTTGTTGTTGTCAATACATTTGATTAGGGATGTTGGGGGTAGGATACCCAAAGGGTTGGTTAGGTTGTTGTGATGTGGGGAACATCAGTGATAACTAATTTAGATCAAATTACTTGGTATCTAATATTTGTTGCACTTTTAAATAAAATTGTCTTGTAAAAATAAATTCATAAATAAATATCTCTGCCGCGCGTGTATCGCTTGATAGCGCTATCACTTAACTTTCCTGCTTTCGGAGCGAACGATTAATTCCAAAAATTAAACGCGTACTATATAAACTATAACGATTACTGTTACCCGTAGAAGCACTACAGATGCCCTCGCTGGGTGAAGGCCCTGGTTGCTAGCCGGAGAGCCCCGTTCCGCTGGCGCCGCTGGCTCTGCTGGCACCGTTGAAGCCCCGATCACCGCCTCAGAGTTCGTCCTCCGTGCGGGTGCCCTCCTGGAAGCACTTGAAGAAGTGTTCGCTTGGCCCTGTGACCCTGCGGTTATCGCTGTTTTGCAACGATAGCGGAGCGTACACCTAGTGTCCGCACCGCTTCACTGCTCGCACGCGACTTGATATATATATATATATATATATATATATATATATATATATATATATATATATATATACACACACATATACATATATTGCATTAAATAAAATAAGTGGTATTTGAGTTTTCACTTTCATTAATCTTGAGAATCGAAGGGTGTAGTAAAAATAATTCATATAAATACGTTAGTTAGAACAAAGTATGAGCTTAGAGCATAACTAAAAATAAGGCCAGAGTAATCAAAAAATCCAAAATCAAAGTAAAAATAATCGTAAAAGTGTGTGAGGTTAAGCAGATAACAGATGAATATAGTAGCGGACCCTGGCCGATGAAAGGACACTATTTCCAGACTTTGGCGTTTATATGCAAATTAAATAAAAATAACAGAATCAAACGATCCATTTCTTATCGGTAAACCTAAGAGTGAAACATGACAGATAGCGACGAGTACTCAACAGATAAAGGTAGAAAAAAAACCATAATTAATATCTACTCATCCACAAAAGATAAAGAATGAAACGTCAAAAATTAATTTTATAAAAATAGGAGCTACATAAGAAGAATACCAAACTATGACGTGAAAATTATAATTGGAGACATGAACTCTAAAATTGAGAGTGGGAACAAATATACAAATACAACAGAGGATGAAAGTAAACACTAGGAGAATAATGAAAATGGAAAGGTGGTAATTCAAATTTCCAGAAGAAATAACCTAAAAATCAGAAGCACAGCATTTGATCACAAAGACATTTACAAAGAAAATAGATCTCGCCGGACGGAAAAACAAGGAACCAAAACAAATATTATTAAGATATTAAAAATGTACAAAGTTTTAGAGGAGCAAATGCAAACTCCGACTATCTGCTAGTAACAGCTAAATAAAAAAAAACTACCAGCAAGAATAAAAGTCAGAACACAACCTAGGTTACATATCTTGTTTATTAATTCTGTGAAGGCTTATGACTCAATATATAGAAACAAACTATGACAGACACTTTGAACAAAATTGCAGCAGAAAGAAGAAAATTAAACAGTTTTAGGGTAGCGACCAGAGTCAGACAGGTTGATCTATTATCTACGGTATTATTTGTTTAGTTCTAGAAGCAGTTTTTAGATATAACGAAATACAAACGCAAGGAATAATTTACTGCCTATGCAGGTGACGTAACATTAGTAACCAGATCGAAGAAGGAACTAGAAAACGTCTTTAGCAAAATGAAAAAAGCTGCAAGAATTTATGGATTAAGAATAATGAGGATAAAACAAAATACCTAATATTGAAACAACGAACAACAAACGAGGAATTAATTATACATAAGGTTTAAGGCGGACGCAGTAATTTATAATGTTAAGAGAGTAAACCATTCTAAGTACTTCTAGGTAACAATTACTAACAATAATAAAGAGAAGAAAAAATTAGAAAAAAAAAAAGGGAAGAAAAGCAATGGGCATTAAACAGAATTTTGAGGTCAAAAGAAGTCTCGAGAGGAGCAAAAATGAGATTATACAGAACAATCGTAAGATCAACGATAGTGTACTGATGCAACATATGAAATTTAACAAAAAAAATCTGGTGTGAACATCACACGACTTTCTTTATCCTACTATTATATATTATACCGGGTCCATCGTCTCGGCCCTGCGTTGCTCTTGTCCCGGAACTTGTTATTTTAAAAAAGGACGAGGCGCGAGTTCATCGTCTCGGCCCTGCGCTGCTCTCGTCTAAAAATTTGTTAATTTAAAAAAGGACGAGGCGCGAGTCCCACACTCGAAAGCTGATTAAAATAAACAGTACAAGACAATAATTGACTCGTACTTAAAATTTTGCTACGTCACTGAAGGTAACCGTGCGAGGCCAGCCGCACGGCCTGCCCCATTATCGCCTGCGTGCTCCCTCCTAGCGGCCCAGCGCTACCCCCCCCCCCCGTCCTCCCGCAGTCGGCCCGGTAGCTCTCCGAGCGCGCTGTGATTGGTCCGTTTAATTAATTTTTAATAGACTATAACTTATTCATTTGACCTCGGATCAAAAAATTTCATTGTAATTTTTTGTTCGTCTCGGTTTGATCTATCCAGTAATATAAATTTCCCGAAACATTTTATGAACACCCGGTATATTAAAAATCCTGAGCTACAATTTTTTTTCGAGTTCCTATTTTACCAACTTTTATTTGAAACTAGTTGAATGCTAACCCCCTTTTGACAATCATTTCTCATGGTATCCACGTAACCTTAGTATTTTTTGGTTCGTTGTGCCTGTAAATAGTTTTTTAAGAAAAGTAATTTTAAAGTTCATTAAATTAGCAGAGGATGACATTTTATACCCTGAGTAATATGTTGAATACACCTTTACAACATATACAAATTTAATAAATAAAGTAACGTTACCTGAACTACCAGAAGAAAAGTTACGATAGCTAGGCAAGGTATGACGTTGATGATTGTATTTTTATACACTTGCTATTTCTTGTACAGGTGTAAGCTGTACTAATTTAAACACAATTTACCTAGTTATTTATAGTCAGCAACATGAGTCTAATAAATGCATATTTACAATCTGAATGCAAGGTGACTAAGGATGTACTAATTGACTTTTATAAGTACGAGTGCTTTATTACCCGCTCTCAAACGAAAATTTTCTATCGCTTGCGGTTCCGGAAATATAATAGAATTTGTCATTCGAAGGCGTTCGGGTCGGCACGGAAAGGCACGAACCTGTATGACAGCAATAGTTGAACTTTGACCTGTGTGACAGCAGCAGCACTCATAATTTTTTTTATATATATAATTCATGTTTATCTCATTATAACAAATCATTTTTACTGTCATAAATTTTTTGTATCTTCAACCGTTTAGATTCGCGACCGCTTTGCGACCGATTTTGAGACCTTGTGACCAAACGGCTCGGCCGATTTTTACCAAAAGCTTCGCACTGCGTGCCCTACCTACAAATAACTTGCATACCAAATTTCAAGTCTCTAGCTCTTACGGTTCTCGAGATATCCTGTTTACTGGCACACCGACAGACACACACACACACGAACCAATGGCTAAAATCAACTTTTTTGGTGTCCTGGGGCCATAATTCGTCTAGAAATGTAAAAAACTGGGTAGGTCAAATTTCCGCCGATTACATTACTTTCCTTATTATAGGATAAGGAAAGTAAAAAAATGAAATCAAATTTATGGGAGAGAAAGTCGCTAAGAAAAATATTAAAAGAAACCAAAGATGGTATATATAAACTAAAAACAAATCAAAAGATAAAAGAATTATACGGACACAGTAGCATTGTTAATTAATCGATCTATTCCTAGAGAATTTAAATCTGATCACTATATGGTAGACTTGAATGTTTAGGATGGTTTTATGTGTTTGTTTCTATAAATAGACAGTCGATGATAGCCGTGGACTAAATTAGTTATAATATTTAGTATTCTTCGGTAAACTTTCAAGTAGTGAATTAAATTTATTATATTAAAATTATATTAGGTAATGTAGAAAATAATAGTGTAAGTGATTACATTGGTTATATTTGCTTTTATCAAATGTTCTATTTACTAGAAAATATCAAAGAACATTTAAAATAGAATTTTAATTACATTCACTAAAACACTATCTAAAAACAAGATGCTGGGAATTTGTATTATCGTTTTTAATTTATTTTTGTAACAAGTTTGTAGCGCTTTCAATACTTCAACATGAAGAGAAAGCCCGGATTATTGTTTTTTCGGTTTTGATTTTACCGGAAGTGGACGAACCGAGAGACAAAGATAAAGTTTATGGTGATGAAATCGGTGCTACAGACATACTTGACGTTTCAAAATTCTGGATGTATTGAAATAAGACGTCAAAAGCGGCAAAAGTGAGGAATAATGTATTGCAACATTAAAAAATGTTAAAAGAGATGTAAGAGAAAAAGTTCTTTTATTTATTTAGAAAAATTTTTTACAAACGGTAATTGACTTGTATTTAACTGAATGCAGTAGAAAGCAAATTTATTAGATTTTTAATTTCTGCGGGGTAGCTCCGTTTACCAAGTAGACAGGATTTGAGAATATCTTTAGTAAAAAATGCTACAAGTCGCAATAAAACTGTAATACATGTTCAAGACAATTCACAAGTTCAAAATAACAAGAAAGAAAAAACTTGCAAAATTTTGCTTTTACTGGATCTGATAAACACGAATTTTATGAAGTGGTAAGTTTTTCCATGAACATTTATAAAATTATTATGTCTAATTACGCACACATTTTAATGAAGTAGCTTGTCACTTTCAAGAAAACTAGATTTGAATATAAACTATAAGCAATGTATAGAGACGATGGTTATTATTATAATTTTAGTTTATATTGTGGAAAGGAAACCGATGATAACCATTCGTTAGATCTTCTTAGAGCACGCGTGGTAGATAATAACGTGTCGTATAGTATTTGCTTAGAACTTGGCACGTAGCAAATCGATTTTCAAAATTCAAAAATGTATCATTCAGCCTAGTCTGAAGTTTAGTTTAACAAGTTTTCAAAATGTAAATATTGACTAGCAACAAGACAGCGTAGCCTACTTTCAATAGCCTCATTTACTACATAAAGGGTGCCTTCTAATAGCCGAAACTTTTTAAAAATCTTTTAAAATACATTGCTTCCAAAGAAGTACGGCTTGATAATCTTTTTCCTTAAAATTGTACACCAGATGGTCACTTTTGCTGAATATATAGGATTTACAATTGCAAGGTGATTATTTTCGGTACCCTAGTATCGCATGTTTTGCTTGTTAACAAAACCTTGCAAATAATAAAGAGCCTCGTCACTAAACCAGATTTTTGAAACAATCGAACCTTTCATTTCTTCAATCATCAATCAGCCAAATTGGAATATTCTTTCTATATCTTAAATATTGTACGACAACATTTTCAAATGTTTTGTCAGGATATTTTGGATCTCGGCTTGTTCAGCTGTTCGCTGAATCGAAAGACCTGGCTGACCTTCGAAAAGATCTCCAACATTTTCGATATTTTATGACGTCTAAGCGGTAGATGGCCGGGCAGAGATTGCGGGTCGGGCGCCCCAAATACCGTCAGTTGTCTTAAATCTCTAAAAACAAAATATCAAACCATTCAAACAAAAAATTCTACAAGACAGGAACGTTTTTATTTTACCGGCAGTCACAAGTAATGCTACAGTTAATCTCAACAACATAGACTACATTGCTAAAATGTATTATTTACTAAAATCATTAAAGTATCCCTAAGTAACCAACAATCTAACAACCTAACTTGAAAAGAAAGACAAATTCCTTATTAATAACTAGAATCTATTCCTCGATACTAAAAATCTCATACCCCGAGAGAAATACTTAAGAGTACCAAAATTATACGGACTACCAAATATTAGCAAGGAAAATACTTTCTCATTACTTATTTTCAGTATTTTTGGTCCACCTACACATAACTTAGCCAAATACCTAGCGAAAATCCTTCAGCTTCTTACAGAGCGAGCCTCATCGTACGTACACTTGCCAGAAATTCGTTCCCATACGTAAAGATGACATAATGGTCAGTTTCAATTTGTCTCTCTGTCCATAAAAATACCTTTTCGTAAAATATTATAGCTTTTAACAATCAATCAGTCTAGAAGACGACATCCTCAAATTAATTAAACGTTGCCTATATAATATCTATTTTAAATTTCAAAACAAATTTCACCGCTAAATCAATGTGTTCCCATAGGTTCCCCAATATCATCTATCGTAGCAAACTTATGACCGATTTTAAAATAAAAACTCTGGCGACTTTTTTTTGAAACCTACTTGTTGGATAAAGTACGTTGACGATACGTTTGTTATCTGGCCTCATGGGCATGATACGCTTCCCGAATTCCTTTTCCACGTAAATAAATATGATACTAATATTAAAATCACAGTCTAAATCGAATTTCTACCCTTTTTTAACAAACTCGTAACAAAATATTCTTCCACCATCAGTTTTTATCTTACTTATCTACCTATACCAATCGTATCTAAACGCAAAATCTCATCATGCCAAGTCCACACAGCCGCAAAATATTTTATTTCTAGATCCTTCAAGCTATCTGACACTAAGAACCGACTGAAACTAATAACATCAGCAAAACTTTAACACAAAACGGATGTTCCTAAAAATCTTTAACTTACATCATTAAAAATATTAACAAGAAACATGCAACGCAACATATATGAATATCGAGTTATCGCAGTCGAAGTTCGGTGAACGTTTAATTTGGAAAATGGAAATATCAATTGGCCTGCTCGTTCGTGCGATTTGACGTCTTTAGACTTTTTTGTGGGGCTATCTGAAAAGTAAAGTTTACGTCAATAAATCAGCCACCACCCGAGACTTCAAGAACAACATAATTGCGGAAACAAATGCCATTGAAGCGACTATGTGTGAAAATGTGCCGACGTCTGTAAAGCCAGTCGTGGTGGACATTTGAGTGATATTATTTTTTATACATAAATGTTTAGATATACACATTAAGTAGAAAAAACCTTGCACCGCTAAAGTTTGAATCAACATACCAAATGAATAACAAAGATATCGAACAAAAATGCTGTACGTTATTTTTAGGAATATAAATTTTTTTCAATAATATGAAACTAAACAATTACAACAAAGTAAATATTCTGCAGTTTTCATTTTATGCAGAATTTGAATAGTGGGTTTCAGACACAAATGAACCAAGCCACGGGCGAATTGAAATCAAAAATGCTTCAAAACCAAGTACATCTGCATAATGCCATTCATGGGGAAAATAATGAAAACTCGTACAAAAATTCATTGGCATCAAAAATTAATTAGATTACAAAATGTACATCAATCAATTTATGCATATGAAAAAATACATTTTAGAACCCCAGATTAAAATTCCTAGTCGAACTTGACCTAATTGGTGACTCACTATCACACAAAATGTAATATAAGCCAAGTTAGATTTGATAGGGCAGCTGAAATATTCTAAACAGGAAGTTGGCAAAATGTGTCAAAGCGTTATCAAAAAAACACGAATTTATGCCAAGGTTACACATAGCGATCTAGATAATAGTTTAGTTTGTATACAGAGTACAATTTAAATTATGAACTAAGTAATTTATTTCAATTTGACATCAAGTACTCAACCTTTCATAGACGTCTTTAATTTAGTAGATTTAATAATCTACTAGAATTTGGACAGGTGGCGTAATAGGCGCATACTCCGAAGACAGTGACCATTATATGATGGTTCAATTTTTTGATACTAACAATATAGCAATATAGATCTGGAACGAATGTAGTTCTAGCAAGACGGCGCCACCTACCATACAGCTCAAGCAACAGCCAATTTACGGCAGCAACAATTTCATGATTGTGTAATTTCACAAAATAATCATTAACTGGCCAGCAAGAAGTACGACACTTTTTTTGTAGGGTTACCTGAAATACCAGCAATCCCCAAACAGTTCACCATCTAAAAACCAAATCCGACATATTGATGAAATTGTGAATTTATGAAAAGAAGCTGGAATTGCAGAAGAAGCCATCGTCAAACTTAATTTCCCATATTTGATTGGAGATTGTGCACTTTAATACTTAATAAAAACCCAATCACAAAAACAATTCAAAAGACGTTCAATTTGGGCCACCATTTACTATGTGACGTAGCCGTGATCAAAACTCATTTAACGTGGTTTCAAAGTAAGCACCAGTTACCTTCATTAAATGGGAATTATCGTCAAAAAGAAAGACCCCGAACATGTCAAACAAACCAAGTATCACACTAGGACTTTTTCGCTGTAACTATTGTGGATTTTCTGCAGTCTACATGAAAATGGACTACACCATTTAACTGTAGTTAAATATCAAAAACATAGTGTGAAAGTGCTTTGCGTATTTCCGAACTAATTTAATTTTAAAAGGATAAACGTGCAAGACTGTACTTCATTTGAAATATTCCGGGGAATTTTGATCTTTTAACATAACATAATGGGCGAACGTCATATAGCATAAATATAAACCAAGGTTTTTCAACAAGTCAGCTTTACCTTATTTAAATTATTACCGCCTCAATTTATGTTGTAGTTACATATGGGTAGTGGTGTGTTTTCTTCACTAAAAAGACACGAAATCCATAAATTATCTAACGAACATATAAAAAGAGCAAATTGAGAATATTTTAAATCATAAAAAAGTTGCAATACCGGAACCATTCGTAGGGTACCATTAAATTACTATGCAGAAGCATAATTAATCATAATTATATAGAAAAATAATTAACGTTAATTTTATAATCATTAATGATTTAGTTGGGTTTCCAACTGTTCCTCTTAAGATAAAAAATAAAAGAATACTCAAGTAAATTGCGTATAAACAGTGGAAAACCTTTAATCACGTCTGAAACACTTAAATTGTAACTATATTGTATATTTACTAATCTAAGCACTTCATCGATTAACAAGCATAACAGCAAAATAATTAACCGTAATTTAGATAAAACAAGGTACTGATATCTTTTAGTTGTAGCAGTAAACACATTATAAACAATATTATATGCATTGACTTATTTTGTGAGGAAAGAGCGTGGTTTAATGTACTCTGAGTTAGAATGCTGTTGGTTGCGTATTCACTTGAACATTTTACTCAAAACTAAAACAAATCAACAGAATGTCTCTATTGCATTCAAACTGATCATCCATTTGACGTGTTTCCTTTAATTTCAGTATTGGTAGAAATATGACACCCACGGGCGTAAACATTGAGTTATTGCAAAATTTAATGCAAATTGATAATAAAAATGCTGGAAAGCATGACTAGATAATTTAAAGAGTTTATGCTCAGATGTTCCTTTATTTAACCACGCAATATCAAAACCTAATAAGTAATTAATTCTTCAACAAAACAAAAGAAACAAAGATTAGAATACGCCAGAACGTGTTGGTAAGCTGTACTCGTGCAAATAGCTATCGACAACATATTAAGGTAGAAATTCTCAAAATTCGGATTATTGCGATTTTGATAGCTTTTCAGACATCTGATACAGGTATTATAATTTTACACGTTACTATCGTATGCTCTACATGAAAAACACATATCAAGCCCTTCTATCTCTGAATAATACTGTATTTCTAAAAATACCAGTGTGATGTACAGGGTGACTGCAACAGTGTTAGAAACAACATAGGTACACCTTGGTAGATAATAATTAATGAGGCTCTTTCTGACGAAATAAGAAAATCCCTCTTACTGGTCAATAGTTACGGGTAGAGGAGCAAGAGAGAGCACCTTCTTGTCCCTGTGATAAAAAATTGTTTTTAAAGGCGGATGAACCAAAAACTGATTAACGACATAAAGATACAGAAAACAATGGGAACAAACTATTGAGAATAGCGAAATGGAGATGTATATACATATATTGGGGATTCTCTCAGTATCCCATAGAATAACAATAGTCAATACAACATAAATATTCTCCAGATTCATGCATTAACCTAAACCAACTCAGAAAAAGAAATAGAAGTCTTCTATCGCGAATTATACATGGTACTGATAGACCAAGTAGGAAGAAATAAATATTATACCAGAGACTTCAATACCAAGGTACGGAGAGGTAGAGATAAAGACATTGATGAAGATGATCTTACGATAAAAAAACATGAGATTTAAATTACCTCCTTCAGAACAAAACATGAAAACCAAATTTATTATATCCTCATAAATAAGATATTCTATAACTCAATAATATTTACTAGTTGAAATTGCAGTTACAAAAGCTAAAAAATGTATATTTTATTGGTAAAGAATTTATAATATAATCCTTGGTCAAATTATGTGGCATGTATATGTAAACATGAATTATATTAGCTTCAAACTGATGTTTAGATTAATTTTCTTAAATTAATTTATTATTTAAAAAAATTTTTTCCAGATCTCGAAAACCCCAAGAGATAGCGGTCGTGGTTTTCGAAATGCTTTGGTTAGATTCGATTCTACTAAAACGACATTATTGGTGCGACCGCACAATGATACCGGGTGCACCAAAAACGCGTTCCAAAAACACCATGAAATTGTTTCTTCTGGCGAGTCGCTCACAGATGAGGAAGTCGTCGTGAATTTATAGACCCTTTTGTGAAGTTTATCTCTGCAAAATTTAAAAAACCTCGACGAACGTTTAAGGGCTTTTTTTGCAGGTATCAACTTGCCGTAAGGACCAAGTTGTAGAATTATAAAGTGGCTTCAAAAAACGCTTAATAACCCGTGTCCTTCCTGTCCAAAAACGGCCCCAAAGTTGGAAAAAGTTACTTTTTCACTTATATCTCCGAAACGGCAAGAGATACAAAGACGGCTCCTTTACCAAGCTGTGGAGCCTAAAATGGGGCATTTTTCTGTATAAGACTTTTTCATGCAGGTTGTACGGGGGACCGAAATTTGGCATTTCCGGAACCGGAAGCAATACAAATTTTTTGCCTGCTCTAAAATTGAAAGCCGGTCTTAAAGCATATGTATATTGAAAATCACAATTCTACGATTATTCCTTCGGTCAGTATTCGCGAGTTAATTTCGGCCTTCCTGCCAAAACCGCCGTCCTAGCAGACAGAAGAGAAATTTCGACGGTGTCCGCGAGAATTTTGTTTGCGCGTCACCTAATTCCGTTTCGCTCTGATACGTTGATGAAATATGCGTTGACGTTATGTTGACATCACAATTATATAGCAAAAATCGTTCGTGCCTTTCCGTGCCGACCCAAGCGCCTCCGAAGGACAAATTTCGGCCCGGCGGCAGGCGCAACCGAGGTATTATATTTCGTTTAAGAGCGGGTAATAAAGCACTCGTGTGCCAAAAATCACGTTCCTACGATTATTCGTTCCGTCAGTATTCGTGTCCGCGGGGAACCAATTAACGTTTTGTAAATGCATCTTGTCTTCACCGATAATACGAATTTAACTTTGTAAATATCTATAATAAGTTGTTTCGAAAATAAAGAGATAAAATTATATATATATATATATATATATATATATATATATATATATATAAAATTATGAGTGCTGCTGCTGCTGTCACACAGGTCAAAGGTCAAATCGTTCGTGCCTTTCCGTGCCTTTCCGTGCCGACCCGAGCGCCTCCGAAGGACAAATTTCGGCCTGGCGGCAAGCGCGACCGAGGTAATATATTTCCAGAACCGCAAGTGATAGAAAATTTTCGTTTGAGAGCGGGTAATAAAGCACTTATATATAAAAAAAAATTATGAGTGCTGTCACACAGGTCAAAGGTCAAAGGTCAAAGTTCAACTCTAACTGGGTATACGTAAATGCGTTGTCATGGCAACGGCGTACGCCAATTATGTCAAACAAAGCTTTTTAATCGTGTTTTTATTTTTAAAAGCTACTATGCGAGGGGGCTCAAGCATGTCTGAGTTGGACAAGCTCTCCGAGGGGCCGCTGCCAGACCTCGTTATAATAAATTAAATTTTTACTTGGCGACTTTTCAGTCTATAATTTTTTGTGTGGTTGGTAACTAATTTTTTTTTTAATGCATAATTATATGCGGTTGGTAACTAAACATTAAAAATAACATCTGCAACGTCAGACCAACATTTACACTTCAAAATTTTTCTTGTCAGAACGACTGGTGAAAACGTTATAACTTTTTAACCTTTGAGCGCTCGAGGATAACACTTAGTTTTTCGGATTATACTCTTCAATCTGAGTCGATTGACACTAGTCTGAGGTCTATACGATGTATGCACCAAAAGTTTAACGATATACAATAACTACTAGTTAAGAAAATTGCCACTTCGAAAATTTACGACTTTCCCAAGCAAAAAAAGCAATTGTGTCTTACATCAGCGAAATCACGGACAGAATAGCCCGCATACTGAATAAATAATAATAATAATAAATAAATAAAAATAAATAATAAATAAAAAAAAAAGTTTTTACCACAAAGAATAAAATCGCTGACTTCATCTGCTCAGCTGAGGGCCATTATCCCCACAAATCCTAAGGAGTTTACGAAATACTTCGTGGTGTCTGTGACAGAACCTATATAGGCAAAACGATCAGGCAAATAACTAGTCGTGTATGTGAACATTCTTTTGCTGTACGAAAAGGCAACATTTCTTCTGTTTTAGCCAAACATAATAAAGAAACAGAATGATATTTCCTGTATTAAATGATTTTCCCTTATCCCAACAGTAGAAATCTGAGGTCACAGAAATAGAAAAATACCTTCAACGCATCAATACTCAAGACGATGGTCAGCGTTTATATGTTAATTGGAAAACAAACTTTTCCCAATCTAGTATAGTTTCCGAAAAAACAGGTTTTAGTCAAACTTTTACTTTTGCTTCGATAAGTAGCAAAGCAAAGCACACCAACGACCTTATTCTTTGGCGCAAAGTTCTTTTAAAACCCCTTAAAAATGATATAAAAGCGGATGCCACGATACGTCAGAAATTTACCAAATATCCTTAAATTTAATTGCTTATTTATCTATGATATGGAGTACAATTTGGTTAGTACATCAAAACAAAGACTACGTGTAGTATTAGTAGTATTAGTCATACTATCAAATGCGACGAAGATAAATATGTCAATTCTAATCCACGTTGTTATAGCATAAACAAGGTTGTTATGTCCATGCTTTCTGTTCTAAGGCATGAGCTCGTGATCTGAAGCTAGTGTAATTTATAAAACAAAGTTATATTTACTATATATAGCCAACCATAAGTCTAATAGCGTGCCTTATACGTAGTCAATTCCAACAATGTACAATTATAATAGCTATATGTACCAGAAAGTATCATATTTTATTTCTATATAATAATGAAATAACAATCAGTCCACTATATAACTACAGTCAACAATAACCAAATATACAATTACCCAGTCAAACAACACACAACTCATTACGAGAATCTACACCCCAAACTTCACTTGCTAATGATTTATTGGCAAGTCATCAAAAATAACAAAACAACCAAGACAATAGAAACAACGGTTGGTCAAATTAGAGTAAACTAAAGAAATATTGGTCAAGTAACAATGTTACCGATTTAGCATCCTTAGCGAAGAGAGTTCAACAGAAATATATATTTATAACACAGAGCAACAGCAGATACGAAAGGTTCCTCTAATTTTTATTACTGGAGTAGGAAATATAATTTTACTAATAGTAAAATTAAATAAAATAACAGGCAGTAAATATCACGCTACTTATTAGTTATCAAGTTAAAATACAAAAACACTGAATATTACACTTGTAAAACCAAATAAGGCAAACCCTTTCAAATTATATTTAAAATGTTCACTACTCTATCATTTAAAACTTAGAAACATTAACTTTATGTTTCTCTTTCATTCATCTGCAGATAAAAACTAAATCGACACTTAACTCGATATATACAAACTAACATAATGGATGCACAAACTTTGCAACATAACCTTCAACAAATAAATAATAGAGCAAAATAGCAATAAAACAGTATTAAAAATATGACCAAAAAGCCCTTCATGCAAATGGGTATCATGATAAACTTTATCTCAGCATTAACTAACAAAATGTTGTAATGACCCCACTATTAAAAGAAACCATATGAATGCAACTGTTTGTGTTAACATATACAAAAAATTAAGTAGGTCTTGAAAATCAACAATAAAAGTGTTTTGTTAATGTCAGAGTCGAACTTCACTATTGGAAATCATTTACAAATATCGGGATGTTGAATATATAGCAATAACCACTCTGATGGTGATGTGAACGGGAAAATAACAATTATTATTACAGAAGGTAGTAAACATGACGAGTTACACAATTACAGCGCACAACATTTGCAACCAAAAATCGACCCATCTACTAGCTACGAAATTACAAAAGCTAAAAGGAAAACTACGAACACTATGTTAATATCTTATAAAATAAATATATTGAAACACGCACTTTAAGAACAAACTATTTAACTGCAGTAACAACGAGGAAATTTACATATTAACTAACTGATGCGGCAAGAATTCCTGACTTATTCGTTTTTGGAATTACAATTTTCTGTTATAAGATGTTTGAAAAAATATTTCTAAAAAGAATAATTAATAACAACAAACTAATTTTTAACTTGACTTTAGAAACCAGTATAGGGACTATTGATGCTTTTGAAGAAATGCTGTACAGCACGGCAGTACAATTTTTGACAAAGTTCGATACAAAGAGCCTTTGTTAAAATTTCTTCCATACAGTTAACTAACATCTAACAAAGGTATACTTTCTTGTAAAATATCAGAACGAAGTAGACAAGTGTGTGTAGGCAGATTATATTGCAGTACTGGTAGTACGTAAAAACTCAGTCAATCCATATTAGTATCTTCAACAAAGCTTAAGTGAATTATAAACCTAGTTAATCAACTGAAAAATTAAATAAAATAAATTGAAATCGGTTTATATAACATTTACATTAAATACAGATGATTGTCCCACTGTTACATTAAATCGTTAATTAAACCAAGCAGATGACACAGAATATCCTAAGACGCATATGGACAGACGTTTAACACGTAAAAGTATTTATTTACGAAAAAGTGCAATTTAGTCTAAAATTTAGGCAAATGAAATGGGTAACTGGCAGACAATTTCAGTTATCAACTGACGATTTACCGGTGGACAAATAATTAATTAAAATCTTAAAAATTTACAAAATATTTTCAGAATAAATTACTGAGAACAATAGTTGATGCTCCATGGTATATCACCAATAACTTAATTTCAAGAGGTCTACAAATAACTAATAAAAAGCAAAAAATATAATGCTAGAACTATAATCTATCTAATTGTACTTACAAGTTTGCTCTATATTGTCCATATAGATAGCTTGATTTGTTTCTTTCAATATACACTACGCATTGATTTTGTTGTTATTGAAGGATAATTACAGCCGCACAGCGTTTAAATTTCTTAGGTGCTAGCTTTTTTACAAATAGCGGATCTGTTAATTGTGTGAAACCATACTTTTTCTCTACGTCCTATTTTGTTATTTGTTATTATTGTTTTACCTCACAAACGTGTCTTTTCTGTTCCTTGGAAATATAGTTATTGAAAATAACGTTTTTAGATGATGCCACATTTCATTGTTACGCTTTATATATTTTACCAGGTCTTTGTTGTGATAATTGCAGGGAGGGCTTACTTCTTACTTAGTTTTTGTCTATCTTCTTCTTGCGGTTCCTATCCGTTCCGGATGTTGGCAACCATTTGGGCTATTATAATTTTGTTGACTGCTGTCTTGAATAACTGTGTTGTGGTCATAGAAAACCATGTTCGCAGGTTTTTAAGCCATGATATCCTTCTTCTACCCGGACCTCTTTTGCCTTGTACTTTTCCCTGCAGTATAACTTGAAGTAGTTGGAATCTGTTTTCGTTCCGCATAATGTGTCCTAGGTACTGGAGCTTTCTTGTTTTTACTGTAGTCAGTATTTCTTTTCTTTTTCATTCTTTGCAGAATTTCGTCATTCCTGACTCTCTCTATCCATGACACTCTTAACATTCTGCGATAGAGCCACATTTCAAATGCCTCCAGCCTTTTTTGTTGTTTTGTCAGGGTCCATGACTCTACTCCATAAAGAAGGATAGGGAAGACGTAGCATCTCAGAAATCTCATCTTTGAATTAATTGTTAAATTGTGGCTTTTGAAGATGGTACTCATTTTGTTGAACACGGCTCTAGCCTTTTCAATGCGGATCTTTATTTCCTGTGAGTTATCCCACTGGTCATTAATGGTGCTACCAAGGTAAGTATACTTTTCCACTTGTTCTATAGGTATATGGTTTATCATGAGTTGACATCTGGGGATATTATTTTTACTGATGATCATTAATTTCGTTTTGTTTATATTGATGTCTATGCCCTGTCTCTGACTACATTCTGTTACTCTGTTTAATAGTACTTGTAAGTCCTCTAACTTTTCAGCAAAAATGACTGTGTCGTCTGCGTACCTGATGTTATTTAATCTTTCTCCATTTAAGAGAATCCCCATATTTGTGTTTTCTAACGCTTCTCTGAAGATGTATTCTGAATAAAGGTTGAACAGTAGCGGAGACAGTACACAGCCCTGTCTCACCCCTCTCTGGATTTTTATATCTTCGATGTTTTCTTCTTCTAATTTCATTGATGCCATCTGATTCCAATATAGGTTTATAATAATTCTTAGATCTTTTTCGTCTAGTCCTATGTTTCTTAAAATATCTATCATCTTTTAATGTTGGACTCTATCAAAATCTTTTTGAAAGTCTGTGAAGCAGGCATATACATCGCAGTTTACATCCCTGCAACGTTGAATTAATACTTGAATGCTAAATAGGGCTTCGCGTGTTTCGATTGCGTTCCTGAATCCAAACTGTGTAGGTGCTATTTGTTCTTCGCATAGTTTGTATATTCTATTATAAATTATTTTTAGAAATGATTTTAATAGGTGGCTCATGAGGCTTATTGTTCTATACTCGTTGCACTTCTTAGCTCCTGGCTTTTTAGGTAGTAGAATGAATTCAGATCTAAGCCATTCTATAGGTATTTTTCCAGTGTCATATATATAGTTGAATAGATCTGTTAGCCATTTCACGTTTTCTTCATCTAGAAGTTTCAAAAACTCTGTCTGTATGTTGTCTGGGCCAGGTGTTTTGCCTTCCTTCATACTTTTTATTGCATTTTGTACTTCTTCTACTAGTATTTTTGGTCCGGTTTCGCTGTTTATCTGGAGAGGTTTTGGTCTATTATCGTGAAATAGCTGTTCTGTATATTTTTCCATGTTTCACTGATTTCATTTTATTGATAATAATTTTCCTTCTTCATTCACTAGTTTATTCACAGTTCTCTTTTATATTTCCCAGTCACCTCGTTAATTTTCTTATATATATTAAAATTGTCATGTCTCGCTTGTAAGGTTTCTATTTCCGCACATTTTTCTTTTACCTCGTTTTCTTTTGCTTCTCTCATTTTCAATTTTATTCTTCTATTGATGGTATTATATTCTACTAGATGGCTTTTTGCGAGTCTTCTTTTCTCCATCAGTTGTAGGATTTCATTTGTCATCCATGTCTATTTCTTTACGTTGTCTGGTTTTAAGAATTCCTTTTTGATACTTTCCACAGTGCCTTTTACTTTTTTGATCTCCTCTTCTATATTTGATATATTGACCATATGTATATTTATGTTTGTGTTTAATCTAATCTCGTCGTTTAACCTTATCTTTGCTTTATGTTTTATTAGTGGTTCTTTTAGTTTTCTTACATCATACTTATTAGTACCTTTCTTTCTTATTCTTTTTAATTTAACTTTAAAGGTGCCCACTAATGGGATGTGGCCTGACTGTATATCTGCACCTGGATATGTTTTTACACAAGTGCAACTGTTTCTGTATCTTTTATTTATCAGGATAAAGTCTATCTGATTTCTAACAACGTTTTCCGGTGAGTCTTTAGGCGATTTCCACGTGTAAAGTTTTCTTGGTGGAAGTGTGAAAAATGTATTCATTATTGCTAAGCCTTGTTCTCCTGCAAATATGCTTAGTTGGTTTCCACGCTCATTTCTTTCTCCTAACCCGTGCGGTCCTATGAAATCACCTTCCCGACCTTTTCCGATTTTTGAATTGAAATCTCCCATTAGTATATTTAGATCTTGTTTTGGCAATTTTTTCAGTATATCTGCGATTTGAAAGTAGAACTGTTCTATTTCTTCGTCTGTGTGATTTGTCGTTGGAGCATATATTTGAATAATGTTTAATGTTGTAGGTTTAGCTTTTATTTGTAGTAGCATGATTCTTTCTGAGATTGGTATAAAGTTTGTTACACTTTCTGCGATTGATTTACAAACTATGACTCCTACACCATGTTGATATTGCTCATTTGATGAACCTGAGTAATATACCCGATGTTTGTTTATATCACAGTAACTTGCACCAGGCCATCTCATTTCGCTTATTCCCAGGATTTTGATTTTCAATCTTTCCATTTCTTGGATAGCATTGTTAATTTTTCCGGTTTGCGCCATTGTTTTACGTTCCATGTACCTATTTTCATATTTATTTCTACCGACTGGTTGTTTTCGATTTCTCGACTTCGTTCATAACCGTCCCCCCCGGAGATCCGATCGGGGGACTTGAAACTCCGGACAATTTTGTTTTGAACATAGCCTTTTCATGGTGATACTAGAGAATATCCTTAGGATCTTTAATGCGGTGATTTCTCCTTGTCTTCCGCATTCCTATGCCGTTGACTGTATGTGGTTCATCCGCCTTTGGGGTCAATTTCTTAGCCCCAGGGCAAAGAAGTGCCCTTCTCTTATCGACTCATCCACCCGAAGCTGTTGGTCAACAAGAGGTGTCCGTTTATACCAACGGTTTTTCGGATCAATTTCTTTTTGCTAGTTTTGGTCCACCCCGGGTATTTTATTTTCCCGGTACCCGTCATATCTGACGAGCGTTCCCCTATCCGCCACCTGGGGAGGCGCCCGATGGAGGACTAGCAACCCCACACTGTTTTGTCTATAGCAGATTTTAATTTGCTCCATTCGTAAATACAGGCCAAAACAGTCTAATATACGCCAACCAACCTTGCATGTTGTTAACCGTCAGCTAAGTGCGTCAAAATAATTACACTATTGGTTGCGTGGGATCTACAAAACCCCCATATTTGATTGGCAAAAATAAAACAGATATAATAAAGACAAATGTTTATATTTATTATAAACTTAAAGTACAGCATCTCAACTTAACAAAAACGTAGAAAGTCTAGAAAATAACTAAAAGTAAACCTCAAAATTAATCTCTCAAGAATACTTAGTAAGTAACAGACACATAAATTGCAGACATTGGTATGGTGCTCATTGCACATAAAGTTGCATTTACCGCACTTGCTTTTAATTTTCCTCTTGGACATGGATCACAAAGGTTTTTGAAAGCACTTGGTTTACGTTTCAAAGTCGAAGGCTCGGGGTTATCTATGAGTTGGCGTTTCAGAGAACGTGGCAATGTGGGAAATTCAGCTCTCTTGGTTTTATAACTTTCTACGAGTTCCGTTGACAGTTTGTTCAGCAATTGTCTTCGAGTGATTTTCGTACTATATATGATTTCTTAGCACATATGAAACAAGAGTTAGTTCGGTACAAAAACCAAACTTTGATGAATTCACTTCAGCCTTTTGAGGTAAAAACTGAGTAGAAATTTTCTTTTTGTTTTTTCGCAGAATGCTGACCAAAGTAAGCTTTTGGTTCAACAAGTGTTCATAGAGAAACACTTGTATACCAGTTGTCAAGCGCAATATTACGCCCCATACCTTTGATTGGATCGGCAAGTCGTTTTACTTTTATTTTTTTATACGGACCATCTGGTTAAGAACCTACTTATATTTAAAATGTTTGTAAATAAACTGTTTTGGTCAACCATCCCATGGAGTTTAATCCTATATTTATTAGATTTGCTTGGCATGTAGGCTAAAACCAGAAAATCTGCCTCTAAATGCTGGTAACTGTTCCAACACTATGTAATGTTTTTTGAAGGAATCATCGCATAGGTGACAATTTCTGAAGCTGTAATCTATATTCGAATATATAACGAATAAAGAGAAAACGGCGAGAACACATCACATTAGAATAAAATTCTATTCCAGGTTCGTCTGTCGCCCATAGACCAAGAAAATTCAAATGTGAAGATCTGAGGACACAAGATATCCTTAATAAACCATAAAATGCTTGTTATCCTTCAACGGTCAATTCTTTTGCGTCACGTTCTCTCTGGAAACGTGTGCGTATATTTGAATACAATGATTTGTATAAATAAATGAAAATAATTAGTCTTACTCTTAGCACTTTGAGCTTTTCTTTTTGGCCCAGGTAAATGTAAAACAATATTGTGAGCTCTTTGTCTATTCTCTGTTCTTTAGCTTGAGGCATTTTGGACCATTTTGTATTTTTGTCCCTACCTAAATAGTATTCTGAAGCTAGTGACACTGATTCATCTTCTGATTCTTCTCTACTCTGCTAAGTATCAGAATCATGATCTTAATTAATACATACTTTTTCTACGCCTAACTCGTCATCACTTTCGTCGAAAGGGTCCACTTTGTCTTCGTTGAATATAGAATTACTTCCTCTTGAGTCAAGTGTGATGTTGTACGCATGTGAAGATAAATAAAATAATAATCAAAACAAAAATAATAAAGAAATTACGGAAAAAATATTATGCCCACCTATAATTTACTATACTATTAGTCGTACGGGGTTTGTTGGACACCAAGCACCTTCGCGTGACGCGTGTGATTGAAGGCGCGATTAGCGGAGCACTGAAGAGAAAGAGCGGGTGAGCTAGGAGGTTACTGGAAGGTACAGTCGAGTATTTGCCGAATTATGACAAAAACATGTTGCTTGGGGTCCAATGGACCCATAACGACTAGCTAAATGTTAACAAACAAACAAACAAAAAATTTCTAAAACTTACCTTTCCAACTAAAAAGTTGGCTGTAATTTTTAACATTTTGAATTATAATATTCGCAGTTTTAGCAGATGTATATTTATCTTGACTCGAATCACAACATATTATTTTTAAAAACGTATTTTAAAAATGTTAAATTTACTTAAATTCTAAGTTCAGTTCTACATTTGTTTTATACGTAGTAAAAGTAGAACCGTCTGTTGTTTATAAATAAATATGTTGAATTATATACATAAAAAAAATTATGAGTGCTGATGTCACACAGGTCAAAGTTCAACTCTAACTGGGTATACGTAAATGCGTTGTCATGGCAACGGCGTACGCCAATTATGTCAAACAGAGCTTTTTAATCGTGTTTTTATTATTTTAAAACTACTATGAAGCTCAAGCATGTGCAGATTATTAATAAAAAAATTTATTTTCTTTTGTTCAAATACAGTGTTACAGACTTCTCAATTTTATTTGAACTAAAATGTAGGATAGAAATTTTTTATTTAAATCGCTATCAAGATAGGTTTTGTTTTGCAATTTAACACACTAGAAAAATTTAAACTAACAATTCAGACTTTTTATAATATGAGGTAAATAAATAATTAAATGTACAAAACATTTATATACAGACATGCAATAATATAATATTTTTGCATCAAGTTGGGCAAAAAGCGAATCATGTCTTAATGGACTGCATTACATTTAATATTAATACGTTCTCGCAACTTGATAAGATGCCTAAAAAGCCTTGGATATTAATGCGTTCTTTGCAAAATGTTATTTCGGACATTTTCCAGCGGTAAAAGTTTAAGTAATCTTAGATGATTCTGAAAATGTTTTTCGGATCACTCTTTGAATGAAAGAAAGTAACATAAACTGAAAGAGGGCGTATTATAGGTCAGACTGGTAATGCTTATAACTTTGAATAAAAGTGATCTGCTATGATAAGCTCTCCATACCATAATAGCCGTAGTTGGCGTTATATGCCTTCTATAAGTGCAAGCTTTCTGTCCCTTTTTTCGCTTACTAATACTCACTTATCGTGTAGGTGTAAACAAAATGTGTGTTTATAAAAAAAGACGAATTTTGTATGCAAACCCTTGCCCATTGTTGCTTTAGTTGCGAATGCAAAGAGGTCAGAGGATTTGTTCTGTGTACTGGTCCATCTTTGTTGTGCTGTGTCACTTAAAGTTGCGCTACTGTCGCAAGCCTTTGAAGTTGACGATCTTTCTGGTTGGTTGTTCTTTGAATTGCTCTGTCTTGTCTTCGTAAATAAGTACCTTCTTTGATCCACTGGTTCTATATTCAAGCCACAATATTGTTATGGTGACCAATTCTTCGGTTTGTTTCTCGCAAAGAACATCTCTTCTCATGGTAACATACATCATGTGGCTAATTTTTGGGTTGCCAGGCCATGGTCGGACTTTGGAGACTTGACATTTTGTCTGCAACTACAAATATTCTAAAAATTGTAACCCACAATGCATCAAAACACAGACCGTGAAATCCTTCCCATTTATGCAACTCCTTTTCATTACTGATCATATACCTTACACCGTATAAGTTTGACGTGTTAAATTTAAATGACTGAGGATTGGTTTATGCCTATTTTACACATAATATTATTACTTCCCTCAGACTTTATATCTAACAAACGATACAACCAAATCTCGGACAGTCATAAACATATCGTTCTTAATCTTTAATCATTTTCTGTATATAGTGTGCCTAATTTAATATAAAAATTTTAATACAATATAATTTGTTGGATTTATCGAATAAAATCTCTATAGTCTTATTGTTTGTATGATATTTCACCCTTTTACTTTATGTAATTTTAAAGAGATCCTTATACCTTTAACTGTACCTCTACACCTTAGCAGTTTTCCATTAAAGTTTTAGTATTTTGACATACATTTTTAGTGTAAATATTATTTTGTAAAAATAGAATACGTATGAAATCAAAACAGGCAGTATATATTTCTGATGTACCTGGAAGTTCTCAAAATTCGTTAGAATAAAGGAATTTATTTAACAGTAGGTATTTGTACAAGCATTAAAATTGGATATTCTTTTTATTTTCCTGATATGTTAGTTACACGTACGGTATTACTAATTTTGGTTATATCTAATGTTTGTGATAAGTGTCCTTTATCTAAATTAAAAATAATAAAAAATGACCTCTGACCGACTATGGCCTATGATTGTTAAATATTGATTAACCAAAGCAATTCTGATAAGATAGTGTATAATAGAATTGGATTCCTAAAATAAATTTAAAAATGATAATCTAAAAAATGCATACTTTCCAAATTGTAATAAAAAAATAGTAACAAATAAAATTAAAGAAATGGTTATATAACCAAAATTTGGCCAGAATAATTTTTAGTAAAAGTTAAATACAAATTTAATTAAATCTATAGTATAAGGCTACAATGAAACTTTTTCAAACAATACCTTAATTGGGTCTAAGCTTTTGTACGTTGAAACTTACGCGAATATAAAAATTAGGAAGTAAAAACTGGAAAATTAATTTTAATTAATTCGTCCCACGGCGCTTATTAAAATCTCCCCATAATTACGAGGTACAGATTTGGTTAGGTAGGTCGAGTTAGCTTAGAGTACCTTTAAGAGCAGCTGTTTTAAGCTTTTTGTATGAAGCTATTAAGATGAACATCCATTTGCAGTGGAAGTTCAGTTAATAAACCTTTCTCCTAGATTAAGCCAGCAGGAAATTCATAACGCACCCTACTTTCATTAGTGCATGCGCAAGTAACTGTTTATGTAAAATACGTAAGCAGCGTAAAGTAAAGCATTTTTGATTTAAAACATCCGTTCTTTAGTTGCTCTTAGAAGGCTGACAAAAATCAATTTACGTTGAAAAGCCTAAAGAGTAATGGGAATTTCTCTTATACGCTCCACTTAGAGCGATATTTAATCCATCAAACAAAAGGTTATAATGTTATACTATAGAGAAGTCCAATTTCGCGGGATTTCAGGTCGACTTGTTTGATAACAAGCCGCTGCAGTCAGCCGCTTTGTCTTGGAGATTTGTGAGAATCTCCGTGTTTTCGCTGAATTGGGGAATGTTGCGTCTTACTGCGTAATCCCTCTCCCCGATAGTACTCCGATATGCTACACTATCTGACAATAAAGGGTTTCTGGTTGCCATGAATCGAATTGTGCGCTCTATTCGCAAGCGCGGCCTTACAATGCTTTCTCTTGCGAAAATTAATTACAGCTAACTTAGAGCCGACGAGAAATTCGGCGAAACTGAAAAAGCAAATCAGGTATAAATCTCACTTGGGGTAATTGGTAGTAATCCTCATTTTTTTATATATATATATATATATATATATATATATATATATATATATATATACATAACTAATACAGATCCTTTGTAATCATTAGATACAACAAGTAACTGTTTTATAAAATTAATTTTATTCATCTCCAAAAATAATTAAACATTTATACTAATTGGAAAATAATGCTAATATAAATTTTATAATTTTTTTGCTGTTTTTTCTGCTATTCCGATTGTTGCAGTTTACCTCAATGTTTACTTTTTACAATAATTCTTTTTGGTTTATATTTTATAAAAATATTTAGATGTATTTTTCCATTTTTTTTTTAAATTTTTAATTAGGTTTTTTATGTGTTAATTATCATAAAGGTAATGTTTTATAGTACCCGAGCAACAATTGCTTTTGTTATTTTTTTAATTAAAGAATGTGATACGTGCAAAAAATGTATTGGTATTAATTAATAGTTTTATAACTACCAATTAGAAATTTGAATATAATGCTAGCCTAATTACAAAAAAAAAATTAAATTTGTTAGAAGCAGCAATTTTTGTACTTTTTATTTTAACTCTAACCCACATAACATGGAAAATAAAAGAAATATTATGTTGGCGTGTTTTGTTAAGCGTCAGTAATAGAGATCCTTTGAGATAACACTTAAAGCGATTATGTTGAAGGTTTTATATAAATTTCCAACTACAGAGAAAAACAATGAGGACTTCAAATTTTATAAAATAATGACCCCAAACTTGCCATTGTAATGAAAAATAAAACGAACAATTTTAATAGTTACTCTCAATTATTTAAGTGTTTTTCATTTATACAGATATATATCATTATAGCAAAATATAATTTGTTATTAGTAATTGGAAAATTGGTGAACTATTCACAACCACAATATTTTCATTAAGAGTGAATCTCAAAATTTTTTTTATTTATTGTTGGTACTGTTTATTATTTGTTTTAAAATATATAATCAATTTACGTTAGTCATTATGTATATTATTTTAGTATTTACCATAAATTGAAACGCTTCTTGTATTAAAAATTCAACATTTGCTTAGATGTTTTATGATAACAGTTTGGAAAGAAACCTGTTTTTTTATCGATGACAGACATGCATAGATACAAAACTTTTATTATATACATTAGAAACCTACAACGTCACATTACTTTTCGATATAATTACCATGCAAACTGAGACACTTGACAGGTTTGAAATTCCTTCTACAAAAATTTTTCTATCTGGAAGCAAAGCCACTCTGTAATAGCGCAATGTTATCGTCAAAGCGATGTAATTTAAGCCACTATTCCATATACACAACGGGCCTTATTGTCATTTTCCTGCACAAGTTTATCTCTGACTACATATGGGCGTTTACTGCTTGCCTTATTGTGCACCATTGATCTACGACACCTTTACTTACCACGTTTGATCCGTAAGTAGTACACAGTTCACAATAAATCACGGTTGCCAAAAATCTTTTCGCACACAGAAATATCATTGCTGCACGCATTTCACATTTAACGAAATTTTGTCCGCTTTTGTTTCTAATTAATCTAGTCGTTGAATAAAATAAAACATAATCCCTTTGCACTGCCTACTAAACTACTACCAATGCACCAACGGAAGTTTCTTTCCAAAATGCACTAGTATTTTACACAAAATATTCGAAAAGTTGCCTGTCATTTAAATTTTTACTTTATAAAATTAATGGCGGCCTAAACAAAACCAGTATTTCTTATAAAATCTAGAATGCAAAGACGTGGCCGGACGCCTAATAACGATCTCATGGATACAGTCTAGTAAGTGTTAGCTTTTGGCTAATGTGACGTGCAAATGTTGACAAAACAATTTCAGGTATCAATAGCCATGGTTGATTTTACGTAATTGCAGTATTTGTATCAGTCAAAAGTGGTACAAAATCAAAAATCTTCATATAGTAGATATAGCAAATATACAAGCAGCTATACTACTGACATCCTTAGCATACAAATTTTCTGGATCTAAGTCTCTACCTTTTCTTCTCTGGGGAGCCCTAGCATTGAAAGTTGCCATATAGGCGCTTCCAGATCAGCGGAAGCTTATTGGTACTGGTGTAGCCGCCGTCTGACGGGGAGCTGGCTTTCAAAATGCAGAGTATACCCTAAAGCTGACTGGATGGGATCTCTAGCAGTTTTTGTAGGTGGCAAGTTATGCGTGCCCGAAGCAGTGACATTGGCTTACAATTTTCCCCTTTCTTGGATGTTCTATCGTGACAACCTAGCTGAGGGTACCTCGTATATGAAATATTGCCTTCTTCTTGTCGTTCTGCTCAAGTTTTACGAACATGACCGGCATGGGATGCGCTGGGGGATGTAGTACTACAGGAACTTGCTCTTGAGCTTCTCTTCTAACACATACTCAGAAACTCCTCTTATAATAGCGCAAAGTGGCTTATCTGCCTTCAGTAGGCGGAAGTAATTTTCGCTTTAGTTTGGTAGCGAGTTAACCATCAATGGAAATTACATCCGCTACATTTTTGGCCTTTAAGAAGCCCACAAACTTATACAGAGCCTTGCTGACTGTAGGCCTGCTTCTTCGACAAGATCACGAAAGGTATTTCTTCCCAGGAGGGAGCATTCTTCGGGCGGTTGGAGTGTGTTGGGTGGTATTACAACATCTTCTTCCTCGTCATTATAGAGTACCTCAAAGGGATTGGCTCTGTTTTGATATGAATATACCAGTAGTTGTAAATACACTAATTACTTATAGTTTTGTAGTTATGTGTTTCAAAATTTTGATATTTATTTCTTGTTGTCATTCTAACTTTTGTATTATAAGTGTATTTCTCAGTTTGTATTCAAGAGGTGTTCTTATTGCGCATATATTACTACACTATATAGAAGCCTAAAATTGTTTTATTTTTTAGTTAACAAAATGTTGCATTTTCTTTTATTGTGACTTGATGAAAATGCTAGGCTATTAGGATATATTATTAGTTACAACATTATAATAAATATCAATTTAAACATTTTAGTTGACTATGTTTTAGTCAGACTTTAAGGTAAAATCTTACTGTTAAAGATATGAGTAGTCAGTTTACTATTTGTACTCTGGATACAATGGGTCTTCTAGCAGGGTGGACTTCCATCTAAACTGTTATCATATTGACACATTTATTTTATGCATTAGTCTGTCATTCTTGCACAATTTACATTTATTTAATTTAGTAATTTTTTGTTTAAATGGTTGTCCCTGTTATTGTTTACATTTAAATGGCAATCGTCTAAAATTGGGTAGTTTGGAGTATATATTTTGTGGTTTGATTTCCATCAGAATTGCTTGTGGTAGCAAATTATTACATGATTTTATTCATTTTTTTTTCAATTTTCACGATTACTGTAGGATATATAAAACAATCTACACGCCCACCTTACTATATGGCTCTGAAATTTGGGTAATGTTGGATAAATACAGATCGAGTATACCAGCTGCGAAAATGAAATAACTAAGGCGCGTAATAGGCAAAATAAGATGAGACAGGGTTAGAAATAGAAGTGTCAAAGACGAGCTGGAACTAAGACCAATAGTAAACGAAATAGAACACAAACAATTGCATTGCAAACAATTGTATGGACATCTAAATAGAATGGATAACACCCGATATCCAAAGAAAATTTTCGAGATGGGAACAGAAGGAAGAAGAACTGAAGGGAGACCTAGGAAAGAATGGATGGACAATATCAAGGAAACAGCTGAGAAAAAGGGAAAAACCAAAGAACAAATCCGGATCCTTTCCAGGAATAGGTTATATAAAGATTGGCTCAATAACCCAACACCATAAAGGTACAATGGGAGAAGGGAAAGAAGAAGATAATTTTCACATAATACGCAATTTAATTGAATTTGGAAAGTCGTCGTTGTTTTTAAATTAATGGAGAACTATTATATCTAGTTATTTTTTTATAGTTAGCACTAATCAAAATTACACTAATCAATTATAATAATTAATTGACTTAAAATAGAGTACATTTGAATTATTTTTTAAATATTAACATTCTACTTTAAATTTTTACTTATTAATTATTTCTATCTAATTAAGTTATCTGAAAACCGTTACGTTTGTAACGCAGATTTTCATTAGTGCGTTCGTTAGTCGACAGGAAAGAGAAACTAAGGCACACAGATTATGTGTATTAATCAGAATTTCAAGCGGAATGGAAGAAGCTCATCATTATTTCATGGTGCCTCACCCGCGCAACGTTCTCTTTGCCGGCTTAACTTTTGATATTCGATAGCGCAACGCTACTGCAGTACTGATGGTATTATTTACAAAGACGAAGTGTTTCATATGCCTTTGTTGCGCACAGTTTGAAATAGGTGCGTTCAAATTAAATTCTACTCTAAATCTGTCAATAATGCTGCTGCTGCACTTATGCAAATGAAAAATCTTTACGGCTTCCACGTCAGTGAAATTTAATATCATTTCAAATAAAATACAGCAGCGACGCGATACAGCAGCAAAGCTGGAAAGACATAAAGACCCAAAACTTTCAATCTGCAGCTCACTTAGAACGCGTCCCTCTGCCTAAACAGCTCAAGGTAAGCTCAGTGATAAAAGGTTTGGGGTTTGAAACCATGCTTTAAATCAATGGTCGCGCAAGTGGTGCTGTTTTTAACAAGCGCAGGATGAAATAAACGACAACGAAATTCCATAAAGAAGCTTTAGGAACACATAAATCATTGTCAATGGTCTCTTAGGTGCATTAAGGATCCATAAAAGACTTTTATAAAGGTTGATCTAAAACTAGAGCTTACTTCCTACTGCTTTATACAGCCATAACTTACTTGTTGCTCGTAAAGCCGACTTATTTGCTACTGATGTAGTGGTAAACGTACGTCAAGTAGCGCCAACCTTGAGATACTAAACTGCGCAATTTTTTTGAACGACGTCTTCGATGAGAAGCCATTTCTCTTGGTGATTACGTAACAGTACTCTATTTAACAGACTTGCACTTTATTTATACACAGGGCATGTTCAATTTGCCTTCAACCTTCAGTTTTAAAGTCTAATTCATTATAAATAAGATGTTGAAAGCATTTTGCTACCAGTGCAACAGAAAACTATAAACTCTTATAAAATAGACAGATACTGACTGACACAAATATTTTTTAACGCAAAGATTAGCAAATTTGCTGACCACATTGGGCAAATGTTAAGTAAGCTGACTATATTTTTGGTTCTAAAATATTTATATTTAATAAAATCTAATATATTTAAGCAAAAAGTATATAAATACCGAATTATTTGTTATTATGCCGACAACTAAAGTTTACTTTTTAAAGTAATTAATCTGTTTCCATTAGTATAATTCTTAATTGCGAAACTTTATCAAAACGCTTCAAGTGTGTATTTTTAGTTTGAAGGGACGCTGAAAGTTTTGTTGATAGGGATCGTATTCCTAAAACGTTCTTTCGCGTAATAGACATCAATATTAGTACTATAACTTTTCAAAACTTTAATCTCTATCGGACAACGTCTTCGTTAGTGATCATCTAGTCGTAGCGAGTTCAAGTTGGAGTCCCATATAAATGCATTTAAGCAGATCACGAAGTCTGGCTAGCTTTTTCGATTTCTTGCTACGTAACTACGCTGGAGTTTGTATCTATAAATTTAAAGTTACCGAAAGTTCGAAGAAATCTTTTGTTGTTTTCTGCAACATAGTTTGGATTTCTACCAGGCAACTTTGTTAAATCCTAGAAACTAACACAAAGAAATATATTCAACACTAGATATGCCGGAAATTATAAAAATCCCGACATTATTTACAAAAAATGTTAATTAAATTAAGTGTAAATTTATACATAATTATATATAGGCAAATGTTACGGAGACATATTACAATGATAATAACATTACAAGACCCATTCATATCAAACATTTTTATTTAAAATTTATTAATGATTTTGCTAAATATAGTTTTTGCTTTATTAATTTCCAAAATGTTTTAAAAAATAATTTATAGTTTTAATTAATAAAACTTGCATATATATTCTTTAATTTTAATTTGTATATTGTCTGATATTGATATGTGTAACTATAACTTTAAGGTGTAGTAGAATATACTTACTGTTGGTGTTTCTTTAATAATGTATTTGGAGAGTGTTTGTTAAGGTACTTATTAATAGACATTTTATTTCCTCACAAGTATATCCATGTTCCTGGTAGTTATTTTAACAATGCGCTTGAATCGTACGTGATACTAAGTTAAGAGTTATTTATTACTACTTCGGCATCAAAACTTGCAACCCCAGAATAGCACAGCAATTCCTCCACAACTATTTCTACATGTGGCGCAAGTTGCAGCGGTTCTAGTACAGAACGTCTTAAGAAGAAAGCAGTGCAACGATTGGCTTTTGGAAACCGGACCTTTGTGACGGGGCTGCAGAGAGCCGTAGTGTTGGAATAGCACGTAAACATTTAGACAGTTTTAAACCGGTCTGAACGAAAGATATTAGTAATCTACTTGCCGTGTCTGCGTGAATCCACGAATATTCTAGAAGTTGTTCGAGATTTTTAAGCGTACAGGGATTGATCAGTAATGCAGGAATTATTCACGAATAATTTGGCACAAGCAGACCGGTCGTTCGCAGCATGTTTAACATCGTTTTTATAAGACGTTCTTTACAAAAAAGAGGATGGGACAAGCCATTTACGGTAACCCTCGAATAGAAGAAAACCATAAATGTGGGTGAAGGCTATGCATATGTCCTATCACATATATCTTCTTTTTACGGGAAAGACAACCAAAGTAATCCACCGAAAAGCCCCGGTGTTATGTATCCGTAAATTTACGCGACAAGCATTCAATGCCTTTAATGTTTATCGATATGCCAATTGGTCACACTATTTATACTCTCCAATACGTAACTAAAGTGATAGTTTGTGTAAAGCAGCCTAATAATAAGGAGGTAGTAGAACAGTGCCAAAAATTCGGACTTGTTCAACTCTGCTGGCCCGCCAGCTATTGTTGCGTAAAGGAAGCAGGTCAGTATCGGTGTATGACTGCGCCAAGGACCATTAACTGGTTTACTAAGCAACCTCTGATACGCAAAGCAGTCACTGAGAAAGCAACATATTGTGTCTCCTATCCTTTCAACCTTTTAAGACCATTCCCACACGCATATAATTCAAGACAATCGTACCACTCTACAAATTAATGCCCAGCCAATAGCTCTCTATAAAATTTTGAAACTATCTTTAGCTTGCTCCAGAAGCTGAATGTGACTAATATTGAGTTAATTTCTAAAGTGACCTAATTATTTTAAGAAGATATCAAATTAGATAACATTATCGGTAGTCTGATACGTGGACCAATACTTCGCCACCTTTTAAAGGGCACTTTATAAAAAAACAGCTCACCGTACGGTATATCTTACCTCACTTGATTTATGAAATATAGTCGGTCTAAAGAATAAGAAAAATTAGCTTCTGAAATTTTTACGCAGTTGTAATTAGGACGTTATTCTGATCCCACACGCTCATTTCGAAAGGCGAGATCTGGCTGGACCCGCTACCACACCAATCGCTAGCTAACCAAAAAGTTTGAAACAGGCGTCTTCTTCCTGTTTGGAACGATATCTACCTGGAAGCCACCGCCATCTGCCTCTATATAGACGAGAGACTACGGAATTATTAGGCTAATTTCCTCCTGTAACTCCAACTACTCAAAGACATGTACGCCAACTTCGAGAAGGACACCGCGACAGTTTTGACAAAAGACTTAAATGTCAAATATTTCTCGTGGAATAACCGCCTAACCAACACTAAGTCAAGACAGTGTGTGAATTTATTTGATCCTGTCATTTTCTTACGATGTGACTTTCCAAACCTACCAGTTACGGATTCATTGGTCGCCTGTACCTCCTTAATATTGTAATCTTCAAGGGCATTCTTATACAACAAACTATGGAATGCCGCAGACCTGCACAACGATTACAAACCTTGGAAATCTTCGACGGAGCCGATAACATCCCTCATGACCGGCTATCACTATTTACCCGAAGCAAATTATAAGACTAATTCTCGCGTTTTGATAAAGATCTAAAAAAGGCTGTCCTTCTGTCTTCGATGTTATACGAACTAGTCAGAGAGAAGGACTAAGCACATCTAGACGCCTAGCAATTCCTAAATTCTATAGACCAGCAGGAATGCCACAAGTTTACTTTGAAGGTTAAGATTGTCATTAAAGCAACACCATCTGGGAGAAAAATTTAGAAGCACTCGACGTGACTGACAGCGATTTGTCAAGGTTCTGTGCAGTAGCTTTTCTACACCACAACCCATCCACAGTTAGCGTGGTGTCATTTGCATCGCATAAAATAGAACCGAGTCTTTCGTTGATCACATAGAACGACAGTGTGACCTCAATTACGACAAAGTTGACCTTGAGCACCTCAGTTGTATTGACCTCTTTGTGAGTGTTCTCTATGGAGTACAAACCTCGCAAAGACCTACATTCAGAGACCTAAAATTCATTTAGTACCACGGGCTACAGGTTTCTTTCAAAAGGATGATCATTTGCATTATTACCAACATCAATGCTATCCTCATCCTCCACCTCTTTTTGAGCCTTTAGAAGGTGGTCGACATGTTTACCAAGTTTAAGAAATTGAAGATCTAAGGCTATTCGCCAATAAAACTTTTGTTAACTATAGTAAAGAAAGTGATCTATAAGAACATCTCCAATATACTACTCCAATAACTTCACTATACTACAGTTTCTCTGGGTAGTAAAATGCATTACCGAGAGCTATACTAGAAAGCAAGCGTTCGATATAGTCTTTGACGACGTGGCCAGGACCTTCTGACAAGTTATGGCACAACAAACATGTTTTATATATATATATATATATATATATATATATATATATATATATATATATATAATCTTCAGGTTTGTTTTTGCTTCGTCCTGCGTCAAATGTGGGAGTTGGAAGTTCTCGGGGAGGCGACTCCAACCCGGCATCTTTTACGTTCGGGCAAGCAGATGATGTGCTCTTTATTACAGTAGTCCAGTAAGTAGACAACACCATAGTGCTGGGTAGCTTGCAAAAATTATTTTTTGTTACATAATGGCTGCAAGAAAAACAAGACTTTTAGACTTGATCCGACAAGAGAAAAATAGAGATTAACTCTAAGAAGAGTGAGACAGCCTGGCAAACTTCAGAATCTTTAAGGTAACTGTAAACTTCCTTCTATAATTATTGAATAATAAACGTTAAAAGAAAACGTGAGTAAAGATTAGTGTCTTTTTTCCATAGAAAGCTACTCTTATCGGAAAAGTCACCTATAAACTGCAATAGATTGTTCTATAATATACAGTCCGGACATTATATCCTTTCGGCTGTCTAAGAAAAGTGGCCCACAATAGTCATATTCAATTTAGCTTAAATTAGCTTTGAATAAGGAAATTAAAACAGCGTTTTATGAGCTTTTACTTTTACCAGTAGATCGCAGCAATTTTTACATATTTGTAATCACAAAGCATTAATAAAAAGATCTTATTTTATTTAATACTTTTATTTTGGCTTTAGTGAGTGTATGTTTGACTTTTATTTGCCACTTTATACTTGTTTATTTGAACTTGTGATCGAAGTAACATCACGTTAGTATTTGACATAAAAATCGCTTTCTCCTTTTTTTACAATAAAAGAAGGTCTACGAGAGACCTTAACTTGTGTAACATTTGGTTCAGAATTTGAAAGGTCACCTTAGAGACACAATTAAAAATTTTAAACTGTAGCCTCAAGGCTCAAATATTTACTAACATGCACTTAACTTAGTGCTACAACGTCACATCCATGGGTTAAATAAGACTCAAACTCGCCTATGCCAGTTCGCTGACAAAGGAACAATGTTCTTAAACTTTGAGCTACGCCGGTAGTCCCAACGCTGTTCTTGTCAATGGTATACGCTATCGGAACATGCTAAACAATTTTTTTTTGTGAAACCAACGATTTGAACATACATGATATGTGTTTTCAACAAGACGGAGTTACATGTCACACTATACGTGAAACACTCACTTAGACTTTTCTTCTATAGCCATTTGAACGAAAGGGTTTATGTGAACAAACCTGCAACAATTTTAGAATTAAAAGAGAACATCAGACGTGTAATTTCTGAAAGAAATTCGCATTATTGAAAACTTTATTAAACTAATGGTCGCATGCAAGAGAAGTTGTGGAAAGCGTTTGACTGACATCATATTTTATATCCAACTGCAAAGACTGCACTCTACACTGATTGCAGTAAAATTCGGATTGTTTTAATATTTTGTGTTTTATTCAGGAAACATTTTTTGGAGTCTTATTATGTCACGTTTTCTAATATAAAAAAAGGTGTATGCATGCATGCACACATATTTTACATGTGTGTATATAATTTATTAATAATAAACTAGTTACTCTTAAACTTAAGCTTTATGGATTACAATTATTATTTCAAATGATAAATAACATATCATGTATAATATAAAAGAGTCAAAGTATTCTTATAATCTTATTTTAACTAAAAATGATTTTAAGTACGAATACAAACGGTCAAACAGACGCCATTAAAATATCTTTCTATAAATTAAAGCTACAACCTTTAACGCTTTGATTACATTTTTTTAAAGGGTGAATCTACGACAGTTTAAGGATAAACTGCAGAATTCGTTACAGCTTCCTTATTTATTTCATCGGTAAATCAGTGCGAAGGCATTTGCAAGATATGCGAAGCACTTTTTGCAGAACCTTCTGCACGCACAAGAGCTTAAATTTATTCTTTTTGCCGCGGTGGGCTGCTACGAGGGGACAACTTTGGCTAGAGGTGAGACAAAAAGGCCCAACTTGTTTGTTATCTTCTTGCGCTTGTGTACCTCTGCAGAGTAAGCGGCTCCGCAGTTTGCTTTCCAAATAAAAATTCGCTTAGATTGACACAAAGAATAGCGGCGCTACTTAGTAACGAGATAAATTCTCACAGTCATATAAATCTCTTAAACTCGTGCAGTAATTCAAGTTAACGAAAGAATGTTTTTAGAAATTAATTTGGAATTTTAATTATAATTATGAATTAAGCATTTACAAAAAATATTAAATCAATCGTTAAATTACAATTTTAGAAAGCTTATCTACCAGCTTCTTAACTTAATAAGAAAAGCGTGTTGTTCTCTATAAACTGTAAATAATATATATTTTAAGCTGCATACACAAGAACCAGCGTTTTATGTGTAACAACTAATTAAATATATTTACGTTACGTTATTTGAGATCGACATTTAACAATGTTTTTGTACATGTCTATATTTTAATTTTAAATTTAGAATTTGGCACGACATGATTTGGTGCTATTTTTAATAAAAGGTTTTTGTATAAAATCTGTCGTTAAAAATTTCGCAATTTAAAATTTCAGCAGCGAAAAGAAAATTGAAGGCGTTACGTTGAAGAATACTTTATTAAATTGAGTAGGCGAGGACCCAAGAGAGGATAATTTGCGGAATACCTGAGCAACTGTAAATCTTATTATCGGAAGTTTGTTTCTGGAGTTTCAGAATATACGTGCCAATAACAGGTCAATACTGCAGTAACGGGAAAGTTGCCAGGAACTCGAGGCGAAAGGTTCGCATAAAAGTGTTGCTGGTCGTACTTTAGAGAATGGGATTAAAAAACGTAACATGCAAGGTGTGCTTACAGTGCTGCTTACTTTGGCTCTAATATAAAGTGGCTACTATGTAACTTAAATTATTTGCAATACAATAACTTAAATATAGATCATAATAATAATGATAAACCATATATTCTTTGGCAAGAGAACTTACTCAGTATTTATTTAATAAGATTTCATTGTCAAAAAAATATAGAAATATAGGAATAAAGCAATTCTAATTTAAAATCATCTTATAGCATGGTATAAAACGATATTTTGTGCTTTATATTATTTGAATATTTTTCATTTTACTAGAAAATTTTTAATTAAACACTAGAAATTTCTTTAATATTGCTGGTGAAGGAGGAAAGCAAAGATCAAAAAATACAAGAGAAATTAAACATTTTTGTAATTTTTGTAAACCCAATATGGTAATTTGTTTTTACATTTAGTTGTTAAAAAAATGTTTGATTGTATGTTTGTTTATTTAAAAACATACTGCTATACGCGTTGTAGGAAACCTCCTTTATTTGTGAGTGCTTTGCAATTTTGGTGCGATGCGGTCAAGGTGTCATAGGATTTAAGTAATAGACCAACTTCGCTCGCCAGCGCTTGCTCCGCTTTAACAAGGGTCGTTTAAAGTGGACTGGGACTTATTTTTACAAAAGAAAAGTCCAACAAATACTAAAATATTTCCCATGTGTGCCCATAAGCTGCTGAAAATACGAAGCCTACATTGCAGCCTTACCTACTTTTGTATTTGCTCTAGCAATATAATTATTAAAAATAAAGAAATAACTCAAGAATAAGTTAGAAACAAGAATTCAGAAAGATTAAAAATATCATATCACTTAACAGATGGCAGCTTTATGTACTTCTAAAAATGACTTGGCCTGCATGGACAAAACTAAATTTTACAGTGTAAGCAGATATTTTATTAATTAACGTATAGAAACTTTTTGTGCATCAACTAATAATTTATTGTTGTAACTTTAGTTTCTTAAAATTGTAGCTGCCATTTTCAAATTGTAAAATTTCTGTTAAATAAAATACCATTGATTAATATGAATATTTTATTAATTATTATTTAATTGGAGAATAAGTAGCGATCACCATAGATTTAGGATAATGGAAAACTACAATAGAAAACAGGATAATTTAAATTGCAATTAAGAAGGAACGCTAGAGTTATTCATATAAAATCTGATACTGATAGAAAATACCTAATACAAGTATAAAAACTATCACAAAACAACATTTGAAGCAGAAGGAAAAAGAACAAAAAACATCATAGATTATATAACATATACAATAGTAGAAAGTAATAAAATGAAAGAAATATATAAAAATAGGGGAATACAAAATAAACTCAAAATAAAGGTCTAAAATTGGAGAGCGTAGAAAATCAATCAGCAGAATAAAATGTAGAACCTAAACATATTACTCTGAAAAAATAGCAATACGAAAATATGGGTAAGTTTGTGGGAGAATAAACATAAAAGAACAGATAGTGGAGTAACCTAGTTAAAGAAAAGTAAAAAAATTATTGGCGTCCATTTCTTTTCACAAATCCGCTCTTTCATCTTCAAAGATAAAAAGTCGTGTTTGTCTCTAATACGAGCGGGATTGGTGGCGAAGCTGATTTAATTCTAGATGGAGGTAATGATACGGCATAGTGCTTCTACAGGTCTCCGTCAAAGCGGATAGTAGAGTGGGTTCCATAGATATTTTAGATGTAAGGTAAATTATTAGGAGGATTCTGGTCACAGAAGCAAAAGAAAGCATTGTCCGCCCCGTCAGATATCATTGGGTAAGAAAAATTGTGTTGTGGTTATTGTCAAACTCGCAGATCTTCTCCATGGTGTATTGCATGGAAACATATGTAAAGTTTGCTATCTCAAGGCGTCAGGAACCCCCACAAATGTTACTCTTTTATAAAGCCGTGCAGCATTCTGACGTTATGGTTTGTCATCCAACTGTTCCACTGAGGATTCTTGGTGTTAAAGTGCCCTGTCAGGATTATGACGACGTCTTCTTTGGTTTTCCAGCGGGAAGTTACAGACAGAAATAAACCGTATAACTTCTTAAACTTCTGAACGGTTGCCGAGAACAAGGTTGAGTAGTGTTTCAGACATCTTAACAGGCATTTCTTAACAACCACATCGGTTTTTCCTTTAGCTATTAGAATTCGGTGCGTGCGGTAGCACGTATAACTTGAAAGTCGGGTTACATATTTACCTATCTTGTTGATCAAAATGGCATTCAAATTATATCGATGCGCTAACTGTAGCTGCCCTTCTTGTCCTTCAGGCATTCTACATTTTAAATTAGCATGTTTAGCGTGTGACGTACCAAACATTGGAAGTCCTGGTCCTAGGTCAGCAGGTGGCCGAAGACATAACCTGTCCATGGTAACCCCACTCAGAATTTGGAGCAGGTACGGGATACGTTTCAGCAGCTTTTGCTCGTACATGTGCTGGATAACGCTAAACACAAAACCCTAATCATAGGTAGAATTTACAGACTGAGATGCTGCTGAAATAGTAAGAGCTAGCTGAACGTCGGCGGCGAGGGTTTCTCTGACCATTTGGGCATAAGGATACCTAGAAGCAGGGGCATGGCGAGGAGCAAGTGCTGCTCTAGTTGTAGTCGGATTTAGAGCTGGTCTTTGCTGGTATGGTAGGGCAGACCGCAGCTTAGAGGATTTTAGGCATCTCCTGTAGCTAGTTTGGTGTGCGACAAGGTACTTAGAGCACACGACTGACAATTCTTGCTTAACTTATACGACTCCTCTCACTTGACTCATTGTCAGTCTGTTAATCTTCTAGTTCTCACATTGTCAGTTGTGAATTCTTGTTGACTGTATTTCGTTCATGTTTTATTTTTCAGGTTTTCTACTTATTATTGGCTTTCCAAAACTGAAATATTTTTAACACACATGCATATACGCACATTTTTATGTACCTTGTAGTTTTCAAAGAATGAGCCAAAGTTAATTTTTTTAATGGCACATTAAACCAATCTCTTAAATTACAAATTTAACTATAAAATTTAAGCCTTTTTGATTGTATTTGTTTTTGATTGTTATAACAAAAAATTTAATATTAAGAAGTAAAGCAGCAAAATCGTCACGGACAACTATTACTGTTAATTTTATATGGCAATTATTTTAGTGTTATGATTTACAAATTAACAAAGAGTAAAGACCTTCTCTTTTGATAGCATTTAAATTTTTTAGAGCTAATCTTAAAAAGCCCCCTATTCGGACGCACGCTGTGAAACTGTGCTCTGATATCACATGCAATGTTCGGTCTGAGTTCTGGTTTGAAATTCGAAGAACAATTGCGACTGTCTGATCTCAGGTAAAATATTTTAAAACTAAAGTTAAAATTATTTTGGTGCAAACGGAAGGTCATCCTCGGAGGAGCTCCTAGCCAAGTAACAATGAGTAAGACAAATATCTATGATATTTTCTTCCATATATATATATATATATATATATATATATATATATATATATATATATAATAACAAACATTATTTTGAATTAACTAACCTAACCACAGCCAATAAATACCATCTTACAAATATGACATATAAAAAAATTGCAGCGGCGTTCTTCCAAATGGATACATGTTGCGTACTTTAAGAAAGGCAATTATTAGCAAAAAGTTAGTCATCAAATAGATAGACCATCAAGATCAGGCACAAAACCCAGTTCAAACTAGACCCAATACTAGTCGGAACAATTATCAGCAAAGCGAACAAACTTGTGATAGATTATTTTCCAGACTACCAACTAACTATACAAATAAGCATGAAACGCCATATATATATAAACTACGACCATAACGATAATAAATGAATTAATAGCACCTCATCTAAATAAAATCATTCTCTACCATACAACATTAATATTTCTATTAACCAATAATGAGAATAAATAAAAAACAGATAATTAAAAGAGTGTGCCATACTTTTGAAACTTCTATCAAGACACCATGTGGATGTTGCACGTATATCTGAGATATTAACTAGATTATCACTCTTTATTTATTCCAAAATGAAATACCTCTAATTAGTATCAATTAATTTAGTATTAAAAAACAATGCTGCATAAAGGCAGCCTACAAACAACCAAATAAACGAATACTGGAAAGAGATAAAACCAAAACATTCAATAACATCGACGCATTATTAATAGGTAATCTAAACTCCAAACTCACATACTGGAAATGTAGAGCAAAAATAAGGTTACATCATGTTATTATAAATTATGGCATGCAAATATCAACTTCTACAAAATACAAATTCTATCCTGGAAGATTGGATCATAGACCAGATATATTAGATGTTTTCTTGTTTAAAAACTTTCATAAACTGATTTACCAAACTGTACCAAACGAACTACACTCTAATCATATACCATTTATTTTATCATTCTACAACACATCACAAACATTACATGTAGTACTCAAACTAAGGTAAAGTTAATTGGGAAACTATTTATACCAAGCTAGATAAAAATATCAAAAACTTTAAACTTATTTCTTCAGTAGATGATATAGATATTAATTTTCTTCTTATTCTTCTTTGCTCCATCCCACTTTAAGTAGAGTCGGCACTCCTAATTTTACTTCGCCAAGAAATTCTGTATAGAGTCGTCGGGTCATGCAAGTTTTCTTTTTTTTGTAGTGAGACCATGTTGGTCCACTATGAAGCAGGGGCATCTGCATCATTTATTTTCTGATAGGCTTAGAGCTCTCTTCAACACGTGTTCTTTATCTCGCCTCATTACGTGGCCGTACCACCTTAATTTGCTTTCCTTCAATTTGTTTTGTATAGGTACCACTTTAAAACTGCCCCGAATGTATTAATTTCTGATCCTATCTCTCCTAGTTACCCCTCCAAACCATTTAAAGAATTTCATTTCCGCCGTGTAAAGTTTTTGTACATTGGTGTCCTTTATCAGTCAACATTTGGACCCATACATCATTGCTGGTCTCACTGCTGTCTTGTAAACCCTGCCCATGTCTGAACAGGCATACGAGGGTCACTCATAACGCCAGTTAGAGATCGCCACTTTATGCGCTACTTCTGCCCCTATATCTCCATTTTCCGTGATCACTGATCCGAGGTATGTAAATTGTGTTACCTTAGGTACTGGTTTACAGATATTGATCTAATAAATATAAAAATAAAACGCAACGTGAATGACAAAAAACGCATCGACCGCATTGACCGCATCTAAAAATGCCTACTAATCAACTTACCTATTATGTCGGATGAAAACTGAAAAATTATGAACTTAGTATATACAAAAAATGGTTAATATAGAAATTTTCGCCGTGACATACGTATTTACATTACGCCGATATTAACGTATCGAATGAGCGTAAATTCGTAAAAGTGCACAAGAAGCAGAGGCATTGCACCGAGAAGTGAGTGGGAAATAAAACATAGAGTAAAACAACCCGTAGTAAGTACACTGAAGCATTTGAATAAAATTTTGGAGATAAAGTAAATAAATATAGAGACGAAAATTATATGAAGTACGTTTAGCAGTGAAAATGTAAATGATAACAAAGCCAAACACCAGGTCCAAAACTTATTCCGAAGTATGAAAGATAGGCGACCCTTTCACCATCGAATTAAGGAATAAAACGGCGAGCACGCATTAAATATTGGGGTTAGCATAAACTACATAAATCTACGGGTTAAAACTAAACAAAAGGGTTGTATAGGAATAACGGAAAGTTGAAATAAAGCCTAGTTGCAAGGTATCTTTGAAAATAGGATAGCCAACAAATTAGATAGCAAAGTAAGGAAGAACATTTCACGCATATAGGTAACGAAAAAATATAAAATAAACAATAAACTGAGTACCGATAAAAGTCAGGTTTACGACGAGACGACTGGGGTCTCTTTGCGCGATTAACAGTTGAGTAAATAAAATAAAATATCTGGAATAGAAAAAATAGAAAGTATGTTTAGAGAACTAAAGAGGAGTATAACTCTAATAAATACAAAATTAAACACACTTGAGCTGGAAATAAAGCATATAAAAAAATAATAATTTTAAAGAAACAAAAAAAAGGCAGAAAGAATGATAACTAAATCAATTTACTAGCATTTCACTTCGAACAAATTTTTACTTCAAATAACACGACCATCTACAGGAAGTCACCGAAACTATCAATAAGTACAATAGTCATATTTTAAGGGAGCTTGCACCTACGTAATTAATTAAATTAAGAAAATTATTGCAAAACTCCCGAGAAAAAATCACCAGGATCACTCTTAATAATAAATTCCATACTGACAATGAGATAACTTGCTATAAAGTTACTGACATTGCTAACAACCATATTTAGTGCATGTTTTAGATTTGGTTACTTCCCAAAAGAGTGGAAACAAGCTATTATACTACCTTTTCATAAATGTGGAGAAGATAAACATCGATGGGATAGTTATCGTGCAATAAGCTTACTATCAATGCTATCAAAGCTATAGAAAAAAAATATGTTGACCTCACTCTATATTAATTAATAGTAATTGCATAACAGAGTCATGGATAGCGTTTGTTTCCTGAGCTAATTATATTAAAATAGAAAAAGAAAAATCTACTCTTTTACAGTTAAAATTGTAATTTGAAAAGTACAAAAACTCTACTCTTTAAAAATTGATGACAGTATCTTCAAGTGCATTTCAGTTTTAAAGTTTATATAACTATCTAAAACTTTTGTTTGAACATTTGTTTTACTAAGTTATCATAAGGCAAAATATTAACGGGTTATGTTGATATTTGTTCATAATATAAGTACGTGCGTAGGTGTGTGTGTAAATTTATAAAAAAATTGTTTGCACGCGCGCGCGCGCACGCACGCTCACTGGCTGTAGCCTTCTTAGAAGAAATTGGAAAACCAATAAGTGCTTGAACGACAAAAACAAGACTAGTAGAAGCAGGTATAAAAGGGTGCAAAGCCAGAAAGATGTCGGGGCTTGCGAGACAACAGTATTGTTTTGTTAGATTTGGACTGCGCAATCCCCGGATCTGAACTCAATCGAGCATTTTTGAGACATTCTGAAGCATAAAGTCAGGGAGTACAGCATAACTTCCAACAAAATTTGCGTTACTCCAAGTACGGGACGAGAATACTGCAACTAAACATGCGAAACTTGTACGTAGCATGTCCCAAAGAATCTTCGCCGTCATTAAGTCAAAAGGTGGGCCGACAAAATATTGAGAATTTGTATTATTTTATTCAAATAAACCAATTTAGTTAACAAAAGTTGTTTTATTTTATAGTAAAATTAAACCACGCAGTAAATTATATAGATAGCAATATATTCGTTTTCAAAATAATAATGTAATCGATATCTAATATTTTTCATTCATTTATTTTTGAATCATGCAAAGCATTGAAGACTGGCCTTGCTACGTAAATCACTTCAAAGTGTGTTACTGTTGCGACTGTCACAGACCAGCAACGAAGAGACAGTACGCAGCCTCATCCGGCAGGGAACTCTATTTAAATGGAAATGATGGCAGATGGCGTATATCCAGCAATAATAAGTTACATTTGTCACTTCATTGGCCCTACTCGCAGAATTCAAATTGGAAAATTGCCTACGGGACGCCATGGCGCGTAACGTTTGCTGTCAGTTAAAAACCGCGCCGTGATTCTAAGCGTAATCAAAGCGCGGCCTATATAATTGCAGGAAAATGCACACCAGCTAATCTTGTAATTAACTTCCGCTCTATTGTATGAAATCAGACGCTGACGCGTAAACAGCAGCTCAAGAGCTTAATGAATAGGATGCTGGAACTGCAAACTTGGTATGGGAACTTTTGATCAATAGCTAAGTGAACTCCGCTGCAACCGTGGAGGGCAGATGTCGGTACTAGTAATTACGGGAAAAGCACAAAAGATAACACGTTCAATAAAGCCTCGTCGCTGCTACCTCAACTGCTGCAGCTCATTCGACGATAGTTCAGGTTGCTTTCTCTGAATTTGGTGGCATGTGCCATTCTTTGGGAATTATAATTAGGACATACGAGTGCTGCATTAAAGCATTAGATCTGTCAATAATATAAGAGCTAAAAATTAAAACTACAATTAAATTTCTGTAAATATGTACTAAGTAATAAACGATACAATTTCTAATGATATTTAGAAGTGTTAATTTAAATCATCGGCAATAATATTCTACAAGAGATACGTAAAAAAAGTAAACGTAAAACGCACATTAACAATGTAAAAAGCAGTGGTGGCAAAATCTTTCAAAATAAAGTTTTTAAAAAATTTCGCAAGTGTTTGCTTTGTAAAATAAGGGATATAAAGTACATACCACATAAGGAGACGACCAGCGATAAAAGTCTGACATTTTTATTTATAGTAATTAAGTTGAATAATTTTTAAGACGGGTTAGACCTTAAATTCTTATAATTAAATCAGATGTATAATTTAGAGCTGCATTAGAATCGTGCTACTATTTTTTTGACTTCAAATATTTACTTAAATTGTGTTTTTACAGAAAACAATAAAAAAAATTGTTATGTCGTGTATTAAATAGGTTTAATTATAAAGGTTTTCAAAAATTGACTATCTTTCATGACACCTCATAAATCACACTCCGTACCCTAATACACTTCGAGTACGCTATGTTAACAATGTGCATAGCGCACTCATCATGTGCGGTAATGTTTTACAATAACATCACTACATTCAATCTTCCTTTAAATTAGCGGTTCTCTTTCTTCCGAACTCGCGTGCTCCGGCGTAACTAAGTATTGCGATTCTGAACTGGTTGACCACTGCCCACGGCCTCATCAGTATCAGTACCAAGACTATTTTCTGCTTTATTTGATTTCGACTTTGCCAGACTTGATATATTTCAGGTTTGTCCATCCGACATTTTATAGATGTAATTTACAAAAGACGCAATCCCATACGACAAACCACTTTTCTAAGTTCTATGAACTTTAAGTCACCTTTTGTTACATGTGTTGGGATTGGAGTAGCAGGTGTGTAAATAGCCGTGCTCTCGTGGCAAGATAGAAACAAAAATTACGACCCAAAGCGGGAAAACGTGCGGATTCAAATCGTCCTTAAATAGTCCGTGCGAAAGTAAATAAGGGACGGCGTCCGACACCAAAACCAACGGGTAAATTGCAAATCGCTCACCTGTACTGGCTTCGCACTGCTGTTTCTCGGTGGTCTTTCTGGTGGTCACCGTATGTCCACTCGCTTCGCACCTAGCTTTAGCAGAAAATTATTATGCGCTCTAATGTGGAAACGTTCCAGATGCAGAAAGACCTAATGAGGCACACAGTAGCAGTATGGGTATGAAAAATGCGTGGAAAATGGCGCCCTCTGCAGTATCGTTTTGCGACGGCAAAACGCCCGCCGGCAGATATCATAGACCACCCATATCACAGACCAACACACAGGCAGTCCAAGGGCGAAAGGTCGCCACACCAAGCATCCTTACCCGCACCCAATCTCCTATTTTTATACAGAGTGCCTTCACGTTACACTTCTTATCTTTTGTTCCTTTTGAACTTTTTTCCCATCCCCCCCCCTCTGAATATTATGAGTTTCGTTTTCAAACTTCTTCCGTGAAGCAGTATTGGTAGTAATAAACCAATGACTGAATGTTTTGTTCTAAAATTTAGCAAGAGTTCTTGGCAATTAACGTCTACTTCATACCCATTTGTCTTCGCAGTTTGTACCTCGCTTTTGAAGCGCTCAATTTCATCATTTTATTGCAGGTGGTACACCGCTCTCTTTACATGTTTGATACCTCGAGCTTCCTGAATGCTTTTGAATTCCCGCGAGACGAACTGTCGCCCGTTGTCCTAAAAGAGCCTTCTCGGCTGAACACCTTCTTCAAGGCACCAATAATAGTTTTTGTAGATATCGTTGATAAGAACGTTACCTCCAGCCACTTGCTATAAAAATCAATTAGAGTAACTATACATCTGAATTTTGATGGCAGAGTCTTGAACGTTTCAATAATATCAATTCCAAGTTTTTCTCGAGCAGCGTTTGGAAATTCGATGGGTTGTAACGATGCCGTTCCAGTTTTTGTAGATTCTGAAATTTCAAGAGCGCTCTCGCTTGGATTTTTTGAAAGTACATCTCCAATGACGTTTTAAAATCATTTCTGGTATTTAACATCCTATGTAAAATTCAACAAGCAGACAGACCAGCGAGAAATTTTCATCTCTACTTTTGTGTTTGCTTTTGTTGTTATAAGCATTGCTGGCGAGCGTTGATCCGGTGTAGGCCTAGATGCGCCCGATCCATTTGCGCCTATCACCATTTTCGGCTCACCTGCGCCTCAGAAAAATGCCAACAAAAATAATGGTCTCATTTGCGCCCAACGTTGCAGCTTATTTGTCATTAGTCGTTAATCAAGTTTTTGTATAGAGGATAAAGTGCGAGACGAAAAAAGTCAACATTTTGCTTATACTAGTAAATGTGTAAATAATGATACAAAGATTAGATAGGGGTTCGTTAACAAGGGTACTGGTGAGTTTCTCTTTAAAAACAATTTTAAAGAAATTAGTCTTAATACAAATCATTAGCGATTTCTAAAACCATTGAAGAATTATCTACTTCCACCGTTTTTCATTTCTATTGGATATTCCACTACAAGGAAGGGAGAGCTTTATAATATATATAGTTGCATATTTCAAAATAATTTTTAATTGCTCTTAAGCTGAAGAGAAGATTACTTGTATAAATTTAGTTTATTCGTCATTTAGATAGTGCCGTGAGCGTGGAGAACTTATATATGTAGATTACGGAAACAACAAAAGAGAAACCATTGTCAATATTGAACGGCTTCCAGTATCGTGTCAAAGGGAAGAAGGATAGCGTTGAAACATGGTTGTGTACGAAGGAGAAGACAGAAAATGTAGAGGTGACTGAAGAAAAGTCTGTGTTACGAGTCACAAAACACATGTGTAAATCCGACGTTGTTGGCGGTGAAGTTCAAAAGCGCATTGTGAACGCTAAGGTGAGAACCAGGAAAGAAGATTTTTTGCCAATGTCCAAGATTTGCAAAAATGAAATAAACGGTTTATTCAATCGAGGCTTAGATCTTGTGACCAAGATTCCCGCATTTTCTTCGGTAAAATCAACTTTAAATAGAATGCGGAACAACGTACGAGGCGTGATACAAAACCCTGCAACAGCTCAGGATGTTCATTTTTCCGAAAACATATTGAAGATGGGAGATGGGTCAACCTTTTTTTTCGTCGATGATACGGAAGAACACAGAGTTCTTATTTTTGCAAGTCAAAAAGGTAAAGAAGTATTATCAAAAAGACAAACTCTTTTTATTTTTAAGACAGACAGGTAAAAAGTCTTTTGTCAAATTTTTGCAAGGTAACAACGTAAAAATTTTTTAAACGTGAAACAATGATGAATGTAAGCCTAAGCCGCCCATAAGAAATAAGTAAAGTTAAATTAATGCAAAGCTTATGCGCCCATTCATAATCCACTCCCGTAATTTTTACGTTTTACATTTAAACGTGAGAAAAATCGGTTCAACTTTACGTATTACTACGTTCATTTGCAGCGATTATTAATTTTTTCTTAGATTAATATTAGCAACAATAACATACTATTTGTTTTGGTTCTGAAATTGCATAACCTAACTTTAGTATTGTCAACATTTTGGTTTCGTTTTTACAACGGATAGGGAACTATTAATTAAATTAGTAAATGTGCATCGGTTCCTACACCATAAAAAGGATAACGGGTACAAAGGCAACATAATTATTCCTAGAAAGACATTGCTGCCGCTACTGTGTTTGGGCATGTGCAACTTTCAAATGTTTATATAAGGCTTACGTGCATTATACGTATTTATTATGGGTGGCTTATGCTTACGTCCATTATAAATGGCCGCTTACAATCGAACCTCCGTTGGGCGGAAACTAATCAAATGGTCATCGAAGATGCGCTTTTTGAGTATGACAATGCAGTGGCTTGATGACAGCCGCAGCCGCCCGGCTATTTTGCAAGAAAGCGAGAGCGGCCGTGACGTGTTTACATAAACGCACGGACCTCCTTGTGTACATCAAAAGCTCAGAGCACCGCTACGCCAAATATAATGTCAGCCGTCTTTGTTTACTTTTCGTTTACTTTGTTTACTACGCACGGACTTGTATAGATAAACAAGACGTCATCCGTAATAAATGCAATAAGATCTCGACTTTTTTAAGCAAGTGCTTTTTAGGTCTATCAAAGAAATAATTTTGCACCCTTTAGTTTAGTGGGTGATTCATTAATAACAGGGATCAAATACTGATCTGCAATAACCGCCTTATTCGGCTCTTACAAGTCAACAAAAATACGGATTTTGTTATTTTTCTTTACAACTATCAGTGAGGCCCATTTTTATGTCCTGATTTGTTCGATAACTCCTGAGACTTCTAACCGCTGAAACTCTTTCTCTTATGGTTAAATGTAATCCATTTAATCTCTATCTAACGAGCTTTGCATGTTCTCTGACTTTTACTTTTTTTACAAAGTCTTTTATTGATGTCAAGATCCTCGCTTTCTTCCTTTTACAGTGTGCCCTTTAATATCCAAAGGCTGCACCTCAATTGCTGATGGCAATTCGCCTTCAGCAATTATCAAGTCAAATAAAATCCTTCACCATAGATGATGGTGTATATTACCGTATACTTGACGGTGAAGCTTGATTTGGTTCTTTGTATACGATGTGAGCTTTTTTCACTCTTCTCAAATTAAGTGCCAGACCAGAACCTTCGATAATTCTTTAACAGTAAGAACATACCTGGCGATCTTGTATCAATCATAAAATAAATGTGAGCTTTTTTTCGCCAATAATAACACAAGTTTGAAACATTTAGGTTGCGTCATGTTCTTTGACTTTTGATAATTGATTTCTATGTACTTTTAACGCTGAGTCCGACAGTAACCTTCATTGTCTTTCATCACGCCAGGATTTTTTGCAAATCGCAAATTTAAAAATTTGTAAATAGTCCGGTCCTGGGCACAAGTATAGTAAACACAGCTGGTTTCGCGTGGTCAAATAAAAGTGATTTTACAATAATAAATTCAGAATCTTAAGGTAAAACACCCTGCAATTAGTGTAACAAGATAGCAGCAAGGAAGAAACATTGGAGTAAGGTAGGAAAAGACAATTTTAAAGCATTTTATAACGAAATTTAAAAAACGGCAAGAAGCGGACGACGACCTCCGCGGAGCCGATCCGGGTCAGCCGCTTACCGCGCCGTACATATTTTACGCAGAGTAACAGGCCCGACCTGAAGTGTTTTCACTTTTTCAACTGCCACGGTAAAAATTATTAAAACTACTCGTAGAAATGGAAGAAAACAGTACAGAACCACAGAGTATGATGAAACTTTTACAGGAAATAAACAGAAAATTAGAAAATATAGAAGAAAGTAACGGAAGAATGGAAAAGAAGTATGATAAATTTCAGGAGGAACTCAATAAAATAAAAATGATAACGCAAAATTGAATACGGAAAATAAGTCACTGAAACAGGGACTTTTACTGCAAGAAAAAAGAATCGAAATGTTAGAGAGGGAAATTAGGAAAAATAAAATAATCATACACGGAGTGGAGGAGCAATCAGAGGAGAAAGATATACTTTTAAAACAGAAAGTAAGAGTAATCTTACGCGATATGGACATAGTTATGAATATGGAAGAGGAAATAACAGAGATAAGAAGATTAGGAAGTGAACAGAAGGGAGGAAGAAGACCCATAAGTTTAGAGTTAAGAAGCTGGAATAAAAAGATAGAGATTCTAAAATCAACAAAAAAACTAAAGGGCACCAAAATCTACCTAGAGGAAGAATACTCAAAAGAAATCCAGGAACAACGGAGGGAATTAATAACAATATGAAAAAATATAGGCAAAATGGCTACCATGCCATCCTAAGATATAACAAACTGGTATTAAATGGAGAGGTAGTTACACTGGATAGACTAAAGCAACTGGATAAGCAGGACAGAATGAGAATGGATGATGACAAAAGAGGGGACGATCCGGAAAGTGTGGCAGAGAAAGAGATCCCAAAAAAAGGAAGAACTATGAGCCAAAGATCTCCAGAACGTAACGATGAGGCGGAACTACGAGAAAAACTACTCAAGATAACGAAGACGAGTAGATTTTCAAAAAACGAACAAAAGTAGTTACAAAGCAATCTCCAATGACGACTGAAGAAGAAACGGCTAAGAAAAAGGTTAAAGATGCAGATATGAAGAAGAAATACAATTATACAGAAACAACATACAAAAACAATACGGAACACAAGACATCAAAGAATTATGATTCAATAGCAAAAGAAACAGAAACAGGAAAAAAATACGAAAAAACAATACCAGCAGTAAAGAAAGACGTCAATAAAGTAAACATAGGGACATGGAATATAACGGCGTTAAACGGAAAGGAGATAGAAATAACGGAAGAAATGAGCAAGTTCAAAATAGATATTTTAGGAATAAGCGAAACGAAGAAACAAGGAAAAGGAAATATAAAGCTAGCGAATGAGTATACGTTATATTACTCAGGAACAGATTCGGGACAAAGAAGTAAAGAAGGAGTAGGAATAATTATCGCCGTTACATTAAATAGAAGAGTAATAAAAGCAGAAACAATTAATTCAAGAATAATGGCAGTAGAAATGGACCTGGGTCAAATTTTCTACATAATACAAATATATGCTCCGGTAGACGGAGCAGAAGTAAATAAGAGGGAAGAATTCTATGAACAACTACAGAGGACAATAGACAGTGCGAAAGAAAAGAGTAACAAAATATTGATAATAGGAGACTGGAATGCTAGGGTAGGCAGCAACATAAATACAGGATTAGGCAGCTTGGGACAATACGGAGAAACAACACAGAACAGAAACGGGAGAAAAATGATTGAATTCTACATAGCAAGTGACCTAATAATCGGTAATACTTTTTGGTACCAACCACTAGAAGAAAAGTACACTTATGTAGCAGAAGAACGAGGAGTAAGAAGCCTCATAGATTGCGTGGTATACACTAGGGAACTAAAACAAAAAATAGATGAAGTGAAAACAATAGTAGAAGCGGAACTCTCCACCCAACACAGATTGGTGAGAGCGTTACTAAATGAATAAATATTACAGAAGAGGAGAAAAAAGAATACTAGGGAATACCAGTATATAAACTAAAAGATACCGATAGGGCAGAAAAATACAAGAAAAGCATAGACGCCGAACTCAAAAAATTTGAACTAAAAAGAAAGGAAGGGACAGTGGAAGAAGTATGGAAAGTATTCAAAGAAACATTGATAAAGAACGCCAGACAGATCTGCGGAGTAAAGAAATTTAAACGGAACACTAAGAGGACCAGATGGTGGAACGAAGAGGTAAAGAGAGCAATTAGAGAGAAGAAAAAAGCATGGAAAAAATATATAGATACCAAAAGTCAAGAGGACAAAGAAGATTATATAAGAAAAAGAAACAAAGCCAAAATAGACATAAGAAAACCAAAGACTCAATGCTGGGAAGAATTTGGACGAGAACTAGATGACCTATACACTAAAAAAAACAAACATTTTTGGGGAATAGTAAAAAAGTTAAGAGGTAATAAAGGAAAAGAAGTAAGAGGAATAAGAAACAAAAACAATGAATTAAAAACGGAAACAACAGAAATACTACATGTATGGAAGGAATACTACAAGGAAAAATTTGAGGAAAACCAAAACCAACAGGAAGAACAAGATGAATATGAAGATACGGAAGAAGAACAACAAGAAAACGCAATAGAAATCGAAATGAAGGATGTAGAAGAGGCAATTAATACACTTAAACTTGGCAAGGCAGGGGGAGCAGATGGTGTCGAGGCAGAGATGATAAAAGTCATGGGCCCTGAAGGAAAGATATGGATACATGAAATATTTAAGAAAGCATGGAAAGAAGAACGGATACCGGAGGATTGGGAAAACAACATAATTATACCAATCTACAAAAAAGGAGAAACAGGAAAATGTGAAAATTATAGAGCCATCTGCCTTTCCTCTATAGTATTCAAAATGTATACGAAGATTCTGCAAAAGAAAGTCATACACTACATAGGACACAAGCTAGCCGATGAACAAGCAGCATATAGACAAGGAAAACAAACATCAGACAACATACACATAAGAAATGTAACGGAGAGAAGAATAGAAAGAGGAGGAGAGCTGTTTGTGACACTCATAGATTTAAAAGCAGCGTTTGACAATAAAAAGAGAAGTCACATATGGAGGTATTTGGCAGAATTACAAACTCATCAGAAATATCAGGGACATGTACCAGAATGTCAAAGGGAAAGTGCAGATGAACGGAGAATCTTCAGACAAAAATTCATGACAAAAGGAATAAAACAAGGAGATAGCCGTAGTCCACTGCTATTTATAACACTGATGGACAAAATCTTATTAAACACAAGAACAAAAACACAGCATCTGCAAACACAAATAGGACATTACCAACTAAGGCCAATCAAAGTAGACAATTTAATGTACGCAGATGACATAATACTCATAGCAGACACCCACAATAAAATGAAGGGACTGGTTAAAATATGGAGCCAAGAAATAGAGAACATGGGTATGGAAGTAAACACTAACAAAACAAAAATGATAATTATAAATAACAAAAAATCAGAGATGGTAAGAAGAATAGAAATAAACGGGAATACAATAGAAGTAGTCACAGCAGTAGAATATCTTGGCTCCGTAATAACAGATGACGGAAGAATAGAAGTCGACATAGCAAATAGAATGAAAAAGACGAGGAACATATACTACGCAATAAACAAACTAATATTACAAAAACAAGAAATAGACAAACAAGTGAAATTGAAAGTTTACAACACAATAGAAAGACCAACATTAACATATGGTAGTGAGACATGGACCATAAACAAAAAGCACGAAAGCAAGATCAATGCTGGTGAAATGAAGTTCCTAAGAAGAATCGAGGGGAAAACCAAATGGGATAGAGAGACGAACGAAAGAATCAGACACACTCTAAGACAAGAAGGAATAATGGACTTTATAGAAAGAAAGCAACTAAGATGGTATGGCCACATAATAAGAAAAGATGAACAATCGCTACTAAAAAAGATCACAGAGTCAACAGGAGAACGAAAGAGGAAAAGGGGTAGACCCAGAAAGAGGTGGACACAAAGGATCGAAGAAATCGGTATCAAGAGGGGCAAAACATTGGCAGATATGAAAAGAATGGCAAAGAACCGGAAGGAGTGGCAGCACTGGACCTCATATCCGACAGCCTGAAGGGGTATAAGGAAAAGAAGAAGAAGTAAATAGTCGAAAAATTGCGAAAATATGAGACTTCAAAATATACTTAAAACGTTTTTTTCTTATAATTAAGAGGTCTGAAGAGGAGGGCGGTGTACGGTATCATTTACTACTTTATTTCTAATAAACATTGCCATAAAATTAGCCTAAATTTTTATTTTAATGCATTTTTAAATCAATTTATTTTTATTTATTTAATTAATTTTATGAGGCACGTCGTGCTTTTATAAATCACTTCCCTTCTTTATCCAAAAAACTAGAATATCATTCCAACTGTCGAACAGTAAATTTTCTTGATAATAGTGTAAACATACAAAGATTGAATAATTAATTTACCATGTAGATTTACATAACTGTAAATAAGTAATTTGATACTACTGTAATATAGTATATTAAGCACAATATTTGAAAGAGATCTCCGTGTTAGAACCAGTGGTTTCCAATATATGAGTAAATATCTAATATTATTATCGGCGGAAAGTGCTCTTGGCCAATTTATTTGACAAATTAGAAACTAATATTAAAAATGTAAACCTGACCATATACAGCAGGTAGATTTCTGAGGGTTTCTGTCCCTTATATGTCGGTGCACGGCACACATCCGCTTGCTCCGAAGCACAAGAGCGGAATTTTTTGTTAAAGCAAGAAAATATTGACGCAACCCTAAATACAATTTCATTTTAGCAAAAAATGGTATACAAATACCAAATCTAACTATTTCAATATAAAAATATTGTGATTTTAGAATAAACAATTTTGATAAACTTTATTGTTGTTAATGTAAATCTGAAACTACAAGAGTGCTGTCAAATTAAATATTATTTATTTCGAAATAAATAAAACCACAAAACCTTTTATCAAGCTACATAACAGCTTAGGTACCCGCTGGGATGCTCTTTCAGTGTGCTTCTGGGCCGTACTCGAGTTTCGCGTTAAGCACATAAAACTACTGCAGTATCAAATCCCAACCGTGAAAGCGACGGGAAACACCACGGAGACTACGAAATTTTCCCAAGACAATTCACTATACCAACTATACTTAAATATGAGCAGTAAATCACCTGGACCCAATACGAACTCTAGACCTTTAAGGAGGGTACGTGCTATGTATAGTAATATAGCACAGATTTTAAGTAGTTGGCTCTGTTACCGTTTAAAATGTGTTATATTGTTGTGCGATTAACTTCATTCAATTGTAATAATGTTGTTGATATTATTGCGCAAAATTTAAATATAAACTTAAAAAAATTTAACTTTTTTAAAAATATTATTAAAAGTGCGTGTTACTTTACTACCGTGTACAAATAAATAGATTTTATAATAGTACGTAAATTTACCAATACAAATAACAATTAAAATTATATAAAACAAAGAACTAGACACAACTGAAACCATAATAAATGCATTATCTTTTCTGCTATATTAAGACATTAATTTAGCAAATAATCTACTATTAATGATATTACAACATAACATAAAAAAATAAATACAGTAATTAAATAAACATTTCCAAAAAATGTGAAGGAAAAAGGTTGTTTTATAAAGATAACTATTACGTTTAACAAAAAGTATTCTAATGAAGTACACTATTCTTTGCATTTAATTTACATTCTTGTGCATGTTTTGTCAATTCCAACTATTCTTAAATACAAACAAATTTTTAAGAAAATATCAAAGAAATTCCAAAGCATTGAAGTTTAATAAATTCCATTATAACTTAAATCAGGCATGTTATACATTCTTATTCTAAAGCATTTTAAATTTATTTTTCGAGCATGTTGTTAATGTTGTGTTGCAGCTTGGACTCCATCAATAGACAAATTGTCTATTTTAAATACTGTCGCCGTGGGCTTGATTACTATATAATATCGACAGCTGTGTGGTCTGGGAGCTGTTATAAATCTGACCATTCTCATGTGGTTTGGTAACGCTTTTTTTTGCTGACAACGCGGGATATTAACATACTCGAAACTTTTTATTTTTCATGTGCAACTGGCGCAAAATGTTAACATCACATAAAATAATTTTTAGCTCTTGATCAGCAAATGTTTGTTAAACAGTAATAAAACAGTTATTACAATTACAGCTGTTGAGCTTCAATCATTATTTAGAATTATTTTAGAATATTGAGGAATGTATGCTTTGTAATATTTGTATAGAACTTTTAGTAATAAAACTTTCCAAAAGAAATAATTTTTTAGGATTTATAATTCTTTCACAACGACAAATACGCAATCAAATTGTAAATCACGATCGGTGCTCGAGAGTCAGCATTTTAATTGAAAGCATATTTGTATTTGGATTAGGCCAGTCAGTTTTTATTATTCAGGGAAGATGCTTTAATTCACGAAATTTTTAATTTGCATGGGAAGCGTGATATAATATACCTATTTTATATTTCCGATGAGTTAATTGTTGGGCTGCTGCGACTATTTTATTATATATCAATGTAACCGATTTCAAATTATCTACAACTATTATGTTTTATATATGAGCCCGTCCAATAATTTTCGAAGATACGGTGCGCACGAGGGTCTCCAATTTCGTTCAAATTTTAGGAGCTAAAACTAGGTAGTGAACAAATAAAATCCTACAATTTTTAGCCCTCCACCCCCTCCGGATCCAGAGATAAGAATTTTTGAAAATTGAAAATTACCCTTATTTTGCTGTTCTTAAAAAATCCATATCTCGGGCAGTTTGGGTCCAATCGGGCTCAAATAAGACGCATTTTTTTCGTCCGTGAGTCTACTTTCATACCATCTGGGTCCGGTCTATTTGTATGTGCCTCTATTTTCTTGGCAGCTTGAAATTCGAGAACATAAAAACAGCAAATTCTTTCATCTTGAACATGGGCCCAGATTACAGCAACAGCGCGAAAACATTTTAGACGTAATAGGCATGAAAGTAGGCTCACAGACGAAAAAAATGCGTCCTAGTTGAGCCCGATTGGACCCAAACTTTCTCAGATACGAATTTTTAAAAAATGGCATTTCCGCGAAATTCGAGTTTTTTCCGGTTTTCTAAGTGTCACCAATCGCGCCTGGCCGATTCAAATACTTTGAAAAGTGGGGGAATTTTTGTTTTACTAGAATACAATGATTTCTTAATGTGTTTATCCTTGTCCCAAACTTGTAGCATGCGCGATCGCCACTGTACAGATTGTTCTTTTCGAAGGGAAAATAAACGGAAATTGTGGAAATTTCTGAATTATACGGCGAGTCAGGGGCTCAAGAAGGGTTGAAAAAGGTCGAAGTCTGTGCAAAATACTCTTTTGACATATTAAACGGTGATAGAACCTGATTTTAATAATCTTTCGACACCTTAAACCATTGTTTACTGTAGTCATTTTTTAAAACAATTACGCTCTGCTAGTCGCACATATTACAAATTTGTCTTGAATTTGGCTGTTTTCTCACACATTGTAATGAGAGAAGCTCGTGTATCTTGTTTGGTATCCCAGAATTTGTACTTGATCTCTGTTCTGTCCCAGGAAAACTCAAAATCATCTAGCACTTGCGTAATTCAGAGAATCCCTGGACATTCGCCGCATCGATGGAGCATACAGTCTATGTTATCTGAATCGCAAGTTGCAGCTGCTATCAAATCACAATAATTGATCCTTTTATTCAGAGCAAGAAGCTTGAGCTTAATGTTTTTGTGTTCGTCACAGACACAAATATTGTGGGAGCCTGGATCTCCAGCATAAATACATTCTTCAGGTACCAAACTCGCAAAGTGAGAAAATTTTTGTACGTTTTCATCCCCTTTATAATCTTGCAGAAAGTTAAGAGTGTAAATCTCGTAGTGTGTAGAGGAGCAGACGCTTTTGTTTTACTATTTCGACCATTGACCCCGTTTCATCTCGAGCCTTCCTTATCAAATTCTGTTTCTTCCCTGGACATATGTATGAATTTTTGGGATCCAGAATATAACTCTCTATAATTTTTTCCATTGCTTGAGAAATTTTAGAATGTTTTTTCTCGGTGGATTTTTTAATTCACCTGTAGACATGAAAACGTGAAATTAAACCAATTTTCTAGATAATAATCTTACAACCTTTATCATGAAAACTTACCATTTTTTTGCAGCTTCCGTACTTTATTGAACATATACGAAGTACATTTAAAGTACTTTTGGCATAATTTGAAACGCCAGTTCCTTGGAACAAGTAAAAGAAGGGATATCTTGTCAAAGATTGTTGAATTGCTGTCAAATTTTCTTTGCAATTCTGTCAAAAGTTGATGAAGAGAGACACTGTCTTGGATGGAACTGCCAGTAACCAGTGGCATAATTGAATTTAGATCGAGATTAAAAGCATCTTTTATTTGACCAATTAATTTTGCCTGAATATCAGTTAAAACACGACCACTAGTTTTTCTTTTCTGGACAAAGAATTCAAGATCAGGCATTCCAAGTTCTCGACAAACGTTTCTGAGAGTCGATCATCCCTGGCTACAAGTCAGAAATTCAGTACCACCTGAACTTTGCGATGAACTAGAAGGATAAGTCTCAAGATCGCTTATTCCTTTAATTAGAGTACCTACTCCACTCGCAACAGTACTTCTTGGCCTTAGACCATCCGTTCTCACAACATTGTTATTGTGGCCCTCCGCGGCACTTTCAGTAACATTCTGCTCACACCGTTTACGTATTTTATTCCATGGAATCAATCTCGTTTCCGTTGCCTTACAACATGTTTGACTCAATTCTAAAGTAATAATGCGCAGATCACCCAGAACAGGTTTTTTATGAATTCCGTATGGATCGCAATATTTCTCCTTTCAGCCGTATAATTATCGACAAACTTGTTCTTGTGCCTTTTACATATGTACTCACTTTCATAAGCACTCAAATTACTGTTTAATCTCAAATTGAGGATATCCAATTGTTTGGTATCATCGAATTCACTTAAATTACCAAAATTATAAGGTTTAGAACAACTGTCGTTAAGGAATTTCCCAATAGCATACATAATTTCCAGTACAGCCATTGTCCACTTACTTTTCCACTAAGACACGTTACACTTATACAACATGACCTCACAAGTATTTAGCCTTGTATGGCGATCACACAAGAAACTGAGAAACTGAAAACTGAGGAATGGTCATCCACTCCCCGTAGAAGACTTATTCTAGGTTTGAAATACGAATATCGTAGTATTCTGAAACAGTTTGAATGAACTCGCAACACTGAGGTGACGTGATAATTGAAAAACTTCAGAATTCGAATTTCACTCAACTTAGCAGACGGACTTACACTGGCTGTTAGCGGGAGTAATATGTGCGACTAGCAGAGCGTAATTGTTTTAAAAAATGACTACAGTAAACAATGGTTTAAGGTGTCGAAAGATTATTAAAATCAGGTTCTATCACCGTTTAATATGTCAAAAGAGTATTTTGCACTGACTTCGACCTTTTTCAACCCTTCTTGAGCCCCTGACTTGCCGTATAATTCAGAAATTTCCACAATTTCCGTTTATTTTCCCTTCGAAAAGAACAATCTGTAGAGTGGCGATCGCGCATGCTACAAGTTCGGGCCAAGGATAAAACCATTAAGAAATCATTGTATTCTAGTAAAACAACAATTTCCCCACTTTTCAAAGTATTTGAATCGGTCAGGCGCGATTGGTGACACTTAGAAAACCGAAAAAAACTCGAATTTCGCGGAAATGCCCTTTTTTAAAAATTCGTATCTGAGAAAGTTTGGGTCCAATCGGGCTCAACTAGGACGCATTTTTTTCGTCTATGAGCCTACTTTCCTGCCTATTACGTCTAAAATGTTTTCGCGCTGTTGCTGTAATCTGGGCCCATTTTCAAGATGAAATAATTTGCTGTTTTTATGTTCTCGAATTTCAAGCTGCCAAGAAAAGAGAGGCACGTACAAATAGACCGGATCCAGATGGTATGAAAGTAGACTTACAGACTGAAAAAAAAATGCGTCCTATTTGAGCCGTATTGGACCCAAACTTCCGAGATATGGATTTTTAAAACAGAAAATAAGGGTAATTTTCAATTTTCAAAATTCATATCTCTGGATCCGGAGGTGGAGGGCTAAAATTGTAGGATTTTATTTTTTCACTACCTATTTTACTTCCTAAAATTTGAACGAAATCGAGCCCGCGCACCGTATCTTCGAAAATTATTAACGATACATGCGCTGCGAGTTCAAGCCAAGTGCATTATCTTGAATTGAGAAATACGGTTTATTTAGTTATCTACATAAAAAAAAACACTCTTAACAACGGTTAATTTTACTTTAAAATTACTACAATGTTTCCATCAGAAAATGGACCTGACTAACTATTCTTTAAGCCTGCCCATGTATCATACTATATAAAGCCAACCTCAAACAAACGTCCAACTTACGCAATTTCCAACCATTTTATAAAACCAACCCTTTATAAATAGTCAAATGCCATTATCAATTAGAAATAATTTATGAAAATTCAGTCTTTAGGGATCCACCCACTACACAACACCCAGCTTCCTAATTAGACTGGATTTAACGACAGATGACAAAATAGAAGTCAGTATCCCTTCTAAAGAGAACCCCTGGCAAGTTACTAAGACCACAGAACGAAGGAAAATTAGAAAAACACACGACAATAAATCCTCAGGTACCCACCACTTTCCACAAATACACCGTACTAGATTTTCCAAGACCAAACTCCAACAACAATACACCAGAACCGGATAAATCACCCAAACCTTCTGAAATATTTGTTTTCGAAGTCCAGAACCTACCAGAAATAAAGAAGAGCAGTATATCACCAAAAGTTTGGTAAACAACATAATTCAAATCGCAATAATACTCCAGAAACGTACAGGAAACTAGCGAGTTTTATGCGCGTTAACAACATTATCTATCAAACCAAACGGTGAACAGGCGTTTAGGGTGATCATTCAAATCTCACAAGGGATTTTTTAAGGTAAAAATAAGCTTAAATTTATGCGAGATTCAAAGTTCTGTTCAAATGTTGTAGACCAATAATATTCTATTAGTCTATTTTCACAAACAGATCTAGCAAACATACATATGTAATGTCAATAATTTTGTATAATCATAATGTAAAACATTTTTAAGCAAATTATGTATCAAATTATTATGTCACGTTTCATATCAAGATCAAATTTAAATTTAATTTAAAGTGATTTTGAGACATCACACAATGTAGTTATTAAGATCACTGTAGCAAAAGTACTTAGAGATTAAATTAATAAAAGGCTAATTGTATAAATTGCCGAAGAAAAATAATTGAAGGCAATAAATCTGCAGTCAATCGTTTTAGAGGTAATTCACTTTTGATGCAATCGTTAAAGATCATTATAAACTGTAATAGCTATGTTATTAAAATTAATTGATTGTTAAGTTTTATTGCTTGCGATAATTAAAATGTAATTAAAACATGTTTTATGTTAGCTATAATGTATTGTTATATGATCACTTTATCTTTTTATTCAGCTGATACGAACATTTTTCTACTCTAAAAGAAAAATGGGCAGGATATTGAACTCATCTAGTGATACTCATCACACTTATAGCAGCTAAACGATTAAAGCTAAAAAAATCTTTGTAATCTGAATTCAACAGTTTGTAAATGTAGAACAGGTGTAATATAAGCCAAATTCCAATAAGTGCTTTTTAACTTTTTCAAATATGGGAAAAGGGGCCGAAACTGATGCTAGAAACATAAAAGTGGAACTAATAATCGTGTTTGACCTCTTTTATAGAAGTTTTTATAAAATACTTTCAAATTCAACCAATAGTTTAAGAGACTATGGCAGACAGAAATAAAATGCCACAAGTTTGAGTTGCTTGCAACTTTTATAGTTATTTATTACCAAAGGAAAACAAAAATAATTTGTATTAAATATATTGGACCATCATAAAGCACAAACAGACAAGGCTATTTTTTACATATTTTCTTACTAAACACGTTTTTTACAATAGATAATTAATTTTTGATCCCGCTATTGTAAAATAAAGGTGGTTGTCGCATCAACTAGTCGTGTACGAACACTTCTTCACCAAGATCGTCTTTAAATATCTGTCCTTAAATGTTTTTTTTAAACAAAGGCGATCATTACGGACTGCAAGGAAAACATTACAGTGCAGTTCAAAACAAATCCTCACTTTTTCTCGCTTTGAAATTTAAGATGTTCAGTACCAATTGGCTGAACGTTGCCGCAACTTATTTCTACCTCAGAAGCAATTTTAACAATTGTTAATAGGCAGGCATCTTCAAGAATACAGCGAACAATTCAAAGGTTCGCCTCAGAAACATTAGTCCTTAGGTGACGTCAATGATTTTTATTTTGTTCTCCCAAAAACTGTTTGTTCCACACATACACTTGAATCCTTTGAAGGGTGTTAAATCTTTTCAATATTTTGTATATACCTACGTCCACACATACGTTTTTTAACGGATTATCCAGTTGACTTAAATCTTTATGTTGGCTTCTGGTAGGTATTAGAGTTTGGCTGATATGTCATATTAAGCACTTGTGCAAAATTGTGCCAAAGATCGCCATAATTCAGTTTTTGGAATTTTTGAAAATTTTAATTTTTGTGGAAATTGCTGTAGACATCGCCCAAAAACATAAATGGTTAAAAATAAAGCAATGGGGCATTTTAGTGAAGCATTGAGTCAGTTTTATGAAAAATTTGGTCTTTCTATCTTTAGCGGTTCGCCCGGCGTTTATTGGCAAAGTTAACGCATTTTGTCAAAGTTCGGGACTTATTTTTTATCAAGTACGACACAAAACTTTCAGTTTAACTGATTATGCATGTTTAATTGCGTTTACTGTAATGCCTCAACATGTTTTTTCAACAAGATACTGCAAATTTGTGGGCTTATGCCGTAATTTCTAATTTTCATTTGGAAAAATCGCAAAATGCCATCGAAACTTGCCAAGAAATTGATGTCAAAAATAAGTAGTAATTTTAGCCAAAGGCATATCTTATCGTGTTACTAAGTTAAGTAATTGATGTCTGATCCTCGTAAAAAGTTTCAGAAGTCACACTTCCCTTGTATGAAGAGATCTGACTTGCTTTGAAGCTTTCACCTTGAGTCCGAGCTCGGCCAAAAATTGATTCACGTTCTGAAAGCGTACCTCGTAAGTAGCCGAACTTACTTTACCGCATAAGTTGATTAACGAAACATTAAAGAAATAAAATCAAATCTTTGATTAATTCCTTTTTTGTTCTTAAGTATACTAAATAATACTGTTACTTACCTCTTTTAATAACATTTTATAATTCTTATAAAGCAGCAGCGGTTCGTATATGTGCATTTAGTCGTAAAAGTGTTAAGCGTACAGCACATTTCGCTGGAGGCTTACGTTTATTGCATTTGGCTTTGTTGGTAGGTGTAGAAATGAAATCGTGTCTCTTTGTAGGTATTTTTAAATTAATGTCTGATAAATTTATACAAAACTGTTATTCTGAATCGGAAAATCAGTTTACATAAATTAAGATAATAATTGTACATTATTAAGACAGCTCCATTTCCTACATGCGTAAATGCTCGTGAGAATTCCAATTATAATGAATCTACCATGTTACCAATAGCAATATTTAATTATATATATATAACTATACCTCTTCTACCGTTAGGTGTAGAGGATCGAATACAGCTTTCCTTAAATTAAACCAAATTAAATTAAAAGTCCAAATATCACAATTACCATAACTTAAAATAATTAATAAAGTTCTTCTTTTCATATTGCATGTAGCTATCTCCCTCCCGTTTACGTCTACACTAGACTACCTTTCACTCAAACTTATTTCGTTATTTTATTATTTGTCTCCATCTGGGCCTGTTCCTTGCTGATGTTTCAGTCTGCTTCCTTGAGATTCCTCTTGCATTCAATATATTCGCCACCTCTCCGTCCCACGTCTTCCTTGGTCTGCCTTTCTTTCTCTTCCCAATGGGTTTTGCTTCCCATACTTTTATGGTTTGTCTTTCTTCGCTCAGTCTTCTCATGTGCCCCCACTATCTTAAATGAGTCCTCTCGATAATCTTTCTGGCACTTTCGGTATCCAATCTTTTCCTTATTTCTTCATTTTCTATTTTATCCATTATTGTGACCTTAGCCACTTTTCTAAGGTACTTCATTTCAAGTTTTGCAACCGTAAGTCAGCGTCGGTAGGTATATGGTCTTGTAAATTGTCACTTTTGTTTTGTTACTGATTTCTGATTTATTAACTAGGTCGGGGGCGAAACGGTAATATATACAAATGTTGAAACTCATAAACACCTTGGAAACTCAAACTTAGACCAAAAAATCAACTATGAAGGTCTCAGCACTCTATATATTATCGTTCATGAGATATGTCACTTTAAAATAAATAAAGCGGGAAAACCCCCCTTAGGGGTGTTTCAATGGGTCGGGTTTATGAGACTTTCCTATTCTACTTTTTAATGAGGAGTTCAAAAAAGGTGGCCAGAAGTTCCGACCTAATTGTACAATTGAGCACTATACTCAATTGTATATATTACCTCTAATGAACCCTTTTCTTATACTATGGAAGATTTTTGCCGTTTTTGTTACTCTATTACTTATTTCATCTTCTTGTCTTCCTTCTTCCTCTATGGTAACTGCCAAGTACTTGAATCTTTTTACTTGTTCTACTTTTTGATTGTTAATCTTTATGCTTATTTTTCTCACGTTATTATTTGTGGTCACTGCTAACTTGTTTTATTTATGTTTATTTTCATTCCTTGTTTGTCCAGTTCTTTAACCCATAGGTCCACATTATGTTGTAGCCTCGTGTCCGAATCTACCAATATTGCTATGTCGTCCGCAAACACGCACTCACTCACTTTCACTGGTTTCATTTTATAATATCCCACCGTCAGTTGTTTGCTTTTACCATTTACTTTTTTGATTATCTCATTCATAAAAATGATAAAGAGCAGTGGGCTCAAATTTCCGCCCTACCTTACTCCTTCTTTAGTTCTAAATTTTTTGGTTTCCATATTGTCCTTCCTAACTATATTTTCTGTGTTATTTATAGAGATTTTGTAGCTTCTATCAACTCCATTGCTGTTCCATTTTTCTCCAATATGTCCCATATATTGTTTCTCACCACCTTGTGGAATGCTTTTCCATATCTACACAACATATATATATATATATATATATATATATATATATATATATATATATATATATATATATATATATATATATATTTCTTTGTTGTACGTAGCATTTTTCTATTGTGTTTTTCAGTGTGATCGTGTGGTCTTGTGTGCAATATCCAGGTCTGAAACCACTTTGCGCTTTATGAAACTTTCCTTCCATTTCCTTCCTTAGCCTTGCCTCCAAAATCATCTCATATACCTTGCATGATGTACAGAGTAGCGATATCCCCCTATAATTTGCGCAATCTTTCGGATTACTCTTCTTGAAAATGGGAACTATTACCGCAGTTTTACATTCCTTGGGCACTGTTTGTATTATCCATGCTTTATTTATAATTCTTTGTAGTAACTCCATTCCTTCTTCACCCATTCCCTTCAATAATTCTGCTTTTATGCCGTCTACTCCTGGGGCCTTGCCATTTCTTAGCTTTCGTATTGCCTTCTCGATTTCTTCTCGCTTGATCCCGTTACTTGCTTCGTCCACTTGTCTTTTCTCTCTCGCTTTTCGAATTTCTCCTCTTTATGTGTTCCTTCTTTCGCTTTCTCCTCAGTCACCTCTTCCCCCTCTAGGATATCCTGAAAGTATTGCTTCCATCTTTACATAATTTTTTCATCCTTCATTAGTATCCTTCATCCCTGTCCATAACCTGTTTCGACCTGATCTTTCTTCCTTTAATTCTCATGTCCTTTAGGGTCCTGTAGAATAGCTTTTGGTTGGCCCCTTTATCCTTTTCCATTTTGGTCCCAAATTCTGCCCATTCCTTAGCTTTAGCTATTTTTACCTTTTCCTTTACTATTTTCCTCGCTTTCTTATACATCTCATACGCTACATCACTCTTCCTTTGTAAATAGTTTTTCCATGATATGTTTTTTGTTTTTATGATATCTTTAATTTCTTTACTCCACCAACTTGTTCTCTTCTTTATCCCTCCAGTTGTCGTTAGCCCGCAGGCTATTTCTCCTGCCTTATTTATAATTTCTTTGAACTTTCCCCACATTTCTTCGATATTCAATTCCATTATCTCTTGTTCCACTTCTTGTATCCTCTTCCTGATCTGTTCTGCATACTCCTCTCTTGTTCGTTGGTCTTGTAATCTGTGTGTCCTTATCGTTCTTATTTCTTTATTTCTTATGTTTTCTGATATTCTCTCTTATTCATTTCTTTCTTGTTTTCCATTTTTGCTATTAACAGGTGGTGATCTGACGATATTTCTGCTCCTCTGTATACTCTCACATCCTTTATTCTTCTTCTTTTGGTTGCGTCCGTTAATATATAGTCTATGATTGATCTCTCTTTACTCCCTAGTTCCTCTCTAGTATATTTGTGACAGTCCTTGTGTTGATATAGGGAGTTTTGTATCATTAACCCGTTCTGTAAACAATAATCAATTAAATTCTCCCCATTCGTATTGCTTGTAGTCTCTCCATGTCTTCCCATTGCTCCTTGCCTTCCTGCAATCTCATTTCCAATTTTTCCATTGAAATCTCCCATTATTATCGTTGGATTGTCTGATTCTTCATATAGCATTTGAAGTTCTTGCCAGAACTGTTCCTTTTCTCTCTTCGCATCACTTTCTCCCGACCCATATGACACTATTACATCCAATTTCTCCTGATTGTATCTTGCAAAGGTTGCTTTCATTGTTCTTCCGCTCACTGCTTTCCACTCTACTAATTTCCTCAGGTATTTCGGGCTTAACAGGCACCCTACCCCTGCCGCTGCTCTTTCTCGCTCATCTACTCCACTGTATATCAGCCCGTAATCATCTTTAATTAATTCCTTTCTTCTTTGTCCCTGTGACCGCCACTATTTTCATTTTATATCTCTAAATTTCTTGAATTAATTCTTTCTCTTTGCCATTTACGCTTCTGACATTCCATGTACCTATTCTGTCTCATGAGTAATCGTTTTTCCTTGTATCAATTGCCTTTGTCGTCGCTGTTTTCCCTTCCCCTGTTTTTATTTCCTTTATTATTTTTATTCTTGTTTGGTATTGCTCATTTTCCTTCTTGTTGAATTTTTACAGCTTGCCTGATTATCCGTTCCAGGTCCATAACTCCTGATTGCTTATCATCTTCTGGTATCCTACCTTGACCGTTTTCCCTTTTGCTGCTTCCTTCTTTGCTTGTCTCCTGATTATATTCCATATTTTTCTTTCATTTTGTATTAGGTCCTCGTTTATATACATTTTCTTACTTTGGTTCCGTAGTTTGCTCTTGCACTACATTATCATCGCTTTTACTATTCAATTCAACCAAGCACATGTCCTATCTCAATTTTCTAACCGTTTCTACTTTTATGGACACACCCAATGCATTCTCAATAAATCCTTCCATTTCCTCTTTTAGCATTTTTGGGTTAGATGAGGACCCACTTAGCCCTTGTATGACTATGTTTTTTCTCCTCTTTCCTCACTCCATTTTCTGCATTCTCTCATTTGCTCTCTCGACTTCCTTTTTCAAATCTTCAATCTCTTTCATTGCTTTTTCATTTGTTCCCTTTAGCTCTTTTATTTCGTCTTTGAATTCCCTTTGTTCGTTCCTTAAGCCCCTGATCTCCTCTTGTAACTTCTTTGTTTCTTTGTTGCTATTTTGCTGTTCTTGTTTGATTTCTTTTATATCCTGCGCCAAATTTTTCATTAGGGACATCATTTCCCCCATTTGCTTTTCCATTGGGTCTTTGCTTCCTTCTCCTTTTGTCGGTGTCTTAGTTGACTTTCTTGTTCTCTTGAATAGTTCATCTACATCGTCTTTCTTTCTCTTCGCTTCATCTGTGAGATATTCGTCTGAATCCATGTTTAAAGGTTTCGCTACTGCATTGGCTGCAACCCTCTGCACTTCTTTCTGTAATTCTGCAATTTGGGTTGCCTATCCAAAAATCGGCGATGTATGGGTTTTGGTCCTTGAATTTTTAAACTCAGGTGCTCTTATCTTTATCACTGCATGCAATTTTGATCTTAACCTAGCATGCACCAATATTTAGAACTTTGTATTTTCTCACTCTTAATTGGTATTTAGACTTCTTTTTCCCGTTGCTCTTTGTATTCTTCTTAAAACGTGACTGTACTTCCATTTTAATTTTGTCCCCAATACCGCCTGGAAATTGGACTTGTTTATCAGAGCAAAATAAAATGTAATGTCACATTCACATTCAACTTTCAACCCAATATTTAATTACAAATTTTAATTTATAGAAATACACAATTTGTCGTATTTCTTCAAATATCAATAATTTGAAAGTAGATTTTCTATTTGGTATCGGGCAGCCATTCGCTTGAAAATATTGTTATAGAATATGTATATAATTTTCGTGGTGCCTTTGTAGGCTTGTAAAAGATAGTAAAATATGTTTTTTAAAATTTGTTTGCTATTTTACAAAAATTGTGTTACATATCATAACGAACATATTTTATAACAACACGTAACATATAGGATATTATAAAAAAACCTCGCGGACTTGGTAACTGTTAGAAAAATGACTTATTTTTAAAAAACAACCCCAATAGATAAGCTCAAAATACTGTAAACTTTTTCGGGTTTAATCAGCAATTGGTCATTTTAAACACCTATCGTTTTGAACAAATTTTAAACAGTTTTTAACATATACCATTCGATTTTTTTATATCGATGGACATAGTTTAGATGATTGTACTATGAACTTTACATATGTATTAATTACAAATTAAATGGTAAAACTTAAAGAAATCAATACTAAATTATATATTACAATTACTGCACACAATTTACAAATTACACTTGGATTCAATTTTTTCGGGATTGGAAAACTAAATATAGTCAAACGTAAAATGTTCTCAGAATTAATAAATTGCACACTAAATATAATTATGAATTTACATATTTTAAAAGTTAATAAGCATTAAAATATTTGAATAATTAAAAAAGTTAAAGTGATGTGAAGAAGTTCTTCATCACTGTCACACTGCAATATTTTTTAATCTAATATCCTTCGTATATTTCTCGTAATTATTGCCATTTACTTGCAGCTAATACAATAAGATAAGTTGCTTATTTCTTAAAGATTTCTCTTAAAGATCTCAGATCATCTACGAATTTAAAAAGTTATGGTATCTCTAAAATGTACTTGAACAAATCATTATTACGAATTCCATACATACTACCATAGGGGTATAAATATGAAATGCAGGATATTTTTGTAAAATTAAACGCAATGTTTGAAATTGAAAAATTAATTCAATTTACTCAAAGTATGTGCCGTTTGAATCTATACATCTTTTCCATCTTTATGGCAATTGGTGGATGCCGTCGCGATAAAATTTCTGACTTTGAGATAAAGAAATCGGCAATCCATTTCTCGATGGCTTCGAAAGTAGCGAAGTGCTGGTTAGCCAATCTATGCGCCATCGACCGGAACAAGTGGTAGTCGGAAGGAGCCAAATCTGGTACGACGAGAGAGGTAACGCAGACAAGATGTCTTTGACCCGCTTCATGGCGTGTGACGGTGCGTTGTCATGGAGCAAAACCACCTTGCTATGTCGTCTTGCCCAATCTGCATTTTACACTTGATTTTTCGGTTCTAGTGCTGCCTCTCGTTCGGTTCATGTGTAACCCATCTTCCTTCCTTCTGAATTTTTCCCATGGCTTGCAAACGCATGCTGACGATTGCTTGGGTCACACCTAACCCTCTTCCAAACTATTACTGCGTTTGAGTGGGATCATCTTTCAACAATGCCTGCAATTTTACATCTTCAAACTTTTTCGATGGCCGTCCCTTGGCCTTTTCGTGCACGCCCATATCGCCACTTTTGAAACGACCAAACCACCTTTCCACAGTTGTTGCACTTGGAACATGAGTGCCATAAGCCTCCACAGGCAATCGATGGCAACCAGCAGCCGATTTCTTCAAAATAAAGTAATGCAAAATAATTTTACGGAAATGGTCTTTTGTCGGAACGAAATTCGACATTTTCAAAGCGTTACAGAAAATTGAAGCTTCCACCTTTAATGAGTTGACACATCTATTTTTAAAGGTTATTAAAGTTATTGCAACAAACTGAAGTTGTTTATATAACAAAACGTACAAGTGGAGTCATCTGTTAACAAATCCCGTAGTTCATATTTATTGCACCATGTATATATATATATATATATATATATATATATATATATATATATAATACACATATATATCCAAAGGTCTTTACAATTTATTCCGGTTATAAATTTTATCGTAAAATGTAAGATGGTGATCCGGGCGAAACATATCAAGTTATCGGACGAAGAGTGATGGGATATAATTTTTTGTTATAAAAAGTTCTCTCTAGTCGTAAAATATCAGGAAACTTAAGTGTTATTAGTCTTAATTTATCCTCTTCGTCCGTGCCGTTATGTCCCATTTCCTTTGAAGTCGGCCCTTCTGGTTCTTTTTTGCCATTCTGGGTGCATTTGAGTCATCTCAGGTTTTAAACCTTTTGTCTTCATATCTTTTTTAATGGTCTCAATCTAGGTCGTCGGCGGGTGCCCTGGTTTTCTTTTTGGTTGTTGTATCTCCATGACTGTTCTAGTCATGTGGTAAGGATCTCTACGCACATGTCCGTACCACGTCTTCACGAGTTATTTCCCCCGACCGTCACAGCATCTTTATTTCCGCCACTTGGAACTTCTGTTCACCTGTTTTTTCGCACTGCCCAGCATTTTGTGTATAGTAAGACTAGTCTAATTGATGTTTTATATACGTTTCCTTTGACCTGTATGAGCATCTTTTTATTGCACATCACTCCAGATAGAGATCTCCATTTAAGCCACCCTGTTGTTATACGGTTCTTTATATCTTCACGCGTTGTAGCTGTTGATGTTATTACTAATCTAAGGTATTTGAAGTGATCTACTGTGACAAGGGGTATACGTTCGAGATACAGCGAGCGCATTTGTTACTTTGACCAGAAAAGTTGCGGTACACATATTCTGTTTTAGTTTTTCTTACTCTCAGTCCTCTTCGTTCTAGCGCAGTGCACCGTGAATTTAGGCCAACTTGAATTTCCTGGTGTGACTTAATTACAAGTACTATATTATCGACGTATAACAGAGTTCAAGCTGTTCACTTCTGAAATTCAGCCGTGATGTAGTTTATAACAAGATTAAACAGCAAAGAACTTAAAGTAGACCCTTGGTGCACCCTCACTTTTACCTCAAAATTTTTACCGGTACCTGTTGTGCTTAAAACTCTGGTTTTAATATTGTTTTACATATTTTGGAGAATGTAATATTCTGGTACTAGCTGTTCGCGAAGAGCTTGTCATATAAGTTGCCTTGGTACTCGGTCAAAAGCTTTTTCAAGTTCTATGAAAACGAAATGCAGGTATTTTTTGAGAGCTTTGTACTTTTCCATTAAAATTTTGATTATATGAATGGCATCTATTGTTCCAATCCCGCTTGTAAATCCACATTGGTTAGGTGTAGTATTAGTCAATTTATTTATTCTTTTAACTATTACACTTTCGAATATGTTTAAAACATAGGAAGTGAGTTTAATGGCGTGGTAAATGCCGCATAGAGCCACGTTATCTTCATTTTATAAAACGGGATAAGATCACTGAGTCTCCAGGCCTCCGGTATTTTACCTCCCTTCAGGATAAGGTTAAAGAGATTGGTGACCTATAAAATGCTTGCCTTTCCACTTATTTTTAAGTGTTTTAAAGGTATTTCATCAGGACCAGTAGCTTTGAGTTTTTGGTTAGTTTTATGGTAGTTTTCACCTCTTCTGGTGTTATTTCCTCTGAGGGGACTTGAACAGGTGGTAGGCAAGGACGTAGCTCTTGATTCAAAAGATTTTTAAAATTCGTACCATCTTTCTTTTATGTCGTCATCAGAGGTTAACAGTGTGCCCATTGCTTTTTTCATATATTTATTATTTTTAATATCTTTAGATTGGTTATTTCTAAATTTGGCGATTTTAAAAATTTCTTTATCGGTTTTTGCTTGCGCGAGTCTATTGTAGAAGCTTTCATTAACTGTAGATTTTGCTTTTGCGTCAGACTTGCGTGCAGCTTTCCTAGCTTCTTTGTATTTTAAGTGATCCTCTTATGTTTTTGGTTCCTGCTATGTTTTAAATATTGTTTTCTTTTCACCACGACTAAATTTAACTTTTTCATTCCACCAGGTTGGATCTTTACCAGATTTTAATTTACCTTTTGTAACCCCGAGTATTTCTCTTGTCTTTTTTTACTGAGTGCGAGCAAAAATCGTTCCATATAAGATTTACATCTTTGTTTCTATTATATGTTTCCAAATATTTATTTACCTCAGCAACCACTGATTCTTTGTATTTTGGTAGGTTATACCATTTTATACTTTCTATGGGTTTACTTTTGCAAGCTTTGTTGTTCCAGAAGATTATTTTCAGGCATGCTATAAGCAATCGGTGCTGTACAGTGAGTAGTTTACCCGGGATTACTTTGCAGACTTTAAAACTTCCTCACATAGATCTGTTACACATAATGTAATCTCTTTGGGTACCTATAATAAAAACTTTTTTCTTAAAATATTGGCATATCAAAGATGTTAGATATTTCCAGGACATTCTCTCCTTGGCTATTTAAAGACCTATATTTGTGGTTTCCATGAATTGTTGAATCTGTCGGTGGATAGCGGCCGACATGGTCGTTTAGATCTCTAACTATAAATAAAATATACTTTGTAGGACATCTTGTAAATCCCCCCGTCCATAATGCGGGGCGTATGTAGATATTATATTTAAGCAGGGTAGTTTATCAAATACAATTTTAACAGAAATTATCCTATCGTGTTGTCTTTGCACGGATATGATATGTTGTTTAAATTTTTCGTCTAAAACTATTCCTACTCCATTGCTAAAATTTGTTGAGCCATGGTACAGTTAGTTGGTAATCGATACCGACATGTATTTAGTCCCTTTCCATTTTAGTTCTTGAAAACAACATATGTTGATATTACATCTATAGAGTACTTCTGCCAATTCTTGGCTATGTTCAGTCAGAGAACCAATGTTCCACGTAGCTCTGCTTGCATTAGTAACGTTGCGTCTACAATCGTCGCTTGCGGGGGACGCCCTAGCATTTTGAACACTTTGATTCCGATGACCGTCGCTTAAGGAGGACGCCCTAGCCTTTATATCTCTGTTCCTTATTTGTAATTTTATTAGACCAGAAAGAAATATGTTTGGCTATGTGTGTTTTACGACCGGTTGCCACCGGACGCCAAGGCTGTAATCTTTCAGAAAGACTTTGAACACCGCCGTAGACACAGCCTCTGTTCATCATATGGTTGAGCAGTCTGTGCCAGGAGTTTGATGACGGAGTGACCTTCTCCGGATGTTTTTGATTCGCGCCGGGTATTTTATTTCCTCGATACCACCCATATCTGAGAAGCGTTACACCACCCGAGGAGTATCTGTTAAGTAACAATCTTAGTTGTAAGTAAATATATCTAACCTTTGGGGTTAATTTCAAAGGAAAATTAAACTTAATTTTTGACTGGCGCTTAGTTACTTAAAAATTATCACTAAACAGCCACTTGCGTACCACTTGTGATGGTTGTTGATAAGTTTAGCTCTCTGTTTTTTTTGTGTAAAATTTGGCTAGTTTTGGTTGAAGAATATTACATCCATCTTAAAATTTGTATTTGCCAAAGAGATGCAAAATTAAAAACTCGAATAAAGGATCTTTTATCTGCAATATCAAAGCGAAGTAAGGTGTGCCGTACTCTAATATTAATACTCAAAACGCCCAGAATTCTACCTGCTGGTTAATATCAGTGCTGCCTTTTTAATATTCGTAATTAATTGAATGTTCGTTTGAACATAGAATCAGTAAATTTTGCAGAACAGGGTGAATGCTTAAAATTATTTGTATCTAGCTATTTTAACAAACTTAAGTATACATAATGACCACATTTTGGTACATTGCATACCTATGTCTGCGATACTTTAATGACGCAACATCTACAACTTAATCAAATAAGCCACAGTTTAATACAATATATTATTTACAATATTATCTTACTACTCAAATTGCAAGCTAAGCTTATAACCAAGCATCGTATGTACCACAAACAAAGTTTTCTAGAAATTAATGGCAAATGGCCACACACGCCAAAAAATGAGGTAACATCACTTAAATATAAACTGAATATTGAAACCAAAATTATTAATTAGGGATATCCAATACCAATTAGCAAACAATATGAAACTATTCAAAATATTGATTTAAGCAATCATGTTTATAGAAGGGGTGAAGAATATAAAAAATATAAGATAAAAATAAGATAACTCAGCAACTGTTACGTTAATGTACAGTTCTTGGAAAATGCATTCTATACTACTATAATAAATTTCTAGGTTGTAAAGAAAGTTCTGTTACAGCTGCGAAAAATGCAACATTTATGCGCCAATTAATAACCAAAACAATAACAATTATTCTTCAAGCTATAGTCCGTCACTGTCCACAACCTTTTGCCATCGTTCCGCAAGCTTCCGTATCTGCTCTTGTTGAAAGCTCTCGTTTCCAGCAGTAGCGGATCAAAACCCGATTGCCATATAGGATATGCAAATGAAGATTGGTGTAACACAATAAGCACAAAAAAATGGCCAAAAAATGCATAAAAATTAAACAGCTGTAACAGAACTTTCCTTACAACCTACTATATTGATAAAGAAGAAAATTGAATTCTACAATTATAAGCCGAAGCATAAAAAATCGTTTTAAGTAGTATTAAAAATATGCGCTATAAATGCTATCAAACTTAGCTTATAAGGAAGAGGCTAAGAGGCTATATACATCTGGAATGTGAAACAACTCAAAACAAAAACAGAACTTCTCTTATTCTTCATAGATCGCAAACTAAAATAAAATAATAAGGATATTAATAATATTAAGCTATTTCTAGTTTATGTAGTTTGAAGCTCCACGTGTCAAAAGGAAGATTCATCATTGTATGTGGTACTAAAGATTATGGGCATAAAATATTATTGCAATAATACTCTGCGTTGTATGAAACGCTCAGCCAATCATACAAGAGCCGACAAAGTTGTTTATGCAAATTGCAACAAAAACCACCAAAAATTACCGAAGCTGCGTAACACACACAGACAGCCACAACTAAGTCTATACCCATCATGGGAATATTATTGGGACTCTTAACAACGCTAGTTGGAAAATTGATAAAATGACTCGACCCCTAAAGCCGCTATCTAGGTCACCTAAAAATATACAATTGTAATATCTGTCACACAAAATGTTTTGACAAAAATGCTCATGTTGGGAAGGCAACAATTATTAAAAAAACATGAAACATTATGTACAAGCCGAATAGAGGTACGAAAATGTACAAACACCTAACATGACTTTCTATGACTACATAGGTAAATTTACTCTTGCAGGAGTTTATTGCCCCCCAAATTACAATAACAAATTCGAACACTTTTGTTATCTACTCAAATTGGAAGAGATTATAATAGTAAAATACTATGTGATTTTACAGAATAACAACAATAAATAGAAGACAACTATTAACCGATATGTAAAGCAATAACCTATATCTATTTTTTACAAGTAAATTCATTGGCCAAACGATCCACATACAATACCAGATCCTTTAGAATTTTCTATTACTAAAGGCGTCAGCACAATAAAATTTTAGTAAAATGACTATGCACTACTAGCTGAAAAAGTAATCGAACAGGTAAACTTTAAAATTTCTGGGCCGTTCAATATCTTTCCTGAGAAATGTCAACATCCAAAAAATCGAAAAATTGAACTACTACAATGGCACAGTAAAAAGAACACTCAAGAACAAAGTACAGAAGAAAACAATAATAACGATCTATAAAGTAGCAGCTGTTCCAAATCTAACATTTGGTAGTGAATGCTGGACCATTACCAAAAACAACAAACTTAGAATAACTACATCATAAATGCGAATCCTGCCACCAACCACCGGATACAATCTCAGAGATAGAAAAGAAACGAAGAAATTAGAGAAAAACTGAAAATATTCAACATTATGGACAAAACAAAAAACTACAGACAGCGATGGAAAAAATATTTAGATAGAACAAATGGAAAATGACAGACTATCCAAAATATACTATAGATATAAAGCAAAAGAAAGACAAAGCTTTGAAAGACTAAAAAAGAGTTCGAAGTAGCAAGTATAAAAATACAGAATCGTAGTATGGCAATGGATTATATCCAAAACATGATAGAAAAAAAGAAGCAGACTACTCACTGGATATAATAGCTATATACGCTTAGCTGCTAGAGAGCCCGAAGGATCACCTTCTAGGAGGGCTATTTTACACGAACATATCAGTCTGGACTTTCTACTAAAAACCTCAGCAGATATTGAAGTAGTAATTTAAACATTAACCAAAGTAACCCAAATTAGAGCTTGGCGATCAGTGTCTGATTAAGCCAAAACACCTTTAAAGAAACAATTTCAATAAATGTTAAACTTTTAATCCCCAGGAAAAGAAAAACAAGAACACGATGGTAACTAACGCATTCTTCTAATGACAAACGAAGACTAAATACAATTACTAAAGGATTAAATCAAGTGCTCCAAAAACTTAAAAATGAATCTATTTAAAAATACTTAAGTAAATTAGACTCTTTCCTCATTGCGGAATGCAACTATAAAATTTAAAAGGCCACAAACTACAATGGTGCCTATAAAATCTGCTGGCTCCAAGTGCGTAACAAGTAATGTATAGAATATTGCCGTATTCGCCAAGCATCTTTTAATGCTGTGTCAGTTGTATTAAAACTACCTCTGAAGATAACAATGACTAGTGATAACTATTTCATGAGCCATTTGTATGTGCCCACCATCCAAACTTAATACAACTGCTAAAGTCAAAACAATAATTCATAACGAAATAAATCCAAAGAAAACCCCAGGATTTCTTTATTATTGCAAATGTTTTTAAAAAGGCCTAAAATGTTTTTTTAAAGCCATAAAGTATGTTTTTAATTCAGTTTTAAGTGAGAAATACTTCTCAAATACGTGGAAAGTGGCTCAGATCACAATTTTACACAAACCTGAAAAATCCACTGCAACTCGTATCATATCAAACTATAGTCTATCGCCTCTTTTATCAAACATCTTTGAACAATTTCTGATGAACGGCTGCAACTAATTCTAAAAGTATAAAACTAAATTTACAGTCATCTGTTTGGTATTTATAAGATAACTTACAACCTGGGGACCAAACGATGACCGGCAAACTTTTGACGCGGTCTTACATGTTATAAAAATAAAATTGATACTACCAATTTTGTGAAATACTAACGATCTTCATAACCGATAGGCAGCATTATACTTATAGTTACTACAGATGATAGTTACTACAAGATGACAAAGACAAAGTCCGACAATGACAGGTTTAAAGCATAAAATCTTTTTATCAAGTTCCACTAAAGTAGTTACACTAAATTTTTATTTCTAAGTTAAGTTGTCTTTTATATAAACCACTTTACTTTGTAAGTTCTTATACAATTCTTTTATTTGAAGACTTTATGCATGTCATAAAATTGCTGTCTTTTGTATAGCTACTTATTTATAATATGTACTTATCTGTACTATAGATAAGTTGTATACTTATTTCGGGCTTCTTTTTTGTTAGATTTAAACAATAAGATTTGGATATATTCTTTAGAATATGTTGGTGAAGAAAAAACTATGTATTTTTAAATTTTATCAACGTGATCTCTTAATAGCTCCGATTTTAAAAGGACTCATAAGGGGATCATAAAATTTTTAAGAACGTAAGTATGGTTTTTTCCCTAAGTCTGCATATTTGGATTATTAACTTCTTTACGTGTTTCCCACTTTTACAGAATTCTACTTGAAATAACTCCTTTTTAAATGTTCTTCATGACTTTTATAGTTTCAACTTTTATTTATATTTTTACAGCATACTATGAAGATTTAATAATAAGCAGGTGATTGGTTTAGTCAAAAAGTATATGATCGATGCAAGATAGAACTTTTTATAAAATCTAAGCAACATTTTTGAAGATATTTAAGGTAATATTAATTTAAAAAATCCTACGTGCAAGATATCAATATAACTGTTGACCAAGTTTTTCTACACCAAGCAGATGGCAAATTGTTTCGATTTTATCTTGATAGTTCCTTTAAATCTTTTTTCTGCTCTTTTTATTGATTCCTATTTGCACAATTAGTCCATTTTACAAACTATAAATAGATCTTATGTAATACTTAAGCTAAGTCTTAAAAACTAGAAAAAAAATGCTTCAGTGAGCATTCTCTAAAAAGCTATATTTACATATACACAAAATATAACTTAATTACTATAAGATGTGTCTTAATACTTATGTAAAGTGGATTACTAGGTCGGCTAGTTTAAATGTTTTTAGTATTTTGGACTCGTCTTCATCATAGAATAATGTGGTTGTCAGTTCATTCGGATGTCTTGTATTTGAGGCTAATTGTAATTTCTTCGCATATTATGAGTATGTCGACATCAGTATATAGTAATTTGTTATACCATGGTGCGTTGACTGTTGCAGGAAGTACTTTATTTTAAAATTTCTGCAATATTTCTATTTTAGACGTACTTGCAACACCGGATAATGAAAGTTTATTTTTAGTAGAGAGTTCTGAATTTCTGCCAAGCATGCAATGCAGTCGGCTAAATTTTAGGCCCAGCTGTTTTTTGAGATAAAGGCCTAAGAATCTGATGATTTCTCTTTATAGTTTCACTTAATATCAAGGGAGGACAGTTTCTATGATTCAAAGCAAATGTACTGATTTAGTTTTGTTGGCTTTTATACGACAGCGTTGTAACTATTCTTTAAACAGGCGCATGAACGTTTGTAGTGTCAATCATTGTTTGTCTAGTTTTTGATAGGTCTACAGTATATACAGCGTATAACATGCCTTGCGGGACACCAAAGGTGTAATTCTGTGTAGGCGTTTTTCTATTTAACTAAGAATGTACTGTCTGTGATAACATTAATGAAGAATATACTGGATGTAGTAGAGCCCACTCAAGTGTTTAGAATAAGCCTGTATACCAAACTTGATACAGCTCAGCAAAATTATTGTATATACGAGTTACTAGTAAAACTATTTGTTCAATCATTTCGTGACTCTTTCTAAAACCAAATTTTTGTGTAGGTATGAGCTGAAGTTCGTCAATTATTGATATTAATTATATTGACAATTTTTTTTAGAACTTCAGAAAGGACCGATATCAAACTGATGGGTCTGTACGATCCAATATCGTTAAAATAAAAAAGATTTTAAGTTTTAATATTGTATTTAATATGTAAAATACTATTGAATAATGCTTTGAAAGCGTTATCGTATACCAAAGTCTTTTTAGGATTAGTGCAATGGAATATATTTCCTGCTTCTCTTCCATTAGTTTTTTTTTAGTGGAAAGGCTATCTGATACGTAATTTTTAGCTGTTTATTAATTTCTTCTTCAAATATTGGTACCTGGAGTAGATTAGGTTAGAAAACTGTGCTTAAATTTTCGGCAAATACTATAACTTTTTACTGACAAATTCTAGCCCAACTGTCGTTACCTTGTATTAGTGGTGTTTGTTGTTTAGGTTGTTTTATTTTCTTAAGTTTGTCGAAAGTTTGTTTAGCACTTAAACTCCTTATCAATTCTCAACTTATTCTAGCTCCCTTTTCTTCAAGTAGTTCTTCTTTTGCCTTTGTGGGACATTTGACTGAAATGTGTGTTATCATTATTTGGTATTGCTTGCAACACCGATACTTGGATAGTTTGTTACATCTGCAACACAAACTTCTACACCTGGTTTAATTTTTAGTGACATATTTCGGTAAAGAAATACTAATTCATCTTACTGTTAAAGGGCGATAGCTTAGTTTTTCAAGTGTTAAGATGGTTGCTAGTTGAGGCGTATATCCTGATCTGAGTAAACATAACTCCACTAAAGATTTTTTAAATAGAATCCTTTTGCAATGCAAAGGTCAATAAAATTTGGGGTTTTCTTGAAATTGAATGGCTAAGTTGTTGCTTGCTTGGTTTTTACACTGATTAAATTATTGTTTCTAATAGATTTCCTGCCTTTATTTGTAATTATTCTTGTATTTTTGGAGTTGCAGTCCCGGCCTGCCAAAAAACGGTTTCCCAAGTTCTTCAAAAATTTATCTAATAAATCTAACATGATGCGTTATAATACAAACTTAAACACAAATTTATATATGTGGTTACTTCTCAATTGGATCGTTATAACTTTTAGAATGGAAAACTTTAATAGACAAGCGACAGGTTTTCACATACTTTTCTAATTATTTAAAGTGACATGTCTATAACAAATCAATAATTATAATTTTTGATTTCCGATCACTGGATTTGCGACAAACGTTTTTCTAAATTAACTTTATATTAATTAATTAAATTAAACATTGCGCTTTTTACATCGACAGCGTTTTATAAACAATTAATGTATTATTTGTGTTCTAAGAGTTTTTGATAAAAAATGTTTGCCTCGTATTTAAGTTATCTAAAATATCTTGCAAGGTTTGATCTTGTTTTCTAGCGTTAATATTATATTTTTTAAACTGTAATGTCGTGAATAGCATAGCATTGCGTATACACAATAGGGAGATTTGGGTTTAAGAATTCCACAGTATATGTAAAGCAGCTGGCTGTGGACCAGCGCTAATTAACTAAAAACCCTTAAACGTTCCTGAAGTAAGCACTTTAATTAATTAGGAGATTAGGAATCCCGCCTAACAACCCTTTCGGGCTATGTTATTCGAAGCACCATTTTCGCACTCCTTAAATTGAAACCGCAAATTTATTTATGTGTGTCGCCGCGTCCGCTCTTGTAATAACTAGCGCCAGTAATTCACGCGGAGCCAAATTTCGCGCCTTGGCGAGTTTACCGCCCGAACGTCTTCCCCAGTGACAAATGCGACTTCCAGAGTTCTTTTGCAAATCGCATTTTTTAGGCGGCGGAAGCGCGAGAGCTACCCGCGCGGTGCCGTGCCGGTTCTGCGGTTAGCGCGAGCTCGCTTACCCAATGTTTCTTCACCCGACAAATTTTGACAGCTTAGACATACCGCCGCGTTCTCAACGTTCTCTCACAATAAGCTTTCATGAATATGCATGGGATCACTGCGTATATATTCAAAAACTTTGCAAAGACTGGTTACATCTAATCCATATAATGTAGGTCGTTAGGTGATGCTGCTGTGGTGTTGCTTTGTGCACAAATTACAAAGAAGGAGAAACGGAATTTGAAATGCGATGTTCTTGCTTAATGTTATGAGTAAAGGTAGCGTAAAAACTAAGCAGAAAATACAAATTGGGTTGTCATATGCTTCGCCCGACAATTTTGAATTTGCCTTGCTTATTTTCTTTTAGCTTTTTGTGAAAACTCAGAAAAAGTATTTTGTTATATAACCTGAACATATTGAGCTTATCGGAAAGTTACATCAAACTTGGTAAAGCTGTTAAGCATATTACACTTTCCCATAAGCCACTTTATACTCTGTTTGGGTAATATAAATAATATTATAAAATTATTTAGCTGTTTAAAATAACTTTTATTTGCTTTATTGTCTAATATTTACACTATAGCATTTTCTTAATAAATTTAAATGTTTTTTTAAAACTCCACATAAAAAATAAATTAAAACAAAAATACGACAATGTTTCAAGGGCAAAAAGGACTACAAAATATTCTTCTTGAAAAGTATGGTAGTTTCGAATTGACTTTCGCCTCATAAAGTGCTCTTTGCGAGCGTTCCGACCGACGAGTGATAAGCTATCATAAGCTCAGTCGTTAACCTCATATTTCGATATCAGCTTCAACACTAACGTAAACAAGGTGGTTCAAATATAACCAAAATTAATTTTTTTATAAAAGAAACCAAATTGCCAAACACTTACTTGTACATGTCATTTTTCAACGTACTTCCCTCCAGAGTCAACACATTTTATGCAACATTCTGGAACCATGCTAATGCTATTTTAAAAAAAGCTTTTGCTTGGCGGCACATTAACTCCGGAACAATCTAGATGACGGCAAACCGCATGCCTTAGAAATCTGATGTGAGCCTTTCGAACAAGTAAAAATCACTTTCAATTGTTGTTTTAATAATATGGGCCCGTGCATTATCTTGAAAGAAGGCTGTTTGCTTTCCATCTGTTTTTCACTTAGATCGGATCTTTTCCTTCGCGTCTGTTGGCAGAAGGTCTAAATAATAATCTACATTGACTGTCAATAACCCATTACCAATCCTAGAAAAAAGTTGCCATCATTTTTCTGCTAAACGACTCTTCCGTGCTCTATTAGGTTTAGGAGAACTAGTATGCCGTTACTCACATAATGACTGCTGTTACTCACAAATGAAGTAGTGCACTCATGTTCCATCGCTAGACACTCTACACTTTAGATATGCATTACCTTTATCTTCAAACTGCTATAGGGGATAACCGACAGCTGCATGCGCAACATCTTTTACACGTCCGTCAAAGTGTGTGGTACAAACCGTCCATTTACCTTGTGATGGTAAAGTTGGTTTTTCACGATGTGTTCTACATTACCAACACTGATAGAAAGCATTGCTTCAAGTTTTTGATAGTGCTGCGCCTATTTGGCACGTTGGTGGATATTTGCCATCGATAATCACACGGATCATTCTCTACGCACTCTCTGCTCTCTGTAGTATTTACACTACTCAAACACACGGATCCGTAAGAGACACTCTTCTCCATATTGCTATTGAAGACTGTGGTAAATTTCAGCGAACACGGCGTTTTTACCAACATGAAATTTGATCACAATGGGTTGTTCTACGCTCCGCGGTATCTTCTATTTGCTTATCACACTAGCAACTTCCAAACAAGACTGAATAAGTTCTAATCCGTGAAGGAGGGAGGGTGAAAGTTGTAGCTCTACCATTTCAAGGGCACACAACTGCCGCGCAGTGCGGCTTGCTTCCATACAAATTAGTCCTGGTCATATTTAAACCACCTTGTAATAAGCTCATGTTTGGTGTGCCAAATCTCGGGTATCAGTACCCTGTCCCTTCACAAATGATGATTGACCCGCAATATCAACAAACAGGTTACTATGCAAATTCAGACACAAAATCTCAAAGTCATTATCCTACCTACCTAATGCAGCAACAAAATCAACAAATAAAATCAAATTCTCAATTAACAAGCCAAGAAAAACCATGCCGAACTTCGAAATCCAGTAAAACAAAACAAAAAAATATTTAAAATCAAATTTTTAACAAAATCTAAGATATGGTTTGTATCAACATATATAAAATAAACAGTAATCCAGTGTTAAACCTGTCAAGGGTATGTATACTCAAAAAATTATTGCTATAGAACGCCAAGTTGCGTTAAATGCGCAGGTGATCACTAACAAAAAACTATAAAAGAAATATCATAAGCAATGATGTGAAGTGCACTAACTGTCACAGCAACCACTCTGCAAACTATAAAAGATTCATAACAGCTAAAAATATACAAAAAAAGTATTTCCTATTGCGCCCAAAACGTACTGATCTTAATTCACAACTAATCTAACCAGGATTTTCGTATGCCCAGAAAACAGCAACACGTAGCCCAGGTCAAAATATAACAGTCAATGAACATTAGCAAATATATCTCAACAACATCCAGACATCAACCTGGAAACATTGGTAATAAAACTCATAAAGCGAATAGACACAATGATCAACTTAGTAACACTAGTGATCAACAAATCAACTCATAATGCTTAAAATCTTAGTAATCGCACTCTGTAACGACAATTGCTTAGCTCAACAGAAAATTAAAATATTATAAAGGACACACAATATAGATATCAAGATTATATTAGAAGCTCACATCAAAAACAACACTTACCTAAAAATACCAAGGTACACTATATATGGTACACCTCACTCCGACGGCACTGTATATGCAGGAACTGTACTCATTATAAAAAGCGAAATCAAATATTACAAACTACCAAAATTTCAAATAGATCATCTTCTAGCTGCCAAAATTGCAATTATAGAAAAAGAATAGAGAAATTGTGTTTTTAGTGGTCTGCTACTCTCCAGGGCATGCCTTTAAAACAATTTATAGCTTTCTTTGACTCTCTTGTGCCACGATTTATAGCAGGTGGCGATTATAACGCTAAACATCATATACGATGTTCGAGAATAACGCTCGTTTGTGGCAGAGAACTGTCTAAGATAAAAACTTTTGGAATAGCTTACTGAAAGTATATAATTAAATATTCCACTAAAAATAGAAAATAATTTCTTTAACGCCATCGAACACCTAAATCAACGCATCCAACAGTCGGCATGGAATGCCACACAAACTATAAAAGCCAGCAAGTAGAGGACTCCTGTCTTGTAGCAAAAAAAAATTCCGAACAACAAAGATTGAGAAGAATGTAGCAAGTCTCTAGAAACCCTCGAGAAAAAATAAGCTTAACCAAACTGTACGCGATTTGCAAAGCCTTCTAACGAACATTCGGAATCAAAGCGTTTAAGAATATTTATTTAGCCTCAGTTTTAGTGAGGTTACAGACTTTTCTCTACGGAAAGCAACAAGAAAATTAAAGAGATGAAAATCGACAGTTTTTCCACTTAGAAAACCTGATACAATACGGGCAAAAGCGAATCAAGATAAAGCTGACACTTTTACAGGGCATTTAGTCTTAATATTTAAGCCATATGACAAAACGTGTACCTCAAAAGAATCATTTATACATCAGATTCTTAAAAAAAATGAAGAAATCTCCCAACCCATAAAACCTAGTTAATGCCGTCATTAAGGAGCTTAATTTAGAAAAACCTCCCGGTTACGACTTAATAACGGCAAGAGTTCTTAAATAATTACCGGAAAAACAATAAAATCGATAACCTACACTATGAATGCAATTTTTCGGTTACGAATATTTACGGAACAATGAAAGACAGCCCAAATAGTCATGGTATCGAAACCGGAAAAGATCCCGGAGAAACGATCTCATACCGGCCTATTAGTTTGTTGTCTACAATATCCAAAGTTCATAAAAAGATATATCTGAACAAAATAAAACACATACTTAAAGACTAATATATTATACCATCTCATCAGTTTGGTTTTCGTGAAAGCCATGGCACAATAGTGTAACTACGAAAATAAATCACGACCTAGATGCTTCAGACATTCTTAACCTAAGTTAATTTAAGGATGCACAGTCAAGCTTCTAGTCGATATATGCTAAAACCTGTCTTATAGCTGTTTTATACGACGGACTTGCAACACCACAAAGATTAGCAGCAACATATGCAGACAATACTGTAGTTCCAGGGTCACATAAAAATTTGCAGACAGCATCAAAAATTATACAACGAAACCTAAACAAAATTGAAGATTGGTTAAAACTCTGGCGAATACATGTCAATAAAATAAAAACTGTTCAAGTAACTTTTACCCTAAGAAATGAAACTTGCCCACCAGTATTACTAAACAATACACAAATCTCACAACAGAGCAATGCTAAATGTCTAGGGATTCACCTAGGTAGACGGATAACCTGGATGACACACAAAGAAAAATATAATGCAGCTTGGACTGAAACTTCGTCAAATGTAATGGTTAGTACCTAGAAAGTCCCAGTTATCCCTGGAAAACAAAGTGCTGCTCTACAAATCCACCATAAATCTAGTCTGGGTTTCTGGAATTTAGCTTGTGGGTACTGCAAGCAATTCAAACCTGGTAATCTTGCAAAGATACCAAAACAAGGTCCTTAGGATAACAGCGGATATTCCAAGATGCGTTCCAAATCGGGTAATTCACCAAGATATCCCCCTACCTACAATCAAGCAAGAAATCTCTAGTGCAAGTGCAAAATATCAATCCAAACTTAGTACTTACACCAACAATCTAGCAGTGGCATTATTAGACAAGTAATACATCAATAGACTTAAAAGACATGATCCGTTAGATTTAGTTAATAGATCTGCCTTTAGTTCTATGACTTAGATACTGTTAATTTTAGACTTATATTAGACTTTTTCTCATTATTCTACAGATATAAGTTTAATAAGCAATATTTCCTTACGTCATGTAGCACATCTACCAATTAATTTATTAAATGCAGGTTAATTGCAAAAGTTCGTGCTCAACTTTATAGGTGACGTTGCTTATAGGAAATAGCGCATTTGTTTTGATGTGTGTGAGTGTCATTCGATTTGTAAATGATATACAAAGAATCTCGTCCGTTTCTTGCAAAAAAAATGCTTTAAAAAGTTTACGTGCTCGTGCAGTAGGTCCATGAAAATGGGAAACGAAAAAGTGCATTTGCGGCATGTGATGCTGTATGAATTCAGAAAGGGCCTAAGTGTTGGAACGGCTCAAAAAAATATTTAGACTGTTCATTTAGACCGTGCTCCTGCTCTGAGAATTGCCAAAAAGTGGTTCGGACGGTTTCGGCAAGGCAATTTTTCAATGGAAGCTGAACCTCGCTCTGGTCGACCTTCTGGCCTTAATGACGACGTTGTGCGTACTCTAGTAAAGACAAATTTAAGAATTACGACTGAGGAGCTAGCTGAGAGGCTAAACAATGACAAGTCCACCGCGTTTCGCCATTTAAAAAATCTTGACTATATCTCCGGTACCTGGGTACCGCACTGTTTAACAGAAAGGAACAAATTAGACCGGAAGAACGTGGCTCTTTTACTTTAGGCACGGAATGAAATGAGCCGTTTTTGGATCGACTGGTAACAGGCGATGAAAAGTGGGTCCTTTACAACAATTTGCAACGAAAACGCACATGGAAACAATCCGCCGAAGGTGCAGATTCTGTCACAAAAGCTGGTTTTCATTCAATGAAGGTTTTGCTGTGTGTTTGGTGGAACTGCAGGGGGATCATTCATTTCGAGCTTTTGAGGCGCGGAGAAACAATAACAGCAGACATCTACTGTCAACAATTAGCCAGACTTTATGCTGATATTCGTGAAAAACAGCCTATTTTTGCCAACAGAAAGGATGTCATCTTTCACTATGATAATACTAGGCCTCATGTGGTACAACAGATGCTGCAAAAATTGCAGGAGTTGAAATTGGGAAGTCCTGCAGCATCCTCCGTACTCGCCTGATATTGCATCTTCAAACTTTCATTTGTTCCTCTCCTTACAAAACAGTTTAAATGGAAAACGATTTAGTTCTGTACAAGCTGTCAAAAACCACCTTACAAACTTTTTTGACAACAAACCGACCTCGTTCTATAAGAATGGCATACAAAAACTTGTAAATCGTTAGAAAACCATTGTGGAAAAGAATGGCGATTATATAATTAATTGATAAAACCCTCTTATTTACAATAAAAAATATTGTAATAATTTATAAAATCGGGGACGAACTTTTGCAATCATCCTATATTACTGCACAATAACAGATTGTAAATAATTGAAAGAGATATATACGTAAAAAAAGAAAATTATAGATTTTGTTAACTTATCACTCTTAGGCTGTTGGTTTTTAGCTTATAACAATATATAATAATAATAATTATTATTACGAGTATTATATATAGGATTATCCAAATTCAAAGTTAGGACTTAAATCACGCGCGTTCTGTAAACATTGGAAGTTTTTATTTGTATAGATAATATCTAAATGCATGGAAAAGTCATTGTGACATGGTATACTGTACAGCAACGTGTCATTGTTCAAATTTATTATAAAAACATAGCTAAAAAGCTCATTTTTCTTTAAATGGCTTTTCAAATCGTCAAAATTGTAGCATCTACCCAATGCACCTACAAAAATCTACTGCTTTGTGTGCATTGTGAGCGGTAGAAATCATTGGCCCATAATTATTTGAGAACAAAATTGACAACGCTGTTATTATCAGTGATATACACTATCGAGATATGATAAACAACTGTTTGTCAATTAAATCAACGATTTGGACTTGAATGACATGTGGTTTTAACAAGATGGAGGAACATGTTACACAGCATGCCAAACACTCACTTTACTTAAAATCAAATGTTATCTCGCAGAGGGGTGAGATAAAATAGACTTTCTTCTCTGGGACTATTTGAAGGGCAGATTTTATGTCAACAAATCTGCTATGATGCATTAGATGTGTAATTGTTGAAATAAAGCCGAATTTATAGGAAAGCATTATGGAAATCTTCGCTAAAGAATGGTCGCACGTCAACGGAGTCGTACATGGCATTTGGCCGATATCATATTTATACGAAACTGCCAAGTCTACTCTGCACTGATAGCGATAAAATTTAAATTATTATAATATTTAGTTTTAAATATGTTTGCAACCATTTCCGCTTTTACCATCGTCAGCATACAGAAAATCTCTCATCTTGACTGGCTGAACTGTATTATGGTCAATTATAATATTTTCCATGTCTTTATCCGCGTTTTCTGAAACTACATCTATCACTATAATGAACAATCCCTGTGTGTGTTTTAAACTCATCAATTATCGTTCCATTTACTCCGTTGCTTGCCCCTTGGTACCTACTTTGTATTCTAACAATTACGTAATTTTGTCGGCACATTTTACTTATGTAATGATTCTCATATTACTCCTTGCGATAAGATATTATTCTTATTTTTGGTATAGTTGATACATTTTTGTCAAATAATTCCCGAGCTTTCTTTCCCGGGTCACTTCCTTCTTCAAAGAGGCTTTTTATTACAATACTTTTTCCAATTTTATCATAATAATTTTTACGTCTTCCTGGCTCTCACCTTCGCTTTTATCACTTGATTTGATTATACTTATTCATCTTTTTGTTTTCTTTGCTCTTATTTTACATTGTAGAATAAATTCTTTGATTTAGTGGCTTTCATATTTGTTTGTATCTTTCAATTCCGTGCGCACGTATTTTATGCACTGCTCGTTATCACTTTGCACTTATTTGCATTCAGAGTTCAATTAAACACCCGACAAATCTTACTTTCATTATCCGTTAACTCTGATTTGTTAATAAATTGATACAAAAGATTGATACAAAGCTTATTTAATAATAATAGCATTGGTCTGGCATTTACAATTTCTATTTCTGTTAATTTGGAACTAACAAACCAACTATACAATGAATTTATATGTACTTTTGCTGTACCACAGTGTAGGAAAGAGTTGCTTATTTCCGATTATTTTCTGCTGCATATCTAGTACCTTATTTAGTTTTTTGCGATACGAGAATGTCCAACTGCTGTTAAAAGAATATTTAAAATAAAAAATGACAACTATACAGTTGTCAAGTATGATGAGAAAATCTTTTTTGTTGATCCAATTAGAAGTAAGTGTACGACATGGTTAGAAACACGAATTTATCAAATGCTCAAACAAAGCTGTTATATCTAAACACATATGATTTAGAATTTTCCAGTTGTTATAGTGTCATATAAATAAGGTATTGTTTCTGTAACTATAATGATCACAGTTCATGTCTGGTTATAGGGTTATGTATAAAAATAGCATTTCTAGACAGCTTATTGAAGCTGATGTAAATTCAAAGGCTGTTCTTACGTCCATGAAAAATATGCATTCTTTAGGTTGTAGTAAACGTGTCACTTATTTAAAAGTTCTATTAATTTTTGTTGGTTTTAGACTCACAAATTTTTTACCGCAAATAAATATAAATATAACCTTAAAAAAAGAAATCTGGAATATTTATTTTACCTAAAGTTATGAAACAAAATACATGTAATAAGAAATGATAAGCAAAGAGCATAATTATTGATTGTTTGTTAAAAATGTTTATCTTAAAAGAGTTCTAAAATAAAAACAAACTTGAATGCAATAGACTCACCATCACTAGAATGAAAAAATATAAAATATTAAAATAATAAAATACTTTTTCACACTCTTTTTCCTGATAAGCAACTTTGTTGGTAACAGCAATATACGAAGTGCGTTCAAGTTCTACGGTCTCCAAATTTTTTTCTCAGCATTGAGAGTAAGTAGAAAGATGCGGTTAATTTTAAAAAACAAAATATTTTTTAATTTGTAATATAGATGGCATAACCATATAAGGTACACAGATTAAATTACCTCCATTGAAATGAGTGTTGTTTTGTATACTTAAAATGGAGACGTTTAGTGTTCAAGAATAACGTATAATCATCGGTTTTTTTTCTTGCCTGGTGAAACACCTATTGAAATTCATGGCCAATTGAGTGAGATATATGATGAAGTTGTTATGGATGTTCAAAATGTGGGTTCATGGATGAGAAAGTATAAAAAAGGTAGAAAGTTAAATTGAAGCACTCTCGACCGCGAACTAGCCGGACCGAAACCATAACTGTCGATTAGGTGTACGTGATATTGCCTCTAAACTTGTAATTTTCGTAGAATCCGTGGAGCCCATTTTGCATAATGAGCTACAAATGCAGAAAGCTTCTTCAAGGAGAATCTTGTGTAAGCTGTGCGGATGGAAATGTTTCAAGACATGTTAACACGTTATAAATTTCAGACCAAAAAAGACACCGTTGTGGCCGTTAATATTTCAATTGAGCCGCTGTTGCAATAGTGATTTTCCAGTGTGCAAAAGACACCCCTAAAGAATTGTTCTCGACAGTCAAAAAGTCACGGCCGCGACGTTGTGAAAAATGTGTACACATAGACGGAGATTACGTTGAGAAGTAGCAGAAGTTTCAACTTTTTTGGGTAAGTACTTTTAGAAAAAAAAAGTAAGACCTTAGTACTTGAACACGCCTTGTATTTACCATTACGTGTTATACAGCTAAAAAAGCTGCAAATTGCAGCTTCGCCATTCGAAAGCTTATGGCAACAAAGTCTCTACAACCTTTGAACAAGCATTTAGCTAGCAGTGTTAATACACTTTTTTTTCTTTATTGTTGTGCATACATACTATAACTAATCTACATAGTACACTGAAGTAGATAATTATAATAATCTATTAGTTACAGGATTACTAAAACTGAAAACAAGTATAATAATTATTAAATACCTTTATTAAAATATTTTTATTACAGTAATCTTACAATTACGGTAAATCAAAATTGTAGACACAGAAAACGTACATTTAGATTTGCACACTTGTTAGTATGGTGTAGTATAAATAAAAGTTGGGTCATCTATAGACATGTTAATATAAAGCACGATGTCAAAGGTGTCACACGAGCTGTCTCTAAGAAATAGATATTATTCTTGGTAGTAGGTATTCAAGCAATATTTGATAAACAATAATACAAAGCTGTGGGTCATAATTTTCGTTGTAATTTAAAGTTTTCTAAGTGAATTACTAAATATCTCTTTATTATGCTTCAGTTTCTTCAGCCAGTCTTAGTGATTTTAATAGAACTCAATCATTTAACTGACTCTGAAGTGTAGTTACAGTTACTTCAAGTACTGGCCCAGGTCCAGTAAACATATTTTTATTATTAATATTTTTTTTTATTATTAATATAAGGACTTTTAGGCACCTCCACAGTAGTTTAGAATTACTTCTGCTTGTATATCTCCTAAATTGTGTTTCTCAAATTTTGATATTCCGACCATAACTTTAATATTTTTAATTATTATTGAAATATATGTATTACTCGATTAACAATTCCTTGGACACATACCAGTTTATACGAAAGATTATTATAATTATATCAACAATATTTTTGAGATTATGTACTAATCGTTATTTATGCCTACACTTGCTTAACATACTCCCTCCATTCCAATTTGGATTTAGATCCAAACACTCAACGACCCATCAGCTACAACGAATTGTGGAATACATAGAAAAAGGCTACGAAAATAATGCTTATACTACAGCAGCATTCCTGGATATAGCAAAGGCTTTCGACAGGGTCTGGATAGAAGGTCTACTTTATAAACTGCAGCGCCTCCACATACCAGATTATTTGATACATATTATACGATCATTTCTCACACACCGCACCTTCTCCGTTAGAATCAATTCCACATACTCAACAGTTAGACCTATCAATGCAGGCGTCCCACAGGGATCTATATTGGGCCCAACACTATTTAATATCTACGTCCATGATATATCTCAAATAGACAAAGCAGCCATTGCTATGTACTCAGATGATACTGCTCTGCTTACCCAGAGCAAAGAACTATTGGGAGCATCAAACGAACTACAATCCAGCCTAAATACAATATCAAGCTGGATGGGAAAATGGCACATAAACCTTAACTCAACCAAATGTCAAGCCCAAGTGTTTACCTTACGACGCCTCAGAGATATACCCAACATTCAAAAAAATTCCATGGAACACGTGAAATAGCCCAGTTAAGTATCTAGGGGTATACTTAGACCAACGACTAACCTGGGGTTTCCATATTAACCACAAATTGAATGAAAGCTATACTAGATTGGCCCTACTACACCCACTGATAAACAGAAAAAGTTCTCTACACATAGACTGTACAATGCTAATCTATAAATTAATAATTAGACCACTGGTAATGTATGCATGCTGTGTATGGGGATCTGCTTCACCGACTCACATCCTCAAAATACAAACACTACAAAATAAGATTCTTCGAATAGCCACAAATTCTCTATGGTATATAAGGAACCACCAACTACACGCTGAACTAAATATCCCAACCATAGAAGAACACATTAACAAATTAGCGACAACCTTCTTAAAAAATTTTAACAACTGTGCAGGAGCAGCCTATTACACACTAGGAATGAGACACATATATATCAACGCTTGAAACGTAAACTGACGCAAGATCTCCTTTCAACCGATGATAGTAGTGATAATGAAGGTTTTCTTGAGTTTTTAATAGTCTCTGATCCCTTTAATATGCAAAATATACATTAAGCTATTTAGGCTTCTGATCTTCATCGTCTCTATAACGAGTTTTTGATGTTGTGTACCAGAGAGCTTCTTAGCTCGTTTCACTAAAACTGACTTTGATTTGAGTATAGCGTAAGATTTTTATGTTTATAGGTTGAACATTACTCAAAACTGCAGCCTTATGGACTTATTATGCTTCTCTCATTTTCTTTACAGCACTTTTTTCAGTACCTTTGTTTCTTGTACCAGTCTGTACATGTTGCATTTTTATACTCATTATTGATTTTCTATAAAAAGTTTATCTTAGACAAACTGAAAACTGTCTCTAGTTTTCTGCTAGATTGCCTGCAGCTCAGGTCTCCTTGTACGACTTTATTTTGTTAAGGTGTCTTCTAAGAAAACAACAACTTGTGAGGAGACTTGTATTAGTATGCAACTAATTGTTCGGTTCGTTCAAGAAATGGATCTTTTATAAAAATATTTCCATGTCTTTGTCCCGTAGATTTTGCTAATAATTTTATGTCTTTATGTTTTGGATCTATATATAAAATTGATAATACAATAGAGTTAACTTGTGGTCTGCCAGAGGCCTGAATTTTTTGCTGCATTTCTATACTATCTCGAATGCTACTCTTAGGTATTTTAACGCTTTTAAAGATGTCTGTTTGTCGATAAATATATTGATTCGTCTATTTATATAAGCCCTCAAATTATTTTGCCTGGCACAGTTTAATAAAACAAATATTTTTGCTTGAAAAACGGTTGCATATTTTCTTAGGGAAAAATTTAACTGCCGTTCCAGATTTGTTTTACGATCCATCTCTATATCAGATATTTTTTTTGAGTCTGTTCTTGTTGTTTATTTCGTTTATACATTAATTTAAATATTCTAAATTTATGCTAAACGCAAATTTTTGGTGTCATATAGTCTGTTCCTATATCCAGTATGTATCCATTTATATCTCAAATTTCCAGGTGCCCCATTACCATACTAATTCTGTAAATCTTATAATTTTAAAATTGAAAAAAGGATTCCATTGCCGCTGTTGTTTTTCTTATAGCGTCTGTTATATCTAGACAAGCACTATTTTATATGTTACTTAGTACGGTTATACCGGTTTTTTGCGTCATCTTTGTTTATCATAGCAAAATCGTATATATTATCATGGACTACCATGGTGTATATTAAATATATCACTTTTGGTTTTAGACTCCGTGTTTTCCATAAGCTCGTTTGGCTAACACTAGTATCGCCTCCGCCTTTTATTTAACTTTTTGTAAGTGTTAATTCCGGGATGTAAGGGGTGATGGCACCTGAACATTTAGCAATCTAAAAAGCGAACCTTACCTGCACGTGCTGCACCTGGTAAAACTGACGAGGCTCTGGCGACCCAATGCTGGTGGGTATAAACCGACTCCTTGTCTTTAGAGGTTAAATAGGGCTTGTCGTCGGTCTAACCACACTTACAAGTAAGATGTTTCAAAGTAATTTAGGAATCCTCGGTCCAGGTTAGAACACTAGACGACGACCGGTAAGAAATAGATACATAAGACTGGCTACGTAAAATATCAAGACAATAACAGCTAAAAAGAAGAAATAACCGAATAAATGCAGAAGTGCAAGCTAAATATTTTCTGAATAAACGAAAACAGAGCAAAGGGTAAGGAGGAGACACTAAGCAGACGCCATATATTAAAATACTCAGGAATAATAAAAATCAGGAAAAAAGACGTCAGAATAGTATTAGAAGAAAACCTTAACAATAAAGTAAGAAAGTGGGAAGCAGTTAACAGTCGAATAATAACCATTCAGCTACATCTGGAAAATAAGATAAATGTTATAGAGATATATACACCCACTGGAGATGCAGCAAACATCGAGAAGGATTAGTTCTACCAAAAATTGCAAAGTAAAGTAGATAAAGCAAGAGATGATGGGGGAATGTTATATTTTATTGGAGAGTGGGGCCCAAAAACAAGCAACCATGTAAATAGAAGCCATGAAACAATAGGGAGAAGAAACCGTAAACAAAAACGGACAGAGAATGATCAATTTCTGCATTTAAAAGCAATTGTTTATAGGATACCCGTTCTACGATCATAAACGAAATCACAAAATAACCTTTAGGTTAAAAGAAATATGTGGAAAGTCCAATAGATTACATAACTTATAATACAAAAAACAGAAAAATGTTAGATGTAAAGCTGATGACAGAGTCAGAAATAAATACAGATTATAGACTTTTAATCGCCGACAGAAACATCAATAAACCTAAGAACCAAAAATTCAAAGTGTACGAAAAGCTGAATGTACACAAACTAAGAGAAGAAGACACCATCAGTATGCATAATAAACATACGGGAGAGATTGGCAAAGACTGAGAAAGATGATAAAAATTGATGCAATGATTGGGATTTCACAAGAACATGGAACTGTTCTAAGGAGAACATATGCAAAACAACAGAAGTTTGTGGTAAACAAAGAATAGACACACGAAGAAGAAAAACGGCCTGGTCAAAGGAAGAAGTCAAGCAAAAAATTAGAGAAAAGAAAATAGCCTAGAAGAAATACACAAGGAATAAAAATGATGAAACAAGAAACGCCTGTATACAAAAAAAATGTATCAAAGAAAACAGTAAAACAGACTAAACAAAGATTATGGAAAAAATTTGAAAATGATATAAAAGAAAATTTCAGGAAAATAGGAATCACTTCTGGAGGGTCATTAAAAGTCTAAGTGGACAATACGGAAAGAAAACTAGAAACGTTCAGAAAGAAGACAACACTCTAGCAACAGAAACGACAAAAATACTATAGAACTGGAAAGCACATTATAAAAATAAATTTAAACGATAAGAAGAACAACATGAATCTAATCAACAAGAAGAGGTAAAAAATATGGAAAGAGAAGAAAACGATATTAATAAAAATTCTATTATTATAAAGGAAACAAACAAAGTCATCAAAAATATGAAAACTGGCAAAGCAAGTGGGTAGACGGAAAAAGTCCTGAAATAATTAAATATGGAGGCGAAAAAAGTAAAGAGTTTCATACAAAAACTTGGGAGCTACCCTGGAAAAAAAAGACAAATACCACATGATTGAGAAATAAACATAATTAACCCAATACATAAAAAGGGAAGCCCAATATTATGCGAAAACTACAGAGTTATATGCCTGTCCTCTGTAATACTAAAAATATTTTCTAGAGTACTAGAAAAAAGACAGACAGAAAATAGAAAAAAAACTCGAAGAAGAACAAGCACATTTCAAACCAAACCGACAAACCCAGGACCACATCTTCACAGTATGAAATATGATCGAAAAAACAAGAGAACGCAACGGAAAAACATATCTAGCTTTCATAGACCGCAAAGCCGCTTTCGATACAGTTCCAAGAGAACAACTTTAGAAAGCCCTAGAGGTACGACTAGGCAAAGAACATTCAGAAATATTTGACATGGAACTGGGCCTAAAACAGTACGATAGTCTGAGTCTCCTACTTTTTAATATACTGATGAATAGCGTTACAAAAAGATGTAAACAACATACAAGAAAGATCGTATTCGGATACAAGAATCTAGACCCACATACATACAACCACTGATATATGCAAATGATATCCTCATAATAACAGACTCTTAACAAAAATTACAAGAAGCGATAAACATCTGGACAACAAATATAAGCAAAAGGAATAATGATAAATACATCAAAAAGTAAGATAATGAGAATAACAAACAAAGAACATAATTACGATATTAGAATTCGCTGCAAAGAAGCAGTACTAGAAGTAGTAGCAAAGTATAAATGTACTTAGGTACAATCATCTCAAGTGACGGAACGAATGACGAGGAAATGAACAACCAAATTAAGAACACCACTAGGGCCTATTACCAAATGAACAACACCATAGTAGAAAAAAGAGAAATTTAAAATAAAACGAAACTTCAGATGTGTAATGCAGTATATGTATCTATTCTAACATATAGAGCAACAAACTGGACTACGATGGAGAAACACAAAAGAAATAAAAGTTTTAAGAAAAATAGCTAACAGAACAAGAAGAGATAGAGTAATAAACGCCAGAATCATAAAGCAAGTGGAGAAAATGCCCCTGAATGGAAGAATAGATAAAAGATAGTTGGATTGGTACGGACATGTGCTTAGAATGGATGCAGAAAGAATTTCCACACCAGTACTCGAAGCGAAACCAGCGAAAACAAGACGACAAGGCAGGTTCAGAACAAAATAGATAGTAGAAATAAACATTAAAATAGACTGGAAGAAGTGGATCGAGGCAACCGGCTCAACGCTTTAGGGTGTAAGGGCATATAATAAAGAAGAAGAACAAGAACGTGTTAATTCCAAATGGGTATAAAATTAGTCCAAGATGTTTCACCTCACTTGATAATTTTATTTCTGCACCCCAGAGTCTCTGTATTCGTTCCCATTTGGCATTTTTAACAACAAGAGCAAGATTTGGTCTAAGTATATCGCATTTTTGTGGTATAGAAGGCCACTTTCCTTTTACAACAAAATATGTTAAATGCTGTCGAGTTCAAGCTATTTATAAAGTTGGAATGGATTAATTTTTCACTTTCTTTTACCTACATTTATCACCTTCTTTGCTGCTTATTCTCACTAGATGCCTACTTTGGGTGTTCCAGTTTTGGCTTTTATCAGACTCTCAGTAATATATTAGTAACCTGCAACCTTGGAAAGTGTACCTTGAATAATTATCCCATTGTTTTCTTTTCAGTATTTTCTTGTCCGTTTTCAAAGTAGTTATTGGGTTAATTTGTAGAGTCTGTCACTTTCTGGGGTAGTTCAATTTTTCTGATAGTGTCCCCACCATGTATCTCAAAGATCTTTAGAGCTGTTATGTTCAGATAGGGTCTTTTTATAATTATCTGATTCTCCCAAATTCTTAGCTGCATTAAAATGCTTTTTTTACCACTTTTCCTATTTAAACAAGGTCTTTATTCCAGCACTTTTTGTTGAAATTTATTTTAGTACGAGGACAGTTATCTTCATACGGTAAGATTATCCTACTGTTGTGCTGCTGAAATCTACATCTCTGTAACATTTCTAATCGTTCTGTATACCTCTTTAAGATTGTTTTCTATGCCTGCGTGGTAGGCTTTCTTGTATAGAGATAATAACCACTATTACAAAGTAGATATGCCTGTGGCCAGAATAACTTACTTCTCATCATACTCATTTTAAATAAAACTACTAGCAAACATGGTATTTATTGTTATATCTATAACCTTCTTTTTTCCTGTATTAATAAAGTTATTGCTTACATTCAGTACATCTAAATTATTTACCGTAATGAATTACAATGAAGACTTACCTCATTTATTGGTGTTAGCATATTACTTTTCCTGATTATGTGGTGTGTGTTTGGACTCTGCAAGTAACTTTGCCCAGCTTACAAAAGCTTTCAACTAAAATGCCCCAAAAACACCAAATAATAGCTCGTCAATGGAGTATGCAACGAGTTGCCCCTCTTTTCCTGCCTTTTCACACTTATTCCAAGGTTTTGTCTCCCTTATCATGTTTCGGTTTCTTTCTCCTGCACCTATAAATACAGGCAAAATACATGGGTCTCCTCATAAAGTCTTTGTACTCAATCACAGTCAAATTCATAGAAAATAAGGTTGGACTGTTCCTGATTCAGAGTTGTCCTAGGACGTGTCAATTACTGCCATCCTAAGTCCTCGATCTGCGTTAGTATATGTCCTATTCTGCACTTGTATGATCCTCAACTTTTTGTTGTTTGTGATGGAGTTTTAGAATCTAATCGGACTCTTAGACCATTTTCCTTTCTCTTTTTGCTCGCTTTAGCGTCTTTTTTTGCTGATTTTTATCAGTCCATGTTTCTAACGCAGTCTTTCTAGTTTTAATAGGTTTCTTTCATGGGATTCCAAACAGTTTCTTTTTCTGTTCTTCTTCCAGCTGTTGCTTCTCATTAAAGGTCTCTTTTTCTCCTCTGATAAGTCTTGGCCTTCAACGGACCGCAGGTTCATAGCCTGTACTCTCATGATCTCCAATACAGCAAAATTTATTAGAGGTCTCCTCAAATATTACGTTTTGACTTGTACGTCCTATTATTAAGTGGCGAAGCGAAGCGTAGTTACTTACTCAATTCATGTTGTCCGTCTGTCTGTCTGTCCGTCCGTCCGTCCGTCCGTTCCAAATTCTGTTTTCACCAATCGACAGGTGAGGAAAAAGGCTTGTTTGCTAGTGATTTTGAAACTGATTGGTTGAAGGTTAGCGATAGTGACCTTTACAATTTCAAATTTTCAAAATAGCATCATAGGACATGTAGCATATCATTCAACTCGTCTCGAACATTGATTAATTTAAACATAAAACTTTGAAATACTACGTGACCTTTAACCCGGAAACGCGATTTTTCAAATTTGGGAGACTGCTTCGCCACTTCGCTATGCGTTGCAAGCTTTGCAGGTTTATTTATACTGTTTCCATAAGTATGATAGAAAGAAAGGTCTACACTTACGGAGTAATGCTAACTACTGTAGAAGGTTTCCTGGTATTCTAAAGGGTCTGTTAGCAACATTGGATTGTTTCAGTGTCATTCAACCCTCTGCACAAGTTATTTAACACCTTGGATTTGGTTTAGCTTGTCTCTTATGCAACACTTCAAGCGGCATTAACTAATTGAAGAAGAAGAGCATTTATCGACTCAGCAATCTAGATCCAGGGCAAATATCTATACAAGTTAACCTCATTCTTCTACTTAGGAACCTCCATCATACAACTGACATTGCTGAACTCCAAGCAGCACTTGTAGCAAAAGATCACAAGCCACTTAGCATAACAACATGCAGAAACAAACAGACACAAGAGCCTAAAAACCTATTCTTCGTAGTACTCCAACCTAAAGACAATAATAAAGACATCTTCGACATACAATACCTACTAAATGCAAAAATACAAGTTGAACCACCTCACAAGAAAAATACCCTAGTGTAGTGCAAGAGATGCCAATGCTATGGCCATACACGTAACTTCTGCACACGACCGTTCAGATGTGTAAACTGTGGGGCCAATCACGATACTAGAGTATGTAAATCTAAAAGTCCAACTGAAAATAAGTGTGCACTCTGTAAAGGCAACCATCCAGCTAACTTCAAAGGCTGCCAGGTATACACAGAAATACTGAACAGACGCTACTCTAATACGCAACCCAAACCAGCAATGCAATCCCGTACAATGCCCAACCTCACATCAACATCAATAGCGTTTCCACCATTGAGACAAAATAATAACATGCAACAACATAACACACCAATAAATACTGAACCCCACTCTGGTAACGGAACATCTGGCAACACATATGCACAAATAGCTAGAACACAAATAAACTCAGACGCAGACCACTTAAGACAAGCAATGCAATTCATGCAGTCAACAATTACAAACCAAAATAATGTAATTATGGACCTACTGAGAGAAGCACGAGAAATGCGGAAAACTATAGATACATTATCTGCTGAAATCAATACTCTTAGACAACAAATTGATCCCAAAAATGGCCCAATATAGAATCGTAACTTGGAACGCAAATGGCTTGACAAATCATCGTCAAGAAGTAGAAGCCTTTATTAAAACTAACCAAATAGACGTATTACTTATATCAGAGGCTCATTTTCTGGTTATATAACGTATGACACAAAACATCCAAACGGAAGAGCCAGAGGAGGAACTGCATTAATTATTAAGCAAGAAATAAAGCACTACGAGCTAGATAAATTTAGCAGAGATTTTCTACAAGCCACAACCGTAATAGTGGAAGACTGGCATGGACCAATAGCAATTTCAGCAGCATACTGTCCCCCACGCTATAGAGCGAATAAAGAAGGATTCGATGACTACTTCCACGCATTAGGTGCAAGATTTATTACTGGCGGAGATTACAATGCCAAAAGTCCACTATGGGGATCGAGATTATATACCCCAAAAGGCAGAGCCCTAGAAACCAGTATCCAAACGAATAACTTAGATTTTGAATCTACCGGCAAACCAACCTATTGGCCGACTGACTTGACAAAAATCCCTGATTGCCTAGATTTCTTCGTTACCAAAGGAATTAGTCAAGCACACGTAAAAGTCGAAGACCTGCAAGACCTCTCATCTGATCACTCCCCTGTACTTCTAACCCTAAGTGCAAATATAACTGCCAAACATAGACCGCCACAACTACACAATTTCAGAACGGACTGGAACTATTTCAGAGAGATAGTGGATAGAAACATAACAGCGTTCCGCTGAAAACGGCTGAAGACATTGAACAGGCAGTAGAGAATTTTCAGACCTTAGTGCAGAATGCTACCCAATCAAACGAGGATATCCTGGCGAAATTACTAATAAGATAAGGGAGAAAAGAAGGCTGAGAAGAGAGTGGCACACTAGACGATATCCTGAAGAAAAGCGAAGATTAAACAATTGTACCAGAGAACTTAAAAAGCTACTGCAAGACTATAGGAACGACTCCCTTCAAGAGTATCTGAAGGAACTATCTGCAACAGAACAAAGCGACTACTCCTTATGGAAAGCCACGAAAAGGCTTAAAAAGCCTCAGAAGCCAGTACCCCCACTCCGTAAAGTAGACGGAACATGGGCTAAAAGTGATGCCGAGAAAGCTGAAGTTTATGCAAACCACCTCAAAAAAGTTTTTCAACCTGAAACTGGCATCCCTGGAATAGAGGAAGACGAAATAGAACGCTACCTAGAGGCCCCGTTACAATTAACGCCACCAATTAAAAACTTCAAAATGAAGGAAGTAAAAACAGCCATCGCTAAATTGCCAGTAAAAAAATCACTGGGATATGAACTTATAACAGGGCGTATACTAAAAGAATTACCGATTAAAGGACTTAAGTTTTTAACACTTATATTTAATGCCATATTACGAACTGGACACTTTCCTGCACAGTGGAAAGTTCCAAAAATCATCTTAATTCCAAAACCCGGTAAACCCCCAAACATTGCACAGTCCTATAGGCCTATAAGTCTACTACCTGTTACCTCTAAACTGTTTGAAAGACTACTACTCAAAAGATTAATGCCCATTGTAGAAGATGAACACCTTATACCGGATCACCAGTTCGGGTTTAGGACTGAACATTCAACCGTAGAGCAGGCCCATCGTGTGGTAGATATTATAAATGCATCCTTCGAAGCAAAAAGGTACTGTAGTGCAGTATTTATCGACGTCATTCAAGCGTTCGACAAAGTCTGGCATAAGGGACTGCACTATAAACTAAAGAAATGGCTACCGGATAACTACTATTGCATTCTAAAATCCTATTTACACGATAGACTATTCCAAGTTAAATACGAAAATGAACTCACTAATCTTATGCCCATAAATTCTGGTGTGCCACAGGGTAGTGTCCTGGGACCGCTCTTATACCTCCTCTACACTTGTGACTTGTGAAACTACCACAACCGCCACGTTCGCGGATGATACTGCGCTGCTAGCTACCGACTGTGATCCAATTAGAGCATCAGCAAAACTGCAGAACAGGCTCAATACTGTTCACGATTGGTTTAAAAAGTGGCGCATTAAAATAAACGAAGCGAAATCTGTGCACGTCACATTCACTAAACGACGTGGTATATAATGCTCAATGGACAGCAAATTCCGCAGGCCGATTCGGCTAAATATCTGGGAATACATCTCGATAAGGGCCTTACGTGGAAAACACACTTGCGGAAGAAAAGACTACAATTAAATTTAAAATTCAGCAAGCATTACTGGCTACTGGGTAGAAACTCGAAACTTTCTCTCGACAACAAGCTGTTAATATATAAGGTCATATTCAAGCCCGTGTGCATGTATGGTATCCAGATATGGGGAATTGCTTCATCTTCCAATATCTCGATAATTGAAAGATTCCAGTCAAAAACACTCAGAACCATCACTAATGCACCATACTACATAACCAATGCGGACATTTACAGTGACCTAAAAATAAGTTTAGTGAAAAGTGAAATAGTTAAAAATAGTGAAAGATATATCAATAAACTAGAATTGCACCCCAATCATTTAGCTTTAAACCTGCTAGATAGCAGTGAACACAACCACAGACTTAAAAGACACTACACCTTGGACTTACCCTTCCGGATTTAGTACTAGTATTCTTACATTAAGTTACAGCAGAAGTGACGTTAATGAACGTCAACTTCCACCTAAACCCACACTTACGTAAATTATTTACTTATTGCTTTGCAGCAGATTGTAAATAGTTATGTATCTGATTAATAAAAAAAATTCTTCTACTTAAAAAAAATGTTGTGCTGGGGTTTCTAAAAATCCGTAGCTGCTCCATGGAGTGGTTTTTACTTAAACTATACCGACGTTTTTAAGCCGTTCAGACATGACCCTTTTACCTATCTGCCTCGTTGCTCGCGACCTAGTATAATTAAGTAAGAAAGTAACATATTATAATAATATATAATTTAGAGAAATTTTATTCATTTGTAAACTGTACTATAAGAGAGTATATTTACGCTATAATGAATAACAGAATTTATTTTAAAACAAATAGGAACATTAGACGAAAACAGTGTTTTCGATAATATATTTCTCATCTTTAGGAATGAAGGTATGCTAGGATTTTCGAGGCTTACTAGTCAAATGAATTTCCATAGACGATTATAAATAGGCTAACTTGTAAAAGATTAGCAACTGATAGCTATGTTATAATTAGATAAGTTATACAGATTGTTGTCATTATATAAGTAAGTATTTGAGTAATATGTCATTTTACACAGTGTAAGCTATAATTTCCACTCAATGAAAGAAAATGGTACTAATACTAATAAATGAGAATGACAAATAGAAACGTTCAACAAAACATAATGCAGTTTATTTGTGTAACAGATATTAAACGGCAAATTCAATAACTTCTACAAGTCAGCAATTTTCAGATCCTCAACGCTGCAAAACTAGAAACGCTCTCTAGCTCCTATTACATTTCACCGCCACATGGTGTGAATGAGGAGCCACTTTTATTATTTGCGGAAATTGGATTTTTTATTTAAGGCTGCGGTTCGTTAGGATGCGCAACTTTTATCCAATTCGAGCTACACCCCGGCGTCTTGGTCATTAATTGCAAGTGCGCTTCGACGCCGTCCAACTTTTTGAACTGCGGGGCTTGCATTAGCGTGTAGCTTTTTGCGCGCGGCGCCGGTCCGCCCAACCAACCATGGCCTGTGGGCAAAAACAAAGAATTTATGTATGGCTCAAATTATTCAACCAGATGGGAGGCCATTAGCATTCAAAGGCGGAATGCTGGCGCTAAAATTTTATTACACAGAGCGCGTCGCAGGCGCGCGGAAAAAATTCCGATCTTAGGATTCTTCCGGCGATATTGGGGCTCGAAGGTAAAATTAGTAGCGGAATTAAGACCGATTAAACGACAGAATAAATCTTCGTTGTCAACAACGCAGGGTTATATTACGTTCGCTCGGATGAGTCTATTCTTTCGGGAAATTCTCAGCGGACCCACCGTCGGCAATTAATAAGTTATTTAAGCCTCTGCTGCTGGCAAGCTGCAGTTATGAGCAAGTTAACGTAGCACAAAAAATTCAATTTTAGATTGATTTGATCACTCAAATCTTTATTTTTAGTTATCCGTGTACGATCTATAATGCTTCATACGTATTACATAAGAGAAGTATTTGAATTATTCCAAAAATTTAATATAAATTTGATTATAATTAAGTAATGTCTAATTTACTAAATGTTTAAATACAAAAATAAGAGAAATGTGTCTGTATGGTTACTATAATTATTAACATTCGTAATAGATAGGTGTAATAAAATTGTAAAAAATTAATAAAATTTTAGGAATTCAGTAATAATGCTATATACAAAAGCTGTTGACAATATCAAATAATAAAAAAGATTGGTTTAATACACTTTAATATGTACCTCTACATAAAACTACAATAATATAAAGAAATTAATTTTAAATGTCGCAAATACTATAGGAGTAAAGTAAGTAATTATGAGAAGTTTAATGAAGCCTAACAAAATTGGCTTTAAATTCAGATATTTATATTTATTTGCAAATAAAAAATTATATGATAAGTATATGATAAAGTGCAAGCCGAGATTAAAAGATTTATATTATTGTATGTAAATAAATGAACATTTCCAAACTAATTACTAATAAACTAAACCTCAGCTTTTAGTGTCATCCATTAAGGCTGACGCATCAATAATACCCAGTACTCTATGCACAGTCACCAATGATGCAGTACGAGGCTCAGTATTCCCAGCTTCCAAATAATATAATGCAACCACAGTTCCAAAGAGCACAGATGCAGTATACACAAGCAATATCTAATCAGCAGGTATTTCAACAAATAGCACTACAATATTCAGCACTGGTTAGGCAGTGGCAACAACCCAACTATTTACCAATTGCGTCTAATCAACAAACTAAGATCACAATCACTTCAAGAAAAACAAACATAACATAATAAGATAAAGTAAAACCATATATTGAAGTAAAAGTCGCCGCAACTTAATTTATCAAACGGCTTCCAAGTCTTCGCAGATAATGAGACAGATAATGACATGAAAACTGGTAATCTCGCAGAACAGAAAGCGAAAAAAATCACCACCAATATTTTTACAGATGTGTTAAACATTAATTCGTTAATAACAAAATTAAATAAAACAAAGTAAACCCTAAAAATCATAGGTACAAATCAAGTGAAAATTATGACAGAAGATTTAAAAACATATAGGTTGTTAGTAAATAGATTAACAGAACTACAAGTATAATTCCATATCTATCAAATAATAAAAGAAAAAACGTGGCTATAAAATAGTAATCAAGAACCTTCGCCATTCTGTTAATGCTGATGAATTAAAAGCTGAAATAGAAAAACACGGACACCAAGTTCAGAATACATATAATGTCAAACATAGAATAAACAAGCTACCGATATCTATATTTTTTATAAATGTGGCACCTAATGATACTAACAAAAAATATATGAAATCACATACCCATTACGCACCTGCCAAAGATGCGCCCACACAAAGAAGCACACATCAGCCTAGTTGTGTGAAATATGAAGAAAACCACCTAACAAACACGTGCACTAAAACGAAGGACAAGCAACCAAAGTTTAAGTTTGTCTCATATAACAGTTCGCATTCTGCAAACTACAAAAGATGTATCAGAAACTAAAGGAGAAGGAATTTCCAACATCACGTCCTAAAATACTACCAATATTGCAGTCAGTGTTAATCACGACACAAATGCCATATAGCAATGACACATTTGCTCAAATTATAGTAAATGAACAAGAAGCTCCTTCCTACTCAAATGCACCACAGCCACACACAAAAAAAATTAGAAAAAAGATTTTAAAACTAGCGAAAAATATAAAAGTAATATTAAATCACATCGCTTCCAAATTGAAATAATGGTTCAAACAACCAAGATTGCAGAATAAATGCCAATGGCTTGTCAAATCACAGCTTTGAATTAAGGGCGTTTATCACAAATTATAATTTGGTTATAGTTCTAAAATTTAAAACACATTTAACAAATAGAAGTTATTTCAAAATTCCTAATTATTTTATTTATAGCACACAACATTCAAGCTATCAGTGTAGTTGTGGAAGACTTTATAGTACTAATCACAGTCACAACATGGTACGGTTCTTTAAAACACAATATATCGTCGCCGGAGACTATAACGCTAAGTATCAAAACTAGGGCACTAAAACAACTACCATTAAGGGTAGAGAACTACTAACATCACTTAATATTAACAATATTAACTGTCTGACCACCAGACAACCTACATGCTGACCTACGGACAGAAATAAAATTCCAAATCTGCTTAATATTTGTATAACTAAAAGTATAGCACAAAACCATTTAAACGCCAAATCATGTTTCGATATGACATCATATCATTCTCTGGCTACTAGTGCTAAGCGTACAGATAATTAATTGGCCTATACCAATTAAATTGAATAACAAGAAAGCTGACTGGGATTCATTTAGATAACTAGTTAATCAAGAACTAAACCTAGAAATGTGTGGAACTCAACTCTCCAACCAAAATTCAACGAGATCTGCAATACTTTTAAATAAAGAAATAGCTGAAAAAAAGAAGACTGCAGATTGTGGCAGAACAACAGAACTTCTAATGACAAAAACAGATTAAATAATGCATCTCGAAATTTGGAAACTATTCTGCTAGATAAAAAAACACAGCTATACAATACTACCTTTTAACTTTCTCTGGTACTGAAGCTATGTGTTATGGAAGGCCACTCGAGGATTAAAACAACCACAGGAAGTAGAAATTGCGCTAGAAATGAGCAAGAAAAAAACAGTGCATTCGAAGCACACCTAACAAAAACCTTTCAAACGTTCACCTCTGAACCAGCAAGGAAAAACAAAAACACTACTTGGAAACACCAAAACAACTGAATCCACCGATAAAAAGGATTACGCTAAATTACGTAACATTCTTAATAACGTCCGAACTAAACTAACAAAAGAACACCAGGCTATGATCTGATTACAGGTGACATTCTCAAAGAACTCTTAAAAAAGGATTTAGACTAATAACGGGTATATTTAATGCTATTTTGAGATCAAACTATTTTCTGACGCAGTGGAAAGTAACCCAATAGTTTTCATACTCAAACCGAGTAAACCGACAAATCAGTCTTTTACCAATAATTTCTGAAGTTTTTGAAAAACTGTTACTTAGAAGATTTAAGCCAATTTAAAAAAATACGATCTTATTCGAGAACATCAATTTGGGTTTAGAGAGGACCATGCCACCAATAAACAAATCTATAGGACGGCAAAAAAAATCAATATGACCTATGAAGAGAAGTACTGCTCTGCTCCTTTTTTCGGCATAGCCCAGGCCTTTGATAGTATCTAGCATACCGGACAATTCAAAATCAAAAAAAAACTTTCACACGCCTCCCATCAACTAGTGAAATCCTATTTAAGTAACGGGAATTTTTAGGTAATGTTTCAAAATGAAATCACAAAACTACAAAATGTGCCGCATGAAAGCGCACTAGGACCAATTCTCTACTTACTGTATATAGTCAATATATCTACTGACGAGCAAATTGTTATAGCCACGTATGCAGATGATATTCCAATTTTTTCAACATATAAAAGCCCTGAGATTACGTCACAAAACTTACAAACTTTGCAACAAAAGACAAGACTTTTTACGAATCTACTGCATAAGAGCAAATAAAACCAAATCCACACAAGTCACTTTTACACTGAGAAGGGACACGTTTCCATCAGTATATCTTAATAATATACAAACCGAGAACGTGAAATACCTTGGCATGCACCTTAAACGTCTACTGAAGTAGAACACACATATATCGAGCAAAATAAAATTGAGATTAAAGTTCACCAAACTAAACTGGCAATTAAAACGTGAATCTAAACTATCTTTATAAAACAAGGTATTATTGTACAAAACCATTGTAAAGCCTATCTACTCGTATAAAAAAGAAAGCCCTCACTCACTGCTTGACTGATTCATCAACATCCAGCTTAAACCGCCGAACCTAGAACCTGAAAAATTTAAGGTTTTATTCTCTGTATGACGTAGGGACGCACTGAGAAAGGGTTTTTCGAAATTCTTCCTCCCAAAGGGTTCTAATGGGAGTCCAATGTTTTAGACCTTTTCGAAAATGCTGCAAACTAGAAACGTCAAAATTAGCAGGAGTGATCTTCGGCCAAATTGAAAGGACTAGTGTTTCGGGAATTTTTTATCGGCCCCCCCACAGCAGTTAAACTGAGGGTGAAAGGTTAAGTTTTTATTTCTGTCATTTCTGACAAGTCACGTCCTATAATTTTTGATCTATAATAGATGGAGACAACGTTTTCAGTATTCAACTAAGGATCATAAGTCAAATCCAGGCGCCAAACATCAGCTTGATCGGAAAATCTCGAGACCGGTTTGACCGGAAGTGACCGCAAAGTTTTCGGTTCCAGTTGCTAAATTTTTGCCGCGATTTACTTTCAAACAATAGATGGCAGTATCTGGGTTTGTTATAACCTTCTAGGTCGTAGCAGGTCATCTCTTGACTCCTATAATTTAATTTCTCTAAGCAGAGCGATATTTTCCATCTATATACGTATTAAAGATATTTGGTAGGATAATCTATGGTTAAAAATAGAGAACCCGCGTTTCATAAAATTCACTAATTGCGACTTATTAAGAGGTGCACTTTCTTAAACGCATCCTCGCAGGGCTAGACGGGGAAAGGGAGCCGAAGGCGGCCCGAGCCGGCTAGTATAGCTATATAGATTGCAATTATAGAAAATCGCGAGTAACTCCAATCTGTAGATTTTACAAAAGGTTTAATTGAAAACCCCAGAAACAATTGCGGATGCTTCGTGGTACGTTAAAAATGAAGTCATTCATCAAGACCTTCGTGTCAAATTAGTGAAACAGAAAGGGAAGTGCGCGAGTGAAAAGTATCTTATACGTCTTAAAAGCCACAAAAATGTACTGACAATGAATCTGCCGGATTCATATCTTTACTTATTGCCCCTCAAAATAGATTGAAAATGTAAATAAAGTTAAATAATAAAAATAATACTTTGCAAACCTAAACAGATAACTCATTAATGCTGTTTTACAATAATTCAAGAGTACTCGAGAAGTCTCTAAGTAAATAACTTGAACAAGTATAGTATAGTGCGTTTCAATTGCCCCGTTCAGTGCACACCCGTGCAGAATCATCCACAACTGCTGGTTCTCGAATATTTCAGTGTGTTCATTGTTATGACAAAATAGCAATCCAATTCGTGGATTACAATTATTTTGAAGAAACATATTTTTTTCTTAAATACCTACTGCATTATTAAGTATCTTCCAATAGACCATCTTTTGCTAGTTATTGTCAATTAAAATTTGATGGAATTGCATCATCCGAATAAAAAGATGTATTTTCAATTTTAATTTCATTTTTTATTAAGTATTTTTTAAGTATTATTACCATATTGGTACTAAGCAAAGAGGTAGGCTTCCTTGTTAACGCATTTTATCTTCTTTAGATGTATGTTCCACTTGCAATCTAGTAAAACACATTAGTACTTCTGAATTTAGTGGCATAACCTCAACAAAGAAAGTCATGAATAATGTGTAGAAGATGAACCTTGCTTTGGTCGTTAATGAACATCAATAACCGAAAAAAATACAAAAAGAATTAGAAACAAAGTAGACGAAAATCATTATTTTACTGTAGGAAAACTTGCTAAAGATGGCATACGAATAGGTTTAGCAGACGCAATTTTATATGATATATTGTACTTAAAACGTCTGTCAGCAAAAGTCGGCAATCATTATTCGTGGGGTTTCCGTCAAAAATTCTAAAAGCATTGCTGCGCAAGATCCGTATTCTTCAGATATATCATCTTAAAATTTGCTTTGACCAATTGATTAAAAAAATTAGGAACTCGATTTGACTTAAGTTGAATTAATAAAATAAAAACGCAAGGGCATGCTGATCTAAATTCCAAAAAGTGAACATGATATTGTTTCCAGGTATGTGTATAGGAATGGGAGAAAATTATTTTTAATGTATCTAGCACTGAGTGATTTAAAGATACCTGCCAAATTAGTGAGACTAGTAAAAATGACACTAAACAAGATAAAAAATGAGATAACGTGAAAAAAAATAAATCAAAGAAATTCGAGGTAAATAAGGGGTTTAGACAAGACTGTCTACTGTCAGGAGAACTCTTCAACCCAGTTTTAGAAAAAATCATAAAAAACATTAGCATAAAAACGCAAAGAACTATTTTCAACAATGAAAACCAGTGTTTTGCTTTTGCAGACCATCTAACACTAGTGACTAGAATTTAAAAAAATGATCAGAATATTTAAAAAGTTAGTCAGAGGTAAAAAACTTTGGACTGGAAATATATCAAAATAAAACAAATTACATAATAATGGGGGATACTTGATTGTGTCAAAAAAGAATTCGACTATATGTTTAAAGTGCTATATTACAATATTGCAATTATTAATTTTTTAATTATTTCTATTATATATTTATTATACCCACGCTTTGTTAAAAACTATTTCGTTTTTGTTAATTTCTTCTATTTTAATTCATCTATTTTTATTATACATTTATTTCAACTCGTTTAGTTTTGTTTTGTCACATTTGTTACTTATTCTAGTATTATATTTATTATTAAAACTTTTCCTTTGTTGAGTTTTATAGATTTTACGATGTTTCTTAGAGATCAAATAAAATATAAAACATTAAGTGCACAAAAAATAGCATTTACAACAAAAGTTTTATAATAATTAATATGAATCAACAAAAATTGCAATATTAATAGAAGATAAAAGGTGTCCAAAAAATGAATTTAAATTGTGCTCCACTTGTTTCTGCAGGTTAGTAACATTTCACTTAGTAACATTTTGTAGTAACACATTGAGGTTAGCCAACATACTGCGCTACTCGACGGCAATTTTTGCTAAGTCTGTGCGAAAATTACGTGGCAAATTCGGAAGAAAAAATGCACTTAATGAAACAACCATGTAAGACTAATTAAAACATTTTAATAAACAGGTACATTTGCAGACAACAAAAAACAGGCTGTTCATCTGGAAATATTGCTGCTGAAAACGATAATGTGGCGGAGATCCGCATCAGCGGCACTCATCTAAGATTCAGTTAAGTCAGAAATTAAAGCCAGGCGTTTATTTGAAATTCCGGGTATTTGCCGATTTGATGCTAGAAAATCAAGAAGTTGGAGGCAATTCTGTGAAAAAAATTACCTTGGGCGACGAAACGTGTTTTTGCTTAGTGGGTATGTCAATAATCAAAGTTGTCGCATGTGGGACATACAAAATCATAGCGTCATTCAAGAACGGCCTATGTATACTGAGAGAGTAACAATTTGATATGGATTCCATGCTTTTCGGGTGATAGAGCTGTTATTTTTTAAAATAAAGCCGAAAACGCAGTGATTGTAAAGTTATCGTGGGTAGATAATGTATTTTTTGTGGCCTCACTTGGATAGCATAAATTAGAATGACTTCTGATTCTAACAAAACGACGTCACTTGTCATACGACGCGTGAAACAATCCAATAGTTGAAGCAAAACTTGCGCACCATCTCTGATTTAAGGCCATGTGGCAAGCATCGAGCTTTGGACGACCGCCACTATTATTGCTTGTTTGATGTGAATGCAAATACTCAATTTATTTTTAGTAAATAAGTAAACCACTCGCCAGGAATAAGAGAGCTGTGAGAATTAACCCGGGTTCGTCCGCATCGCAGCTTGAACTACACTGGCAAATTTCCAACTAATAAATAAATAATTTTTTTTCTAAAATGAAATCTTACATTTTTGGTGGAATACTATAAAACATGCCTTTGGAAATTTTATACAAGGACAACTAAAATAACTATAATTTAAAAACGCTTTAGATAAATCATGTTATTAAATTCGGCTTCATTTACTTATTTTATTTTTATGTTTTTAATAAAATAAATTAATATCTTATTATATTATTTCTGTTAAGACATATACATAGTGTGGGTGTAATGAAACTGGACATTAAAAATTGGTAACAAAGTCCATGTTTCTAATAAAATTTATTGAATATGAAGTCAACCAATTTTATCAAACACGAGAGGAGGTGGCACGCATAATCTTCTGAAGATAGTTGTTTGGGGTATTGCTGATAATCTTTTGCACGCTTACCTTTAAGACCTCCGGTGCCTTAGCCTTTGCCGATACAGTTTCTTTAATTTATTATAGCTGGCTCTGCAGTACTATATGCAATACACAGCTTGGTTATATGGTACATGACAACTAGCTACTACTCTAACTTATAATCATGTGAGGCTTAAGTGACTAATCACAACTATGTCCTACAGTTTCCGCATTAGACATTAATTTTTACGCTATACAGTCTTTGAATTAAATCTTGTGGTAGTTAAGGCGCTTAAGGCGCGTTTGGAGGTCTTGTGGTTCGAGATTCGATTTAGTAACACTGAAACATAACATTAAGTTTTGATAAAATTTTACAGTAGTGTTTTTGATAAACTCAGGCATTAATGGGACACTTAACGTATCGTGTATTTAAGTATTACGAACGAACCTCGGGCACTTGATTGCAATTCGGAGCACTTTGTTCTGCATTGTTTGGAGTTTCTTCATTAATATTTCTGATGTGTTGCACCAAATTGGGCATGCACAGGTAAGTATTTATCGGAGGATTTCTTTGTAAAGGAGCACAGTACATTCAGTTCTAAGATTTTATTCTGTTGTGGCACACGCTGAGTTTTTTATTGATATGGTGCGCTCAGTTAAGCTTAACATTTAAGTAAACACCCAAATATTTTATTCTTGAGTCTTTTGGGTTACCATCCATTTCGTTATTATTTATTTTTAGTTTAGTAATATGGACGTATCGTATGAGAGTAAGTATTTTCGTTTGGCATTTTCCGGGATTTATTTTGATTTTATATTTGTGGAACTATTCACACCTTATATTTATGGTTTTGCAGGTGTTTAATTGCTGTTTTGGCAGTAGAGCTTACCGCTGTGTTATCAGCATACATGACTAATGATAAATTGATAACTGTAGGCAGATCGTAAACGTACAGATTAAATAGAGTTGGTCCCAGAACGCTGTCTTGAGACAATCCTGCCTTTATGAGTTTGGTACTGGATAATGTTGAGTTAATCGTAACTCTAAATGTTCTATTGGTCAGAAATAGTGAGTTATTTTGATTAAAAAACTTGGAATATTTGGAAGTACTATTTTGTAAAGGAGCCCGTCATGTCAGACCTTGTTAAACGCTCTTTCCAAATCCACGAACATAATCGCAGTATATTCTTTATTCTCTAACCCTTTTTCAATTGCTTCACTTATTCTAAGCAGTTGGTGAGAGGTTGAATAGGAATCTTGGAAACCAAATTGATAAGAACACATTGTGTCATTTTGCAGTAGGTCATTTTGTAGTCTAGTGAATATTATTTTTTCAAAGAGTTTGGCCAAAAAATAAGATAAGAGACTGATAAGCCTGTAACTGTCTGGGTTATCGTTCGGTTTTCCTATTTTATAAATGGAAAATATAATTGCAGTTCTCCAAGGAATCGGGAAAGGTTTTACTTTGAGACAGACATTAGATATTGTGGTTAAATAGACCACCACCTTATTGATAAAGTGGTTTAATATTTTATTAGTTGTTAAATCTCGTCTGTGAGCCTTATGTTCGGATAGCAGTACTATGTAGGATTTGAGTTCTTGGGCAGATACAAGGGGTATTGCTGGGTTATATTGAAACTGAAAATTGGCAATTGTGTTTGTTACCTGATTCTCAAAGTGTTCGTCTTGTTCTCCTATATTAGGTGTAAATAGCTGTTCAAGATGTGTTGCTAATAAGTTTACTTTTTGAAAAAGTATGTAGAGTTTATTGACTATCATCGGATAGATTATACGAAGATCATTCAATAATTAAAGAGACAAATTGGAGTGGGGAAAAGACTGTTGGTAGTACAAGTTTGATACATTTAGGATCTTAAGTTGGTCTCACTGGTACGAGTTCTAATCAGCTGATTAATCAACATTGCTCTGTTTATAACCTTAAAATTAAGTTAAACGATGTCGGATCTTCTTGAAAATTCCACATTGGTTGAACAACGTTCTGTGATTCGTTTTTTGATTGCTGAAGGTAAAAAAAAACAGCTAATGTATACTCTAGAATGACTAAAGTGTATAGTAAAAGTTGTACGAATCGTGGAAATTTTTACAAGTGGGTAGAATATTATTATATATATATATATTAAAGTTTCAACTTCCTCACTTGAAACTCGAATTGATGACATTATTCGTGCAGACCTGAAAGAGGCATTACGTGGGAAGACGTTCCAGAATAACGAGGATATCAGAAAATTTGTGGAAAATTGGCTCCGACACCAAGACAAAGAGTTCTTTGCAGCCGGTATAAAAAAGCTAATAACCCGTTGGGACAAGTGCATTAATGTTGGTGGGGATTATGTTGAAAAGTAGGAAAAGTCTTATTTTGTAGAAATAAACAGTTTTTTCTCCAGGTCAGTTTGTCTCTTTAATTATTGAATGACCCTCGTATTTGCTCATCTTAATAGTCGTTTGGTGGCCAACCACAAAATGGACCACGAGATTGTATATCTTCAAGGTAGAAATTGTACCTCTGGATTCTTAAGCTGTCTAGTTCTTACTTTACTAAATGATATAGCTAGTTATATAGTGTTTTGAGGTACGGTAAACGAGATCTTTGCCATTCACTTCTGTACCTATTCTTCAGTTTAATTAAGTTGAGTATATGTTTGGATGTTCTAATATGGTCAGCAACTTTCCTATGTTTCTATGGTGTGGTAAACTTCTGTATACTTTCTTGTATTGCAGATGTGTATTGTCGAACTGCTTCAAAATAGGCTCCTTTTGAGCCAATAAAAGCATGCCAACGGTTAATTCAATTTTCCATACACTTCTTATAGGCCTCGACCGGGATGGCCTTCCTTCAGCGAATTTCATTTTATGGCCTCAATCAACTCATGGTGCGTTCCCCGGAGCGGATATTTGAGTTTCGAAAACAGAAAAAAGTCACAGGGAGGCAAATCTGGCGAATACGGTGGCTGAGCGATGACTTTTGTTTCATATTTGGCCAAAAATTCAGTCACAATGAGGCTGGAATGTGACGGCGCAATATCCTGGTGAAAAATCCAGAGAATTGTTTGCCCACAAATCCGGTCATTTACGACGAATTGCTTCACATAGACGCTTCAAAACGATCAAGTAGTATTGTCTATTGACCGTTTGACCATCTGGAACAAAAACATGGTAAACCACGCCACGGTAGTCGAAAAAACGATAAGCATCACCTTGATTTTCGGCCGACTTTGACCTGTTTTTTTCGGTTTCGGCTCATTTTGGGCGCACCATTTGCTAGATTGTTAGGTAGTTTCCATGTCATATTTATAAACCCACGTCTCGTCACCATTAATGATGCGTTTGACAAATGTAGGGTCAACAGCTACTTTGGCAAGCATCTCTTTTGCGACTTCTACTCGACGTTCTTTTTGCAAAAAATTTAGGTCTTTCTGTACGAGTCTGGCAGCGATGCGCTTCATACCCAAAACATTAACCAAAATGTGTTGAGTCGATCCATAAGAGATGTTGAGAGCCTGTGCTATCTCTAAAATGCCAACACAACGATTTTCGAGCACAATTTCCTTCACTTTTTCGATGTTATCGTCGTTAACAGAGGTGGATGGACGACTCACACGCCACTCAAATACTTGCGTTCTCGATAGAGTAGACTCCCCAAAACACTTCAATGATTCCGTAGCCGTAATTCCATTGGAAACACAAAATTTCAAGCAAACTCGTTGTTCAATTTTGTTCCCATAGTAAAAATTTCCAGACAAACCTTTAGGATTGTAACCAAATGCCTACCAAACACACACTAATTGACGTATCCCGCTCAAACTTCACACGAATATCAAAGAAAAGTGTACAAACCTAGAAAAAGAATTTACCGATTCAGTTTACGCGCGCAATTTAAATGGACCAGTCCGTGTCAAATTTGATAGTATATATCCAGGGTTTTTTAAGTGATCCTCAGTTCTTGATCCAGGATAGCTTGAAAATTTTTCCGGTATGTTTTCCGTAGGCTAATTTAGGGACTGGAGGTGTTGTAGAAGTTTATAATTATAGGTAGATGATCCGAGTCCAGTTCAGATGTTACTGTTTAGTATATTGAATTAGTAACGTTTTTATGCAATACTACAACTAAAATATTAGGTTGATAATCTTATCCATGTGGATAGTAAATTACATCATCTAGGGCTGATATTAGAATACCGTAGTCTGTTATAATGTTAATACATCACTCAATAAGTTTGTAGGATGACTATTAAAATAACAACTAATAAAAAAAAATTTGACTTTATTCATTAAGATGATTTTCTTTGAGAGTGATATTTTTTGTTCCAACGCTCTTCTAACAATTCGACGCCCTTTTTGTAGAACGGTTTATCTTTTGCTCAAATAGGGTTTAGTTTCGGCAATCACTTCTTCATTGGAGACAAATCGGTTTCTTTGGAGTGTTTTTTAGCAAAGGTAATAGTCATTAGGAGCCAGATCCGGAGAATACGGTAGATGAGGAAACAATTCAAAGTGCGATTCGTGCAATTTTGCCATTATTGTGTTTAACTTGTGACTTGGCTTTGCAAAAGAGCACTTTTTTTTCTTTATTTGGGGTCATTTTTTCACAATTTATTTCTTCAAACGCACCAACAACGTCATATAATATGATGGTTTTTTTTCTCAAGGTAATCAATAAATAATATACCATACGCACCCCAAAATACGGAGGCCAAAACCTTACCAGCTGGAATTTGCGTTTTTGTTCGCTTTGGGCGGCTTTTGCCCCTACCAATTTGATTCTAGAGTGTAGTGGTGGATTAATCTTTCATCCATTGTCACATACTACATAAAAAAATCCTTTTTATTGTGCTGAAACAGCTCCAAACAGCACTCTAAATAGCCGACGCGTTGTTTTTGATCGACTGTGATCAAACGCGGTAAACTATTTTGTAGACTTTTTTATGTTTTCTGGAACAATTGTGAAGTTTGGGCGACAAAATTATATAGATGTGTCAATAGTGGCGCTATCTAACAGTTATTCTACGAAATTTTTGAGTAATGTGTTATGTAACTTGATTCCGTCGGGATTACTAGTTCGGCATCCCCATATGGTCAATTTCATCTTCAAGAAGTCGTTTATTTAGTGGTTTATAGGTATGTTGACGTATAATTAAAACGCTATTAATTTTCTTAAGTATTTTATAGTAATAGCTTCTAAATTTTGGAATTCACTTATATGAAGAAGGTGGTGATTATTTTTTTTTATTACAATTGCAACTACGCCTAATGATTTTCTATCTTTCCAAACACGTGACATTCCAGAATTCTGAACTTTTTTATGACGAAAAAAATGAGTCGCTGTAACACACGCTATATATACGTTGTGTCGCTGAGTTTTAATACCATTGGCATTCTAATTGGTCACTGCTAGGTTATTTATTAATGGGGCATTGTTTTCATCAATTGTCTTGTAATGTTGAAAGTAATGTTGTTATAAATAGCATTAATTTATCTAAATGGGGGATTAACATTTTAATTATTTACTTTAGTATGGGAAGATGTAGTTAGCTGACTGTTATTATCTATCAGATGTGGCCGTGTTGGTATTGGGTACAGAGCATCAAGGAAATGTCGACTCATTTGCTCAAATTACTTGTTTATCGTTTACTGCTTGCGAGTATAATCTATTTTGTGTTTGATAACTAGAGCTTCTTGTTTAGTTCTGGTTTATCTTAATATAATCACTAATTTATCTGTAGTTTAGACATTTTCTCTTTTATGTAGCCCCACATGTAAAGACTACATCAAATAAGATCTGGACTTCTTGAAATTATTAATAAAATTCACATTGTTTACGTTAACGTCTACATATGCATAGAAAGTGTAAATGGGCAATACACCATCCTGCATGAAAATAACGTCGTCAATGTTATTCCAGTTGGATACCATAAACCACACGTAATCTTTTTGGCATCTGAATGTACACACAAAGTGTGGGTATATACTAGCCTTTATGGTTGATCCCTGCACTATTGACACGGAATATATGAAATCCTATTTAGGGAATGTTTTCATCATTTTTTACCAATAAACTTTTATAGGTAATTTTTAATGCCTAGTTACTTTTAGCTCACCCCCTAGTTAACATGTTTTTATCGTCTAACGCCGCCTAATCCTTAATATTAATTCACTATATTTATGGCTATTAAATTATTATACATTTTTTGAAGTACCTTTAACCATATGGGTTTAAGGTCCAAGGACATTATTACGTCGTTGAAATAATAAATCGTAAATTAATTTATGGAAAAGCTTTAAAAAAAGTGTTTCTCCGTCCATGCAGATGTCTGACCGACCAGAATGTTAACTTAAAATTCTATTTTATATTAATTGAATTTTTTATGATGAACACAGTGTAACTTTTGAATCTAAAATATATTGCAAAGGTGAAATATTTTTTTACTTTGCGAAATGCGCATGTTAAATAAATAATTCAGTACTAAAAATTTAAATTTTAAAGATTGAAACAAATATATCATATATCACAGGCTCACTGTTAATTTATGTTTATATATTTACAGTGTTTATCATTATTTTTAGGTATTATAATATATGCTACTCACAAAGAATACATTTCTGAGTTGTGTAATGTAGGGTAAATGATAAAATATGACATGAACTATCGTGAGAATTAATGTTTTTTTTTGTTTTTTTTATTGGATGAATGCAAATTTACAATCTACTTAATAAAGTAATAAGTAAATGGGTTTAAAGAAGTTCACTTGAGTCACCTAGCTAGGTTTTCTGGCCATGTTCTGTTAAGTCTTCTATTTTCCATTGGTTGACTGAACAGTTCACTGATTAGTTCGTTGCTGTGGGTTATGCTTCCATTTTTATGTTTAACAGAGTAAGCACTGATGACATCGTGTATAAACGGTATTTTGAGGTCATCGTGTATGGTGTTGTTGGAGACATACCAAGGTGCATTTAGTAACATTCTGAGGATTTTAGATTAAAAGGTTTGTAAAATTTTTGTATTAGACGGTTTGCTGCAGCTCCATAATTCCACACCATATGTCCAAATAGGCCTAAGAATGGTTTTGTATATGAGGAGTTTGTTCTGTAGTGATAGCTGAGATCTACGATTTAGTAACCAAGACATGTTCCTCATTTTTAAATCTAATTGACGTCTTTTTGTCTTAATGTGTGTTCTCCAAGTTAGTTTTGCGTTAAGATGAAGGCCGAGGTATTTAACTTCTCCTTTGACAGGAATGGGAGTGTTATTGAAGGTAAGAGGAGGACATTCGGCTCTTCGTGTTGTGAACGTGACTTGACACGACTTATCAACGTTTAGATTAATTTTCCAGTGCGTAAGCCAAATTTGGAGTTGATCAAGATAAGCTTGCAATTTTGCAGAAGCTCGTATCGGATCGAGATCTGTAGAAAGGATGGCTGTATCATCAGCGAACGTTGCTAGTAGTGTATCCTCGCTGGCTGGTATATCAGCGGTAAACAGTAAGTACAATAAAGGTCCCAGAACATTTCCTTGGGGCACACCAGAGTTGATGGTCTGGTAGTCAGATAATGAGTCTTCGAATTTAACTTGGAAGTAACGGTTGGAAATGTATTACTTAAGGATGAAGAACAATTGGTTTTGTAAGTGTTGTTTAAGTATGAAAAGTAAGCCTGCGTGCCATACCCTGTCAAACGCCTGTTTTACGTCTAAAAATGCTGATGTACACATTTGTTTTGCTTCTAAGCTTTCTTTGATTTTATTAGCGATTCTATGGCACTGTTGGATAGTGGAGTGATTGGAACTGAAGCCGAATTGGTGGTTAGGGATTAAGGCATCTATATGTGTTACGTTTTCAATTCTGGTGAGGATAAATTTTTCGAAAATTTTGGACATTACAGGAAGGAGGCTTATTGGCCTATAGGAAGTGGCATCAGTTGGTGGTTTTCCTGGCTTCAGTATCATGATTATTATTGCATACTTCCATAGTATCGGATAGTAGCACAGGCGTAGTATGCTGTTATATATGGTTGTGAGTAATACAACAGCTTTTCTAGGGCAGTTTTCAGTACTTCACCTGTGATGAGATCATATCCAGCAGCTTTATGAAGATTTAAGAGACTTATTTCTTTTTTAACTTCTGCAGGTGAAATAGGCTTGGGTGGAAGAGACATCTGACAGGGGGCGTTTAAGAATGTTTGTATTTCGACATCATCTTCATCATCGTTGAGGATATCAGGAGCGGAATCTGTTGGATTTTTCAATATTTGTCCGCGCCCAGCTCCCATCAGCTTTTCGTAGAGGTGGAATAGATACTATTGGTCTTTTGAATTTCTTTGTCGCGTTCCACAAGGAGTGATCATCAGTAGATAGATTGACGATGTATTGTTCGTTTTTTGCTTCTTGGATAGCATTGTGGAGATTGTGCGTTATTCGATTTAAATAAGTTTTGTCAAGTGGATTCCTGGTAGTCTGCCATCTGCGCCGAGCTCTGCGCTTTGCGATGACCAATTTTCTAATATGAAGCGGAATGTTCTGATTGTTGCGGGTAAGACCATGGGGTCCTGGAGTAGAGGTCCAGGAAGCGCTTTGTATTAACATAGTTAGGTACTGCACAGCTTCATCTATGTCCTCCTTATGTTTTAAGCGGCTATTTAGTGATATATTATCGTTGATATGATGACGGAATAGGTTCCAATCAGTCTTTTTGGAAGACAGTCTCTGTTGTGGCTTTTTCCATATAATACTGGTGCTTAGAGTTATTATTACAGGACTGTGGTCAAAGTGCAGATCTAAATTGGATTCAATATCACTATATAAGTCTGAGATTCCCTTAGTTATGGCAAAGTCTAACAGGTCGGGGATTTTATTTCGATCGGTCGTCCAATAAGTTGGCTCTCCAGTCGACAAATAGTTGTAATTATTTAGTTCTAAAACTCTCAATAATGTTCTGCCTTTAGGAGTAATCAGCCTAGATCCCCAGGCTGTATTTTTAGCATTCCAGTCTCCGGCAACTAAAAAGTGTGACCGAGTCGTTGGAAGAACTCGAGGTATACATCGCATGTTACAGAATAACGTGGTTGACGATATATTGAAGCAATTGTAATAGGTCGGGAGAAAGTATCTACTTTTATAATGGCACTTTGAATTTTGTGTGTTATGTATGGTTGAAGTACGTGATGTTTTATTGAAGATCTGATTATGATTGCAGACCCTGCGTGAGCCGCATCATCAGGATGGTGTTAGCATAGTAAATGGAATAGTATGGTATTTTAAGAGTTGTCCTTTGTGTTGAATGACTTTCAGCTATTAGAAGGATATCAATTTTTTTTAGGTTAAGAAATAGCGTAAGTTCCTGAATATGGTTTGATGAGCCGTTTGCGTTTCATTCTGAAATTCTAAGTGCAGGGGCCATTATTGTGTTAATTTATTGATAACTGTTGTCAGAATGGTTAGAATCATACTGTTCTGGTTGAGTAATTGATTGAACATATTCTTAAAATCATTAAGGAATATAGTAAATTTGCTAGTTAGGTCTGTTTCGGTGTTGTAGATGGGATGTTAGGTTGTACTGCGGTCATGTGGGCATAAGTAGGGGTTGGGGTTGTTGGATGTAGTGGAGTATTAGTTGTAATATTTTGTGACAAAGGACTGGGCCTGGTTGGTCTTAGGTTTATTAAGTCTTGATAAACTTTACGGCCTTTGTAGTTCGCTGGATGATTTTTCTGACATAGAGCACATGTTGCTGGTGTATTTTTATATTTGCTGCAACTAGAGGTGTTATGTGGTCCTCCGCATTTAACACGGTTTTAAACGGTTTCCTACAATAGGTTTTCGTGTGTCCATAGTCTTGGCATCCTGTGCATTGTACGATCCCACGTTTATTTCTTGGCTCTTCTACTCGAATTTTAGAATGACACAGAAATTCTAATTTAAAGATGTCTTTATTATTGTTTTGTGGCTCAAGATCTACAAAGAATAGAGGTAAGGGCTCTTTAGTAACCCGATGCCTGACATTTGTAATATTACGAACTTTGTGTTTCTTTTTCTCGAGTTCTTGTGTAATTTCTGGTAGGGGAATAGAAGGGTGGATGTCTCTTATGACTACACGGTATGCTCTATTTTGTTTTAACTGATATGAATGGTGCACAATTTCTTCTTTACGAACGTGACGGATGAGTTTTCTATAGATTTCAGGAGTGTTGGGGTTTATTTTAACAGTATCGTTTGCTAACGTTTTGGTAGTGTAAGTTTCTTCTTCAACTACTTGTGCTAAGTTATCGATCATGTCTTTGTAATTTGAGACCCCGTATATAAAGATTGGTGGAGGTTTCGGTTCTCTTTTTGGAGGAATTGATTAGACGTGTTGTGATTGCTTTCAGAGAGAAGTGAGAACTGATTAGCAGTTTCTATTTGGGTATCAATTTCAGAAGAATTTTGTCGTTTTGCTCTTTTTCTTTTGGTTACTATTTGCCATGTGTGTTTGGTTTGATTTTGTGTTTCATTGTAGTTTATTGTTTCATCATCACATGCTAAGTTATCTTCTGTGGTTTTATAGTTTATATTGCTGCTAACAGAATTATCATAATTTCCACTAACCTGCTGTACTGATAGTACAGGTGGAAATTTATTATAAATTGGTGTGAATGAAGGTGCTATTTGACTTGGCTGTTGATTGAATCCTAGTAAAGGTGCTTGATTCGCTGGGGATCGGTTGGGGTACATTAATGGCATTTGTGCATTTACAAACGATTGTCCTGGTATGTTTGATGACTGCATAATAGGCTGATTATAGTCTTCTTCTTCTTCTACTCTTACATAGGCTATTAGCCTGTTTCTAACTACACATTTCGTGTAGTACTATGAGCCATGTTGGGCGTACCCCGGGCAGGTGGCTAGTCTGACCCGTTAGAAGAAGGACAATGTACTTTACGACCGCCAAAGGTGTTTGTATGATGGCCGGAGAGCACTCGATGTTTGCCGTTATTTTTGACCTGGGAGTCGAACCCAGGACCCGCCGCACGTTAGTCTGGCAGGCCGAGGCCTTTACGTCGCGGCTGTCGTGCTCTCGCTGATTATAGTAATTACCATTATTGGCTTGAGTGTTAAATTGTGGGGTCCCAGGTCTTGCGTTACTCGTGGAAGGGAACATGTTCCCGATCCCGAGTGTTTATCGTACGCATGCAGTGTAATAGGATTCTTAATAATGCGCACTTTTAAATATTATGAAAACGTTTAAAAATGTACACGAGTTTTCGAAATTAAATTAATAAATATATAAATTTGCCTGACCTTAAGCAAGGCTACGGCTGCGCGGCTCCGCCGTTGTGATAACTCAGGTATAGCTCGGCACGCACCTTCGGTCTGCTTGAAGGCACTAGCAAGAATCTAGAATTAATATTAAATGACTTCTAAAGATAAGTTAAAAAGTATAGATTTGTTGATTAGTTTACTACACTGGTAACAAAAACTATAATAACCCATAATCTTAATTGCTAGGTAATCCTACACTGTAAGCCAAATGGTTTTACTCGGCTTATACTTTGATTGTCTGAACTATTACCGAAAAGATGTATCGCTAGGGGATTACTACAAAATTTCAATTTGCATAAATTCTTTTCACTATATTTGGTAATTGCTTTTTTCACTGTGGACTGTGTCCACGTTAAGGTTACACAAAATGTCAACATTTCTTAAATAATAAGGTGGGTCAAACATAGCATGTAGCGCTTTTGCTAGAAATATTTCAATAATTTAGGTGTTGGTGTTGGCTGCTGAGCCCCATATCTGAATACTATAAGTCCAGATAGGTTTAAATGCAACATTATAGAATAGGAGCTTGTTTTTGAGCATTTAGTAGTGTTACTAAACTTCATTCCCAGTTGTTTTCTTTTATGTCATGTGTGTGTTCTCCACGTTAGCCCTTTGCCTAAATGCATGACGATGTATTATACCTTTAAAACTTGAAGCAATTTGTTTTCGTGTAACTTAATCTTCTTCATTTTGTCTATTTAACTACGTCGTTTGAATGATGTTTAATTAGAGTGGCTTTATCATTTACAAAAGTGGGATAAAGTAGGTATATCAAAGATCCTAAAAAACACTGCCTTGAGGGACTCGATACCATGACGCATATAGATCAGTTTGATGTTGTTCATATTTAATCTGAAAAAAATCTTTCTTTGAGGTAGGATTTTAATGTGAAGAAATATAAATAAAGCAATGTGTGTTTTAGTTTATAAAGAAGACTATCATGCCAAACTTTATCAAGCGCCTGGCTATCATCTAGGAACACTGCCGTGCAGTACATTTTCTCTTCAAAAGATTGGCTGATGTAAACAACCACGCGATGAACCTGCTAGATAGTGAAATGCTCCTTTCTAAAACCAAACTGTTGATTAGGTGTAAGCTTTAGCTTTTCTATGAAGTGTTAGTCTTTTAGCAAGCAGCTTTTTAAGTATTTTTTCTGAGTATAGACAATAGGCTGATCAGTCTATAGGAAGCTGCTTCGTTTAACAATTTTTCCAGACTTAAGAATCATTGTTACTTGGGCAACTTTCCATTGCCGGAAAATAGCAAAACTGCATTATAAATAGTTGTTAACATAACCCTTTCTTTGATAATTTGTTCCGTTACTAAATTAAATACAGGGGCCTTCTTCGAATACAATTTATTATTTCACTAACTTATTTTACAGTAAATAGTTTTGGCATCGGTAACATTTGATATGGGCTATCTTGAATTTTAGAATCTTCTTCTGGCGTTACTAATTAAGGCAGGGACTGAAATACTTTTTTCTAAATGGTGCGGGAATACTTCAGCTTTGTCTGAGTTAGTACGTGCTCAGCTAATGTTAACTTTACGCAGGCGAGTAATAGGCTCATTCTGGTATTTTATTCTTTTTGTTGCTTTTCATAAAGCATAATTTGTGTCTTCCGTCGGACTTAGGTATTTTTTTGTCCTTTACGTTTTTGATTATTATTTTTAGTTTATCTGTGGCCTTATTATAACGCATGCTGTCACATGGGTATCTAGCCAATTCCCATATTTTCCTTAATCTTCCTTTTTTGCAATTTTGACAGCAAGAGGGCAGCATTCTTGTATTTGTTTTAGGTGGAACATCAGGTGTAGCTTCCCAAGCCGCCTTTTGATTTTTTTTAATTTTTTTTGTATTTTGAGCAGAATTTTCATATTCAATTTATCAAGAATTAAAGGTCTAAAGTAGCACCAGTCTGCTCCTGTTTTAAATAACTTCAGCGGCTTCTCTTTTTCGATAAAAGTGGCGATTACTGTACCTATAACTGAAATATGATCGGAAGATAGATCTAAACATGACACAAAGTCTTGATATACTTGGACAATACCTTTAGTTATAAAAAGTCCAACAAATTGGAAAATTTATTTACATCCGTGGGCCAGTATGTCGGTTGATATGTTGATAAATAGTTAAGCTGTGAGTTCTATATAACTTAACCAAGCTCTCTACCACGTCCTGGTGCGGTCATATGTGAGCTTATTCTTTGCATTGTAGTCCCTGCCTGTCATGTTACCTAAGGATCAGGAGTGTTCGAGTAATTGTTAGTAGGATAGTTTGGGCGAGCGGACTTTGCCAATCTTTAATTACTATACTTCTTCCTTGTAAGAATTCTTCTTTTGAAAATTGGAAACTCATACTGTTTAATACCTTGCCTGATCAGTATTACCGTACCACTTTTCGCTTGTCAGCGTCTGGGTGCTTATAGAAATAGATACAGTAATTTTGAATCTTTAAGTGATTTTCTTGTGTAAAATAATTTTTTGAAACGAGTAAAATATCGATGTTTAAAGAAATTTCCAGGAAAGTTCCAAAGGGCTATTTTATATACTAAAGCAATTTTTAATTCTAATCCGTTTTTCTCTTAAGAATCTTATTTGCTTTGTTAACTCAATTATTGTTTATTGTTGAGCTTGTATCGTTTGCTGCATTGTAGCAACTATGGTAGTCAGTTCACCTATTCGTTATCGTGTCATTTTATTGTTTAGCTGGTAGGATTGGGTACTTGCTGTAGGATGATATCTGAAAAATTTTATTGATTGAACTAATTTTCAGGTATGTGTATGTCATTTTGTTCATTGATTAATTATTATATTTGAGGATAACTTTACTGTTGTAGTCGATGTTAATGTAATTGTTGTGGTTGATAGTTGATTGCTGATAGATAGTATTTTTTTATCTTCATTCGGAAATCCACTCAGGATGTCTGTGTAAACCCTACAGCCTTTGTAACTAGCCCGGTGCGCATCTGCCACATAAGACGCTTTTTGCTGGGAAATAGAAAATGTATCAAACACAATAAAATTTAATGCATTAGTGACTTACATAATCAGAGAGCACGTATTTGTTGTAGTCATTTTCCTGTTATGAATGTATTTTTAAAACTATAAATAGAATAGTAAAATATAAATGTTCTTTTGTATTATTCAATTTATGTTAATTATTTTATACATTACCTATAAACTATAAAAATAAATTTTTTATACAACTTTTATTTATTTTATACTTTTAGTAGAATTCTAATCAGAAATGATATTTTTGCATAAATAACGTATTTTTCCATTCTTTATGAAAAAATTGTCATTTTCAAAAGAAAAATAAAAGCGGTTTCTTGTGTAAAATAGTATAATGGGATTAAGAGCTATACGTCCTATAAGTGATAATAGAATAGATGCTTTTATTCTATTACGTCACTAGCCAATCTAAATTATTAATTTGAAACCTGTTTGATCACTTTACTTAATCACCAAGGCATTTAAGAAACTGTTATTTTCATAAACGTTTTCCCATTAAATACATCTCAATTTATTAAGCTTTATTAATAAGTATGCCTATGTATTACACGAGTATGATGTCATGTTCGACAGATTTTTATGCGTTTGAAGTTACCAATTGAATTGTCATGTCAGCTGCGTTTAAGACGTTCTAAAAACCAAATTTATACGTTTCTCGCGTGCTTGAGTCCCATTCTAAGAAGAAACAGTGGCATTGTAGTAATTTGTCAGGCAGTGAGTGATGTGGAGAACTCGTTCATCAAGCTGACAAGAATCCCAGAAGGCGCAGAGCCGTCCATCTTGCCTGCGCAGGTTTACACATGCCTGTCATTCCTTCCATGTTCTCATCTTAACAGATTTGCACCAAAATAATGTACCGATTAATCAAACTAGCGCGACATCCGACCAAACTGGCGAGTTGCGTCCCCACGACGTACGCTTCTTCCGACTCCTCCTGCGCGGCCTTCGACAATTTTAACGGGAATTGTAAATCCTAATAACATGGCCACGGTTGTCAAGGGCGAGCTCATGCGTAAAATATGGAGTCCATTTTTCACCCGGCGCCTCTGTTACGCGAGGTGCTAAATAAAACAAATACTACGTGCAATTAATGGAAAGTAACAAATGTTTGTCGTAAGAGCAGATCGATTCCGAACAGCCTGTTCGTCTTTACACTTGCAAGCAAATTCGGAAACGGATTTTAGTGTAGTGCTGCCGTTATGGTAAGTGCAGTTTTAGCAGTAATTGGGTCACATATTGTTTTGCGATAACTAAAGCAGTCTGCAAGCTACACCCGAAACAACTCAAAACCAACGGCACCGTTGCAGCTCCGTGTTTTGCCTTAATTGTGTACTAAACGTTAGCTATTAACGCTCTAGTAATGGCCATTGTTGGTTAATTTACGCACTAGGGCATTAAGCGTAAGGGATTCGGCAAACATGCATATTAATTTCAACGTATATTGTACGGTGTTTCCTAAAATGCGGATCCGCATTTGTCAGTCTTTACATTACAACCTTCTTGATAGCTTTGCCATGTTATTTGTGCCACGAAAGCTAATAGGAGATGTAACGGTTACTTGCGAGATATATAAACTTTCTATATGTCGTGGAAAATAATGACAGAGATTCTTAGTGTAGTAGCTCAAAGGTTAGTGAAATTAATTCTACCATTGCTTTTCCAGCCACGAAAATTGCCCTTGAGGGTCAAAGCGCATCCATTCCAAATTTTTTAGACTTCAATGCATTCCGAGAAGAGGGTGGAAAGTAACCTTCGACCCCGACATAATATGTCAAGCGGATTCACTTACTAAATTGTTTCGGTAAGTTGATAACCTATATAAGTCAGATAATTAAGGATATCAGAAGACGCATTTATATTGACATTTAATTAATAAGTTTTAATCTATGAAAATTTTTAGCAGTTTAGATATACGACGTTATAAATACAAACATAGAAATAATATGTTATTGTAAAAGTTCTTTTCGGCCTATGGTAACACTTCTATTCTTGCATTTATTACGTTCAAATAACAGACAAGATTAATAATAAAAGTATTCTCCATCGATTTTGATAACATCCTGCTTTCTATTCTGTCGGTTTTGAACGAAACCGTTTTTCCAGCTATTGTTTTATTCAGAATTCTATCAATTGTGGAATAGTGGCAATCAAACTCGCCAGCCAGCATCTGGCATGTCACTGACGGCTCTTCTTAAATTAAATTAACGATGGCTGGACGGTCTACTATATGTCGCCTTCTAGAACGCTCTTTACCGGGAAAGCCTTCTCCCTCCTTAAACTTTGTAAATTAACATCTATCTATCAGTGTGCTTCTCAACAATACTATTATCATAATCCTCGCAAACGTTTCGGAAAGCTTCTGAATCACTAATGTTTGTGTAAAATTTATATCAAAATATGATTAGCAGTCAAATATTTTCTCTTAAGAGCTCCATCCTATAGAAAAGCTCGGTGAGCCATATATAAAAATTCTTCAAAAATTGCAAAATTTAATTTTAGTTTTAGTAGATCAGACAAAACTTTTGCTACAACCTATGATATTAAATTAACAAAACGAGTGGGCTAAAAGTTTTTGAAATTATATATATATATATATAAATAAAGCGAAGTTAAATTCAAATAAATCTTGCAAATATAGCAATTGTATAAAAGCAATGTTGCTGAATAAATTTTGTTGGCTATTACCATTTGGCATTAATAAAGGAAAAAATATACAAAAGATCTTTAATAATATTTACTCATAAAAAGTTATAATGAAATTCTGAGAACTGTAAAACGCTATAAATACGTTAAAATACTCAGCATATATATATATATATATATATATATATATATATATATATATATATATATATATATATATATATATATATATATATATATATATCATTGACTCAAAATGGTTGTGTATACGCTTGAAGAACGCTGGGAAATATTGCGACATTACTTTGAAAATCATGGTAATGTTGCAGAAAGTGTGCGAAAATTACGTACGGAAATGGGAAGAAAAGAGGCACCGTCAGCTCCGTATGTGCTTTATCTTGTTAAAAAAGTGAGAGAAACTGGCATGCTTATTGACAAACCAACGCGTGAAAAACCAAAAGCAGTGCGTACACCCGAGAATATCGCTGCTGTTGTCGAGAGTGTGCGTGAATCGCCAGAAACATCAGTTCACCGTCGTTTTCAATAATTGAACATTTCGGAGACATCATTGAGACGAATTTTGCGTAAAGACCTTGGTATGTGTATGACAAAGTCCAATTGGTTCAGCAATTGAAGCCAACTGACCATCCAATGCGTTTTCGCATCGCTTCATGGGCTTGGGATCGACTTGAAGAAAATGCCAATTTTGGGCGAAAGATCATCTTTTCAGATGAAGCTCATTTCTATATCGGCGGGTATGTCAACAAGCAAAATTGTAGCATTTGAGGCACAGAAAACCCGCACGCAATCGAAGAAAAGCCGATACCCCACAACGAGTCACTGTTTAGTGCGGATTTTGGTCCAGATGCATCATTGGGCCATTTTTCTTGGAAAATGAGCAAGGAGCGGCTGTTGCAGTCAATGGTGAGCGTTATCGGGCCATATTTGACGAATTTTTGTTCACATAAATTGAAGAAGAAGATATTGGCCATTTGGTTTCAACAGGACGGCGCTCCGTGCCACACAGCCAACGTTACAATCGATCTTTTGCGTACTGTCTTCGAAAATCGCATTATCAGTCGAAATTCTGATGTCGTTTGGCTGCCTCGGAGCTGCGATTTGACACCGTTGGACTATTATTTGTTGGGAGCCGTCAAAGATAAGTGTTACGCCGACAAATCAGAGACAATTGAGGCTTTGAAGGACAACATTCGTGCAGCCATAGCTGAAATAGAGCTGAATACAATCGAAAATGTACTCAAAAATTGGACCGATCGTATAGGCTACTGCATGGCTAGCCAAGGCAGCCATATGAATGAAGTTATTCCATTATTAACCGGAAGGATTGTACTTTCAAATAAAAAAAAATTGGAAAAACTATAGATAATAAATAAAATACTCCGAAGCTCAGTAAGAAAACATGGTATAAACAATTATTTATTGAAAATAATTTAGGGAAAATAATAACTAAAACAAATACAGCGAAAACGGCATAAAACGAATAAAACAAATATAACAGTTTAAAGATAAACTAAAGCAAGCTTGCAACAGTAAAAAATTGACAGATGTAATTTTCGGTAACATCTTAAATGAAAATAAAAAAACATGTACTGTAAAAGAATCAAGTTTATTAAAGATGATCAAAGTTTCGATATAACAGTAATTTATCAAAAAGTAAAAATTATCCAAAAAAATGTTCGAAAAAATATAAGTGAAGTAACATAGATAATGTAAAATATAAGGACTACTACGTAACGAAGTAATTAATGGAAAAGTATTATTAAAACTAAAACGTAAAGAGTAGGAGTAATTCGGTGCAAGTTTGTTCAATTTCCCTATTTGCTTAGAAAATTCGTTTGCAATTCTTTCAATTCCTGTTACAACTCTAAAAGAGAGATATTAAGGTTTTAACTGAGTTGTAAATAGATTGTATCGATTATTAAAGTATGTAGGAGAAGTTCATTCGTTTCAAATAATTCCCGGTCTTGCTAAGTATTCGAAACTGATAAAATCAAAAAGTTACAAACAATTATGCTATATAATTTACAATGCCTTAGAAAAATAAAAAAGTTATTTATAAAGTACTGACTCTTTTACAGATAAGTCAACAATAGGAACAAAATCAAAAAGGCTGCCTCAACTGTTATTAAAAATATACGATTTAAAGTGATTCTGCATGATAAATCAAATTTTAAAATTAAGAACGTATATAAATATAAGCATACAGAAAGTACTACAACTTCAATGAAAATCTGTTACAATTACTATAGATATAAATACCCTAAAAATTCTTGAGCATGACATTTCAATTAAAGACTCATAACTATAACTCCCTTTTTTATATGAAAAGGGCCAAACAAAAGTTTAAAGGCCTATTTAAGACAGATATTGGGAAAATAATGAGTCTATATATGAAGAACCAACATATTTTAGGACATTTCTTCAAAGTCTTCCTCAATTGTAATGCATTTCTTCCAATGGTACTCCTAACGTATTTGATAAAAAACAAATTAGTAAAAGTCTAATGATATTGAAGCTAGCAAATAATATATGAGCATTTCCGCGAAAATATCCCCCTCTGAGACGAGATTTATTGATTACTCGCTCATTATGAAGACGACAGGGTCGCAATTGGGCTTAAATGAAAGCTGTTGGTATTAGGAATTTTATCCAATATGTCCGATTAAGGTTATCACCTGCCACCACCTCCATTTTCCAGAAAAACGGTTTTCCTTTATTAAATCCCATTTAAAAGTAAAAATTTCTTGCTCGTTTTTCGCTGATTTTCCTGCTAGAATCAAAATTTTTTATGATCCGACATATCTATATCGATCGGAAATCTTCCGTAGTTTAAGATTCCGTGGTTGCAAAGTCGAAAAACTTCTTTCCAATGCTTTAAAAACGGAAAAAACGGCGCCAAGTGACGGATTCTTGATTTTTATTTTTTTTTCTTTTCTTAAAAAATGCTGTAAAAAACTAAGGTATGGGAAAAAAAGTTTTCTAACCAGATCTATCGGAACTTTTATATGGAAGTAAGAGTATATAAAATAAACATCACAATAAACCATAGTTTTGAAGGGTTAGATAAAAAAATCTATATAATATGAATTATAAAATGTCTTTAGTTTAATAATAATAGTAATACATTAAATTAAGGCATCAATAATATTACATAACTTATAGCAATTATATTTTAATCGTCAAATAGTATCTTTTATTTATGAGTGAATTTTCTCAGAAATTATTTTATTCTTCAATATTTTTTCAGTTGGTTTCTCTATCTTCATCAAAGTTTGATTTGGACTGACTTTTTACGTATCGGGAATTTTAGGCCAGCAAAAATTCTTTCCCGTCTGTTCAAAAAAATTAACAATTAAAAAATCATTATTTAGATTCTTAGCAATTCCCGGATACCATTTTTTATTATAAAAACTACGATCCAATCACTTTCTAGGAAGCATTCTACACTAGAAAAAGATGTTATCGAGCAAATATAAATTGTGACGGACTTGCTCAAATTGAAATGTTGGCATTGTAGACTATTTGGTAAATGTATTTCATTTCTGAGACAGGGAGCAATCCATTGGGGATCAAATTCTGCACGTTGATTATATTTTCTTCGCTGATTAAAAAAGGAATGACCGGACTTTTCTCTTTGATAACTGCATACATTTCTTCTGCCTTTGTAACGTCGGTACCATACGTCACAACTCTATCGCAAAGTTCTTTCATTGTGCCGGATTATGCATCGGCAGAGCTCTTCCCGTGGCCTGGTGATGAAAAATTCCAACTAGCTAATTTAAAGTCAAATTTTCTGCAAAAATAGTGGAAAAAAACACATGTTTCGATTTTTGTATTGTGTAGTCGGTCCATCGCTTTGAAAGTGAATTTTTCGAATATTTGGGTATTTTTTCTTGATATGCTCCAAAACAGAAAAAGATCTAAATGACACGAATGTCTTCTTTCCAGTATTACAGCAAATATAAATTCCTCCTACTTGTAAAGCAATATGACGCTGGTTTTGTCCAAAATGAAAAGCATGTACTTCTTTTTTTCCCAAGTAATTTTGGGACCAATCAACCATTAAATATGCAGAGTCAATTTCCAAATTATCTTTCATATTAGTTAATACTAATTGGTAATTGGTTATGAATTTATGTTTTTTAAATATCAAACAATTTCTCAATCAACTCTTTGATTGTACATCTGATAGTAATTTCATTCAAGGGTTTTGATGTACTTTTAACTCCTTTGGCATTGACTCTCTCTACAGTTTCCTCTTTCCAATATTGATATGATATCATTTTATTGGTATCTATATCATTAGGAATGTCTGTTTTGAATTCTTTGCAACCAGAATGCACACCAAACATACAATTTTTATTATTTATATCACAGCACGTTAACGCAATTAAATCATCAATATTACCTTCTTTAATAATTTTATGTACTCGGAGTTTTTTGTATAAATTATAAAAATTCACATGATTTTTGCACAAACAAGTTTTCCTATGCGTTATTTTCATTTTAACTACATAAAAAGGTCTTAATTTATAAAATAGCGTTTTTCCGATTTTGGAATTTTTTCTTTTTTGAATTTTTTCTATAAATTAAAGATTGTATCGTTCAAATAACGCTTGCGTTCTCTTATTTTGTTTTTGGTCATAAAATCTTTTAAACTGGGTGTAGGGGACAAATTTTCGTCATTGAGATAAAAATTGATTACTTGGTCTTTGGAATTGTTTGAAATTTTGTGCAAAGCTTTTATCTACAGCCCGTAATTGTTTGTAACTTTTTTTATAATCTTTAAAACAACTTGCCGTTCTTTTCGCATTTTCACCTCATCAGCTCAATGCATTATCAATTTCAAAACTGCTTGATAGTAATTAAGACGTCTTTGGTACCGGTTGTCAGAGTTTTTTCTCTTTTTTTGAATCGTAATATTTTGATTTCCACTTTTCTTAGACTTTGTTTATTCTGCAAGAGCTCTCTCTAAATATGCTATTTTATGTCCTCACCATACTCATCGTTGTGAATAGACACACCCATTTCTTTAAAACTCTGCGATAAATTTTGTAATGTATACTCAGATGAGTTACCGCCAACTATAATTGTTAAAGGAACACATGCTAATAAGGATGAATTAAAAATGCCTAGAACAAAAAACGTACCTTCAAGTATGTCATCTTCCTTGAAATAATTTTCAAGAGTAGAATTATGCGAGGAATGTTGGATATCAATATTCGAAGATTCTATATTGTAATCATCTTTTAAATCTCCAGAACAAGCTGGTTGGGTACAGCCCACTGCAAAAAAACGCAATGTATATTTTGATGCAGTTGCCATTTGACTTTCGTAGAGTAAACAGGCTCGCTGCTCCGTTATCTTCGAAAGTGTTGTGTGCCACACGCTGATAAGTTCAATTGCTTGAATCGCTATCTGAATTAAATACACCACAACATTCTGCCAACTGTACGTACACATTCTTTTTATTGTGCATGTAATTACATAAAGCAATGTTTCCAACTGGAAAGAACTACGGCTCAAGACCGCCTGAATCCGGGCATCCGGCAATAAATACTCAACCTGCCCCAGAAAATTACGGTTTTACATTTCCTTTATCTAACGCGCAAAGTACCCAATATCAGTCACAGCTAAATCAATATGCCCAATCAACCAATTCATCAAATTCTAAACTCATCTCAAAATCAAACAATAATACTTACCTCTTGCGTACCCAATATCGACCAGCAATGCAAATAACCCAAAATCAAAACACACATATGTGCGTAGATAAAACAACATATGACAAAGTTGACTCATCTCACACAAACGACGATGATACTCTAGAAAACTCTCCACAAGCTAAACACGAATGGCAATCAGTCAAAAAAAGGAAAATAAGTCACCTACCAAAAAACAACACACTCCAGATCAATCAAACAACCACTACCAATCGATATGAAGTTCTATCGCAAACAAAAAAGAACAACAACAATTCCACTCAAACTCCCGACAATCAGCAAACAAAAACTCCTAAACCACCGCCAATTTTTATTCATGGAGTGAATGATTACAAAAAATGACCGATAGCATCAGTACTGTAATAGTTACAGAAGAATACTATGCAACAGCGTTAGCTAACAACACTATAAAAATTAGCACCAGAATCCCAGACTCGTATAGGAAACTCACGGCATACCTTAGAGAAGAGAACATTGCACATCATACATATCAGCTCAAAGAAGAAAGGGCATACAGAGTATCCATTCACAAACTCCATCACACTGTTTCAATCCAACTCATTAAAGATGAGCTAGCCTAATACGGTCACAAAGTACGTAATATTATAAATATCAGTCACAGATTAACTAAATTGCCACTGCCGCTGTTCATGATCGACCTAGAGCACAATGACAATAACAAGATCTTTGACATCCAATACCTAGGTAATCTAAAAGTACGGATCGAACCACCCAAGAAAAAAAATGTCTGCGATGTCAAAATTATGGCCATACCAAGATGTACTGCAACAGGCCCTTCAACTGTGTTAAATGTCGTGGCTATCACAGTACTTCTATATGCAAGAAACCACCGAACACCCCAGCCAAATGTGCCCTTTGTGGAGCCAGTCACCCGGCCAACTACAAAGGGTGCTCTGTGTACAAAGACCTCCAAAGAGTAAGAAATGCCTCATTCTGGACAGTAATAAACAGTCACCACCAAATGCCAACGAATTTCTCCCCCTAAATCATCAAAACAGCACTAACGGCGAATCTATGCGATTCCCTCAAAATGCAGAAAGTTATCAACAATCAGTCATAGAAAGAAATGTTAACTCATCAACCAATATTAATGAAACACTCTCCAACTTTCTTGTAGAATTTAAAGCAATGTTCGCACAGCTAATCAGTTAAAACAACGTGGTACTCAACATGCTTTCAACGGTAATCAATAAAATAGTATAATAATGGCGAACTCACTTCGAATTGCAACTTGGAACGCCAACGGCAATGCTAATCATGTACCTGAAATAATAACATTCCTACACCTCCAAAAAATAGACATCTTACTAATATCGGAAACCCATGCAACCACAAGAACAATAATTAAAATACCAAACTTTACCATTTACTACGCTAACCACCCAGATGGCACGGCTCACGCTAGATCGGCCGTGTTAATTAAAAACACAATCGTCCATTACGAACTTGAACACTATCAATCAGACAAAATTCAAAGCGGCAAAATTCAAGTTAACTCTCTCCCTTACCCATTAGTAATTGCCGCTATCTATAGTCCACCCAGGCATACTATCTCTTTTGAAGACTATGAGGACTTTTTCAATCTTTAGGCTCAAAATTCATTGTTATGGGAGACTGGAACTATAAACATACAGCTTGGGGTTCAAGAATTACTACCCCAAAAGGACACAACTTACTTAAAGTAATACAACAGCATAACTATGGTTACTTATCAACAGGCGAGCCAACCTACTGGCCTAATGACCCACATAAACTCCCAGACCTTCTTGATCATGCAGTTGTTAACGGCATAGCAAGTACTTATACTAAAACAGAATCCAATTACGATCTATCCTCTGACCCCCGTCATTGTAATCCTAACATACATCGGTATACAAACTGAACAAGAACTTGATGCAGCAGTCCAACACCTAACTACAGTGATACAAGACGCTGCCTGGCAAGCTACACCCAATCTAGCCTCCTCCCGAGATGAAATAAACAACATCCCTCTTTATATCCGAGATCTCATCGCTCAAAAACGAAATGCAAGGAAAAATGGATAAGAACAAAAGACAGACAGGATAGAACTTTCTATAACAGACTCACCCACCAACTCTACAAGGCGATAGCAGAAGCTCGCAATGAAACCTTCAGACAATACATCACAAAACTAACACCTAATGACAATTCCATATGGAAAGCAACCAAAAAGTTCAAACGACCGATTGTAGCAATATCCCCCCATAAGAAAGCAAAATGGTACTTGGGCTAGATCTGACGAAGAGAAAGCAAACGTATTCGCTGAATACCTCGACACCATTTTCCAGACAACACAGCGACAAGATAATCCAGATGATAATGAAATTGACTCCTTCCTTGATGCCCCGCGCCAGTTATCATTACCACTAAAATTTTATACCGGCGGAAGTTTTACAACAACTTAAACTAACAAATTCAAGAAAAGCTCCTGGATATGATCTTATAGTAGGCGAAGTTCTTAAAACTCTTCCTAGAAGAGCCATACGATTACTTACTACAATTTATAACAATATCCTACGACTCTGCTATGTCCCTACTACATGGAAATATGCCCAAATAATAATGATTGCAAAGCCTGGTAAACCACTTCCAAAACCACAATCCTACAGACCAATAAGCCTTCTACTCCTCCTATCCAAAGTCTTCGAACGACTCCTCCTTGAACGAATCAAAGACGTTGTAGATCTCGACCAACTTATACCAGAATACCAATTCGGATTTGGAGAATCCCACTCAACCGTCCATCAAACCCATAGAATCATTAATCACATACTGGGAAGTCTAGAAACAAGAACGATATGTACAGCAGCATTTCTGGACATAAAACAAGCATTCGACCTAGTTTGGCATAAAGGACTTCTCTATAAGATTAAACTATATTTTCCAAGTCAGGTGTACCTACTGCTTAAATCATACCTAGCAGATCGAATTTACCAATTAAAAATTAGCACCACATAGATTCTGGGGTACCACAAGGCAGTGTCTTGGGACCAGTGTTATATCTAATATTTACCTTAGATGTTCCAACTACACCAAATGCAGTGATAGCCACGTTCGCTGACGATACAGCCCTCCTATCAATCAACAGATCACCTGAAGTAGCAGCAGAACACCTACAGGCCCACCTGGACTCTTTACAGGACTGGTTTTCTAAATGGAAAATTACACTTAATACCGATAAATTCGCGCATGTAACGTATCGCATGCCCACAAGCCAGAATCAAAAATGTCCTTATCCCAATAAAAACAGAAATAAAATACCCGGAGATGCATCTAGATCAAAAACTCACATGGAGCACCCACATAAAAGCTAAGAGAAAGCAACTAGACTTAAAACTTAAGCAAATGATGTGGCTACTTAGTACCCGATCACAGCTCTCTTTATCTAACAAACTTCTAATCTACAAAACCATGCTGAAGCCTATATGGACCTATGGGATCCAACTATGGGGATATGCCAAGGCATCACACACAAAGATTCTACAGAGATTCCAATCCGCATGATAGCTAATGCTATAATGGTATATCACAAACGAAACCCTTCATAACGATTTAAACATCTCGTATATAGCCAGCGAAATCAAAAGACTGTCAACTGCATACACCAACCGCCTCACAGGACACAGCAACAACCTAGTCGACCAGCTCAACCACCCGTCACAAGACGTCTCACGCGCCACTGGCCACTTGATCTACAACTGCATCCTAACCGGCACTAACGCAGCCCCTGGAGGCTCATGACATCACCCAACAGAACACTTACTTAATACTCAGTACTGACTATGAGTAGATTGTAAATATGCATATTACTTAATAAAAAAAATAATTTGATGCATTTGTAATTCCTTTTCTTAGCGTACATTGTGCTCGTTTTCGTAACTCATACCTAGATAATAAAAAAGTTATAGAATGATACACATAAAACAAAATATTACTTTGATATTTTTTGTTCATTTCGATAATATACCTTAGCTTGATAACAGCAACAAAAAACAATAATGACAACAATAACAATAATAATAATGTGTTGTTACTTATTTTACAGTTCCAATGCGTTGATAACTGATGTTAGTTTTTGGAATTTTTATAAAATAATCGAGAAACTGTGAATACGGAAAATTTCCGATCGATCTGGTGAGTAAGAAAACTTTTTTCCACGACCTTAGTTTTTTACAGCGGTTTTTAAAAAAAGAAACAAAAAATTAAAATAAAAAAACCGTGATTTGGCACCGTTTTTTCAGTTTTTAAAGCATTGGGAAGAATTTTTTCGACATTGCAACCACAGAATCTTAAACTACGGAAGATTCCGATCGATATAGGTATGTCGGATTATAAAAAATTTTGATTCTAGCGTAAAAATCGGACACGGCCAGAAATTTTTACTTTCAAACGGGTTTTAACTAAGGAAAATCGTTGTCCTGGAAAATGGCGGTGGTGGCAAGTGATAACCTTAATCGGACATATTGGATGAAATTTCTAATACAAAGTGATTATGTGTAGATAGATCGTACATAATAAAGCAGACGTCTTTCATTAATATCCTTCCATGCTTCGCTGTGCGCCAAGATAAACACGTATCACAATTTTGGTAGTAATGGCAGCTTTTTGAGGGAAATCAAGATATTACTTATCGAGAATCGACGCTTGCCTCTTTTGAATGCCATTAGTCAGTACTCAATTCTTGCATAAAACCTCAGTTTGGTCGGTGCGGGTATTTTTTGCTAACTTTTCAGAGCATAGTACCCAACGACATAGTGCATATACCAAAATTCCTTAAAATTATTGTTAAACCTGAAATACTGCCTACACTTACAGCGTAGCTCGATGGAGAAATGATGTGATTAGAATTATGCTATTCACTGGAGAATTCTCAGGGTTATGTAACAAATTATTTAAGTAAATAAGTTCATAAATATTCTTTGTTTTTAAGGTAAACATTACTCAATAATTCATTACATTACAACAAAACATTAATAAAGTATTAAATAGTAATTAGAAACTAAATTGTTGCGTGAACTGTTAAATATAAATACGCGAGCTGCACGATATCTATCGCAAAAAACTAACAAAAACAAATGTTTAATGTTGAAAACTTTTTTATTGTTTTTAAAAATAGTTTCCCGAGCAGTCAATACATTGCTGCATACGCTGAAGCCAATTTACATAGCATTTTTTCCATAGTGGATCAGGTATCTCCAAAACATGGGTTTTGAACGCATCAACCGCGTTTTCCGATGTCGAAAATCGTTGTCAACGCAGTTTTTTCATTATGTGTGGGAACAAAAAAATCAAGACTGTATGGCGGATAATCTATTAATTCGATGTTTTCAGTGCTCAAAAAGGCAATTTTTTTGCTTCGATGCGTGTGAGCTCGTATTGACATGGTGGAGATTGATTCGGCGTCGCGCGTTGATTTTTCTTATTTTTCCGAAAACTTCTGGCAAGAAATGATTGTGTCATTTAAAATTTGGCGATTTACAATATTCTAGGGCCACAGTTGTAACATGTTCAAGTTTCCAAGAAAACAGGCGACCATTTACTTCGAAGTACTTTGAGCGCAAACAAATTTTGTTGGGCTTGGGTCATCTTGCAAGACCCACATAATTTATTGCTGCTTAATTTCTGTTCAATACACACAATATCCAAGATTCGTCACTTGTAACTATGTTGTAAACGGTTTTTAAAGCACCGGGATTGTATTTCTTGAGCATTTCTTTCAACCAATTGACACGAGCTTAAAATTCATCCACCAGCAAACTACGACCGCGATTAAATTTATTGAACTAGAGATATACAGTGCCGCTCTGTGCGGCTTTAACATCAGAAGTCTAAGTAAGAGTACGAATTCCGTCAAAAATGTCAAATTGTATGATGCAAATGTTAGATCGCACACGCAGGGTTGCCAATTCACAATAGATTCCATGCAGCCCACGTAATAATAGTAAGAACATGTATAATTTATTTTTTATTTAAAATATATTTATTATATAAAGCAGCGATGCAGTTTGTTAAACAATACAAGTGGTTGCTCTTCAAATCTAATCTCAAATATTTACAAATCTTAAAATACTCTTATGTCCAAAAAATTGTACTAGATAATACATTTGTATAACTATTGTTTCAAATTCTCTAACAAGCAACTTTAACAAATACAAATTGATTTGCTTAAATATTATTATGCTAAATAATACGTTCAAAGCCAATGCTTTTGTTGTTAGGTAAATCTCTACTAGTTCTAGTTAATTCTCTCTCACGGCACGTGTGCTTTTAATTGATGTAATTACAGGTTGTGTTTTCATACTTACATCGCTTATTTTATTTATAAAATTTTTGATATTTGCCGAAAATATGTCTCCTAGTCTTGTAACGTAGTTTTTCAATAAAATATTAATCGCTAGTGTTAATAAATATTATATGTTTAACTAGAAAGTGAAGGATATTTTATCAGGGCGTTGTAAAAATGATTCATATTTTCCTTCCAGACTCTGATTGCATCGCATATTAAAATATGCGCCAATTGCATTTCTAAGATAGACTACAGTAACACATAATATCACCAATGATGGTCCTGAAACGCACAGAGAAAAAGTAATCAGTCATTTACGCATTGCTGAAACTCTAATTATGAACAAAGTAAAAATCTTGCCAACAAACAATCATGCGTAGTGATGGTGTAGTTCTTTTGAAAAGAGGAAGTGGCTGCTTTGGAACGTAGAACTGTGTTTTGCTGCTTATTTAATTTTTTTTATTAACATACAAAATTATTTACAATCTGTACAGGTACATTTAGTAAATAGTTTGCACTGATTATTTGAACATGTAGAAGTATACATAGTAGTATGCTCCTGTAACGGCAGACCATGAATTTTTGTACAAATAAAACTTACAAACTACACCTTAAAAAACAATGAATAAAAGTAAAGCTAAATTTAATATTACTTAAATAAAGAATATAGCAGGCAAGTTAGTTGGTAGATATATTTGGAATATTCCACTGTGATTTGGGAGAACTATGAGGCCCGTTGCTAAGCTGTTTGAATGTGATCTAAGACGGTCATTATATTTAATACTGTACTGGTTAACTTATTTTACTGTTAATATTTATAGGTCATTACGGACAGCCGCATTGGAGACAAACAATAGCACGTTTACAATCATACTCAACACTTTGGTTGGTGACGTTCTAGAATTTCAATGTTAAAGTTGGCACCTCTGTCCCATAGTTTAACGCCATAACTCTAAACTGGTTTAAGAATAGTCTTATGTAATAGGGGTTTTATTTCCATGGAAAGCTTAGATTTACGACCCAGTAACCAATAAATTTTAGATAAAGTTGGTTATGTTGAGGTATAACATCTTTTCTTGGGGTAGATAATTGTTATTTATTTGTACCAGAGAGCAAGCCTCCTGTGTATGGTAAAGGTTGCGCGGACGGACTTGGACTTATTTGTTTTAATTCTCCATTTTTAACCAATTGTTAATTTCAGTTAAGTTGGTTTTTAATTTCTACGAGTCTATCGTTAGATCTCTATTGGAGGCTACGATTGCGGTATCATCCGCGATTATAATTTTTGTTAAAGTCCACAAGTCTTCAATGTATAAAAGATAAAGCAGTGGTCCGAGAATACTGCCTCGAAGTATTCGAAAGTTTATGGAAAATAGACTTGAGTATGCTGGTTCGTATTTGACCAGAAAGTAACGTTTAAGGAGGAAGGATTTTAGGATTAAAAAGTAATTTAGAAGAACACGTGTCCGTAATTTATAGTGGAGTCTTGTATGTCATACTCTGTCGAACGCTTAAGAAATGAATATAAATGCCGCAAAATAATATTGCTTGTCTTCAAAAGCTTGATTAATTTTTTAGAGCGAACTGAGTTGGTATTAAGTCGTTGTCGTAAATAATTAGAATTGTTCCTTCCAAATATCTTTAATAAGTATATAGATGGAGAATATCCCTCGGTTTTATATAATTAAATAATTAGAAGAGTCAAAAGATGACCTGACACGACTTAGAAGGTTACAACAAACCCAGATATTGCTATCTATTTTTTTTTGAAAGTGAATAGCGGCAAAAATTTGGCGGCCAGAACTGAAAACTTTGCTGCCACTTCCGGTCAAACCGGTCTCGAGATTTTCCGGCCAGGCTGATTTTTGGAGTCTGGACTTGACTTATGGTCCTTAGTTGAATACTGAAAACGTTAAATACGTCTCTATCTATCACATATCAAGAATTATAAGGAGTGACAGATGTCAGACATGACAGAAACAGAAGCTTCATCTTTGACCCTCAGTTTAGCCCTTGTGGGGGATTGGATCAAAAAATCCCAAAACAATGGTCCTTTTAATTTGGCCAAAGATCATTATTGCCAAGTTTCACGTTTCTAACTCGTGCCGTTTTTGAAAAATCCTAAAACTTTAGACTCCCATTAGACCCTCTTGGGGGAGCAGAATTTTAGCGAATCCTTTCTTAGTACGTCCCTACGTCACACAGAGAATAAACCACTAAAGTTTCAAGGTTTTAGGTTTTGGCGGTTTAGGCTGGGCGTTGATGAATCAGGCAGTCAGTGAGTGAGGGCTTTCTCTTTTATACGTATAGTTAGATAGCTCTTTAAGAATTTTACTAATTAATAGGTCATGAACCTGAGCTTTCTAGGGTTAGAGATTCAATAACTTTGCAAACTTTAGCCGCTTTAAATCGTTTCGCAAGCGGTTCGACGTTGGTACGGCTGGTCTAGTGTTCGGGTGATGTGCTATTCTTGGGATTTATTCTCTCGGAGATGTGTTTGGAAAACTTTTGTTAAGTATGCAGCAAAAACCCTTGCCATATCCGTGTTGCTCTTCGCTCAGTTGCCCCGGAGGTTACGCATGAGTGGAAACGATCTCTTAACTTATGTTAGCTTTTTTGTGTCTTCCAGAGGGAATAGTCCGTGGCTTTAGAGGGTAACAAGCCTTTTAAAAATGTTTCGATACAATAATACAAATGTAACAATATTTGGTTTATTTGGCGTTGCTTTCCAGTTTGCACGCTGGTTAGTGCGCTTATCCAAATTTGTCAAAAATTATGGTAAAGAGAGCAAAACAACGCGCGTCCAGCAAGTGCAAGTAAGCCACATGTTATATATAATAGCAATAGCGCAAATACTATTCAATACACTAGCGGACGTAGTAGATCTGTTTCAAAAAATTTAAAGGTTTGTGAACAATGGATTTTATGTACATTCACCGCTCAGCAGAAGTAAAAGCATATGGAGGAATGCTTAAAGTTCTTTGAATGTCTGATTAGAGCAAATATATCGTGGTTCTGGCAAGAGACGTGGGAAAAGAAACGTCATTTTATGAAATGGTCAACATTGCTTAATCTGCCTTTTGAAACTAAGAGAGGATTCTACTGATTGGCTGACCTCTCGTGAGAACATTACTAGTAAGAGATACTGCAAGTCACTGAAGAAATGTCTACAGATTCAGTAACTTTGGCTTGGAAAATGGATATATGATACATTACTTTAACCGTTTCCACTCCGCAGAACCTCAGATACACGGTCCCACCTCACGTACAGTGTTTCTTAGATTGTGCGCCAAACGACTATGCTCTATTTGACGCAATTAAACAAGTTTCAGTCTGCTGACTACAAGAAGTGCCGTGATGCAGACGAAGAATAGTTGTCAGAAACTATTAAAACTGCCAAATTGACAGCAAAATTATACATACATTAAAAAGAAATATCTATAAAAAAATTTACTCGCTACTTAATAAAAGAACAGTGATGAAGAAATAATTATAATTTCATTAATTTTTAAACACTATAATTGAAAATTAAAGACAAGTAGAATTAAGTAAAATTTAAAATATAACAAAACAATTATGCATCAGTATTGTATCGTTTAAAATATTTTATTAATACTAAACTCATACTTTGGATAGTGGATGTATACTTTAATTAAATAATCCCTTTTGATTAAAAAATGCACAAACATCATACATAAGGTATTGAAGTATTACAAACAATAAATATAAAAATAAATAAATTCCTCCTCTTTTACATTCGTTTTTTTTCCATTGGGACGCATTTACTGACACTGAAGCTCAAGGACTTATTTTGTCTCCTACCATGCACTTATACTACTTATAAACTAGGACGTCACATACAACCAGAGTTTCTAGCGAGACTGCGCCGTGTTGCGGACAGCGAGCAAACTCTTAACCGCGACGCTATGGCGACAGCTCTTCGTGTGTCTTATGCGTGTTGAAATATTGACTAACTCTCACACACAACTTTGATTGTATGTGTATTTAATATTTTCACAAGATAGGTAAAATGCAGTAAGTGAGAACCTAAACTAGAAAATTGTATTCTCACTACTTTATCTCACCCCCTAAACGAGACTTATTTTGCAAATGGGACTGTAGTTTACTGTTCATTTTATATATTTGATTTGCTGAACCAAACGAGCGGAGAATTAATTAACCTCACAATTTTGGGAAATATCACTGTCGTACCTATTATTTTCGTACAATGGTAAGTGAACTTAAGAAAATAGAGATTCACTGTCATATTTATCATATTATTAACCTTGATAAAGGAAAACTAAGCTACTACAAAGCAATAAGTCTGGTTTGAAATATTAAATCTAATTGTTTGTATCTAAAACAATTATATATGAGCAATTATCTAACAACGTAATAACGAATTTCCTTACCAGTTTATTTTACGCATTGAAAACTTTTAATAAAGCGCCAAGAATAATACTTTTTTTGTATTTATCTGCATTATCAATATTTTTGCTTTTCCGTTACTTAAGTATCATAATTTTTCTAAATATGTATTACGTTTGAGAAATTACGGTGGGTTATGTCAAAAACAATTTCCTTCTTCCCATTTTAAACTCTCAGAAGGCCTGTTTTAACACTTAAGGAATTTTTTTTAAAGATTAAGAAAGGCAACAAAGTTTTTTAAAAGTTTCAAGTATATGTAAATACACATTTGGACAGTCAAAACGTTTTTTTTTATTTAAACATTACTACAAAACTTAAAAACTAACATGTACAGCAACTCGCTGCTACAGCCTCGAATTGGCGGGAAAGATGAAGTTCGCAATTCTTTTGTATAACAAAAAACATTGTTTTTCTTTTTTATAAATTTTTATGGTCGATGAACTAAAAACATTTTAAAAAGCCTTAAATAAAAAAATTCAAGTTTAAACGAAAAAACGACTATTTTTGTACACCAATTTAATAACCTCCGTGTTATAAAAATTGTTTAAAAATTTTTTTACTATTTTTTAAACTTATTTAGGATGGTTTTAGTACTGTTGAAAATAAACTTCGGTTTAAGTCGATAGGTTAAATTTTGTTTTGCCATCACGCCTGCTAATTTTAAATCTTCACAAAAATATTTCGAGAAAACGAATTTTAAAGTATTCGATCGGAGAAATATCAATTATTGATAGTTTATAACAATTTAATCTTAATCCCTATGCTTGCTACATACAGTAGGCCTTCCGCTCCTTTAAAAAAACTAATTTTTCTGTATTTGTTTTATTCTAAGAGCAGTACGAGTGACCCTATTGCAGCTTCTTCAGTGTCGGTCTTCTTGAGTGATTCGCTGCGTATCGCACATGTGGGCGAACATCTTGCGTGCTAGCCACTATTTAACTTTAGGAACTCCACTATCATCAAAACTGTTGCTTCGTCTTTAATAAACGTTCCCGTGGTTACATAAGCAACCATTTCAACGATTTTAGCGTCAGAATTCAAATGGTTTAGAGCAATGCGCCACCTTGTTGAATTAAAACTCGTCACAGTTTTGAATGTAGCTGCCTAAATATTGCGTTAGAAGGTCGTCATAAATTGGAAAAATATATTTTTTTATATCCGGTTCCATGACAAGAAAAGAATCCCTAAATTAATGCCAATTGATTAGTGGTTTCAGTTTGCACCACTCACACCAGCTGTTGGCTGACTTCGAAACTTTTTGATACATAGTATTTCTCTATTTTAGAACTTACGATCCGTACTTGTCGAAAGACTCTCTTTCTGTGCCATATCTTCAGTGGACTTTGACGATCATTCTGGCCTATTTAATCCTATCGACTGCGGTTCTAAATAAGTCTCCATCTATTTTTCCGGTCCATTGTCTCAGATTACGCAACCACGATGTTCGACGTCTTCCGGTCCTCTTTTTGCTGGCGAGTTTTCCTTTCATAACCAGTTGCAAAATGTTGTATTTCTTATTTCGCATGATATGGCCAAAGTAGAAAATGTTTCTCTCCTTAACTGTTTCCATCACTTTTTTTTTCTTTTCATACTTTGCAAGACAGCTTTGTCTGTGACGTGATGAGTCCAAGATATTTGTAACATGCGTCACTAACAACACATTTTAAACGCTTCTAGGCGTTTGCACGCAGCATCCGTCAGCGTCCAGGCTTTAATACCATACATCAATACCGACAACACGTAGCATTTTAGAATACGAGTTCGTAGTTGAATATTTAGCTTTATGTTACATAGCACAGTTCTCATGTTATTAAAAGAGGTTCGTGCTTTTTTCAATTCTTATCCTTACTTCCTTAGCTTGATCCCAATTTTCGTTCAGTTGTAGTCCCAAATATATAATAGATGGTGTTGTTTAAATCTAGGAGCCATCTACATGAAACATAGCGTTATTGTTGTTATTTTTGGTTACCATCATGACTTTAGTTTTGCTTGTATTTAAACGCATGTTATATTGCGCAATCTCCCTGCTAGTCTTTCTGTTGTTGCAATCTCTCTGCTGTATCAGCATATCCGCATATCTTAAGTTATTAATAAGAACGCTATTCATCAGAATAACATCTTCAGTCTCCTCTAGTGCTTTAGCACACAATCTCCCGGAGTATGCGTTAAAAAGTAGCGGAGATACCACATACCCTTGTCGAACTCCCTGTTGAACCCCGAACTCTTTCGATGTCTTGTCTTCTACTTTTACAAGCGCTTTTTGTTGCCAATAGAGATTAGAAATTATGCGAATATCCTTATATCAAGATTTTAATGTTAAATTATTTCTATTAGTTTATTGTGATTTACTTTATCAAAAGCTTTTTCAAAGTCGATAAAGCTGTTAACGTCACGCGCTCTTTGAATCAGAATATTAAAACAAATTAATGCTTCCTTTGCGCCGAGGCCGCTTCTAAATCCAAATTGTTTCGCTTATATTTTGTTCCATCTTTCGGTATATTCGTTAGTCTATAATCTTTAGAAATACTTTCAAAACGTGGCACATTAAGCTTATTGAGCTATATTCTTGGTATCTCTTTGAATTCAGTTTCTTCAGAATGTGAATTAACGTTGAGAGCAACCATTCCCTCAGAATTATTTTAGTGTCATATATTTGATTAAACAGGTCGGTTATAATGTCTAAGTGGTCTTCCTAAATTAACTTTAGGATGTCACCACATGCTTCGTCCGTCCGGTTGCTTAGTTACACTTTAGCTTCTTAATTGAGTTGGAAACTTTTTCTGTAGTAATGGTAGATCCTGTTTCAATTATAATTTCTTCCAAGTCTTGTTTGTGTTCGTCGTTGTACAGTGATATTTCCATTCGTTTGGTCTTTCGTCCGTGTCTAAGATGACCTCTTCTTGATTTACATATACCGGCAGTTTCTTTCACCTTCTTATGAAAATTAAATATATCGTGTTGCCTTTCTAGCTGTTCAATTATGCTGCATTTTTCTGTTCGCTAGTTTTCTTTCGCTTCTTTAATTTTCTGTTTAACCTGCACACAAAGTCGTTTATATTGTATTTTTTTTATTTTTATGTTCTGCGTTTTTCCATAAAATCAAGGATTTCATGTGTCATCCATTCATTACTCTTTTTCCTCGACTTTGATACGAGGTTTAACTTGGTCATGTCTATGATTATATTTTTAATGGTATTCCATCTTTGTTCGATTTCAGTTGTTGTATCTTGTTTGACCTTATCAATCTTATTATTCAAGTATTGTGTTATTCCATTTCTGACGCTTTTGTCTTTATAGGTGTCTATTCTTGCTCTCCGTTGTTTTTCTTGTTAATTTCTTTAATCAAAGTCTTAATGTACCCAACAGTCAGTTGTAGTCGAATGGAATATTTGCGCCAAGATAAGTTTTTGCTGCTGTGACATCATTTCGGAATCTTTTGTTTATTAACATAAAGTTTATTTGATTTTTAACGATACCGTGTTCATTATCAGCAGGTGATTTTCATGTATATAGTCAACAAGGTGGTAGTTTAAACAAAGTATTTATGTATATCATATGTATTGATATTCTTTTCAGAATTGTATTAAGGTTTCTCCTCTTCCGTTTCTGTTTTCAACGCCGTACCTGCTGACTATATCTTCTTCCGCTTCGTTCTTCACCTTTGCATTGAAATCTTCCGAAAATAAAGTTATTTTGATGGTGCATATATTTGAATTACATTTAGTTTACGTAGTTTTGCGTTGAATTTAATTACTGCTACTCTATCTGATACAGGAACGAAACCGAGTGCCGTTTTAGTTATTTTTTTAGTTACCATTATGGCAACTCCGTTTCGATGATACTTATCAATTTGGTGATCATCAATCGTACATTGTCCATTACCTAGCCATCTCAATCGTCGCATTTCTTTTGTTGTATTCGATGCTTTTCCGGCTTGGAACATAATTTGGACGTTTCAAGTTCCTATTCTCATCAATGTCTGGACTTTTAGGATATTGGCTGACCGGGGGATTCTTTGCACCCCCTACCAACTAATAGGGTGCCCGGAACTAAGAGTCATAATAGTTTATAGTATATATATAAAATATAGCTAGGTAGTTGTCCGTTGCTTTCCTAGGTTTGTATTGCAACCGCCCACTCTGAGTCAGACGCTGTTTGCATTGGCTTCTCTGAAGACAGACTATGCTAGTTTTGGTATGCCCCGGGTATTTGATTTTCCCGGTACTCCCCATGTCTGAAAGGCATTCTTCTATCCACCAGCTGGGGAGGCGCCCGATGAAGGACTAGCAACTCCACACGAGTGTCAAAAGGCACAACTGGTTATTGATCCTGAAAACAGCCGCAAGTAAACGCACTTACACTTAAAACCTGCACTTTAATAAATCATTAAGAGCTCAACATAGTATGGCTATAGGGCACTTAAATCTTAGGGAAAATTCCACATGAGCTATTTCTGATATTTATTATTAGGATAGGATCAAAAGAGGTGGCGCGCATACCTGCTCCGTCTAAAGGAGGAGGGGGGGCAAACGTTCGTGAACCTACTCAAATATTCTTTGTTCTAGGCTACGTATTTTACAAAATATATTTCTAAGGCCTTTAAAACTTTGGGAATGTATTTCTAAATAGTTTAACTATAAATTTCAGAAATAATATTTTTATATAAATAAAACCTAGCCGAAGTAAACAAAATAACACCGACATTGACTGAAAAAGGTGTGTGGGTTGGAATCCATAGTTTATTTAATTTGACAATATCTGGTAATAAGGAAGAGCGTTATAGCTTCATATAGGTATATTGCAAATTATAATGTGACAGAGTCAAAAAAAAAAAAGTTGCCACGGATTAGAATAAGTAGTAATATATCAATAAAAGCTAAATACTTTAGAACCAGTAAAGTAAAAGTTTAAATGAAACAAGTTATTGAATTTAGGTCTTATTTTTTAAGTTATACAGAGAGCGGTTTATCTTGCTACATTGTACCCAATTTCCATTGACAATGGTAGGACATCGTTAAAATACAGAGACTTAAGTAAGACTTAAAAAAAGTAGTTTTGCAATGAGACCACAATTATATAGAATAAATTTACAATGCATATATATATATATATATATATATATATATATATATATATATATTATATATATTCTTTTTTTCTTTGTTAGCGTCTTAAACCTATTATAAGATACAATTTTAAAACTGATTATTACTTTTCGCCTTTTCAAACTCAGTAAGAGGCAACCCACATATGATTTTAAAACCCTTATACTTGTGACAGGGTTGTAGAATAAAGTAATCGTTTCAAATCTGGTATATTCTGTCTCTTTGGAATAGACTGGTCTTAAATGTCGCAATATTTTGGAACTAAAGTATATCATATCATAAGTGATAGCATGATCTTTAGTAATGCACCTTTTTACATTTCTATTATATTATAGTTGGGTTGAAATTGATACGACAAATGTTCCAAAATTTGTTTAATTTCTCTTTTCATTTTTACGATTTCAAAATGAATTAACAACAATGCATTTGTCTGAAATCGCAAAACTGTTGCGCAAAGTTAGCTTTCGTTCAAGAGTTATAGACAATTCAATCAGTTTCTGCTTGCTTTATTGCAAAAGTTTGGTAGGAAAATTAAAATTAAAAATGGTAAAAAATTAATAAAACTTATTTTACACATAGAAAAACGGTACAGGTAGTTAGAATTTTTTTTGTGAAAAGAAACAAATAACAAATGGAAAGCTTATAAACTTACTAATTATATATCAGTAATAATCTTACTACAAATAAAAAAAGTTGTAAAAGTAAACAAGAAAAAGAAATTTGGATAGCTAAGACAAATGTATGAACTGACCATAAAAAAGCTGCAAACAAACCAGAAACAAAAAACTAAGAAAAGACTCGAAGAATAATATATAGGTATATGGAAAATAACGACATATTTTATGCCAACACTAAGTTAGAAACAAAAATAATAAGATCTAAATAAAAAACATAAATATCTTACGATACGAAAATTTTGAAAAATTGGAGTAAATTTAAAACTTTATTTTAATTGAGTAAAAATAAAAGTTGCCAGCAACTTTAATGCCACTCCTAACGAAATCATCAGATACATTATAACAAATTTCGTAGTCCTTTTTTGTATTTGTTATGAAACCGTTGGCGAGATTGCAAAGTGTGTTATTGGAACTTTCATAAACAAGATTGGGGACTTTGATTGGCGCTACTTTTGTATTTTTAGCTAATTTTACTTCTTCCTATAATCGAGACTTAGTGAATGAAAAATTTCACCTAGAATTGACCATAACTACCTATGCTACGTATCTAAAGTTTGAATTTTTAACCGTTAGATCGTTACATGTGTGGCGATTTATTATTGAGCAACTTTAATAGCCTGAGTAAGCTAAAGAATACTATCGACATATTTTAATATATATAGTCTAAAAATTAAATGTAGGGTACAAGACAATGTAATATATTCAAAACATAGTGCCAGAGTGGTCCGAGAGGATTCGGGTCCATTCCCAAAGGTCTCTAATGACTGGCGGGTGGCCTACCCAGTTACTAAAAATAATTGAATGCCTGCGTTAATTCGAATAAGGGGCAATAATGAGGGTCGTCTAAGTCGCGGTGCTTGCCACATCGCCCCACACTAGAGATGGTGCGGGATGACCGGGCAGAGAGGGCAAACGTATGAGAGCCTTAACTCTCAATTTTCAGGCCGTGCTCCTGCGCGGTGAGTTAGAACTGTGGGAAAAAATACATTCAAAACATAAATAAAAATAACATCTACATAAAAAACTAATAAAAGCGATAAGATATTCCACAATATTCAAGACATAACAAAATAGTATCTTATATATATAAAAACTGAAAAACTAATTAAAATATTAACAATACAATAATACTGATGATTTATATTGTAATAATATTGGAAAGTTGTTGTAATAGAACGACCATTTTTAATAATAACAATACGTCTGTATATTCAGAACTGCCATTTTTTGAGGTCATGCAACCAAGTAAAAAAAATTCATCTAAGATGCTTCTTAGCACTTCTAACACAGACGTTTTATTGTTACAATATCTTCGTTACACTTTCTTTTCAGCGGCATTTTGCCGCGAGGGTCTTTGTAACAGTTCAACAAATGGTTTTTTCTGTACCTATACAAATTTATAATGGATTACCTCTGTATTAAGTATTTGTTTCCTTTAGTCGTTTTGTAAAATTTAGTGACTCATATCTTTATTACATTCTAACTCTTGTGATACGCCGGTCTCTTTACAGTATCTACTTCACACGTTCCAAATTTGCAGCGGTATGTGATGTTGACTTTCAGTCGGCTTTGAGATTGTCTTGGACTGAATCTTTGCCCTCGCAGAACCTTTTGTTTTATTCAAAATCAGAGCTTTTTGATAATGTCTTGTTACCATATGCTTGCTATATCATAGTTCATGACTTATTAGGATTTTTTTCTAGCTTTACGCAGGACTTAATGTTAACTCTCTCTCTACTAAGAATCTATGTCTGTAATATCATTCGTGTAACTTTCAATTAAATGTGCCCACAACCTGTAACGTAAGTTATCAAGCACAGCTCTAAAAACCAGTAAGCTTACATAGAAACATTTCAAAGATCTGGTCTTTTCAGAACATATACCATGTGACTGAATAACACCAAGTTATTGTGTTTATTATAATTTTAAATCTCTAAAATTTTGTTTGAGAAAATTTATTTTCCTTTATCTTCTACTGTGCATAAAAAGTTCTAAAATAGGGTGCAAGTCTCTGTATTGTTATCATCTTCAATCTTCTTTTATGCAGTTTTTTTTAACCCTATCATTTTCAATATTCAGGTTTTGTCCTAAAGCTAATTTAAAACATAAGCCTCTCTTATTTGCATTAAATATGCTCCAGTTTAAAATATTTTATTGTTTTAGATTAATAATTTATTTATAAAATTAAAAATTAAAAGTAACGTTGTGACGCTTTTTAAATCTATCAATTACATAATAAAATAGATCGACTTAATAATACATTTTGAAACTTCTGTTGCTTAAATCAATCGAGTGATGTTTGATTAAGAGAGCACTTTAACAATTAATCTATATTTTTTAAAAAATACAATTTAAACTTTTTCTTGCTTTTAATTTTTTCTTGTTTTTCAAAACATATTGTTCCACCAAGCAAATCCGAACTTCTTAGCCGCTACACCTTTCTAACAACACTTTCTAGTATTTCAATTTTTTTTTTAGTTAAATAGATAGCCTTGCATTTGCCTGCCATATTCACTTACTAAAGAAACATGTTAAAATACGTTTGTAAATCTAAACAAGCACTCCAGATATTTTTAGAGAAATATATTAACTTCTCTTGGATAGATGTATAAAGATTTTTATTTTAATTTTTGTTTCTGTTGGGTTTAATAAACGAAAGTTATAATTTCTTCAAGTTGAGAACAATTTTATGTTAATTATGTTAATTGTTCTAGGAATAAAAATAGATTGCGCCCACTTCAATAATTTAAAGCAACGCAATTTTAAAATTAACTAACAAAATAAAACACTTTTATAAAGAATACAAGAAAACTGTAGGCATTTCAATTGCTTGAAAATCTTGTATTATTATTTATAGGTTAAAATTCTTTACAAATATGTATTGTATTTTGTTGCTGAAGAAAGAGGCATTAAAACCATATATTTTATAAAAATTATTTTATAAAACACAATATCAGAACGCACAATAAAAAAATAGAAGTATGTTTGTCGTTCTTAGATTAACGAAAAGCATTCGGTAGAGAAATGCGGAAAAATATGTCTTAAGATAGTCAATCAATGAGTAATAAAGTCTAAAATATTTAAGATAAATGGCACAACTAAGTACAACACACTCACCAATGATAATATAATTAAAGAATAATAAAATTTGTAGGGTATATTTTGAAATTAATAAACAAATATTAGTCTTTATTACAATATTTACTTTTGGCAATTATCTAATGATTTGCGTTTTAAGTGAAAACAATTTATGAAAGACTAAAATCATTTATAGAAATTTATCAAAAAATGACCTAACATAGCCATCCATAAATCTAGACAAAGAATCTATTTGGCTTTCGGCATGACCAAAGATAAATGAAATAGAAATTAAATCACACAGGTACCCAGAGCAAATTTTACAAAAACGTAAAGTAAAGAGACAAATTATTAAATATAACACCCTCCATACTTTCTAAATTACTCCCTAATATTTATATAAGTTACTACCACAACAAACAACCACCCTTCAATCCAAACTGCAACTGCAAATACTTCACTTTTCACATCAACAACTATTTCCTACATCTATACAGAGTGTCCCATAAGGTGACAGAGAAATTTCGTATACAGGTTCTATAAGCTCTGACTTCTCAACCGTTTCAAAGGTATGGAGGTTCAAGGTTGCTAATCCCTGTGGGTAATTTTGGCTCTAATTGTCCTGCCTTACTGCCTACTTATGTCAATTTTTGTTGCCTGACTTTTCTTATTGTCAAAGGAAATGTTTGTCAAAAATAGAAAAATAATGACCAATAATGTTGATAATGTCATATCTTATAATTCACCAATATGCCTTTTTTGTTTTTCAACTAAGGATACACTGATGTGTATGTAAAACGAAAGCGCAACAATAGAAGTCGAAGAGTACTGAAGAAAGATATCCTAAGCACCAAACGAGCAAACCTTCACCAGTGCATTTCGATCCCTTCGCAAAACTGGATAGTTTCCGGAGCACATGTAAGCGACAAGTAAGAGATAAAGGAAAACATTAACTGGCAAAGATAGTTGGCGAAATGTGTCGAGTTATACGTTGCAGAAGAGGGTGGCATTCTATAATTGTTTATTTTTAATGAATGATGTTCTAATCCATTTAATTATAATTAAAATTCGCATGATTGTGTAATTAAGTATCAATTTGATGCCTGGTAATTACAGAATAAAACAATTTTTTTGCATAACGGTGACCAAATGACCCATGCGGGTTAGCAACTTTCAACCTTTATATCTTTGAAACGGTTGAGAATTCAAAAAAAGTGTATTGAATATTTTCTGCTTAAAATTGATTAAAGAACCTGCATATTAAGTTTTTCCATCAACTTGTAGGACACCATTTATACTGCGGTAACAATTATACAGATATGATAATCTTTATTTAGTAATAGTCAAACGCCGATTACCATGTATTGTACTATAATGTCCTTTGACTCTTTGTTAGGAGCATAAAGCTTTACAGCATTCTTTCATAGGGTTTATTTTTTCCCAGTGCTTTTAGTTCTCTTTTTCTTTTCCTGTTGTCCTGGCTTCATTGTTGATCGTTCTTTGCCACGTGGTTTTTAGTCGGCCTGTTCTCAGTGATTCCTGCGAGTTTCAATTCAGGATTGTCTTCGTTATGTTGTTGTCCTCTCTGATAAACGTGCCCTATCTATATTATTTTCTTTTTTTTATTTGTATATACACTGATTTTTTTCAGCAAAAGGTCACAGATCTGCAATGGATATTACTTCTGGTCATCTAATACCCAGGTTACGTCTTAAGCACCTATTTGTAAAGGTCTGTATTTTATAGTTTAGGGCTTTGGCAACTAACCAGGAAAATGCACACACATAGAGGAGGACCGATTTAACTTTTGAGTTAAAAATTCGCAGCTTGATTTTCTTGAAATACCAACTAAAATTCCACAACAAAACTAATGTGAGAAATACAACACCTTGATTTACTTTGGTCTCTATATTTGCTTTGAATCCACTGTCTGGTGTTACCATAGAGCCTAGGTAACAAAACTTATTTCCGTATTTAGTGTTCTATTCTCAATTACTATTCTCTTGTCTGATGTTTTTTCAATTTTTATATCCACTGTTTTATTTGTATTTATTAATAGCCCTGCTTTCTCTGCTTTATATTTTAGTTTTTCCAGATTTCTAACAGCATCATTAAAAGTTTTATTGGTTAGGATTATATAATTCGCTTAATCGTCTGTTTAAGACTCATTGTATCCCAAATTCAGTTCCGTTTGTGACATTTCTTATAATATCGTCCATTGCCAAAATAAAAAGTAAAGGGAATAATAAACATTTCTGCTTTACCATATTTACCATATAATATAGTAATCACAAGTCGATGACATAAAGAAAACTTAGAAAAAAGTCTTAAAATTTGTAATTTAATGAACACTAAATGTAGAGTAACAAAAAAAGCTGTGGCATAATTAAATGCTGTATTAAACATTTTAACTATGTAAAATCTGATGAACAACGTAACATCAAGTGTGTAAGAATCCCAAAAATACTGCAGCCAAATGTGTGTTACAGAAAGCAAACTACTTTGTTAATTTTATGGGGCATATTGTCTATAGATACTCATGTTATTATTAACACAAAATAAGCCTAATAAAGTAAATAGACGATAGAAACTCTATGTCTTAAATACATATACAAACACCAAACCCTCTGTACTACAAACGCTTAGTATTTTTTCTTTCAATTTGAATTAAACATTCTAATAACTGAGATCTTTAAATATGGTTTAAAATCAGTTAATGAAAAAAAAATCTTATGAAAGCTTTTATGTACTATACATAGTTTTAACCTGCACATTTTTCACACTATATGTATAAAATCTACATATCCAGCTTATGGCGTTTCAAGCTGCAAATCTCAAAACATGAAATGTTGTAGTTAATAAGTTTAGTACAATGCTATTTAAATTGATTAGTTGGACAAGTATTAGTTTAAATTTATTAAAGAAATTTTACTAATTGTTTTCTTACAATTGTTCAGTGGTGTATATTATTAAATGTGATGTTTCTTTTTTCTCCTCTGTATGTGTCCTTGTGTATGTTGATCTATTGTACATTGACATATTAGGTAAAGCAAACCCCATTATTTTTAAACAAAGCATCTATATTTTATAGTTTGATGAAGTAAATTTTAAACGATACGCACAGTTAAAGCAATTTAAAAATAAATTATTAATTAAGAAATTTGAATGTATACCAAATGTTGTGGCCTTATAAGTTTCGTTTTGATGAAAGCATCCCTATTTTCAATGTAAACATATGTTACATGTAATATTGATAAAATGAAAAAAGCGCTAGTTAGATATTACGCAAATGTTTCTGCTATGTTCAGTCCTAATAGGAGACGATGTGTATTTGTGGTCTGATAACTTTTTTTGTAGACCCATATATAGAACATTCAGTAGCTTAGATGGCTGATAAGTAGCTCAAATAGATTTGAATTTTTTTATTGTTGTGGTCATCAAGTAGTTTTTTAAATTCTTTAAGAGATCTGTTGTACCGGGTCTTATCCGTGGGGTACATGACACTTGCCGTCTCTTTTTGATCATTTTATTTTTCTAATATTATTTTTAATAATAATTGGAGAGTGTTGTTTAATACCCAAATAATGTGTATTCGAATTTGATTCAGAAGCGGCTTTCGAGACTGATTTTTGAACAGTTCGTCGATGCAAGATTCTGATTGAGTTTCGATTTTAGTAATGCTCTAAATAATCTCTAGTTTATTTGCTTATTGTGCAATGTAGATGGATTAAGCTTATTACTTGCATTGTATTAACAGAGATTACTACAGAATTATGGTGATTTGGCTATTAAACGGTTTGACGAATATAGTACGTAAGTTCGCATGTCGGACAGTGTAAAAGTTGTTTTTTTTTGTACAACCTTCAATAATTGTCTTTTTAGGATGGATAACGGGAGTTTCGGGTCTGGCTTTCGACGAGACACGCAGTGAAAGTGCTCCGCAGTTTCATTATTTTTAGTGAGTAAATAATCAATATTAAATTAAGATAGGAAACAAATACCAGTAAATAAACACTGACAAACTGGAGATTCCAGCAGCAGCAAACAAAAGTAAGTTTAAATCCGTTAGTTTATAACTTATAAATCTTTCCGCTTGCAAACATAAATACAGACGAGAACGCGATAATAGCTGGCGGCCGAGGTCATCGGACAACATCGCCCGGTGCGACAATTGCGAGGACGCCGCGCTATATCAGCATTACTCGCTTATCTTTCATAAAATTTAATTTTATAAATCCAAATTCAAAACAGCATAGCTACATAAGAAAACACAAAATTTAAAATCTATAAATAAACCCGTCTATATTTTATACAAGGAGTATACTTTAAATCTAGAATACAAAACACCGATAAGAGTTAAGGGTCCGACGGGTAGACTGGCCTCTAACCCTTTCCGCGGTGAGAAAAATCTATTCATTCGGAAATTTAATAAATAATCAAAATAAAACTAAAACAAATTATAACTAAACGTACACATTATAAAACAAGATGGAAGAAATATTGAAAGACATTAGGGACAAACTAATACAGCTGGAGAATAACGGACGGAAATCAGAAGAACGAGAAATGAGAATAGAACAAAAATTGGACTCGATACAGCTAGAAATAGCAAAACTAAAGCTAGATAATCAAGAAATGAAGCGAGAAAACGAACAACTAAGAAATAAAATAAACATGCAAGATAACAAGATCGGATGGCTCGAAAGGGAAATAAGGAAGAACAATTTGATGATCTTTGGCATCAAAGAAATCGAAAACGAAAACCTGGAAACCCAACAGCAGAGTATAAAAGATGTATTAAACAAGATAGGGGTCGATATTACACCAATGAATGATATAACTGACATCAAAAGAATAGGAAAAATGGAAGAAAACAAACTCAGACCGATTATGATAGAATTAAGAAATGTGAACAAAAAATTCGAAATATTAAAGGCAGCCAATAACCTGAAAAATACAAAGTGGAGAATAAGCGAAGACTGCCCCAAGAAAATACAATCACAAATGAAAAAATTACTAATACACATGAAAGAGGCTAGAGCCCAAGGTAATAAAGCAATAATCAAATATAACAAACTCATTGCTAACGGCTCAGCTTTCACTATAGAAGACTTGGAAAGATGGAAAAAAACAACAAATGAAAATGGGATAGGATCATTGGGTAAAAGGGTGGGAAAAGACTTAACGAGGAATGCTAGCGAAAGATCCCCAACAGAAGATGACCGAAGAAGAGATGAATTGGTAAAAATAACCAGAACCACAAGATATATTCCAAAAAACTGTTAGCCCAATATCACGATATCGGACAAAAAGGATGTACGACCAGGCAAACGAAAAAGGACATATGTAAAAACGCAACAAATACAATCAACTATTGGAATCTAGCCACATGGAACATAACCACACTAACAGGTAAAGAAGTAGAACTAGTAGAAGAGATGGAGGAATTTAATGTCACTTTACTTGGAATAAGCGAGACGAAGATGATAGGGCAAGGAATAAAAAGTCTAGGAAACAATCACACTATATATTACTCAGGAGTTAACCCAGGTACCAGAGCGAAAGAGGGCGTGGGCATTATAATTAAAAATGAACTAATTAAAAGAATACTAAATTACAACCCAGTATCATCAAATATAATAACACTGACGCTCGTATTAAAAGAAAAAATTACAGTCATACAGTTATATGCACCAGTAGAAGCGATGGAGGACGCGGCAATGGAAAAATTTTACGAAATATTACAAACAACAATAGATGAAGCAAGAGATTTATCTGACAAAGTAGTTTTGGTAGGAGACTGGAATGCTCGAGTAGGTAAAGATCCAAACAAAGCGCTAGGTAGTTTAGGAAAATATGGAGAATTAACACTAAATAGAAATGGAAATAAAATGCTAGAATTTTGTATCAGCAATAATCTGAAAATAGGAAATTCATTTTGGTACCAACCCTAGAAGACCGGTACACGTTCATAGCAGAGGAGAGAAACGCAAGGAGTATTATTGATTACATTGTATACACCCAAGATATGGAAAATAGCATTGAAGAAATAGCAGTACGAAGAGAAGCAGAACTAAATACAAATCATAGACTAGTAATAGCAAAAGTCCAGCAACCAATCGAGATAGAAGAAGATAATAGCGAATTCACAAGAATCAATATAAGACGAATGAAAAATGAAGAAATAAAGATAAAATACGCAAACGAAGTAGACAAAATATTACAAACCCAACAATTATCCAACAACAACTGGTCACTAGAAAATAGATGGAAAATTCTCAAAGAAACACTATTAAATGCGGCAAGAAAAATATGCGGGACGAGAAAAATAAGGAAAGGATCAAAAAGCACCAAATGGTGGAGCGAGGAATTAAGGGAAGCAGTTAAACAGAAAAAAACAGCATGAAAAAGATATCAAATGTCAAAACAAAACGACTACAAAATAACATACGATAGGCCGAAGAAAAAAACGAAAGAAATGGTTAAAAGAGCAAAGCAGAAAGCCTGGGAAGATTTCGGGAAAGAACTTAGCGAAGGCTTCAAAAACAACAACAGAATTTTCTGGAACAAAATTAAACAACTTAGGGGTAAAGGTAAAAAGGAACTAAGCGGAATAAAAGACGCAAACAATATACTACTAACAAAGACGGAAGAAATTACCGAAAGATGGAGAAAGTTCTTCTCCAAAAAGTTCGATGCCGATGACCAACACGAAAATGAAAATAAAGAAACGAGAGAGGTAGAAATACCGGAAGAAGATTTAGAGCAACATAGTATAAGTAAAAAAGAAGTATTAGATGCAGTAGCAAAAATTAAAATAGGAAAAGCTTGCGGAGAGGATAATATAGAGCCAGAGATGGTCAAGTATCTGGGAGATATTGGATTGGACTGGATATGGGGGATATTTATGGAGGCATACAAGACAAACAAAATTCCGGAGGACTGGGATAAAAATCTAATACTTCCCATACACAAAAAAGGAGAAAAAACAAATTGCGAGAACTACAGAGCAATTTGTCTATCATCAGTGATATACAAAACATATACAAGAATAATAGAACTAAAAATCAGAGCTTCCATTGAAAACAATCTAGCAGAGGAACAAGCAGCCTTTAGACCGGGCAGGCAAACAAACGATAACATATACATTCTAAGAAATATAATAGAGAAAAAGATGCAAACAGGGGAGGAACTATTCATAGCCTTCATAGATCTCCATGCAGCATTTGATACCATACAGAGACAATAATTGAAGATTGCCTGGAAAAAATACAAACGCCCAGAAAATTAATAAATCTGGTCAACTCTATGTATGAAAATGCCAAAGCCCAAATACAAATAAATGGTAACCGATCCAGAAAACTTAAAATAAATATAGGAATCAAGCAAGGGGACAGCCTGAGCCCCCTTCTATTAATAATTGTCATGGATAGAATTCTAAAGAATGCCAGGAGTAAAAGCAAAGGTCTAGAAACTACAATAGGGTATAACAACTTGAGGCTAGTGCAATTGGATGTCTTATTATACGCGGATGATATACTGTTAGTGGCGGATAACAAAAAGAAAATGCAAGAACTAATTAACATATGGATAGAAGAAATTGAAAACCTCAAGGTGAAAGTAAATATAAAGAAAAGTAAAATAATGATACTCAACAAAATGAATATAAACGATACATATACTTTTAATTACAAAGGAAGAATATTGGAAGAAGTAACAACTATGGGATACCTAGGAAGCACATTCACTGACGATGGTAAAATCGACTTAGAAATAACCAATAAAATTAGGAAACCAACATGGTATACTACTCATTAAATAAAACTATCTTTGGAAAAAAAGAGATAAATAGTAGAAATAAACTGAAAATTTATAATACCATCTTATCCCCAATACTGACATACTCTAGTGAAACTTGGACTATACTTAGTAAGCATAAACCCAAACTGACTGCCAGCGAAATGAGAGTACTGAGAAAAATTGCAAACATATCTAAAATAGACCACTTAAGAAATGAAGATATAAGAGAAATGCTACAGCAGGAATCAATCTGTACGAAAATAGAAAATAAGCAGTTAGAATGGTTTGGACATCTTAGCAGAATGCCGAATGAAAGAATACCCAGGAAAGTAATGGATGCCAAAAATAGCAGAAAAAGAAAGAGAGGACGACCCAGGCAAACGTGTCTAGAACAAATTACCAAAATAGGAAAAAGCAGGGGCAAAACACTAATTGAAATGAAAGAAGACGCGAGAGACCGGAAGAAATGGAAATTATGGATAAGAAACTAACCGAAGGACAACCCGACACCCGTCTAGGGAAAAGGGTTAAAAAGAAGAAGAAGAAGAAGAAGAAGAAGGATGGATATCGTGCGCGTTGAAATATTCAACTGATATGATCTAATTTCTCTATCGTAATTATTTTCGATTACTATGTCAGTAGCCTGAAGATTGGCTTAAAAGGGTTTTAAAATATCGTAGTTTTTTTTTTGCTTGAGTGCTGTGTATCATATTATGCGCATTATAATTGAATATTTTGAAGTAACTTTGACAGTAATGTGTAATTAAAGGATACACATTAAATGTAAATGTTATTATTTATGAGGATGTATTTAACTTCTTGGGTATGATTAACTAACCCGATGACATTCTTTTCTACAATGTTAAAGGTGTTATCGCTTTAGCTATGATATCCAAGCCGTTATTGATTAAATATTATTATAGAAAAGGGCATATGGACTGATATGTCAGTTGAATAGATTGATGCTACATTTATTTACTTGCTTGTGCGTACCATAATCCTTGCTAACGACATAAAGCTTTACAGGTGTTATTTAGCTTATTATAAATTGTGAGTGATGCATAGATTTTCTCCTCTAATTTCTGCAAACTGCGTAATCCCTATCATTTTTAAAGTAGTTGCTATTGCACAAAACGCATTAAACAACCTTAGTGCGCTCTATTCTTTGACATGCTTTTGCTTCATGGATGCCTGTGCACTTTATGCATTTAAGTAACCTATCTGAAGTAAAACATTGGATGAACTTTCTACTTTAACTAGGTAAACGTAGAATTGTGTTCACTTTTCTGATAAGGCCTTAGCGATATTTAAAGAACTACTTAATGACATTGGTTGCAACAGGATTTGTTGGTTATACATCCATAATCATTCTTGTATTATTTTTTCCATAATTTTGGTTTAATGACTTTGACGCCGGCTATTAATATAGGTGGTAATTACACCACTCTTTATTAATATGAGTTTTTAAAATTAACATTTTGCTATATTTCATCTGAGTGTAAAGAAATGTTAAATTTAAACTTCCATATTATTTGTAATTAAATTTCAGATTATTGCTCAAGCTCCTCGGTCAACAGAATGCCCATGACTGTAGACAAATATTTGAAATATTAGTAGTGATTGCAATATATAGTACATTACAAGTACTATAATTTTTAGCCGATATTTTTAAGTGCAAATTAAATCATTTCTTTTCCATGACAAAAATATTGAAATGTGTAGTAATTTTTATACCTCAATCTTACGACAAATAAAAAAATGCAAACTGAGATAAGTAGATCTATATTTCGACTGTCTTAATGTGTTTATAAATGTATTAATAAAATAAAACGCTGAAATCTATTATTCTTATTTCATTTTTAATTGTACTTCGCTTATTTGTTTAATCTTACAACTTAAAACGACTATTGTACGTCAACATAAAAGATAGAAGCATTCATTTATAATTAATATTATACACTAACTGTATTACCCCAAATACACAACTGAAGGTGTAGTTAGGTTATCGCATAGCAACCGATCGATTATTGCAAGGTTAGATGAGTCTCATCCTAAATTAGAAGCCATTGGAACGCACATTTCTGGGAGATACTGCATTTAAGTTGTATATCACCAGCTTGTACGAGAGCAAGCGGTCTCCCTACAGAAACGGGGGCAAATCTCCGTTCATTTAAGCTTAGTGAACGTCGCCAACTGCATTCTAGCTACGTTCTGAAATGTTCTTAACGTACTCAGGCTGTATATCTTAGACGTTCTAACGCTCGAAATTCTTCAGGGATATCCATTTATATTATAACAGCAACTAAAAGTAGTAAGGCGTATAACACAAAAAGATTACGTTACGACATGCTTCGTTTTAACTATATAGCAACAGATGGATGAAATAAAATATTTGTTGAACTGATAAATTTGATATGATTCATACTTATGAATTTATGTTAAGGATTGTGTTGTTACGAGTCACAATAAATGTTAGACCTTTCGTTCGTATTGATGAGAAATAAAAGGCGCTTCTATATTATTCGTCTAACAAAGAAAAAAACACTTTTATATGATGACAAATAAAACTTTACCATTTTTGTTTCTTATCATTATCATAAATTACGATATACTTTCAAACCACACAAATGCACCAATTTTTAATTTTATTAGTTATTTTAGATAATGTATATCAGGTTTTTAATGTTGACTTATATTTATAATAAAAACTTGATTGCCTTGTCCCTATAAGTTTTATATTACGTGTTATAATGGCATTTATGTTACAGTTCTTAACTCAGAACCATTTCAAGTTTAGTTTGTAGGGCATCTGGAAAGTACTGAACTACAACTGCTACAGTATATTCTAAATATCTACCCTAATAGCTGGGATAAAGGTAATAGTAACATAAAATTATTTTTTATTTACAAAGGTAACAATAGAAATCTCCTTTTACATATGCTTATTGTTCCATATGGTGTTTGTCAATGCTGCCCATAGTCGTGTAGCTTTATTTATTCGGTGTTTTACTTCGCTAACCCTATCTTGATGCACTGCTAGATTTCCTTCTAGGTGCTGGCATGACGTGACTTGTTCGCTTATAGTGTCGCCTATGGCCAATATACAGCGGAATTGGTCTTTTGATAGTACCATAGTCTTTGTTTTGTATACAGATATTTCCATGTTTTATTTTGTAACCATCAAATGGAAATTCTGGTAATAATCTTTGAAATTTATCTTTACTTTCACATATTATTACTGCATAGTCCGCTTTAGCAAAATATTTTTTTTGGTAGTTTTATATCCTTTTCCGGTCGTTTTGATACTATCAATAATTTTATTCATTACAAGACTGAACAGCAGTACACTTAGCGAATTACCCTGTCGCATTTTTTTAGGCACTGGTATGTCTTCTGTCAAGCTGTTTTTAATTAACACCTTTGTCATCGTGTTTGTGTTCAAGTCTTGTATTACCCTAATTATTTCAAGCGAAATATCTTTTTCATTCAAAATGTTAATAATATCTACAAATATAATATGATTGTAAGCTTTGATCAAATTTATAAAATATGTAAATGCAGGTTTGCTAAATTCTATGGCTTTTTCTATGACCTGTCGTAATGTGACTTACCTGCTTTTTTGGAATTTCTGCTGAACTTCATTAATGTGACGCATTTTAGGATTATGTTTCCGATGGTGTGAGTAAACAGTTTCATTATGTAATTTAGTAGCATTATGCCTCTATAGTTATCTGGTCGTTGTTTGTAACCTTTCTTAAATATACCATAAAGATAGTTATGCCCTTTTTCCGTTCGTTCCCAACCTACTATTTTTTGGAACAACATTGGCAATTGGTTACATAGGTATTCATCATCGTATTTAAGCAGTTAATTTAGCATTCGAACTGTTGTAGGCTTATTTCTATTTTTTAGCTTTCTACCAGCCATATATTTAACAATCTCTCTATTCGAGTTGTTGCATTTTCGGCCACCGTGTTCTTTTTAAGGGATATGTTGTTATATATGTCTCCAATGTATTTTACCTATGTATCCTCATTTATAGCAGATATCTGAGAGTATTTGGCTATTTTCTTTTTACTTCTTTTTAGCATTCTTCAAATTTTCCCTTAGGCATCATATAAATCGTGTTCCATATCCGCAGTGAAACTGGGCCAGTAATTGTTTTTCAGTTCTCTAATCTTGTTCACTTTGTTTCTTATTGTTTTCAATTTGTTATACTTTTTTGGTGCTTTATTATTGGTGTATTTTAAATGTGTGTTACGTTTTGTTTAGCTAGGTGTTTCACGTCCGTTGTAAACCATGTTTTTCTTTATGGTCAGCTTCACCGTTCTCTACCTAGAGCTTCCTCTGGGGCATTCTTAATATTATTTATAATTTTCTGCCAGCTCACCTCGACATCATCTTCGGGCTGTATGCTTCTTTCTTCAGCTTTTTTTAATAGTTTTTTAGTGTAGAGACCCTTTTCTGTTTTATCCACCATTGATTCAATGTTGAATTTTCTGTGTAATTGTTTTATGGTTTTTTTCTTGGTTGCATCGGTAATCTTACTCTATCTAAAATCAATCTGTATCCGAAATTTGTATCTGTTGATCTTCGCTTGCGCATGTTGATAATTTGCGAATCATGTATATTATGTATGTATATTACATAGTTTATCGCCGAGGATTGATCTTTGGAGTTAAATCATATTATTTTGTGTTAAGCTATGCGATTAAAAAACGTGCTGTTTATCCGTAGTTTATTTTCTGCGCAGAACTTTATTGGGCTCATTCCGTTTTCATTCAGAATTGGCTCATTAAATCGTTGCTTTATGCCTGGCATCAGTTCTTCCCTCATCCATGTGTTTAGGTTACCCATTATAAAAGCTTTTGAACCTGACGATATCTTGTCTGTTTCTTTTTAAAACTACATATAGAATGCTTTTGTTCCATCTGGTGCGTACACAACTAATCAAGTTAACATTTTCTTTTCCGGTGTTTATGGCAATTTTAAAAATTCTCTCACTAACTAATGAGTGTTTTTTGTATATTAATTATATTTGTTATTTTTAATAAAATCTACGTCGGCTGTTGCTCTTCTATGTTGTGCTCTGCCGCTGTATTTAAGACTATAGCCTTATTTCGCCTTTGTCCCTTCGTTTGGTTTTGGAAACTGCAAATATGTCTATTTTATCTTTATCCGCCTTTAGTATAACTTCTTGGTCCCAGCACGCAATATTTCTTTCCATTTATTTATTTTTGTTTTTCGTGTGTCCAAACTCATTGTATTTGTTCATGCTAGGGTCGTCTCTTTGTCATCAATCGTCTTCTGAAGCGGTTTTCGCCTTTGTTATCAGTTATAGTTTAAATTTTGTTATTATTTCTCAGGCGCATTTATTCATTATAATTATCTCGTTCTTTTCCTAAGTTCCATGCCATTACGGCGGTCATCATATTTGGACCTATGAGCGTTATTTAGTTTTACCCGAAACAAGCCATTAGACTCGTTTGGGAACCCTTTACCTTTTTCCGAGCTTGGAACTAGCCATGGCAGAGTTATGATCCACTTAAGAAATGCAATTAATTGTATATTATATAATAAATAAGGAACGCCTTTTAAAGTTAAAAAATAAACACTTTTTTTTATTTAAAACTTAGTTGCGTAACTACGAATGGTGGCCGTATTATAAACTAGCATTTAATTATTTTTCGTTTTATTCAATTGAATAATAGAATTTACAAGTATAAAAAACTTACCGCGCAAAAAAATTACAAAGTTGTTATTGTCCTATTCTATTTATATGGAACATTATAACGTAATTCAGATAAATTGCTAAATATTTCTTAATAGTCCGACTTAGATTTCTTTACAACAGAAAAAAGGTGGTTAGGAAAATAAATTCTTAATTATTTTTAGTATAACAATTAAATTTAGAACAATATTGTTTACTGAATATGAGATCAGAGAGCAGTTTTAAGAGCACTAGCTATCAGATAGCTAATTGAAACGCAAAGTAATTACAATCTTAAGTAAATTTATTTTGTAAATAGAAAATATGTATATATTACAAGCATAAAGAAAAGGGTAAACAGAAGCTATTTGTTGAATAAGTCTAATTGCTCCTTGTCTGAAATAAATTTTAGAAGCTGGTGCAAATAAAGAACAGCAGTTACAACAATAGAAACTGTTTGAGTGGTGTTATTATTAAGGATTGCCCGTAAACACTACAGCAGTGAACGGAGAAATCTTTTATTTTATCACCAATATTATAAAATTATAGTCTGAGATAAATTTAATTTAGTTTAATGTAGCAATATATTGATATAATGCTTAATATAATTGGAGAAATAAAAATACTTATTTTTAAAATAATTATTTAATCATCCATTTTAATATATTTCAGTACTGTTTCTTATTTTTAAAAATTCTGCTGCTAAATATATAAATAAAACGGTTTATAAAATAACAAAATATAATTTCCTAAATATGCCTGTTTTCTTAATAGCATTTGATAATCACGGCCATCGCTTTATAAAGAGAGTAGCCGTAGTCATTATATTTTGTAATAGTACTGTCAGAGTAGTTCACATCTCTCATTGCTTAATGCAATAAATCTAATATTAACATCACTTAAAAAATTAACAAACATTAAAGAAGTAATCAAAAAATGATATCGATTTATTTTTATATAATGTTTATGAATAACGATGAGTATAGAAGTTTGTGTGATGAATTTTTTAATTGTCTCTTTATTCACTTTTTAAAAACACACAATGGATAACATACTTGAAGTATATAATAAAATAACAGCTTGGCCAGTGCATAGAAGTGCTGCAAGACTTTTGCCTTAGCACCCTAAAACGGAAATCAACTTTAAGGTGATTAGTCGTCAATGTCAATTACACGTACTGCTGGATACTGTCGCCAGGATAGCCAAAGTAAATATTGACATAATTTTAACATAATTTATATTTCATTTATAATAAATTATCTTTTTGAAATGCCAAAACATTTATAGACAATTAAATCTTTAAAAGTTGGAAACTACTCTCGTTCTCTTACTGCTTTCATCGTCTGTATAATTACGATTGTAGCTTCTTATTGGAAGCATAATGAATTCACACCAATACAAAAAAAATAGATTTAGAAGTTTATATTTTTAATTTTAAGTACTGCACATTTACAATCTGTCGGACATCAACAATAAGTAAATAGTTTGGCTAATAGACATGCAATATCCTGTAAGAATAAAATTCATTGACTTCATTCTTGCTTAGTAAGATCAAACTGCGTCGGTAATGAAGAGGTCACAGATTTCAGTGTTTACTGAAATTGTTTCTCTAACAATAAGTCTAATTGATAGTATCTTTTTAAACGTTGAATACACTCTTTCAAGCAAATTTGCTGCTAAGGTATTGGGGTAAACATTAAGTTTTCTTAAATAGATTGCACTAGCTCTGCAAATTTCCTCGTGTACGGTTGGGAGAGGAAGATCCTGTTGAAGAGCCCAATTGGAAACATAACGTGGAGCGTTAGCTATCGTCCTTATGACTTTATTTTGAAAGCATTGAAGGATTTTCAAGTTGGATTGTTATATCGATTTCATGATCGTTTTATGTAATAACAGTTTATTTTCTAGGGATAAGGAAAAAGTTCTTCTAATTAACCAATACATTTGTCGTAATTTGAGCCTTATTTTGTCTGTCCAGGTAAATTCCCAAGTATTTGACGTTATCCTGTTGTTGAATAAGTTCTCCATTAAGCGTCACTGATGGGCAAATTTCTGTCCGTAGTGTGAAGGTTGTTTGTACGGATTTTGTTTCGTTATCCTGTATACGCCATAGCTGTAACCAGGTATTTATTTTATTAAGGAAGTTTTGGAGGTATTTAAAAGCTACAAGAGGGTCTGAGTGTGATGCTAGCACTGCTGTATCATTGGAGTAAGTGGTATTTGAGGGGTTGTGGGCAGATCTGCCGTATATATAAGATAGAGAACCGGTCCTAATATAATGTCCTGTGGCACTCATGAGTATATTGGATAGAGGTTAGTCAATACTTCCTGTAATTTCCTTTAAAAATGTCGTCCTTCTAGGTATGACCGGATAAGTTTATACATTTGTGGAACATCCCTTTTAATTTTATATATTAGTGCCGTGTGCCCACCTTATCAAAGGCTTGTCTAATGTCGAAGAATACAGCAGTGCGGTGTCTTTTAAGTTTTAAGACGTGGTTTATTTTGTCACTGTTTTTGACGCCAAACCAATGTTGTGGGAGTATATTCCTGTCTGCAATCATGGTTTTGTATTTTTTGTAGAAGCAGTTTTTTAAGTAATTTAGGAACTATAGATAGCAGGCTAATTGGTCGGTAAGAGGTAATGTCCTCTAGGCTCTGGGATCATTATTATTTGCGAAACTTTCCATTATTCGGGAAATATTTTAAGTTGTGAAAATGCACTGAATATATGGTATGTGGATTTAATTTAATTTTTTGTAGATGTCTTTATTATTATTTTTTCGCTGAAGTTCTACAAAGAAGAGGGGTAGCGAAAGTTTTGTAATTCTGTGTTTTATGTTATGAATGTTTAATACTTGATGTCCGTGGTTTGTAATTTCTGCCGCTAGTTCTTTGAGGTCGGTTGAGGGGTACATGCCTTGCAGTACCACTTTATATTTTTTATCGGTTTCATTTTGAAACGAGTAGAACTCTGTATGTTTGTCTTTTAATATTTTAACAATGGTGTTGTAATGTTCGGATTTATAGAGCTGTATTTCGATTTGCGTGTTTCCTATCAGTTTGAGTATGTATTGATCTTTGACTTTTCTAACATGTCGATAAGGGGTTTGTTGTTATTAACCTCGTAAACAAATTTTGGTGGTTGTTGTACTTCTTCCGTGCTTATATTTTTGATACGCTCTTCTGCGAGAGGCTGATATTGGTTTTTCTGGTTTCTGTAACATTTAACCAGGAATTGTGTGTTTTTATTTGTTTCGAATGTCGATGTGTGTCAGTATCAGAGTGTTTTGTCTTTTTTGGGTTTGGTGTTTGTCATAAATCGTCATTCTTTGTTTGCATTAGAGTTTTGCTAAATGTTGAATTCTGTTTTGCGATAAATAGTTTGGGAAATAATGCGGTATTACTTGAACTTGTGGCTGCGGTTGCGATTGTGAGACTAATTATGGCTGCTGTAATTGCTGTATCGGTAAGTTTTGTTGAAATGTGCCTTGATTGATTTTTGTGTACTGATACCCGTAATTTGGCACGCCTAGCATGGCGACCTTATTTTCGTGAAATACTATTAAATGTATATAAAATTTATAGCTGACCTTTTATCTGCTATGACACGTTTGCTTTATTCGTATCGTATGGTGAAGAAACACACAACTTTACGATGATAAAGTCAAACGTGAACTCAGAAGTTCATACATTACTGATCTACTAAGTGACCACCACGTGTCAGATAAAAAACTATGCTATTAGATTAAGAAGTACTCGTGCAATGTGCTATTTTAGTGTGGTAAGGATTATTCAACAAGCGACATAAATATCATTAATTGAATTTAAAAAAAACTTTTCAAAATTTGATCATTTTGATCTATTTCTAAACGCTGTTAATTTTTTTTGAATATTCCTTCTAACTAAATGTCTATTAAATACACAAATAATACATACTGGAGAGGCAGGCGTGTAAATAGCCGCTCTCGTGGATGCGGTGTGGATACGATACCGATGCGGCTCGTAAGGACCAAAAAATGGAGAGGCAGGCGTGTAAATAGCCGCTCTCGTGGTGCGGTGTGGAAACGTAGTACGGCCCGTAGTGGAAGGTCAGCCGATAAGGCCAATATCGTCCCTTAAACGGCCGTCGCGTTAGCGGATGGGGGCGGCTACCGATATCAACCAATGAATTGACAAATCGCTCACCTGAATCGGCTTCGGCTTCGGCTTCGTCGGCGATTCCAAGGTGGCCACCTCTGCGTTGCGGATCTGGTATCTGCGGGATGTTGAGACACGACCAAATTGGCCGAGCTGCGATGCGTGAATGTATGCGGGGATGCGAATATGAATTTATGCGGACTAAGACACGACCGAACTGGCCGCGCTGCGGGGCGTGAATATGAATGTATGCGGGGATGCGAATATGAATTTATGCGGACTAAGACACGACCGAACTGGCCGCGCTGCGGGGCATGAATGCTTGCGGGGCAAAAGCCCATGCCGTTATTGTGCGACGGCAAAACGTAGCTGATATCAAAAGGTCCGCATGCCGCCGCGATATAAAGCGGTTCAAGGCGAAAAGGCCGCCACACCACATACCACTTAAACAAAGTCCATTCGAAGGTATTACTATATTAAATTTTATAAAATAAAAAATTCAATTTAATCTTATTTAGTTTAATAGTTTAATAAAGTATATATAGTACTGCATACGTAAATTAAATATAGGTTATTTTTATCCAAATGTATTGCTTATGTGTCTTGTTTTTGTTGGTTCCAGCGAGAGCATAAATGCGTAATTTTCCAATATTTATAAAATTATTCCACAAAAAAGTTTTCTTTTAACAATTTTTCTTCTAAATGGCACATTGTTAAATACTTCTTTATATAATATTAACAAATAATATGCATTTTTCGAACTATTATAAACTATCGTCGTTGCATACGATTATGATGATTTATAAGTAGATAAAGTATTTTGTAATTTTCTTAATTTTTGTGTATATATTACACATCTAGGCTTTGTGACTAAAATGTTCCAAGTCAATCATATAAGCATATAACAAATGCATATCTCTATATTACGTTCGTAATAAAACTCGAGTGCGCTAGACGGAACAGCACATCGCATGGGGATCACCTAACTGCTTGTGCGGCAATTTCTGCTGACGGGAAAACGCGGTTTAGATACTATAAAATTCCGTTGATATCAAGTCACGCGTCATAATGCTTATCTCGTCCGTAATGGCCTTCGCAGTGAGATATCGACGTGCAGCTATGGCAAAGCGAAAATAATTCGCTCAATCGCTGCACGTGTTTACTGTGGAGCTCTTGTACCTGCAAATGCAGATACAAAGTTGCGATTCTGAGGCATTAATCCTGCAGGGATGAGAATTTATCATCTGGCATGGAACGCGATACGAGCCTGAGCTTGTCGATTTAACAAGTTTGTTTTTGCTGATACTGCCACCGCTTGCTCTATGTGCCACTTTATCCGTATGAAATGTTAAACTGCCTGCTCGATTGCAGATCTTGAAATATGCGAAGGCGAGCGACAGGCGTCGCTCTTAGCCGTATTCGCTGGAGGATAACGTTTATTCTCCTAATTAAAGCGATTGTGTGATTGTCTCTTTGTGGTGAGATAACCTCTACGTGAGTCATCGTGCCGTAAATAAGATTTAGGGTGTCTGGTTCGCCGCAGTGTGAAGGGCAAGGTTTTAAAAGATATCAAGTTAATTTTCCCTATGACCGCGCGTCGCTGGCGACTAATCTGATAAGAGAACGTAGGGGCAAGGGGATTATTCGTCTTCAATATGGCAGATGGGGCGCTTTCAGTAACTAGCTTCCCTCTGCTGCATTAGATACAAACTAGAAGTACAAAATATCACAAATGTTTTGTTGTTTACGTAAGATCCACAAATAAAGTACTAAAAATATACAATTGCAAATTTTTAAGAAACCAACAATAATTAAAAAATAAGTAATTTATACATACATTGCGAAAGATATTCTCAATCAGGAGAACAATTATGTTTAAACAATACATAATATACCGTATTACTATAAAAGGCTAATTAGGTTTTAACAAGATATGTTTTATAAAGTGTTAAAGATATATTAAATGAAAAGGAAGGGGAAATGCCAATGTTAAAATGCAAGCTTATAAACTTCGTTTATGTGAAGAGTTTATCGATTACTTCAGTGCAACGTGCATTTAGAAGACAATATGAAAAATAAGCACCAGATCGCTGTAACATTTTGCAATTATATTGCCAATGGAAGTAAACATGGCTCCGTAGATAAACGTAAAATCACTAGAAGATCAGGCGTTTTTGACGACACAGTGGAGGGGCCGTTAGTGAGTAGCCTATAACATTCTACTAGAAGAATAAATCGCAAATTTGTTATTTTGCAGCAAACTGTATTGAAGATTAGTACAACCATTGCGTTTCAAACAGTGCCTTCTACAAATGATGCAAATTTTACTGCTTCTACTGCAACCAGCTTTTGTATGGTAATGCAGTAAACAATTGCTAACCGTCTAGTGTTCGGTGGCAAGGCAACATTTCATGTAACTAAAAGAATCAATCGTCATTATCTTGGACTATTGGGACCAACAAATTCTTACGCCGTTATGGAACATAAAAGGTATTCGCCAAAACTTAGTATCTTGTGCAATTTCCAAAATAAAAGTGTAGAGACCCTTTTTCTTTACCAAAAGAAACTGTGACGGCTACGACATATATAGATATGTTTCAGTTATAGCTGTTTTCGCAATTGACAGGATTTCAATAACTTTATATTCCAACAAGATGAGGTTCTACTTCGTTAGTATCGTAAAGTACGTGATTATCTAAATGAGGAATTTTCTAACTACTGGATTGGACGATGTGCTAGAGAGGATTTGGTATTGTTTGGCTGGCCCTGTGGGTCTCCTGGTCTTCCGGTTTAGAATTTTTTTCTTTAGAATGCATTAAAAATCTGGTTTATATACTATGAATACCAACAACATTGGATGAACTTTGAGATCGCCTTACTGCTGCTGTAAGGAGCATCAACGGAGAATACTATGCATGGATAGAACTGGACTACAGTTTTAACGTGTGCCATGTGTGAATAAATTCTTGAGCATTTTTCCTTCTTGTTAAAGTATTATTTAATATTATATCTGTTATAGTTTGTAAAACGTATATTTTTAAAAACGCATTGATTCTTTTCAGTAATCCTCTAGTATGTATTATATTTTTAATATTAAAAATGTTTCTTTTTTCCGTTTTCATTTTTCAATGCTGAATTGTACTGCAGTATATTCTTTAAATTGTCAAATTGCTGTAATATGTTACACCGTATATTTATACGTACTCTATTTGTGTTCGTACAATATCAACTCATAATCAGATAATTCCCCAGTTTTTAATTGTTCTATATTTATAGTTGTGTCCAGAAAATGTTTAAAACACACGATATCGAGTTTTTTAAAACTTCAAAGAACTTTTATTAACATTGTTTTTTTATTAATATTTAATTTTAAAATTCAAATTTACGGGAACGTTACAAAATTATATTTTTTTATATATAATGCATAAGCTTTAAATCGTAATGTATTGTATGTATAGATGTTGTTGATGGTAACGTGGTACCTTCCTTATATTTATATTTAAAAGCAATGTATATAAATTATTAAAAAATATATAATTTTTTTAAACACAACCCAAACAAAAATTCTTATGAAATGAATTTGACGTTATTTATCCGAGCAACTTACAAAAATAATGCTATAATGTTGTAAATGTTGTAAAGTGGTAAAATTGTATACAGCACAGAATATGCGAAAAATAAGTATTATCTCTCTTTTGAACAATATATCGAAAATTTTAACTGTGTAATAATGATAATAAAAAATAATTAAGAAAAAACAAGAAAAGCTTTGCCATCAAATTTATTAAGAGCAAAGATCTTGCTAATTTTACTACAAAATAAAATTTGGTAATGGTTTTCCTTTATGAAGACTTGTTAGAGCGCACTAAGGCATCGTATGACATACTTAGTGCTATTAATTTTTTTAAACAAATTAGTTATTTTATTATATAGATATTATATTAACAGCACCAAGCCTACGTCATGCGCCTACTTAAATTTTTGTTGACATGTCATACAGATACCACTAAAAATATCACGTTACAACGTCTTTTATACTAACTACCTTGACTGAACAACCCAAGATGGCTTACCCTTGATTGTTAATAATACAGTTTTCCATTACAAAACCCAAGACTACTAAATAAAAATAATTAAGAGTGCAAGCATACTAGTTTACACTCTCCCATGTCCGCTTAGTTGTAACAGCATACAGTTTTCCAAAGCACGCTATTTCAAATGATGAATATGAGGATTTCTTCAGGTTTTGAATAGCAAAAAACACAATCTAGGGCTCAAGCCTAATTAATCCAAAAGGACGTAATCTCCCAAGAGCAATACATAAAAAGAACTACAACTATCTATCGACTGGAGAACCTACCTAATGGCCTAGCGATCTACACAAACTTCCAGACTATTTGGACTCTGTAGTTACCAAGGGTATAGCAAATACCTACACTGAAGCAGAATTAAACTAAGACCTTTTTACTAATCACTTTCCCGTCATTATTGTCATAAATACAACTACGTAAAATCAATGCGGGAGTACCGCAGGGATCCGTACTGAGTCCCTTGTTATTCAATATTTTCATGCACGATTCTCCTACAACACCAAACTCTGACATCGCAATGTATGCCGACGATACAGCAATCATAACTCAAGACTACGATATTAACCTATCCGCAAACAATCTGCAAAAAAGTTTGAATCATCTTAACTCATGGTTTAACAAATGGTTTATACGAATTAATCCCAGCAAATGTGATGCCAAAATCTTTACCTTGCGTCACCCACAAGGCCACCTAACATCGTAATCAAGAATGTACCTATCCCTTGGAATCCGAAAAATCGCACGATGGAATTTCTAGGAGTCTTTCTCGACCGTAGATTAACATGGAGTTTCCACACCAATAAAAAACTGACTGAATCATACGCAAGACTGGCCATGCTCTATCCCATCATCAACAAGAAGTCAACATTGAAAATAAAATGTGGGGTTCTCATCTACACGACCATCATTCGACCAATTTTTACATATGGATGCAGTGTCTGGTGCGCGACATCAAAAACTAATCTTCGCAACCTCCAAGTATTACAAAATAAAATTATCCGTATAATAACAAATGCACAGTGGTACGTAAGAAATTCGCAGCTCCACCGAGAAACAGGAATCCTGACAGTGGAAGAATACATAAAGAAAACAGCCCAAAAATTTTATGATAACATAAATCAATGCAGTGGTGCGGTTCACTACAACTTGGGCACTAAAAACTTACACACCAGACTTAAAAGGAAGTTACCTATTGATGTCCTAAATAGTGAGAATAACTAATTTAATTGTCAAAATCACAATGAACTATCTATTTTAGTGATATAAATGTTAAAAATCTTTTAACTTTGCCATGTAATAGCAAATGTAATGCTGATCTGTCATAACCCCAATTAAATAAAATACAACTACAATCACCAAAAACATACCTGGACGAAAACCTCAGTTTAGCTATTAGAATTAAAAATAGTCAAGATCTTGATGCTGCCACACAATACTTGACCACCATACTCTGCATGGCAAGCTACTACTACTCCTACGAAGAAAACTCCTGAAGTAACTGACATTCCCCACTACATACAAGATCTCATTGTAGAGAAAAGTAGAGCTTAGAAAAAATAGGAAAGACAAGATTCATGCAAGTTAAAGCTTTAAAAATTATATTTCACAACTATCTATTTTTGATGATACAATATAGAAGGCAACAAAAAAATTCAAAAGGCCAGTATTTAAGAATCGCACCAATTGGAAAACCCGATAACAGCTGGGCTAGAACAGATAAGGAAAGATTAGAATATGGCCTATATGTTGCCAATGTATCCCTACCTCAAACTTTTTAAGAACATAACGATGACACTGCAATCAAAATATTATATTGGACGTTTCGGTTCAGCTACGCCTACCACTCGCATCGTTCTCTATAGCTAAAGTTCGTCACAAAATTCAACACACAAATCGCCAAAAAGTCCCAGATTATGATCTGATAGCAGGAGAAATTTTGAAACACCTTTAACGCAAGGCGCTAGTGCTTTTTACCACCATCTATAGTAGTATTCTAAGACTCACCTATTTTCCAATTCAATGAAAGTTTGCTTAGATCGTCATTATTGCTAAACCTGGAAAATCTCTCAACCAACCGACATCCTACAGTCCAATAAGCCTCCTTGTGTCTTGAAGAAAAAAGTCTGTGCAACAGCGTTTCTGGCCTTCGATAAGATCTTGCTTAAAGAATTGTTACACAAGATCAAACTCTACTTTTGAAGTCAGATCTATGTACTATTAAAATTGTATTTCGACAAACGGTTTTTCTAAGGATTAACCACGAGCTATCAGACTACTATCAAATTGCATTCGGAGTTTCGCAAGGCAGCGTGCTGGGACTACTCCTCTACTTGATCGACTCCTCCAACTTGCCAACCACTGACACACATTATAATCATTACATTCATAGATAATATGGCTATTTTAGCAGCTAGCAAAAGACCACAAACTGCAGCAGAACACCTACAACAACACCTTGATCTACTACGAGATTGGACTAGCAAATGGACGATAACAATCAACAGTGAAAAATACAAGCAAATCACCTTCACCAACCAATGAACAATCTGTCCGCAAACTGCATTAAACAATACCCCGCTGTCGGTAAAACTAGAAATAAAAACCTTGGATTATACCTTAATAAAAAGCTCACCTGGAGCACCCACATCAAAGCGAAAACCAAACAGCTCGACATAAAAATTAAGAAAAAATAATGTACTTGCTACCTAGATCTCGCTCATTACTCTATTTATCTAATAAGCTGTTCCTATACAAAGTAATGCTGAAACCCATATGGATATATGGAATTCAACTATGGGGTTGCACCAAAGCCTTTCACAGCAAAATATTGTAGAGGTTCCAGTCCAAGGTCCTTCAAATGTTAGCAAATGCACTATGGTATATAAGACCGACCTGAAAATCCCACATGTTGCCAGTAAAATACAGAGATTTGCAAGCGCATACACCCATGAGCTAGCAGGACATTAAAATGACCTTATAGAGCATCTACCAATCGTATGCAGGCTTCAGCGAAGTTCTAACCCATCATATTCAACACTGATCTGATATTATCCGGGAGAATGAATCTGGTTAAACCTTCCTACATGTTATGTAAACCATTATATAATTTACTTATTACTCACCTACTCTGAGTAGATTATAAATATGCAACTAAGTATTTTTTTTTCAAGATTTTACTTTATTTTACTTATCTGCAGTACATCCATGTCACTTTATTTTTACAAGGAATATTTTCTAATTTTATGTACATTTTTATACATGTATATACAAATTTTTATTTTTTTAAGTTTGCATTAAATACGATGTTGTGCAAAATCATAAGCAATTAAACCAAAATTAATTTGAGAAAAATGTTGTCCTTTAATTTTTTGTCACAAAAAGTGTTTTAAGCAACGAACTATACACGAAAAATTATACAATACTTTATTTTGTAACGCAGATAATGTAAATTTAATGGTACATATGTCAGTTTGCTGTTAGCAACTATCATTTGTATCAATTACAGTTATATATTTTGAACATTATAAGTATTAGTATCGTTATTACTATTATTCGTAATAACTTAGAAGAAAATTACTGAAATATATTATTCCTAAGATGCACTTCCATAAGTCCATATAGTTTATAGAATTGATTGGTCCACTGCTTCCTATCAGCAAATAATTTGATTTCTATTTTATATTAATTTTAACAGGCAAAGCTAAATACAAAAGACTAAGTAAGGTATAATATTTTAGAGAATTTTATCATAACATCAACATTATAACCCTGCAACTAAAACACATTAATTCCGATAAACACGCTTGCTTCAAACAGTTATCTTAGCAAACTTAACCTAAATAAAAGCATTGCGAGGTAAAATATTCTGTTATCAGAACTTAGTGACCAATTCCTTTGCGTTTAGCAAAAATGATAGAGTGCTCTAAAAAGAATCAGTAAAAAGTAACTCACAATTTAAAACCTATTTAGGTAACTTATCTATAAACCATTGCAGTATATACCTACTTATTTGGTTAGATAGAAATAATAATTGACGAAATCCTTAAAAATTATACAATACAGCTTTATAAAAGTCTTAAATCATAATAAAACTGGTACAAGAATATCTTATAAAGAAATATTTCATAAAGTATTTAATAAATGAATTTTACACAATCTTATGGAATTCTAGTAATTTTTAAAGAATATTGTTAACATGTCAGTATAATATACTGTTAACATACTTTTTTTGTCGTGTTTAGATATTTCTCTTTTATTTTACAAGCACTTCTTATTATTACCTAAAATAGGCTGTAATTTTTGCTTAAAGCAAAGAGTTTTTTAGTTTATCGTCCGTTCTTTAACTGAACAGATGATGTGAAAACTTTTCATTGTAAATATGATAAATATTTAATAAGTACAAAAACATAAAATTATGGGAGACAAGTTTTCTTATTTTATTTTATTTATTGAAAAGATTCTTAAAATAACATAACTAATATAACAGCAACTCAATGCGTTTATAGCAAAAAATTAAAATGATAACTAAACCTAGGGCGTTGAAAGCCGATTATTATAGCTGGCGCATACCTCAAATTTCCTCGTTCGTATAGCAGCCGAAGCTAACTTTCCTGGAACAAGTTGCGTCAAATAATTTGAGGCGCAGCGGACTTCGACTTGCCAGAGCGTTAGGGTTTCGTGCAGAGCAAAACCCATTATAAACTCATCAGGCGCCCGGTACTACATCTAAATGGTTTCCGGACGATCCCTGTAAAATAAAACCGCTTTATTATAATTTGAGACAACAGGCTAATTTATACGCTGCCGCTGTATTATTTATATTCTTGGGAAGCCCGAGCAAATTTGCCGGGAGTTTTATATAGGGTACGGTGTTTGCGTAGACCCGAACTTTTAAGTATTGAACATCTAAAGGGACGGTAGTGTTTGCTCTGCGCTCATTTCATCGAAGAGATGAATGTCCGCCTCGATCAGGGTGGTATTATAAGCGGGACGGGATAACAAGCCTAGTACTTGGTGGAAGATGATCAGAGAGCGGGTGCTGCTTTATAGTTTAATATTTACTTCAAAAGTATCCTACATAGAATTTTAGAAAGTAAAATTTGTAGACGACATTGTATTTCTAACACTAAATTACAAACAATGAATAATAAGCAACTAAGAGTAATAAAATAATTTAAGTAACAAGAGGAACAAAACTAAAATAAAATATGTTAATTTTAAATGTAACAAAGAATGAAATATAAGAATTATAAATTTTAAGATAAGCGCTACGATAAATGTTGGAAGTCGGATTTAAAAATGTGTAAAGGAATAAATGTGCTAGTACTAGAAAATAAGAGAAGGTAAAGAATAAATGTAAACCAACGTTGCCTATACAAAGAGGTCACATTTACAGATTTAATTTATTTATAAATAGAATCTCACATAACTAATCAAACTTTTTAAATCTCAAATGCTTTCATATTATCTACTTTTTAAATGTTAACAGAGTACATTTTTCTAGTAATATTTAATCGTCTATGTGCAACAAAACGTAAAACTATCGTCTTTCATAGAAAGCCACGTAGATTTATTCATAGTAATTGATTATTAGTGTATTCGGATTAAACTTATAAACACAATAATATATTTACGCTGGGCGAAATTATAATCTTACTATCTAAAGCGGTACAAAATAGCGCTATAATGGCTTTAGGTTATAGAAGCAAAACATATTTTTTATTCTAATCTCTTATAACTTTTGAATTATGATAAGAGAATATGTGCATCAATGTTTTTATAAAAGGATATCATTACTTCCAGCATTTTTTTAAATCGATTTATTAACTAATTGTAATCTGTGTATGTAGATAAAATAAGCAATACAGATAAATGCCAGGAAGTGTCATGAATAGATATGAGAGACAGGATCGTCCAACCCTAACTCCAAGATTTCTTACATATTATTAACAAGAATTGCTAAATTAAACTATTACAGCTATGCAAATCCATAAGGCAAGTCAAGTGGCTTAATTCTACTCAGTCTTTGAATATTAGCACTATTATATAGAAGATTTACAGCGTGATAATTAGGATGGAATTCTAATTTATGTAAATAACTTGCACTTTGTTTCACTTTTAAGTCATTCAGAATGTCAACATTTCTTAGAAAATGCGGAGCATCACACATAGCGCGTAACGCTTTGGACTGGAAACGTTCAAGTATTTGTATATAGGTATTGGCCGCTGCACCCCAGAGTTGTAGTCCATAGGTTCAGATGGGCTTGAATACTAATTATATACGAGGAGCTTGTTACGAAGAGATAATTTAGAATTTCTTCCTAGGAGCCAATAGTGTTTGCTAAATTTCAAGCCAAGTTGCTTGCGTTTTTTCCATATGTGTTCTTTCCATGTGAGGCCGCTGTCAAGATGTAAACCTAAGTATTTCACCTCTGTTACTTGTGGTAATGGTGCATTGGTTATGAAGACTTGAGGTACGTTACCTGTACATTTTGTAAACGTGATATGGTGTGATTTACTTTCATTTATTTTAACCCTCCACCTTTTAGTCCACATCTCTATCTGATTTAAATTTTTTTGTAAGATTTCTGCAGCTTTCGTGGGATATTTGTGCTTAACCATGATCGCTTTGTTGTCGGCAAAGGTAGCTGTGAAAGATTGGTTATTGGTAGGTAGATCAGCGGTGAAGAGCAGCTACAGGAGCGGCCCCAGCACGCTGCCCTGTGGAACGCCAGAAAAGATATGATGGAGTTCAGTTAGTTGCTGTTGATATTTCACTAGATAAGATTTTAGAACAATATAATATGGGTATGGCAACGAAGATTTTAGTTTGAAAAGAAGACCGTCGTGCCAAACTTTGTCAAAAGCTTGACTATCATCAAGGAATGCTGCGGTGCAATACTCCTTTTCTTCAAAAGATTGATTTATAAAATCTACCACTCGGTGGACTTGATGTATGGTCGAATGCTGCTCTTTAAACCCAAACTGATGGTCTGTAATAAGATAAGAATTCCTCTAGATTAGGTGTAATCCTTTTGAGTAGAAGCTGCTCTAGTAGTTTGCCAAGTATGGGTAAAAGGCTGATAGGACTATAGGAGCTGACTTCATTTGGTGCTTTGCCAGGTTTTAGAACTAGGATTACTTAGGCAACCTTCCAGGGAGCTGGGAAATAGCCCAGTCTTAACACAGCGTTGTATATTGTTGCTAGCATAACTAGGCCTTTACGCGGAAGTTTCTTAATAAGTTGTCCTGTAATTAAGTCAAAGCCAGGAGCCTTTTTTGGATAAATATTAGATTGAATCATAGTTTTGACTGCCCTTGACTGTAAAAATATCTCGTAGCGGAGACATCTGATATGAAGCTTGTAGAGCTTTCTTAAACACTAGATCTGCTTCAGGAGTACTTGACGACGGTAACGGTTTGAATACTTCCACTAAATGTTGCGCAAAAGCGTTTGCCTTTTCTGAGTCACTGCGTGCCCAACCTCCATCTTCTTTACGTATAGGGGGGACAGGAAGTCTTTGATGTTTTATTCTCTTGGTCGCTCTCCATAATGAGTAGTTCGTATCATCTGTAGCTGTAATGCTTTCAAGATACTCTTGGAAGCATTTGTTTTTAAGGTTGCTGATTAGGCTTTTTAGTTTTCTACAGGCTTGATTATATCGCGTTTTGTAAGAAGAATACCTTTACCAGATTTTCCGAAGGCGTCTCTTCTCGGATATTTTCTTTTTAACGGATATTGGACAGCATTCTTGTATACTTTTAGTTGGAATAACAGGTGTGAAGTTTAAAACGGTGGCTTCTAAGTCTTCGACGGTTTTTAATGGGATTCTCATGTTTAGTTAATCGCCCACTAGGCTTCTGATCTGTGACCAGTCTGTTCTGTTGTTGAATAGATTAACTGGCTTCTCTTCTTCTATGATTGTAGCACTCACAGTGGCTATAACAGGAGTATGGTCAGAGGATAAGTCCAAACATGAACAGATGGCTAGATATCCCGAAGCGATATCTTTTGTAACAAAAAAGTCCAGCAAATCCGGTAGTTTGCAAAGGTCAGTCTGTAGGTTCATATGTAGATAAATGGTTCAATTTCAGTTCTTGGATGACCTGATACAAAGCTCTGACCCTGCCTGGGAGAAAAAAGCGAAAACCCTAGTATTTTTGGCGTTGAAGTCTCCCCCAGCCATAAATCTGCTACCGAGTGACCGAAAGTATAAAATGACACCTTCCTTATTGACAGGATAATTTGGGAGACAATAAACTGCAGACAAAATAAGTAGACCATGCCAGTTAATAATCTCTAGAGTTGTTCCTTGTAGATAGTTTTCTTTAAAGTGAGGTAGCTTATGATGTTTGATATGTTCCTTAATTATTATGGCAGTGCCACCTTTCGCATGTGTTTCGGCATTTGGATGATTAGCAGAATACACTGTATAGTTTGGTATCTTAAAATGACTCCTGCTGGAGAAGTGAGGTTCAGATATTAATAAGATATCAATGTTGTTGTGTATCAGAAATGTAGTAATCTCTTGTTTGTGATTATGGAGACCATTGGCATTCCAAAGGGCTATCTTATACATAAGAGCCATTTTTGTTTTTAGACATTTCTTCTCTCTAAATCTGATTTCAGTTGTTAAGTTATTAATGGTTTGTTGTTGGGCATTAATGGTTTGCTGCATCGATACTATTATAGAGGTTAAGACTCCTATTTGTTGTCCGGGTACATGGTTGTTTGTATACGGAGATTGAGGCATTTGGGATGTAAGTTGGTTTTGAGATGGCTGAGGAGATACGTAGGTAGGTTGGTTTTGGCTGTGGTTAAGTTTTGATGTGTAGGAACTTTATTTTTTAAAATATTTACCCTCTATGTGTGGAGTGGGTTGCTGTTGATTGAATGTGGGATAATTTGACTTAGCTTGATTGGGGAATCGTCTATTCCGTATATCCACATAAACTTTGCAACCTTTATATTTGGCGGGGTGTGCGCCTCCGCACAAAACGCATTTTGCTGATTTATCATCAAGACGATTTTTCGAGTACTTCCGATAGTGATGGAGATCTGCGCATTTTACACAGCGGGGGTTGGGGGGGGGGTCTGGTGCATCTGTTTCTGTTGTGTCCATAGCACTAGCAGTTCTTGCACTGTGGAATCTGATGTTTTCTTATTGGCTCTTTAAAAACTACGATAGCATTTTCAATATTTTTAATATTAAATATTTCTTTATTGCTTGGACTACGTTTAAAATCGTTAGTAATGTTTACTACTTCATGGCCTTATGTGGCAAGAGATTTTTTCATAAGGTTTACTTCTGTGGAATGATGCATGTGTTTTAAGACAACTTTTTTCTTCTTCCAGCTGTAAGTGTGTCTTGCAACATTGTGTTTATCTAATACATCCCTAATTTTTTTGTAGTTATCTACGCTTTTTAGTTGTAACTTAACTTTATTGCCTTGGATTAATTGATAGTAGTAATCTTTTTTTTAATGTGGGAGTTGATTAAGTTTAGCAAGGGTTGAATTGCTGTGACGTAATGAAGAATCAAAGGAGATACTTCCGGGGTGTTTTTTTTTGAATAAATAATTTAAGGGGTACCACCACTTTAGCGACCGAAAAAAGGCCTAACTTTAACAATTTATTTTGGGATAATGGGAAAAGGAATAGGATTTCTTTTTAGAGGGCTTATTAAACATGTATTGAAGTGTGAAAAAAATTATATTTATTATTATTTCAATACCAAATGGCGGCGATATAGGTAATTTTCTATATCGCCTTTTTTAAACTCCTTCACGGGAGGACGGGTTTCTCGGAAAATTGAAGACCTAGGACAAAAAACGAAAAATTTTCTTACTCTACATACTATTGGATAGAGACGTACGTAGGGGTTTTTTAAATCGATTTTTGAGGAAATGGCGTAATTATGAAAAAAAGTCGATTTTTTTCAAAAAAAAAAATCAGCAGTAAATTATTTATAAAAAAAATTATCATCGAATCAAAAAACGGCTACGTACTTTTATGAAAAATGTAATTGTGAAGCTACAGTTAAAATTTACAATCGATCCATTGAACGGTTTTCGAATAATCCGTCCTTCCAGGTCGAAAAAAGTGGTTTCGAGGAAAACGCGTTTAAAGTTTTATAAGCACTTAACTTATTATTTAACTTATAAGCACTAACCCACACATACACGTGAATCACACACGAATATATTAAAACAGCACACCCTGGTGGACTCCTGAGGAACCCGGAAGACTTTCTACTCCTCAAATAAAACAGCCGCTCATTATTTTGAGACGTTAAAGTAGTATAAAAGCAATAAATCCGAGCGCGCGAAATTTCGAAAATATTGCGCTCAAAATTAGTGCGGAAAAATCGAAAATAAAACCTTTTAAAATTTTTTTTACCCTGGGCCAATTGTGCATCATTTTTATGGCCCTAAAGTACAATTTAAGCCAAGAAAAAAAATCGATTTTTTCAAAATCCTAGAGTGGTGTTACCCCTTTTAAAGGTTTCATCATATAAGCAGCATTTTAACATCGAAAATGTGGGCCAACTAATTTTATTATTGTAAACCACAAATTTATTTCTACTTTCACATTAATTTCAGATTTTCTGTAAAATACCAGTGTCTTTAAAAACAAATATTTTTCATCATTTTTATTATAGATAATCGACTTAAACCATCTATATCTTACAAGATTTAGTTTTGAACACAGCTCGCATTCAAATTGTTCAAAATTAAAACAAAATCTATCAAGCGTCCAGAATAATTACAAACAAATGTATGTACCAATGAAAGACTGTTCGTGAACTTGTCGGATATACTCGGTACTTCTTGACAGAAAGAACTTGATGAGGTAATTATCGTTGTAGGATTGTCAAAATTTCTTTTTATTAATTTTTTATTCTTAGTAACAAGAATACTTTGGAGGTACTTAATAAAGGTAACTAGATATTTAGTTTGAATACGCAATTTAGTTCCTTTAATATAATTAAAAGGAATGAAAAAGGTGGTTAATAACAAAAAATAGACTAAATTGATTAACTTTATTTATGAATGAGTTTTTGCATAATTCTTGTGCAAAATTTTACAATAAAGAAAATAATTTTCTACCATACTTTTCAATGAGTTTCTTGGCGATAACAAGTTATTAGTTTCTTTCCCTTCTTCTTCGAGAAAAGTTTAGTAGTTTTTCCGTTAGAATCAAAATTAAGTATTTTTTAGCACTATCTATTTTTATTTGGTATTGTTTATGAAGACAAGAATAAAAACGAAAACCTTAGGTTCCATATAAAAATTTAATTTTAAGTTGTTTTTATTTATTTAGAATTTTATTCGTTTTAAGTAATAAAAGAATTTTGGAAGCAGTTGCATTTTTATTTATTACGTTAATAATCAAATTTCACGTAAGACGAATTTTTTGGAGCACCCAGTTCCAGGTAAAGAGTTGCATTTCCTTGTCACATTTTTTAGGAGTTCTACAAAGTTCCCAGTAACACTAGTTTCAAAAATTCTTGAAACCAGACACCATAATTCTGTGAATGTCAACTAATTCGAAAGCATAATCATCTTATAAAATAAAAATTATTGCTCATTTGAAGACTCTGCCCCGGACATTCCACGGTAATTAAGATGATACCGTCTTGTATTTGCTGTAAGTAAAATTAATTTTATGCATTTATTAGGGTTACACATGCAGACTAACAAAACTAACAAACTCTTCTTGCAAACTAATAAAAAACATTAATAAAGAGCAAGAAAACCTTTATAAATCAAAGCATAATTGAACTACATACATTACGAATGATCTATAACAAAGTTAAAAATCTTTTTTTTTAATTAGAACTTCTACCTGCTCAACAATATACATTGTTATACAACGTATTTATAACAAATAATACTTAACAGAATGGAATAATGTGAATGGTTATTAATAACCGTTTGAAATAAAACTAAGGTTCACAGTCACTTCGGTTCAAATGTTGTTTGGCACTTAGTTCTCGCCACTATCACTTTCATGTATGTCTTGCGGTAGCTTGCGTTTTAGACGTGTATGGATATTTCTTTGACCTAGTTTGTAAGAGGTGGCACCGCTGCAGTTGATAACGTTTTTATGGAAGGTTTTAGTTAGCTTTGCAATCTGTTCTTGAATTGTGGGTAGACGTAGTTCATGGTGGAGCTGTTGATTTGTGATAAATCAGGAAGCGTTGACTGTCATTTAAAGAATTTTATTTTGTAGGACCTGGATTCGGTTCAAATTAGTTTTTGAAGTGGTACCCCATATCATACACCCGTAAAGATCTAAATAACGTACTAATGATTTATACAGAAGAGTCATACATTCAATTCTCATAGAAGAATTTCTATTGATGCGTGGATAAAGTTGAATTAGTCGTGTATGTCCCTCGTTCAATTTTTTCAATGTATTGTATTTTCATGTAAGTCGAGTATCGAGGTAAATACCAAGGCATTTTATGGGCTGGTCTATAGCTTTCTACTGGATGAGGTTGCCGTTAATTGTAATAAGGGATGGACTTTTAATTTTTCGAAGTAAAAATATTTTAGTGTTACACTTAGAAAAGTTAACTGATAAGTTCCACTGTTTGAACCATCTGCTTAGAATAATGGCGGCAACTTGATGTTCAGCTATAATAATAATAATAATAGTTCCCCGTAACAGGCCTTGAAGGCCCTTTGGGGTCGTAACAGGATAGATCTGCTATAGTTTATTCTAAATGTTCATTTTTAGTTATTAAGACCATGTCGTCTGCAAACATTGCAAGGTTTGTGGTAGGAGCGGAAATATCATGTACGTAGATGTTGAATAGGCTGGAATAGTTCTGATAGTTGATAAGCTAGTGTGTACTTTGACGGCGAATGCAATTTTCAAGAAACAAAAATAATACGGACTTGACATACCCAGGTAATTGAAAATGCGTTATTTTGTATTTTAAGCCCTCTATCCAAACGCGGTGGAAGGCTTGTGCTATATCGAAAAACAAGGTGTTGACGTACTGTTTGCTTTCAAAACCTTGTTTAATTTTCTCAGTCATACGTTGTAGTTGGTGGCAAGTGGAATGACCTTATTTGAATCCAAATTGAAAAGTGAGGAGAATGCTCAGTTTTATTATTTCTTCATTAAGTCGGAGATAAATGACCTTCTCGAAGAGCTTTAAGATGTTCTTAATAAACTAATAGATCGATAGTTGGAGATTTCTTTCTTGTCTTTGCCAGGTTTGGAAAACATTACAAGAATTGCATGTTTCCATGCATTCGGGAAGTATCCTGTTCTTAAGCAGGCGGCAAAGATGCTTGCTAGGTATGCTAGTGCCTTTTTAGACAGCATCTTTATTATCTCTGCTACTCTCTTCGCAAAGTGCTTTTTTGTTTAATTAGGTCCACTACCTATTTGGGTGAAAAGTGATCGATCTTTACTTTGTGTTTATGCGTAGTTATGGTAGCCGCATTTACACTGTAGGGGATAGTTTTAGTTATGTGTGTGACCATTTGACCGATTTGGTTTGGGGATTGAAGATCGTTGGGATACTTAAGCTGATGATCAAGTGTAGCACTAAAGATGTCCCAGTTTACTGGTCTATTTATTAATCTCTGCTCTGGAATGTGTTTAACAGGCGATAGTATAAACGAGATTATAACGGATATGTGGTCTGAATCAAGTTCAGTGGATGACTATGTCTAGTATGTCTAGTTTGTGGTCGTTTCGATATGGGTAGTAAGTGGGTTGTTTGGGGCTTTAATTTGAAGGGCTTGTATAGATGCTAAGACGTAAAGTTTATTTCAAGGATATGTTGCTCTACAATACCATATCGTATTCTTAGAGCTTAAATCTCCTATAAGAAATGTAGGGTCATTGGTACTGAATATGATAGAGATGTCTTCCTCAAAAAATTGCTTCTGTGGTTGTTTATAAACGCATACTGCGGTTAAGGTAGTATCATTGTTAAGTTTGATTTTGGCTTCTACAGTTTCAGGGTGACTAGTGTTAATTGTTTGGCATTCATGATGAATATATTGCATTTTATGATAATGGCTATACCTCCAAATGCAAATATAGCTTCTTTATCTGCGCGGTATATCTGATATCCAGAAATTTTGAGTTTGTCTAAATTAGATGAATTTCGGAGATTATGTTAATAAAATGTCTTATAAGGAATGACTTAAATAAAGTTAGTTGTCTTGTAATGCCATTGAAATTTCAGTTTAGAAATTTTAATTAAAAAAGGGATTTAGTTTTATTGTCTATTAAAAAGGGAAAGAAGGAGATTTTACAGTATGAATTGTTTGATTTGTTCTATGAAGGGCTGGATGAGGTATAGGAGGGTTGACAGAATATTGTTGACTAGGAAGAAAGCTTCGGAAGATGCAGAATTATTTTTTGGTGGCCAAGATAGGTTAGGGGAGGGCGTATTGTTTGTATTGTTTGAGAGGGGAGGAAAGTTTCTCATATTATTAGCAGGTGCAGGCTTGCCATCGGGTCTTCTTGTTGTAGGAGTTGCGTTCTGAGGTCGTTTGCCTTGGTGATTTATTGACTTGTGGAAGTGTTTGCATCCCCTAAACTTAGCGGGGTGGTTTTATTCGCAATTAATGCATATTGGGGCATTACTTTGAGGTTTGTCACAGTTAGTGTACAAGTGATTTTCTTGGCATCTTACACATCGTGGTTCTAATCTACAATAGCTTTTAGTGTGCCCTATGCGTTGACATCTATGACATTGTGGTAGTTTACAATTAATTTTTTGCATTTTCGGTGAAGAGTATTGCACAAACGGGCACAGGCGTTTTCATCTTTCTTTAAAATCCTTGTAATTCGTATTATAGGGGCATTGAGAGCTGCAAGCTCGTCGCGTATGTTTCTTCGATTAGCGAAAGAAGGACGTTCTTTTTAACTACCGATAGAAGTTTACAGTTGGAGTCTTGATATGTATTAAATTCAGTCTTATTTTTTAGGTAATGTTACGCTAATTTTCTATAATCGTTGTCGCTTGTTAAAGTGATTTTCAGTGACGATGAATTCAGGGATGTCGGAAAATCACCCTCGTTAATAAATCTATTAGCATCTGTAGATGAGGATATTGTTCAACATCCAGTTTTAAGTCGACATCAAAGGGAAAGGTGTAGTAGTAGAACTAAATTAATTAAAAAATATATTAACTGTGCTAAGAATCTGGATGTTGAAAATTAATACTTTATTACATGTTCATGGACTAAGTAATCTAAAAGCTGTAATGAGTTTAACAATATTTACGAAAACGACACAAAAAATGCCAGTTCCAGCTGCAGAGTTAAATTAGTAGCGTAACAAAGATACAAGTAGAAGTCAAAGTTATCATCAGCGAAATTAAAAGTAACTGCTGAGAAAAGTGAAATATCTCTACAGCTAGAACGTTGATGACATATAACATAGGCGTGTACGTATTCTGTAGTAGACAGATTAAATTTAGGCCCAGAATACAACAAACTCAAAATTTAGTATTAATTAAATAGTCTAAACAGTATTCCATTTGCTTCAAGGAAAGTAATTTGTCAAGTAAATGTAAAACAGCTGTTAGATATATAAATTGTTGAAAGAAAAGTTATGCTAGCATGTGTCTACAAAGTAAGTAAAGTTGTACATAATCTTAGAAAACTCGGCATAAAAGAGAAATGCAATCTATCAACATCCGCTAAAAATCAGTTTACTCCTACCACTATCCAATGCGTCGTTTTATTTCAACAAAAAGTACTAACAAATACATTAAGAGTAAATATGATAAAACCGCATGATAAATCATTAATTATGAGACAGAATTCAGTATAACTAGATCAAACCCATCATCGTAAAAAAATATACAATGTAGGTCTTGAAAACCGTTACTTATAAAAGTGTAACTTTTGTGTATTATGTTAGTGATTTAAATTTAACGATAAGGAATATCCTTATTGCTAATTTACAATTTAAATGGAACAGCATTGCGTGCAGTTGAATTGATCAATTAAACAGTAGTCTAAGCCTTACAGTAGCACAGGACCATGGATTCAATAAGTAAAAATGTTAAATATTATCTTGTAGATTTAAAACACTCTAATTTAAAAATACACGTATTAATTAGCATACAAATGAGTGGATGGCAGGAGACTTAATTCGGGTGTGTGTGGTTTTATTTATAGGTGCTGCAACATTTCAAAGCAATAAAAGATGTGCCTAGTTAGTTTGGTTGCCGTAAATAAAAGTCGGTACAAATATTTGAAATTTAAATCCCACCAACAAAACAAATTTCCAGACAAGGAACAAGAAGGAATGATAAAATTAGAATTTCAAAATTTAATTGTCCAATTGCGATTTGGAAATTTCTTTGGTATGTCTTTTTACCGACAAACCAGTCTGTAACCAAAAAAGCATTAAACAATTTTACTAAATATCTATCGGAATATCGTAATATTTTCAATTAATGCGAAGAAGAAGAGGAATCGTTGGGAAAGAAAATTGAAATGGTACAGTTTATGAGCATTTTTTACCTTAGGTACCGCATTACAACCCCTGTCCGACCGACACTTGAGACTTTATGCAAAGTTGAAGAACACTTTCCGAATTATTTCTTGACGAAAAGATTAAAGATATTAGAATTAATTTCTTACATCTTGTAAAATTTAGGGAAAACCTAATGGTAAAATTTTGTATATTAGATAATAACTGCACAGGAGGTTCTACGATAAGGTAAAGCTTTTGGAAAGATGACCTGGTAGTTTTCTGGATGAATTGCAGTCAGTTCACATTAGTTTCAGTTACTGATCCTCATATTAAGAATGTAAAGTAGAAGATCAATCAGTCGCTGTAAAACTACTAAAATTATTGTATGTGGGTAGGGCAGTTTCTTATGAATACTAGGCAAAAGTATCACCATCAATCAACAGTAAAAAAGTAGTTTGCAAGATTATGTGATGGAAATTTTTATCTTGAGAACGATCCACGTCCAGGTGCAGTAAAAAAATTTGAAGACAAAGAACTTCAAGTTTTACTGAATGGAAATCTATGTAAAACTTAAAAAGAGTTTGCAGAACAGTTAGTAGTTACTCACCAAGCAATATCACTTCGATTTCATGCAATGGGAAAGATACCGAAGGAAGAAAGATGGGTTCTTCATAAATTGACGGAAGAAAACAAAAACCGAAGAGTTGACATCTGCATGAATTTGCTTTCTCGGTACAAAAGAAATAATTTTTTGCACAAAATCATTATGGGTTGTAAAAAGTGGATTTTGTTCGACAATCCTAAACGCGGAAAACCATGGATTGATTTAGGTCAACCATCCACAGTTGCAAAAACGAATATTCATGCCAAGAAGGTGTTACTGAGTGTCTGGTGGGATTGGGAAGAAGTCATTTACTACTAGCTTTTGGCACCTGGTCAAATTGTTGCATCTAAACAGACGCAATTAATTAATTTACGTGTGCTCTTAAAGAAAAAAGACTATTTACGAGTTAAAGAAGGCGGAAAGTGATATTTCTGCATGACAACTCTCGCCCACATACATCAAAAACAACCAAGAAACTCATCTTTTCCTTAGGATGGGGCGTTGTTCAGCATTTGGCATATTCTCCAGACTTGACTCCTTTGCATTACCACTTATTCAGATCAATGTCGTCATATTTGAAAGGCCAGTGATTCACGAAATTTGAAGATATGCGAAAATGGCTCAATGACTATTTTGCTTGAAAACCACCAAGTTTCTATTGCAAAGGCATTAATTATCTACTCGATAAATAGTAAAAGATTATAGATACTAATGGCGAACATTGTCATTATTAACGTTTGTAAAAAGTATCTTTTCAATAAAGTTGAATTTGACCAAACAAAGCCGAGTTTCTACTTGCACACCTATTACTACGAATTACTTTTTTTTGTCTTACCCTGGGGAGTATTTTTGTTGTATTTGTTTATAAGCAATATACTCTTTGTATATTTTTGACAATTTGGTAAAGTGTCCTTTGATAAATTAACGAAAATTTTTTGTATGTCCGAAACTTTAATATATCTGTATTTCAGCATTTCATTGCTAGGGAGGTATATTTGCATTGTACAATACGGATCATAAATAATTTAATTTTATACATTCTTTTGTTATTTTTATTTGGTTTAAAATTTCCCAAAAACCTCAGATCCTACAAAATATGTCAAGATGTGACAAATGTGAAGCCATTACAAATTGGAGACTTGGTGTTGATGGTGCATGGCCAAGCTTCGAGGAATACATGGACATGAACCGTCATCAGTGGAGTTTCTCTAGAAGCAAACAGACAAGTTTGAGTTGTTGAAGTGACCACCGTAAACTCTGTGATTAAGAGGACTACTTTTATCAGAGGAGTCCTCTAGGTCAACGAATAGAAAATTAAAATTTTTGACCTAACTTTGTATAAGTCATGTTCACTCGCGCAGTGAAAATTGTAATTTAGTGGTTTTCGTTTAATTTTTGGGCGAGTTAGATTTCATATAGATTCAGCTAGGTTTGGCAAAACAAGAAAAGGTAAGTGATCTAAGATAACTGGTCTGTCAAAAAAAGTTTGACACGTGCTTTAATACATATCGACTTAATAAATTTTGTTATATATCTTAATTTCTGACTTGCCAACAATATTCTAACCTCCGACCAATCACCCCCGGTGTGCCTCAAGGCATTGTCCTTGGACCGCTGTTATATCTACTATATACCTCAGATGTTCCCACAACAAATGATACATACTTAGGCGCATATGCAGATGACACTGCCCTCCTCTCCAGTCATACCAATCCTCATACAGCATACTCTAACCTACAAACCCATCTAACCCTCCTCCAGACCTGGTTTGCCAAATGGAGAATCAAGGTCAAAGTAACAAGTACTCACGTTACCTTCACTCTAAATCACACGGACTGCCCCCCTGTCTTTCTGAATAAGATACTCATTCCTCAAGCAACAGAAGTCCGCCATTTAGGTCTTCATTTAGAGCGACGACTCACCTGGAAGCCTCATATACTAAAGAAGCGAAAAGATTATGGAATTGAGCTCTAGGGTTGCCCTTGTAAGTCCAATACTAACATTATCCAAACCCTACAACCAAAACCATCAGACTGCTAGCTACTGCTCCGTGGTATGTCAGCAACTTGACCTTGCATACGGACTTACAAGTCACAACGGTAAAAAAAGAGCCTGCCAAATGAAGCAACACCTACTTTACACGGCTATAAGTCCATACCAACACCCTTGTATCCAACCTACATTAGGATTCTCCACCGAAAAAATTAAAATTAAAGAAATGGCCCAGTGATTTTAAAGAAAGCAGTGTAACTCTACTGAAACAGGATAACATCGTTGGATGTACTGCCCCTCACATCAAATGTCATTACATTAACTCATAGAACATTCTATTATTTTATTACGTTCAGATTGTTAATTTGCTTATCTTCTTCTTCTTGCGGTTCCTATCCGTTCCGGATGTTGGCGACCATTTGGGCTATTATAATCTTGTTGACTGCTGTCTTAAATAACTGTGTTGTGGTCATAGAAAACCATGTTCGCAAGTTTTGAAGCCATGATATCCTTCTTCTACCCGGACCTCTTTTGCCTTGTACTTTTCCCTGCAGTATAACTTGAAGTAGTTGGAATCTGTTTTCGTTCCGCATAATGTGTCCTAGGTACTGGAGCTTTCTTGTTTTTATTGTAGTCAGTATTTCTTTTCTTTTTCATTCTTTGCAGAATTTCGTCATTCCATCCCACTCTTAACATTCTGCGATAGAGCCACATTTCAAATGCCTCCAGCCTTTTTTCTGTTGTTTTTGTCAGGGTCCATGACTCTACTCCATAAAGAAGGATAGGGAAGACGTAGCATCTCAGAAATCTCATCTTTGAATTAATTGTTAAATTGTGGCTTTTGAAGATGGTACTCATTTTGTTGAACACGGCTCTAGCCTTTTCAATGCGGATCTTTATTTCCTGTGAGTTATCCCACTGGTCATTAATGGTGCTACCAAGGTAAGTATACTTTTCCACTTGTTCTATAGGTATATGGTTTATCATGAGTTGACATCTGGGGATATTATTTTACTGATGATCATTAATTTCGTTTTGTTTATATTGATGTCTATGCCCTGTCTCTGACTACATTTGTTCCTTTTAGTTTAATTTGTTTAACCCATAAAAGATTCTGATTTTTTTAATTGTGATTAATTTAATTCGTTTTGGTTTATATTGAAAATGGTCTATGGCTGTCTCTAAACTACATCGGGAACTTGTTTCTCTGTAATTTTCTTAATTAACAATAAAAAGTTTCTTTGATTTTTTGTTTTGTATTAAAATTTGAAATTTTGTTTTTAGTTCAGTTGGAAAGGATGTTTTTTAAAACCAAAAGTTTGCTTAAGTATGGTGGACTTTGCTTTTTCAAAGGGATTTTCGGTTTGCTTTAAAGGATTTTCTTTCTAAGGTTAAAAATTTCAAGGGGTGGTTTTGGCCTTTTTGTTTTTTTAAAATTTGGTCTATTACCATTTATTTTGTTAAATTTTTTGTTTTTTTAGTTTTGTTTGGAAATTGTCAAGATTGTTTAACAACGAAAAGGTTTGGTTTTTCTAGATTTGGGTTTATGATGTTTTTCAAATTGTATTTTTAACTTTTGGGTTTAATTCATTTTAAAAGCCCTAAAATTTTTTTTCAATGTTTAAAAATTAAATTTTTATTGGGGTGGTTTTCTTGGTTTTCCGAAAAACCTTCCCCAAAATAACAAATAATTTAAATTTTATGGTTTAATGTTACGTTACTTTATAAATTCCTTTTTTTTTTATTTTTTATTTATTTAATTTTTATGTTTACTATTAATTTCTTTTCAATAACAAACTTTTAAACTTATTTTATTTTAATTTTTAAATTTAGTATTGTTTCTGGTTTTATTTTTTAAATTTCGTTTTAATATTTATTTGTTTTTATTTTTAACAAACAATTTTAAAAAGTTTTTAAAGTAATCATAAGTATTTTAAGGGTTTTACTACCTAGTTTTTTGTCAATTTAATATTTTTCTAAACATTTTTTTAAAAATGATTTAAATTCCTTTTTAACAAAACCAAATTTTTAAAATTTATTTAAATGCGATTTTGTACTTAAAAACAAAATTAATATTTAATAAAAAAATAACTGCCCTTCAAGGCTCATAAAATTTCTTATTTTGGTTCGGCAACCAAATTACAGAAAAAAAGGTTACCGCCGGCGCAAAAAAGAATAAAATAAGTAAGTCTTTTCGAATTATTTGTTCTTACTTAACCAGCCTCCCTTTTTTTTAGGTTTTTTAAAGGTAATTTAAATTGTTTCTTATTGCTTTTATTTAAAAAATGAAAAGTTTTCCAATATCTATAATTAAACTATTTTTAATTTATTATTTTTTATAAATATTGCTATTGGACTGTTTTATTTTTTATGGTAAATAATAAAAATTTTTGTTTTTTAATTTTTAACAAATTAATAAAAAAAACGATAAAATAATTTAATTATTTTTTTGGGTTCATAAATTTCTACCACAAATATGCTAAAAATTTGGTGTTTTAAATTTACTATTTCACTTTTGTTTTCAAAAACCAGGTTGTTAAAACGGGTTTTAAAAAAAAACCCATTCCTAAATTTTTTTTTTATATTTCTAAAGACCCAGCGTTTACCTTTAAACCCAAGCAATAAATTATTTAACTTCCCCTTACAAATGCCCTTAAACTTAAAAAAATAAAAATTTGTTTGGTACTATTTACCATTTTGTTCAAAGGAACAAAAGTACAGACAAAAAAACCGCAATGAGACTTTCAGGCAGATTATAAAATTGATCAGCTTTTCGTCCAAAACCTTTTATTGTCATTAGGTTAAGGCCTTTAATGTTTTAAAGGCTTCGGCCTTGTTAACGGAAATTAATTATTAATGTTTGAATTTAACAGCGGTGCAGAGTATTTAATTTTAAAACCAAAAAAAAATTTTCAATATGGGATCAATATACTTTATACAAAATTAATTTTTGCAAAAAATAGTTTTATTTATTTTAACTAAAGTAAACAATTTCTAAAAAATTTAGTTTTGATTTTAATGTTTGGAAAAATTAATAAAATTTTGTTAAAATAATAATAATAATTAAAATTAAATTTAAATGAAATTATAAAATTAAAAAGTAAAATAAGAATTATTTTTTGTTAGAATTACATCAAAGCTTTTAATTTAAAACCAAAGTAATAAAAAATTAAAAAACCTAAACAAAAGGTTTTTTACATTTGACGTTGAAATTATTTTTTCAAACAATTTGTGAAGAAATTTAGTAATAAGCAGTGGTTTTACTAAAAGAAAAGGAGCGTTTCCAGGTTCCAACTTTTGCGTTGACCGCCCCTATGGTTTTGTCAAATTAACGGACCTTTTGAGCTTAAAACCTAAAATTTCTTTTTCGAACGTTTCAAAGTAATGTTTATTTACATTTTGCTTAGAAATCTTCCAATGGGGAGTTTAAAAATTTAAAGGGAAGTAAAAATGTTCTAATTTAAAATTTTTACAAAGGTTTTCAAAATTACAGATTTCTCTTTATTCCCAGCAGGTTTGCCATTTTTCCCAGTCCCTATGTTTTCTTGCTGCCTCCGGCCTTTTTCCGTCCCTTTTTTCCCTCCTTTTTAATATTTTGCCCATCTGATGTATTTTAAAATGGCCCTTCATTTAACTGTTCCCACGGCCTTTTTACCTTTGTCCTTCCGATAAGGCAATTTTGCCCATAGATGTTTTTCCTTTGAATTTGTAAAGGCCCTGCTATTTATGTAACAAAATATAAGTAAAAGAATATTATATATGCCTTAGCATAATTTTTTTGGCTCGCTCAACCTCCTTTCACCGAACGAACTACATCGGTTGCCTTTCTCTAAAGCTTACCATATCGCATGGAAAAACAGATACAATGGCAGAAATGGTAAATGCATCTTATATTTTATTATTTCCAATGATTTGGCCAGAAGAAATAAAAAAACATAACAAAAAATAAAAATTTCCTAAATGAGCTCCCAAAAATACTTATTGGAGTGTGTACAAGAAACCGTTACACGTATTTCATAAATATAAATCAAAAGTATCGATAAGCCAAAATACGGATAGGTAAAATACAAGCTAGATTTGCAAAGCAACATTACAAATTGAAAATACGAGGGTGAATCAAATATAAACGAGACTTTTGATCTCGGGCGCACAATATCAACGCGCGAGAGTTCTCGCTTCGTCAGGTGTTGGGTAGGGATGTCAGGAGTGGGGGAAGTAGGCGGGCGATTTCGTTCGTCGTCAATTGCGCAGCGTATTATCATTAAAACCGGCTGAAATGCTGAGGAGATTGACTGCGCAGTTCAAGGAAGAGACACTGTCACGAGCTAGAGTGTTCGCATGGCACAAAAAGTTCGTGGAGGGTCGTGAGAATGTTGAAAATGAGAGCCATGATCGCCGACCTCGCACCAGCATCACCAACGAAAACAAAAACAAAATTTATTGAGGGTGACAGGCGTCTGCCCATCAATAAGATTGTATCTGAGATTGGAATAAGTTTTTCGATCATAACAGAGGAGCTAGGGTTTCGTAAGGTGTGCGCAATGTGGGTGCCTCGCCTTCTGACAACTGAACAGAAATTGCATCGTTCACGGTTGAACACCCTCACTACATCCCTGACCTATCGCCTAGCGACTATCACCTATTCAGTCCTTTCAAGAAAGCCATGGGAAGGCATAGATTCGACAGCGATGAGGAGGTTGAGGTCTATGTGCGCAATTGGCTGGAAACACGACCAACTTCATTCTACGAGGAAAGCATTTCAAAATTAGCTACATGTTGGGAAAATGTGTTTTTAAATCAGGAGATTATGTAGAAAAATAATCTGTTATTCCTTTGTTTCAAGTTCAAATAAAATATTTTTTAAAAAATAATTCTCGTTTATATTTGATTAACCCTCGTAGCACGCATAATATATATATATATATATATATATATATATATATATATATATATATATATATATATTCAGCTTATTATTATAACTCTCTCACAAACAGTGGGATTATACCTGTGCAGCTAGAGCAGGAAAAAAATATCATTATATTTTATTAACCGTGAAGAGTAAGACCAACAACGGGATATATTTCTTCTGCTTATAAGCGACCTAGAGTAGATTTTATTTTTAAACCTGGAAAATATTTCTATCAACATATTTTCGTTTATAATAGTAAAGTAAAATTGATTGTTCGGCATATTAGAAAAGTCTAATCTCTAGGGGCCATATTTTACTTTTATTAACATGCTTACCAATGCGAGATCTCTATACATCACTTTGCAAGTAAAATTTAAAATTTCTTAAAATGTCAATAAGCAGCACTGTAGTTATTCTTGACATTGTAGAAACATTCAACTTTCTTAGTCAGTATTAGTGGCAGTGAGTAGACATGGCAGAAAAAGCATCATCTAAAGGTGGATAGGTAATATATTTCGTGATAGAAAGCCATATATAGCCCTATCTGGTAAACGAATAAAAATGATTATTGATAGAAGATAACCGCAAGCAAAACTCTTATCAAACCTTCCTGGGTTAAATAAGCAAAGCTATGTAGGCTGCTTTACTTCAAAGTATACCTACGGTCCGGTAATATTCATCTCTGAATTTTTTTAACCTAATTCCAGAACTCAAAAAGCTCTGAGTATTGTGTAAAAATGGTTTTCATCTAAAAGAAAGACTTTGAGTACCATAAATTTCTATAAGAAATATAAATGAGATAGAAGGTTAATATCTTGGGAGTAATTTAAAATACAAAATTAATCTGGAACATGTACAAGAATCTGTAACCAAAGGAAAAATAACAATCATGGCTATAAAACGAGAACTGGATAAAACAAGGAAATTGAAGGCCCCTATGATACGATGGTTGTATACTACTGTAGTGAGATTTATGCTTACCTAAGGATTACTAGCGTAACGGCTTAAAGTATAACAGGAGCAAGCTCAATTGGAAACTATCTAGTTAGCTTTGTTTCTGGTTATATCAAGATAACAGAAATTGCTCCAAACTTATTATTGTAAATGAGTAATTACACCTTATCAGCTAAGTAAAAGTTCAATACATTTTTTAAAATTTAACGTAACTAGATTTTTTAAACATTATCGGGCAAGAGTATTAATTTTCTACATACATAGACTCAAAATGGACAATTTGTTCGACATAATATGTTTAGTTTAAAACATACGTTTTTTTGGGAAAGTATGTTACAATATTTCAAGCAGAAATTTACGCTATATATGTGGGTCTACTTGAAGAATTAAGCAGATACTATTGAGGTACAGAGAAATTTGTCTTAACGAATAACTAAGCTCTAATAAAAGTTTTCCAGAACAAGTCAAAAATGGTTTGGAAGTTTTTGCCAAACGTTATAACATTTGTAACCCGCATTAAATTAACTCTTAAGTAAAATAGTAAATAAAATCGTTAATGTACTAGTAAAAAAGTCATTAGAAACTACTTTTACTGAACCTAAACTCTTAAAACCGCAGTTTGATAAATTACTAGATGTGTAGATCCTACCAAAATGGTTGCAACCGAGAGGAAGAACTAAGGCGCAGTAAAAAGAACTTACAATTTGATCTAAAAAGTTAAAGGCTGATGTACTGTAATTAAACAGTAAGTTAAACTAATGAAAGATTTATCTATTGTGTCTACAACCTATGCAAGTATTTTTACACAATACCTATTTATAACAAATAATTATTGCAACAAGTAGAATAATATAACGTTACACATTATGTTTGAGTGTAAAACTTTTGCTTTATGTGGTTGCTTATTTCTAAAAGCTGCTTAACTTTCTCTCTAAATAAGCGGTCAGATTAATAGTACCAATAAGCTTTAAGGCTACATTAGTACTGGCATTTAATCTTTTCTCATATTTTACTCTCCAAAATAACTGCCGATAACTGTGTTAACACATGGAAAACCATAGTACTAGCGAAAATTAAATTAAAGGCAATTAAACTATTGTTCAAATAAGTGCAAGTATTGTGCAAACGAAATAGGGCATAAGAGTTTCATTCTGTATTTAATTCGGAAACCGTAATTTATTTAAAAATCCTGTTTTCAAAAAGATCGATCATTTGGGAGGCCAGTTGTCGTTTTATTCTCGTAGCGTAAAGTTGTGTTTAACTGCAGCTGGTGATAAACGACAAGTTCAAATTCAAGTGCGACCTACGGGTCAAGTAAACAAACGATGCGGCTAAAATTCTGTGATAAGATACGTAAGTTTATTGTATTTTATTAGCATATTTTATTATTTCCGCCCAAAACGATGAATCAATACCCATCAAGACCAGCAACCCCAGGTGAAGCACTGCTCATGCAGGAAAATAATGCACTTGTACAGCAGGTAAACACGCAGTGTGCGAATGAAAATATGTTACAGCAAGAGCTTGCAAAAGCGATTGCAGCATATAATCAACTGCAACAGCAATTCTCAGAATCTACTAAGCAGTTACAAGATGAAATCAGAAATCTTACCGAGCGATTAGAAAAAACTGATCATGAAAATCATGAACTAAAAATATATATCAATAGTATGAGAAATAGAGTATTAGAACTTGAACAGGAAGCCAAAACGCCGAAAAAAGTCGACAAAGCAGAAACTCAAAAGTGCAATATGAAACAGATGAAGAAGAACTGTTAACAGAAACATATGTGGATGCCGACGTGGCAAGCGAGACTGAGTGGATCCTTAAAAAAAATAGGAAAAAGAAAAAACAACTAAAAGCGAGTACAAACAGTAAAGATATGCCTAGTAAAGAACTAACCTCAAAACAAATGCCTAAAAATGAACAGAAACCAAATAACCCCCCACCACCAATAGTAATCTATAATGTAAAAGTTTATCAACAACTCTACGATAAAATGTGCCAAAAAAATTACAGAGTTCCAAATGAGGCGTCAAGGTAACGAGACGTATAAGTTAAATGTTGAGAACGATGATAAGTATAGAGCAGCTACCAGAATATGAATGGTCATCGTATGAAAACAAACAGAGTAGAGACATTAAAGTAATAGTCAAAAATCTTCCGGAAAATTGTGACGGAGCAAGGATTAAAATTAAGAATTAAGAGGACTAAATGCCAAAGAAATAGTAAACATTCTACAACGAAAAACTAAAAAGCCTTTGCCAATGTACAGAATCAGTTTCAAAAACGAAACACCAGTGGAAAAAATCTACGGAATTAGAACAATTTTAGGGATAAAAGTAAATATTGAACCACTACGCAAATCTAAACTGATCCCGCAATGTAAAAATTGCCAAAAATGGGGACACACTCAACGATTCTGCGCAAGAATAAGTAAATGCGTAAGCTGTTCAGGTACTCATAGATCTAGCGACTGCCCAAAAAAACAAAAAAGAAAAACCAAAATGTCAAAATTGCGGAAAGCCACACCCGGCCAACTATAGAGGTTGTGAAGTTATTCGCGAGCTACAAAAAATGCGTGATCAACATAATAAAAGAAAATGGATACATACACAAACAAAACCAAAACAAAAGGTTCAAAACAAAATGCAAGATGCTACTCGTACAGATCAGAGTAAAGGGTACAAAACCTGACCCAAAAAATTGCGAACCTAGTGGCATTGAGCAGACACTTCAAAAGATCCTTGAAAAGCTATCCCAGCAAGAGGAAATGAACAAAATACTCAATAAGAGACTAGAAGATCTAGAAAAACCATGGAGCTTGGGGCTATTCCTAAAAACAAAAAATGAATGGACTACGCATAATGACGTGGAATGCTAATGGGCTACGACAACGGCTAGAGGAACTACAGATAGCCCTAGAGACACAACATATAGACATATGCCTCGTATCAGAGACTCACCTCACAAAAGAGGATTATGTCAAAATAAGAGGTTACTGCTGTTACCATACAACACACCCATCCAATACAGCGAGGGTGGAAGTGCTGTCATAGTTAGGCAGCACATATCACAATATGAAAATTTTCATATTCAAACAGCACAATACCAAGTAACCTCAGCAAAAATTAAAACCACAAAAGGTTGGATTACTTTGGGCGCCACTTATATACCTCCGCGGTATAACTTAAAAGAGAAGACTACTTAAGTCTGCTCATAGAATTTCAAGGAAAGTTTATACTTGGCGGAGATTTCAACGCCAAGAATATAGAATGGGGCTCTAACACAACCTCTACTAAGGAAAAGAACTACTACAGGCTGTTAGAGAATACAACTGTCAAGTACACACATCCGGAAAACCAACTTATTGGCCGACCGACATCCATAAGCGACCAGATCTATTGGACATTTTATTTCAAAAACATCTCAGACAATTACATCGAGATTGAGGAAGAATTTGTCCTTAGCTCGGATCACTCTCCGTAGTGCTAACTCTGAGTGAAAGAATCATCAAAAAGGAAGGAAAGCCCACTCTTACACATAAATACACTGAATGGATAAGAACATCCAACTTAATGTCTCTTTAAAGACACCAGACGAGCTAGAAGATGCAGTAGAAAAATTTACTGAACTCGTTCAACAAGCAGCATGGGCTGCTACACCTACATGCCCGAAAATATTTAAGGGTAACAATTACCCGAAAGAGGTTAGAACTCTAGTTGCCACCAAGAGAAAGGCAAGGAAGAAATGGCAAAAAACAAGAAACCCTGCAGATAAAACCATTTTAAATAACCTAACAGCCGAAATCAAAAAGCAAGTCCAAGAATGGAAACAAGAAACCATTACAAGCGTACTAGAAAATTTGACAGACGATCTAACGACGGATTATGGTCTATGGAAGATGACCAAAACAATCAAAAGACCCATCATTCAAAAGCCAATCCGAAATGGCAACAATTGGGCAAGAAATAACCAAGATAAAGCGGACTTATTTGCAAGACACTTCGAGGAGACGTTTAAACCTTACGAAAACCGACAGATAATTAGAGCTACGCGATCCCAAGCTAATCATAAAAATATTCAACTAGTAACACACAAAGAAGTGAGAAAGGAGATAATGACCAACATCAATCCTGCCAAAACTCCAGGCTTCGACCTCATCAGCGGTGAAGTGTTGAAAAACCTACCACGGAAAGGGATAGTGAAACTTACTATGTTAATAAATTGTGCGCTAAGACTACAATATGTGCCAAAAGCATGGAAATGTGCAGAAGTAATTGTCCTTTCAAAACCAGGTAAAGACGTGAATGAAGTGCAGGGGTACAGGCCCATCTCTCTCCTCCCTGTAATCTCCAAACTTTTTGAAAAGACTCAAACCAGTGATCGAAGAAAGACAACTAATTCCAGAACATCAGTTTGGTTTTCGCGATAGGCACTCAACAATCGATCAAGTGCATCGTATAACGAATGTAATCGAAAAGTCACTTGAAGAAAAAGCAGTTTGTGCCACAGTATTTCTCGACGTGGCTCAACCATTTGACCGTGTTTGGCACGATGGACTCTTCCTTAAGATAAACAGATTCCTACCGGCTGAAATCAGTGCACTACTCCGCTCATATCTTTCAGATAGATATTTTCGCGTGAGATACGAAGATGCTTACTCGGAGCTCAAACCGATTAGTGCAGGAGTGCCACAAGGTAGTGTACTTGGACCTACACTCTACCTATTATATACCAGCGACCTACCAAAATCGAATGATGTGATAGTGGCTACTTTTGCCGACGATACAGCTGTTATGGCTGTCGACTTGGACGTAAACAGCGCTACTACAAAACTACAAAAAGGCCTAAACGCCATTAACACCTGGGCAAAAAGATGGCAGATCCGATTGAACGAGGCCAAATCAAATCATATTAATTTCACAAATAAAAGAAATCAATATGCTCCGTCTCAATTAATGGTAAAGTCATTCCATATGTAAATACTGCTAAATATCTTGGAATGACCCTTGACGCGAAGCTCCGATGGAAAGAGCACGTTAAAAAGAAAAGAGCAGAACTCGGCATCAAGTACCGTAAAATGTACTGGTTAATGGGAAGATACTCTAAGTTATCAATATATAATAAGGTTCTCCTATACAAACAGATCTTAAAACCGACATGGACCTATGGCATCCAGCTATGGGGATGTACCAAACCAACGAATGTGAAATCTATACAAAATTTCAAAACAAAGTGCTACGAAATACAGAAACGCTCCGTGGTACATCAGAAATACTGACCTGCATCGAGACCTTCAAGTAGACGCAGTGTTCAGCGTAATTCGAAAATATGCAACATCCCATGAAGAGCGCCTTCATCGACATCCCAACAACGCGGTTATCCAGCTCCTGAACAACGTTAATCTACTTCGTCGCCTCAAGCGAACTAAACCGTTTGAACTGACATAAAACCAAGTGTACGTGAAAAGTGCGGGAGTGACATAAAAAGCAGAGCACTCGTAAAATGCGCAATATATCACTGTGACTTTAAGTGACAATATTAAAATAAAGTGAGCAATTAATTGACTCGAGCCATTGGGTGACAGTTAAATTTTAATCTTATTAGTAAATTAGGTTAATATTAAAATAGCTTATTAGTTTATAACTAGGTGCTATGTATCTAAGCCATGGGCTTATGAAAAAAAAAAAAATTTGGGAGGCCGTGGCCATACTGCGAGGCCCTTAATAACGTCTCCCAATGCAAACTCTGGCTAAAAATAAAGTTAAATTCTTAATAACATTGACCCCATACGTTGCTAACAATACAAATTTATTCTACAATACTTTAATAATATTTAAACATTGCCATTTATATAAAATATCTTAAACTGCTATTGGTAATAAAGTTCTGTCACAGTCTACTCTCAAACCAATTCCAAGCAATTCTAATCTCCTACCAAATCAAAAACAATATTTTCGAAATATACAAATGCAACAACCTTAACTGTTTCAATAACAAAGCCAACTACAGTTCAACAACAAATAATTCAAAGCACCCAATATCAAGAAATGCTTTCAACCAGAAAAAAGAAAATCGACATTTTTTTGAGGGACATCTTTAATAAGTAGTCAAGAGAGTTAAAAGGAAAATAATTTTTAACTCAAAAACAAAGACTTACAGTTCATTAAAAGATACACTGCTCTAATTCCAGGTAATGATAAAGAAAAGACAATAACAAGTTTAGGAAAGCAAATACTACTCCAAAACCTTTCTCTATATTTGTATGTGGAGTAATTGATATTCAAAAAATAAAAACAAGATTAAGTGATACAGGAAAACATAAACAGTATACTACTAGAAGCATGACCTACAGCACTAAAAATCAAGTGTACTGTCCTTAATATTTATAGAAAATTTGTGAACTACATAAAGGAAAACAATATGGTCTACTACAATTATCTACCTAAGAAAAACAGAGCTTATCAAATAGTCATAAAATGCTTATACTATGAACACCAAAGAAATATAAGGACTTATCTCTTAAAAACGTAAGTTAAGGAATATTAACAGTGTTACACAAAGGCAGACTAAACGACCTCTAAATGTGTTCTTCGATGACTTAAATCTGGCGAACAACAACAAAGATGTCTATAAAATTACCAAGCTGCAAAATAATATAATGTGTATTGAGCTCCCGAGAATGGAAAAGAAGATAATTCAATCCATAAGGTACTGATAATATAATAATTCGAAATCATATTGTAACAGACTTTATGTGTGCCAAGTGAGGAGGTTCTCATAGTGCTGCTGCTTGCAAAAAAAACCAACCCACCATCCACATGTTACCATCGTTTGTATAATAAATTAACACTGTCACCCCGCTATTAAAAAATATGTAATGGTACTAATCTTATCCTCAACAATCAATTTAATTATGCTAACATTATCAAATTAATAAAAACGATGAAGATTTAGGTGGGATCCTCAGTTAATTAAATTGTTCAGTCAGCTTATCTAACATATTGTATATATATATATATATATATATATATATATATATATATATATATATATATATATATAAGAAAAAACAAATGCTCTAAAGAAATGGCACCAGAGTCATAACAAACAGACAAAACTATACTCAATCTAAAAATAGACTTAGGAAAACAAACAACTAGACCTTTTGTGACTATCTCAGTCAACTGGAAGTCGAAGAGAATCATCTACATCAGGATCCTGAGCAAGAAGTAATGAAGAAAAAATCGTATTCGTTAAACAGCTCCCCAAAGTTTTTACCCTAAATGATAACAAATTTTGGTAGAATATTGGAGATTTTTGGATAACGGTTTACCACCAACTAAACTAGTAAAACTCATTACATCAACAGAAGTCAGGAACGAAATATCTCAATTACATAACAATAAATCGCCTAGAACGAAACTCCCAAAAAAGGTATTGTACGGCTAAGCTACATTTTTAATACTGCTCTGGGTCTCTATTATGGCCAAAAATTATTTTAGTGCCCTAACTAGAATAATATCTCGACCATATAGTCTCTTATAGACAATTAGTCTGCTATTTACATACTTTAAAACTTTTTAAATAGCTTCCATTAAAAAACATCAGTTCCCTCTTCAAATAAAGTTCCTGGCAATTCAATTTAAAATTAATCAGTCTCATTTGACCATCAAACAATGCGACTGAATAGTTCATGTAATAGATCAACTGCTAAAAGAGAACAAATTTAGTCACTCAATATTTCTCGTTATAAATCAAACTTCTGACAAGTTTTGGCATAATGGCCTCCTTTACAAAGTTAAGCATTCTATTCTAGCAATTTTTAATCTACTAAAGCCAAATCTAACCCACAGCTAATTTAAAACCAAAGTTAAAGATGAATCGTTAACCTTCTTTCTAATCAAATTGGGATTTTGCCGGGGCAATATATTAGGCCCAATACTTCATTTCCGGTATACTTAAGACTCGCAGAAACTCCTAAAATAGTAACCGGTACTTTCGCGCACGATATGGGTATAATTGCAACCCATAAAAACTCAGATATTGCATCAAATAACCCACAGCATTACCTAAACCTACTATAGAATTGGACAAAAAGTGGAAGATAAAAATTCTAGAATCAACATATACAAAAATAATCTTCGCATTAAAAAAGATCATTGTCCCCAGTTTCCATCAGTAACATAATAATACCGGAATCTATAACAATGTGGTATCTAAAACTATACTTAGGTAACAAACTTACCTGGAAACAACATAAAAACAAAAAAAAAAGAGAAAACAAACTGATCTGAGGTTTAAAGAATTATACTTTGTGTACAAAACTGCAATAAAACCAATATGGACTTACGGAGTCAAACTTTGGGGCTATCCGGTAAGTCAAGAATTGCTATCTTCCAGAGAGCTCAATAAAAAATCTTAAGGCTTATCATAGACCGTGGTATGTGTCGAATGACACACTTTATAACGATCTTAGTATGTCATTCATTCAAGAGCTAATAAAAACATAAAGTGAAAAATACCACTAAAGATTAAGACAACCTCATTTTCTCTGACAGCCGCTTCTGCATCAACCAGACAGTAGAAGACTGAAAAGAATATCACTAATTAACTTCAAGAGAAGTACAAGAAGTCTTTTCAGTCTAGAAGAAGTCTAATACTAACAAATTAGTTTATAGAATTATTGATTCTGATTAAAATTTGATTGATGTCGATTAAAGTGTAAATAAAAAAAATTGTATTATTATATATTTTATCGTTTTTACACTGACACAAATTTAGAACAGAACATTAGACTTAGCAAGTGATATTGTATTTATTATTTCTTTTCAACTATTTGTAGATATAAATAATTTATGCGTTGTACTAAAACAGTAGCAGCAATAGTTTTTCCAAATAAAAATTTATATACAAATATTATTTATAATTTTACTTTCGAAGCTTGAGGTCGTACTCGCTCAGCGCAAGAAAGTGTGGTCGCTTATCGGGAGCGATAAATGCGAGGCCGCTGATCTTCGTATCTATTATACAAGGACATTGTTAAAATTGGTGTACAATTTAAGTACAATCTACATTAATGGGTAAGCATGTATCCATCTCAATTTGAGCTAAATCAAATACCTGGATTCATGCCTAATATACGGAACTTTCAAAATCCAGTATTTTTTCAACATACAGGTATACCATACGGTTACTCGTAACATCAGCCTGCAAATGCAGACATTCAAAATAAATTCATTAATCAAGTCAATATCCCGAACACTTCACATCTAAATAATCAGAATACTTTACCAACCGCTCAAAACACTAATGAAATTCCTAACGCAGAGGGCGAAGATGAAATGAACGACAGCTCTCCGGAAGCAATCACACATGAATGGAAATCGTTAAAAAAACATAAAATTAGCCATAAACTAACAAATTATCATTTTTTGACTCAACCAAGTCTCCACAATCGATTCAAACCGCTTGAAACTGACACTGAAAGTGCTACAATTAGCCAACATCTAAACCACCACCGATATTTAAATATAAAGTTAAAATGATCAGAGTATAGTTAATAATTTATAGACAATTACGGAAAACGAAATATACCACACGAAAGCTTTAGCTAATGACACAGTGAAAATAAATGATCACAGAATCGATACCTACAGAAAACTAATAAAGCACCTACGAGAAGAAAAAATTGTTCAGCACACGTACCAAGCGAAAGAAGGCCGTGCCTACGGAATTGCGATTAGAAACTTACATCACCCTGTACCAACTAAAGAAATTACAGAGGAGCTTGCAAAAACAGGACATACAGTGCGAAACATAATAAACATTAAACACAAAACAACTAAAGAACCACTTGTCTTGTTTTTCATCGACCTTGAACCTAAAGCAAATGGCAAAGCAATATTTGACTTAAAATACATCTATAACACTAAAATAACCGTAGAAGTACCAAGAAAAAGACGCAACATAATCCAATGCATGCGATGCCAGGAGTATGGATACTATAAAGCATACTGTAATAGACCATACAACTGTTTAAAAATGTGTTTATGCGCAGGTGAGCACCCTGCAAACTACAAGAGCTGTAGACTCTATAAAAATTTAATTACTCAAAGATATGGCGCCAGAAGCTCTCCCGCTAACCCTGGCGCAGACACATTTCGGCCAATACACGCACGCCCCAAAGTCCAAACCTAACTTACTCCAAAGTTGTACAAAATAACAACAATATGATAACTGCCCCACCTACAACCAGCATAAAGAATCAATGAATCAGAAATTTATTTCTAAACGAATTCAAAAAATGTTTGCTCAGTTACTTAATCTAAAGATAATAACATTCCTCCATCTAAACAAAATTGACATCCTCCTGGTATCTGAAACCCACTTCACCGATCAAACCGTTTTTCTTTTACCGTACTATTCAACTTACAGTTATGTCCATCTTCATTGCACAGCACATGACGGATCAGCAATTCTAACCAAAGATTCTATTTTATATCACAAACTGGCCAAATACCAAACTAATAACATCCAAGCTACCAATGTAGCAATTTCTCCTGAAGAATATAAAAATTTTTTTTGAACCCTTGGTAATCCTTTTATTGCAGGGGGGAGGCGGGTTGTCAAATACACTCATTGGGGCTCCAGACTCATCACAACCAAGGGATGCAACCTTCTACGGGCGATAACAGACAACAGCTACCAACATATATCTAACGGAGAACCCATTTACTGGCCGGCAGACACGAGAAAACTACCGGGCCTCTTAGATTTTTTTATAACTAGTGGTATACCAATACAAAACTGCTTAGTAAAATCAAATCACGACTTGTCTTCAGATCACACACCTGTTATTTTAAGTATGTACATCACAGCCATAAATAAATATTCACACCCAAGGCTAGCCACGAAACAAACTGATTGGGAAAAATTTGCAGATTATGTAAATGCAAACATAAATCTCAATATACGCATTAAAAATACGGAGGAACTTGACGCCGCCGCTCAATATTTTACTACCCTTATTAAAGAAGCTGCATGGGAATCGACACCTAGAACTGAACAGCAAACAATAAGTCCTATCACTAACCCATTACACATCCGACAACTCATTAGTTAAAAACGACGAGTCAGAGGCAGATGGCAGAGATCACGTAACATGGATGATCTACACTGTTACAGAAAACTATCCAGACAACTTACCACAGCACTCAATAAAGCTTTGAAGCATACATCCAGAATCTATCTTCTAACGACCACAGCTTATAGAAAGCTACTAAAAAATTTAAAAAACGTACACCACCAAAATCACCAATAAGAAAACTGAACAATGAGTGGACTCGTTCCGACCAAGAAAAGGTTGACACCTTTGCAACTTACTTATCTTACGTTTTTCAACCGATAGAACCAATACTTGGCGTCCCAAATGATGACATTAAAAACTTCCTTGACACATCCTGTCAAACGTCGCCACCAGTAAGAGGCGTTATTCTGTCAGAAGTTAAAGAAGAAATAACCAAGCTAAACCAACATAAAGCTCGGGGTGTGATCTAATAACCGTATAAATACTAAAAATGCTACCCGAAAACCTCTGATTCTTCTTACAACAATTTTCAACCGCATCCTAAGCCTTTGCTATTTTCCTGTTAAATAGAAATACGCAGTAATAATAATAATACATAAAAGTGGCAAACCCCTATAAGAAACCGCTTCATATCAGTTTATTTCTTATTATTTCTAAAATATCTGAGAGGCTGCTACTTAAACGGATCCAGAAAGACAATCAATTAACACATCTACTGCCCAACTACCAGTTTGGCTTTCGCAAAATATGCCAACATTATATCAAACCGACAGGATAGTCAACCAGATATCTAAGAGCATAGAGAGAAAGGAATACTGCAACAGGGTATTCTTGGATGTATCCCAAGCGTTTGACAAAGTGTGGCATAAGGGCCTCATGTACAAACTCAAAAATATGGTTAACAATAAATATATCCCCCTGAAATCTTACCTCACACATAGGAATTTCTCCGTAAAGCATAATGATTTTGTCTTTCCCCGCTACCCCATACGATCGGCTGTACTGCACGGAAGCGTAATTATCTCGCTCCTGTATCTATATATACCGCTGACTTACCTGAAACAGAAAACACTATTATTTCTGCATTTGCGGATGATGTTGCTATCCTATCATCAGATAACGATCCTGTAACTTCTTCCCAAAACATTCAAATCCACCTAAGTCAACTTAGTGAATGGTACAATAAGTGGAGAATCTCGATAAACTAATCTAAATACATCCAAGTAAAATTCACCACCCGCACTTAAATCTGCCCTCCCGTAACAGTTAATGAAGCTCTGTACCTGCAAAGTCAGATATTAAATATCTAGGATTACATCTTGACAAACGCTTAACGGGGCAGAAACACATACAAACAAAACGAAGACAGCTGGACCTCAAATTTTGACCGATGTATTGGCTCATGGGCTGTAAATCAAAAATTTCAACCGAGAACAAATTTATTCTATACAAGACTAAGCTAAAACCTGCCGGTCATACGGCATACAGCTCTGGGGATGTGCCAAGCCTACTAGGTTAAAAACAATACAAACCTTCCAGAACAAAGCACTTCGTCCGATTGTTAACGCGCCATGGTACATCAGCAATCTAATGAATGCTGCAAATCCCATACATCACAGAAGTAATTAATACTGTCACCAATTATCGAAACAGTCTGGCAGGAAATCAAACACTCTCATAGATAACTTATACAGAGATGGACCGAGCAAAAGATGATTAAACAAAACCTGGTCTGCAAACCTATCTAAACAACTCTAAGCCGCAGGGTAGTGACATACAAGAAGAAATGTCACTAGACATTGTACCTTTCAAGTCATAAACTTTCATCACATTTACTTAATACTTTGTATAATGTAGATTGTAAATTTAAATAAAGTCAAAAAAAATATTTAGTTACTTTTGATTTGAACATTATATACATATATTTAATTAATACAATTTGTGAAGACAAATGATGTTAGTTTTTATTAATAACAAGTTTTATTTTAAAACTTAAGTACTTTTTTGTTGAATTTTGGTATTTCAACAAAATGTAGTTTTTGCTGCATTTCAGCCAGATATTTAATAATAATAATCAACAAACCTTATGTTAATATTAAATGAACTACGCCGCAAACCTCTTTTTGTGCAACAAGCGTAATCAATAATCCTGCACATACGTAGTCAAAATGATATAACAGGATGTAAATGATGGCGGATGTAGGCCATCATTTCCATTTAAATGGAGTCTCCAAGCTGCGGATATTGCCAACTCTTTCTTCTTCCACAGCTACATTTCAAGTTCCGACACCTACACAATTCTACTTGTGACAAATAGCTCTGAGAATCAGATATGCAGATTCACCTCAATTCTTAGGAACTAAAGCGCCAGGCATCAGCTTATTTTATTGTGAAAGAAATTTGTCTGTCAAATAATTGACTTAAAAGTCTAGAGGGCTTTGTTTTGAGTACGTGTTGATTTTATCGCGGCGTTCGCTTCGCCCCGGCGCTTTCTTTTGTTATATGGATTCGGGTTTTAACAGGACAGATAATTGGCGTTTTTGCCATATCCAGGGTTTCTTTTATGCCGCTATCGGATTTTTCTGAGCTGCAGCGCTTTTTGAGTGACATTTCCGGGCATTTCCTCTCATATTTCCATTTCAGCGCGATTTTATCAGGAATATCTCGGATGCTCCTTTTTAAAATGCAAATAACTTTAACTAGAATATCTATGTTTTCGGTTTGCTAGTTGCGCTGTGACGTTGTTTATCTTTGATATAAATAAAATAGGCATCAACTAACGCACTCAATCCTTTTATGTAAATTAAGAGTAAAAAGTATGGTTCACACAAGGTTTGCGCGCTGCTGTGGGGTGCGGCACTTCGCGTCTACCCACGTTAGGGAAGGCTAATGGACTGAATATTCATGGCTAGCCAAGTATTAAGGAATTAAGTTTCCTTTTCGCCGAATGAAACTATCTCTTGTTCGAGATCGAAGAATTACTCTAATCTAATTCCGCTGGGGGTGCACTAAAGGTTGCGATAAAATCTCCTACAATTGCACTAAAGATTGGAAACGTCTACTTAATACTCTTTGGTAGTTTACTCTTGATTTATTGCCTCTATTTGGGTAATTGTAAGCATTAATGATTTTAACATTAAGGTTTGCACGATAAAACTATATAAGAAAGTGCGATAAGGAAACTCAAAATATATTTAATTCTCTTTTATTAATGCGCTACAATCCAAAACAATTAATTAGCCGAATGAATCCTTGTTTTCTATCAGAGCAATAAATAACACTCGTCCTTTCCGGAATTCATTCTTTCGTGAATTAATTCTAAAGGCAATTTTCACTTTCCTGCAGTTGTACAGGCTTTTAAACGAATAATGCACAATCAAGAGATTGGGTGTGATGGTTTCTCCGTCAGGGGTTGGAGCTGAGGCTGCGTCATTATTCGCAACGTATAAGGACAAAAATTCACAATAAATTAGCAGAGGTTAAGAAAAACCTTTTAGCATTCTGAGGCCGTTTCGATGTAATACCAAAATATTAATTTGAGGCTGCCATATTATATAAAATAAATTGAAAATTATTTCTTGACAAGTTTTAAATTTTAAAAAACCAGTAAAAAAATTCACAATGCCCCAGTTAATTTAAATATTCTAGCTCTCTTTTCTATATTGTTTTAAGATTTGGAACAAAAATGCGTAATAGTTTACTAAAAACAATAAAAGTAATTTACAAAGGAACTAAAAGTGACTGAATGTTTCACTAGATATAAATATATGTACTTTTTAACAAAAATTGTAAATTGTTGAAATTATTTCGACTATGTTAACTGATTTAACCACCAAAGTGGTCCAGTGGTTGAGACACTGACTGCGATGCGGACGAATCCAGGTTCCATTACCGGAGCTTTCTGATGCCTGGCGGGTGGCCTACCAAGTCACTAAAAATAATTGAGTATCTGCGTGCACTCAAACAAGGGGTAATAATTTTTTTATTAGTTATAAGCAAATTAACAATCAGAACGTAATAAAATGATACAATGTTCTATGAGTTAATGTGATGACATTTGACGTGAGGGGAAATCTATCCAGTGATGTTATCCCGTTTCAGTAGAGTTACACTCCTTTAAGATCACTGAGCCATTCCTTTAGTTTTAATCTTCTCGGTGGGGGATTCTGATGTAGGTTGGATACAAGGGTGTTGGTATGGACTTGTAGCCGTGTAAAGTGGGTGTTGCTTTGTTTGGTACGCTCTCCTTCTACCGTTATAACTTGTAAGTCCATATGCAAGGACATACCACGGAGCATTAGCTAGCAGTCTGATGGTTTTGGATTGTAGTGTTTGGAGAATGTTAACATTGGACTTACAAGAGCAACTCAGAGCTTAATTCTTTAAGTCCATATGGGTTTTGATTATTGTTTTGTAGAGCGGGATCTTGTTTGCGAGGGAAAGACAAGACTTTTTGCCAAGCAACCAGTACATTTTCTTAATTCGCAGAACAATCTCTTTACGCTTTTCAATATATGAGACTTCCAGGTGAGTCGTCGGTCTAAATGAAGATCACCGTAGCGGGCTTCTGTTGCTTGAGGAATGGGTATGTTGTTCGGAAAGACTGGGGGGCAGTTTGTGTGATTTAGAGTGAAGGTAACGTAAGTACCTTTTGTTTCATTGACCTTGATTCATAAGTTTGCGTCTACGCGTAATTTACTTCAACGGTTTGCGAGATCCTGCAATGGTAAACGGGAGATCCGACAATGTTCACCCTTAAAACTGCGTGTGGAGCTCCCTATCTTACATCCGTGGGCAACAGATGCCGCCTGCAGTAATGATGTGGGGTAGAGCTTCACGCAAGTGACCTCGCCGGCAACTCATCAAACGAGGCGGAAGGAATCCTGCCAACACGAATATTATCGACATGGAGTGTTTGCTGCATCTATTTAGGTCCCAGGCCTACGGAGACGTTAGACCGCATGACATTATTAGTCCAGGCGGCGTAGATTATTTTTTAAAATAATTAGTTGCGGCACTTGTTCAACGGTATTATAAGGAAAAACATCGTCTGAATTGAATGCACATGTTTTGGTCAAAATCCTATTGTAGGATCATTGCGAAAAAAATTCAAAAAGGTGCGAAAAAAAGGTTTTTTCGGCTTTTAGACACGAAAAAAAAACATTGAGTAAAAAACAAAAAATAGAACGATATAGCACTGGAAAAGACGAATAAAATTATTTTTGGATCATTAAAATCGGTTGATAACTTTTTGCACAAAAAAATAAAAACCGCGAATAAAAGCGATTTTTCGATGTTCAATTACTCAGTTTGTAATTATCCTAGAAATGTCTTCCGGGGCTCAAATTATAGGGTTTTCCAACATCTTTTTAAAATTAAATATTTGTCAAAAAATATTCATAAGTTTTCGCGCAAATTTCGAAAAAGTAAAAACAGCCACTTTAGTAAAACGACCCCTATTTACACAATAATTGTCGTAGAGCAATTTTGCAAAAAGCTGCCTGTTCTTGAAGACTTCCTCTACAACCATATCAAATTTGAAGTCGATTCGATAATAATAAGTACCTCAAAAGCGCGTCTGAAGAACGTGCAATTTTAGAGAGCGGCCGCGTGGACGCACGAGCGAAGGAGAAGTGGTGCGGTGGTGGGGGAACTCTTTCCCGCGGGTGGAGCGGGCGCCCGGAAAGCGATCGCGCGCGTTCAAATTTGACAAGCCGGAAAAAATTGAGATTTCTCGGGATCTGCTGAACGAAAATTGATGTTTTTTTTAACTGGGGTAGCGCACTAAAATATTAATAATGAGCGTAGTGGTTATTTGACATAAGGGATGGTTATGTGCCTATTAATGAAGTTTTTTAATGCTGTTCTTACTTAGGGGATATTTACACATGTTCAGATAGTTAACAACATTGGAATGAAGGCAAATAAAAAATTAACAACATAAATATCGTTTAAACAATGTGAACTTTCATATTGCAAACGTTCAATATTAACAAAACATTAAAAAATACAGCGACACAAAATGACTTAACGAAAATATACGCAAACCCAACAAATACATTATCTTGAATAATAAAAAAAAGCAACCTTTTGAATACGTTACATTATCATTATGCGATTTCCAGTGATACATCGGAATCACTATATGAGTGGCTCTCTTCATCGTACTGAACAATTTCACTAACGTCTTTGTTTGCTTCGCGTTGATCTGTGCCATCTGCCTCCGTTATTAATTCGAGCAAGTCATTGATTTCCTCTGAATATGCATGTTCCTCTTCCTCTTCGAAGTTGTAGTTTGTTTTTTCAATGTTTTCGCATGTTTGTGCACGACATTTTGCACAAAAGTCGGTCCAAGGTATGCCATGCTTTTTGCACGTGCACGATTTCCTTTTGCACACGGTCTTGCATTGACAACTGATGGTAGTTATTAAAACTTGAGGAATCAGCTGCTCTATTGTGAAAATCGGCTCAAGGATATTGTCAGTTAATTTCCACCCATACTGCGTCGCCGGATTTACCCTTCATAGCCAAGCTTGTACTTGTAAATAAACACGTAAACAGTGTTGCTTGGCGGCTCCTTCCGTTGGTGGCAACAGCTCCAATTTCGTCTTATTAGTGATATTCATACTTTAACATGTCGTATCGCATATCAGATAAATGTTTTTCAGTGATTCCATTATTATACAAAATTAGAAATGCGTAGACAACACTAACGTCAAAAATCATTGAAAAAAAAATTAAACAGAAGTAATTATAAGATTAAAAAGAAAAACTATTACATAAATAAGTACATAATCATCCCTTATGTCAAATAACCACTCCGCTCATTATTAATATTTTAGTGCGTTACCCCAGTTAAAAAAAACATCAATTTTCGTTCAGTAGATCCCGAGAAATCTCAATTTTTTCCGGCTTGTCAAATTTGAACGCGCGCGATCGCTTTCAGGGCGCCCGCTCCACCCGCGGGAAAGAGTGCCCCCGCCATCGCGCTACTTCTCCTTCGCTCGTGCGTCCACGCGGCCGCTCTCTAAAATTGCACGTTCTTCAGACGCGCTTTTGAGGTACTTATTATTATCGAATCGACTTCAAATTTGATATGGTTGTAGAGGAAGTCTTCAAAAATAGGCAACTTTTTACAAAATTGCTCTACGACAATTATTGTGTAAATAGGGGTCGTTTTACTAAAGTGGCTGTTTTTACTTTTTCGAAATTTGCGCGAAAACTTATGAATAATTTTTGACAAATATTTAATTTTAAAAAGATGTTGGAAAACCCTATAATTTGAGCCCCGGAAGACATTTCTAGGATAATTACAAACTGAGTAATTGAACATCGAAAAATCGCTTTTATTCGCGGTTTTTATTTTTTTGTGCAAAAAGTTATCAACCAATTTTAATGATCCGAAAACAGTTTTATTCGTCTTTTCCAGTGCTATATCGCTCTATTTTTGTTTTTTAATCAATGTTTTTTTTCGTGTCTAAAAGCCGAAAAACCTTTTTTTCGCACCTTTTTGAATTTTTTTCGCAATGATCCTACAATAGGATTTTGTCCAAAACATTTTCATTCGATTCATACGATTTTTCTCCTAATTATTACGTTGAGAAAGTGCCGCAACTAATTATTTTAAAAAATCACTCATGTTTTGCTACCTCGCCTCGACTATATTCCGTTAAAACTATTATGCGGTCTATTCAATCCCCGCACAAATGGCAACGGACGACTGTAGCAGTAGTGATATGTGGTTGAGGCTCGCCTTAACGACTTCGACGGCTGCTCCTCCAACGTGGTGAAGGAAACTCCACGGAGCAGACTCATAAAGGTGCTTCTAGCGGGCGCGAAAAGTGTCAAATGATGTGGAGGAGGGGCTCACGTAAGTGGCTTTGGTCTCTTCCCACCACCCGCCAAAAGCCTATCCGGTTCCTGTCGAACATTGGCGCGTGGCGTCATCTCTGGCATTCGGACTAATAAAATAAAGTGGTCGTAGTTTGGAAGTTTGTTGATCTTTCCCCGCACTCGAAGCTATTCGCTTATAATAGGGATCCACTCTGCCCCGCTCTAGCATCAGAATGTACATGGTTCCCACATACATATCTGTTTTCGTTCTCCCAAAGCTTTTGGATCATGACGAAGTAAAACTGGAAACTGCTGTGCCTATTGGTAAGCTGAACGGTATGCCCGCCGGTATCCTGGCGCCTTCATGCTACTAAGAGCAAGTAGCACTGATTTTCTGTCCATTATAACAGCGCATCTTGAGATGACTTTTTTGTGTGGCTTGCAATGTATCTGAGGCACTCCCAAATACCTATCAGCTTGCAATCTGCGAGTTTGACTCATCCATTCATAGATCTATTCTTCTCACATCGCTTTCGCTCGATTTCGCTTGACCACAATCCCAGTTCCTCTCGAAGTTGTTGTTCTGACCCGGTTGTTAGCCTCTGTCTGCCACCTTCTATAAATTAAGTTGTAAAGGCGATAGCTGCGTTAACAGTAGTGCAGTGTCAGTGTGGTATGATATTATAAGCACTTGCTATCTTAGCCACTAGTATTCTTGTAAGTTAAACAAGTCCCTAACTTCTGAAGCTGCACCACAAGTATTTATTGTACGCTAAATAAGTCCTTAACCTTTCTGATTGCATGCTTTCCCTCATATCTCGCTTGCGTACAATACAGCCGGCTGAATTGCTCCTCCGAGCGTGCGTGCCCTAGATGACCAAAGTTTTGTAAACTAGTGATTGAAAAATCGCTGTATTTCCATCCTAGTTTTCCTTTTATCAGTACTTATTTATGTAGTAGCTAACATATATCTGATAACAATTTTTCCCACTTCTCTAATTATCTATTACTCCATACACTATTTTATAGTCCAAACATTTTCTTACATGATTTATTGGTCGGTCCGGCGCAGTTTGTTCTTTAATAAACCAGTAAATTGGATTCGTTTTTACGATTCCAATTTCAGATAAATACTTTAAGACTTTTTTTGATAAAAAGTAGTTTCACTGACGAACCTTGCGTTTCCGTTAATTCAGCGAATCTCAAAACATAACGGTGATCAGATAGTTAGGCAAACATACTCCAATCATGTTTAACTTAGTAAAAGTATGGACTTAGAAGAAAACTACACCGGGAAAACTTTTGTGTCTGTGTGCCTTTCACTTACAATTGGAAGCCCACCGTTGCGCTCTTAGTTTGCAAAAACTGAGATTTTCCTATAGATATCTTTTATTTGTCGATTTTTATCAAGCCCATGAAAACATCAACAGGTGCAAAAGTGATAGAAAACTGCACGATCAAGAAAATCAATCAACTGAACGAGAAAGTATGGCGGTCGAGACCGACCTAGGTCCAATCCAGTGCGACTTCTTCGTGAACTGCGCCGGGTTTTCGACGCGCAGCATCGGGCACCTCTCCAAGCCGTACGTTAAACTGCCTTTACATGTGGTGGAGCACTACTACCTCCGCACGAAGCCCATACACGTTTTGAACCGTATTTTGGATAATAGTGACCGGCGATCCGTTAGCCTGTACATCTTACGGAACCGAGTATCTAGCTGTTTTCTTTTGGCCCATATATGTTTTCTCCATGTAACTCGTCGATCTGGATGGATGCCCAGATATTTCACGTATCCTGCTTGTAGAAGCTGTTGGTTGTTTAGCTATACTGCAGGACAAGTTTCTTTTCGTAATATGAAGGTTACATACCTTGATTTGGTCTCATTTGCTCTGACGTGGCATTTTTTTAGCCAGGTTTGGATTTGACTTAAGTAGTGTTGAAGATAACGTGATGCAATGTCTGGGTTGTTGTGAGATGCCCTAATATCTGTATCATCGGAAAGTATGGCTGTTACTCTTAAATTTGTATTTGGAAGATTAGAAGTATATAGCAGCTACAGTGCTGGTTCTAACACTCTTCCTTGAAGCAGCCTTGAGCTGATTGGATAAAGTGACGTATATGCAATTTTCGAGATGACTGTGGTTAAGAAATTGAGTATGGCACTCATTTGTTTCATAAGGTGGCTCGTTATGTTTTTTAATTAATTAAAGTAAATTGTTTAATGTGCATTTGTACCATGTTGTAACATTTGGTTATTGGCATTTTGATTATTTTATTACTGTGTTATTTTCTCTGACTATTTAAGAATAGGATACTTCTGTACTTTGAGGTCACCTTTGTAATATACTGATTATTCGATTAGTTTGATTAGCATTTCTTTCTTTTCTTCTTAGCATAGGATGTTTATTACTTTGTAGTTGCTTGTGCACAAAGCAACCTCTATAGTTGGCTAAGTGATTTTCTGCATAATTTACTCATTTGACACATTTGCTTTTTCTTTCCTTTGACAGTAAGCAGTTAATTGATTACCTAGGCACTTAAAGGTTACAGCTAATTTTAATTAAATGTTACTAACTCGCGTTAACAAAATTAGTTAAATCAGGGGCAATGAGTTACAAACTACGTGGTTAAATTAAACACACACACACACACACACACACACACTATAATATATATATATATATATATATATATATATATATATATATATATATATATATAATCTTCCGACATATAAATACTTTTTCTCGAATGTAGAGGTGGTTTTTTGATCCTGCTATCGAACATCGACCATTTTCTTGAAAACGCTTTGACATCAACTTTTGCCAAATCTGTGTCCTTCGCATAGCAATAGATCCGGAATAGGTAGAACCTTTCACACTTTTGAAATTTAAGATTGTCAATACTAATTGCTTGAGGGCTTTGATAACTTATTCCAACGTCAGAAGCACTTTCGGTGAGACGGCGAATAATGCAAATATTCTCCTCAGTTACGCTAGTCCTTAAACAACATCGATGGTCTTTATTTTTATCCACTTCTCTTCCCCCTAAAAATTTTGTACGGTTTTAACATTTCTGTCGTATGCAACTTGATAACAATCCGGTGAGCAACAGACAAGGCTACCTTTTAGTTTGCCATTGTACCATTTGCCATAATAACTAAAAAAGCGGTAGGGCAAAGTACCCTACGAGAAAATTCCCTTCATGTGTCCCTCCTTATTAACTTCTAAAAGCCGCGCTGTTCGCTGTTCACCTCAAGGCGTGTAAAAAAGCATTCTGATTTATATTTGATCTGCCCACGTACACTTTATACAAAATTTCTGTTTGAATAAAAAAATGTGATATTTTACTAACAGTAATGTTGCTTTAAAATGCACATGATATGAATGTTGTTTTCGAAGTTGTTGCAAATGGTGTAATCAATATGGAGGCTGCTATACTATCCGCTGTTCTCTATTTTACGACAAAAATCATTTTAACTTACATATTTACGCACATCTAGGTAAACAAACACGCAATCGTGTTTTCATAATGGAACAGATGCGGTCCAATATGTAGCATATTACATGCATGAGAACACTTCTGGTTGAGATTATTTCCCAAACTGAAACTTACCCGGCGCGTTTCCTGTCAGCTGCTGTTTTATTCTTCCGAATATTCTACGCCTCTCCGGGCCTGCTGCTGGCGAAAATATTATATCTGTTGCGTGCTCGTATCGCTCGCACTTAACCGCAATATTTTATCTGTTCGCACGATTATGAGCAGCCAAAAGGTTCAATTTGATCAGATGTGCAGGTATTTAGTTATTACAAGCAGTTACAAGTACGTAACAATAATAGTTGGGTGTAGGTAAATTTATTATTATTATAAAAATATGTAAAGAAGCTCCAATTTCATTAGTGTAAAATGTTAATTTTAGCACAAAGACCTAACTAAAGTAAAAATTAAATAATAGTAGGATCCTAAAATTTATTTAAGAAAAATTAACTAGCCATATCTATTCAAAGATATTTTTAACACAGTAGTAACGTGTTCAAAAGTAGGCTTATGCAGATTTGAATAGAAATAACATAATTAGGTATCAGTTGGTCAATTCACCAAAGACCCTAGTAGTCTTTGAGGGTATGCCAGATCTAGAAACATTCCTTCTTATGGATTGGCACTAAGCAAAGCATGCAGACAAAGTGGGCAGTACAAACATGCTATCTCAGCAGGATATTTTTTTATGCCCCGTTTAATTACAATACTTTTCTCTAGCACATGTTTTGTGCATACAGAAAGTCTCCCAGGAGAGGGGTTTGAATTAAAGTACCTGGGCGTGCTGCCGATATCTTATTTCTGATGTGGTCTTTAATTATTAACAGATTTAAAATATTAAAAAGTGCACAATTTATAAGCCAAATGCGACCATGTCTGGCCGCTTTACTGTTTTTTTTTTTTAGAGAAGATAATAAAACAAATACTTATCTGCCCTAATAATACGCTTGATGAACATATACTTAAAAACGAATAGTTTTTATCTTTATTTCTCCTCCGTGAAGTATCAACCATTGTTGAATTGTAAATTATAGAAATCACGTTCAAAATATAGAAATGATAAAGAATTTTAGCCTTTTTTCTGAATGTGGTTTTAGCTCGTTTCAGAGAATGCGATTTGTTTTTCGCCTCTCCTGGTAGACATGGTAATGTTGATCAAGTTAAAGTTTCAAAAGTGTGAAAACAGATTTTTGTAATTCTTCTTTTACTAACATGTATTTCTAAATTTAAGATATACCTTAAGAGTTTTTGGTTTTTCTAGGATATATGTTCATATACGGAGCCTACTCATCCAAGAAATTATTGCTTTATTTTCTTCTTCTACTCTGTTTCTAACTATATATATATATATATATATATATATATATATATATATATATATATATATTATAATAAATCATCATCATCATACTTTTATATAAAGGCGATGTGTTTGTTCGTCACACTTAATACTACGAAAACTTCGTAGGTGGCGTGTTTGGTTGCCAGAGGAATGCATTTGGGAACACGCGGAAATACACGATCGATCGTCGTATTTTTAAAGCACACTGCAATTTTAAAAACTTAAATTAAAATTAAATTATTTATATCCTACTGTTTTAGTTTTTCTGTTCTTTTTTGCAAATAAGCATTCTTAGGTATGGAACAGGTACAAAGAGCTGAGCACCACAGAAATTACATAAAAAACGAAGAAGTGAGCAGACTGCGGATGAAAGAGCAGCAATAAATAAAGCGAGGCGACGTATATATGCCGAAAGAATTCTGGAGGAAGCTGAAGTTGCAGCAACAAACCAAGCAAGGCAACTGCGACGTTCTCAAAAAACATTGGAAGAAATAACTGTAGAATAGTGACGATGGCTACAAAAAGTTTATAACACTTGCATTCTCTATAGCAGTCAAGCGTAGCTGGCTGGATTTTCTAGTTATTCTTATAATTCTCTTTTTAGGTTCTGTATTAATATATTTTTTTTTATTATGGTTTGTCGTATTCTTTCCTGCGTACAGTTTTCTTTTCTGTTATTTCTTTCAGTTAATGTAACTTGATGAAATTTTTCCTCATAGAATTTTGATTAGTATCGGACTGTGTGATCTCAGTTGGAATGGGCAAATTTTCTTGTAAATTTATTATTTCAGAATCAGAAGACGAATTATCTTGTAGTGGTTCATAAGATAATGTCAAAGGAGTTAAGAATAACAAATATTTACCACGCCACTTTTGCTCCACAATGTTTCTAAGGCGCGCCTCTTTCTCTTTTTCGGTCAATTTTTTGTCCACTCCAGTTAAGTGACCAGGTCTACCTAGCGCTCTCTGCCGATGCAAAAAGATCCTATCTTCATTTATCTTTATTAATTGAAGCGTATCGGCATTTGCAATGTCAAACAAATTGTCTAAGTTTGTAACAAACATTTGTTGGCGCAGCGCATACACGTCTTGTGTTTTGTTTCCATTTTTTTCCAAATCTCTCCCAACTTGGTATAAGATAACTAGTTTCTTAACACAATTAGGCAAAGATTTAGTCGGTATTCATGACTTTTCCCAATAAATAATGCACTCACGAATAGTAAGATTTGCGCTTGCATTGACTCTTAAAGTTATTTCACGAATATTATAGATCAGACCTGCCATTACTTGTCCATTAGAGGGAAGTTTTGAACTGGTAATTTGATGTTTTACTTCTCCTATTAAAAAAATTCCGTTTTTAAAACTGCATAACTCCACTGACATGTTGACTGAACGAAATCAATGGGTTTACTAATAAAAAAACAAGCAATAATTGTCACATTGTTACGTTAGCTTCCGCGCGCCTTAGTATGCAAGTACTGACATGTTTCGATGTAAGTCGGCACGGGTTGCCATAGTTATAAGTACATGAAACTTTATTTACAATTGTTTTGACATCATTCAAACAAAATTAGAGGGTATGCGTTGAAAAAAGAGAAATTTTATTTTTTTGGGACACCTATATATACATATACATATACATACATTATTAAATAATATTTTAAACAAAAAAGTAAAACTAAAAGCAAGAAAATCCAAGGTAATAGCAATACCTAATAAATTACCGGGTATAAAGGTAAATAAGAAAGTAACTGAGCAAATTTAGCACTCTCTTTATTTGTATGTATAATTATCAGAAGGGATGGTTAAAGCTGAATATAGAGTCAGACCCTGAAAGGTCGTCGATACCACCGTACTCTGTGCGCAATGATATTCCAAATTTTTTAGGTTGCTAAGAAGTCAGGTGATAGGACCGGCCATAAGAAAGTTTTCACTATATTTCGTTAAGCTAAGTATAATATGTTACGTGATTGTTTGAGATATCCTCTAATGAAGAGGAAGATTTGCGAGCTGTAAGATTGCATCGAATATAGATCTGACTGCTAATCTTTCCTCTAATTATAACTAAAGATAACCTGCCATCATAAGTGTACAAATACAGCCTTCTTGCTCCTTTCTCTATTTCTCTGGCGTATCGACATCCCGCCATTGTTCTGTATTAAACAGAATTTGGATTTATCAGATAACAAGATTTATACCATTTGGGTGTCCACAGATACCTGTTGGTTGTCGATGATAATTGAAATAAAGGATATTAGTCCCATTGCGGGTAATAAACGCCAGGAGGAGCTAGACAATAGGTGCAGTGTAATGGTGCACCATTGTTTCGCCAATGCACAAAGTCGGAAGCCTCTCAAGATGACGATATTTCCAGTTGTTTGTACTGTAGTCTTTCCAAATGAGTATTTTCTTTGGCCAATTGGTTGCATATTAGAGCCACAGTATTGCCATGACTACCAATTCTTCGACCTATTTCTCCTTTACCAAATTCCGTACTTTGTTGATAATGTTGTAATAACTTTAATCGTCTTCTAATTACATTATGCTTAATTTAATATAAAAGTATATATATATATATATATATATATATATATATATATATATAGAAAACCATTGTTTTTCCAATAGATAGCTTTATAGATAGCTCGTGATCTAAAAGTCCGATCGGTTTACGCTAGACGGCTTTAGAAAGTTGACATTTCGTACTACAAAAACTTATTGGACACTTTTGTGAATAGTTGATTCAGTTTTGTTTGAGCTCATGTCAAAGAAAACGCATACCAGGCGGCTAAAAATGTGAATAGTGTTTATGGCTCTGATACTATAACAGCCGATCAAACGCAGTTTTGTTTTGTCGATTTCGTTCCGGTAATTTCGATGTCAAAGATGCACCACGCTCTGGAAGGTCCATTGTCGAAAATGTGGATAAAATCATGGCAATTGCCGAGTCCGACCGTCATATAAGCACTGTTGCTACTGTCCAGGAGCTAAACATTGCACAAAAAGCCGTTTGGAACCATTTGGAAAAAGCTGGATACAAAAAGAAAATGGATGTATGGGTTACACGCGAGTTAACGCAAAAAAACCTCATGGACGGAATCTCCATCTGTGATCTCTGCAGAATCGCAACAAAGTCTGAAGCGGATGCTGACTGTCGATGAAAAGTGAATCACTTACGACAACGTCAAGCGAAAACGGTCGTGGTCGTGGTGCGGTGAGCCGGCACAAACGGTAACAAAGCCATGATTGACGGCCAGGAAGGTTTTGCTGTGCGTTTGGTGGGATTGGCAAGGAATCATATATTATGAGCTGCTCCCCTACGGCCAAACTCTTAATTCGAACCTATACAGTGAACAATTAAACTGTCTGAAGGAAGCAATCGCCCAGAAGCGGCCAACTTTGGCCACTAGGACAGGAATTGTATTTCATCAAGACAACGCGAGGCCACATACATCGATAGCGACTCTCCAGAAGCTCCGGGAGCTTGGTTGGGAAGTTCTTATGCATTCACCTTTAGATCGGACCTGGTACCAAGTGATTATTACCTGTTTCTGTCCATGGTGAAGTATTTTACTGCTGAAAAATTTGTCGCAAGAGAGGCTTGTAAAAATGGACTGTCCCAGTTTTTTGTCAATACGGACAAGAGCTTCTACCAGAGAGGCATTATGGAATTACCTTCAAAAGGACAACAAGTTATCGAACAAAACGGCGCATATTTAACCTAAATCGGTTCATTCTAAGTATGGTAATAAAACCTTCAATTTCATGCAAAAATAGTGGATTTCTTTTTACTAGACCTATTTATATATATATATATATATATATATATATATATATATATATATATATGTATATGTATGTATATATAAATTTAGGTTTTAATTGTAGACACGCAGAGTAGTCTATTTTTAATAATTTTGCTAAGTCAGATAAAAAATAACTGGAAATAATTATAAAATATTGGAGAGGCAGGCGTGTAAATAGCCGCTCTCGTGGTGCGGTGTGGGATACGTAGTACGGCCCGTTTTGGAACGTCAACCGATAAGGCCTAAATCGTCCCTTAAACGGCCAGCGCAAAAGCGGTTGGGGGCGGCTACCGATATCCACCGAAAGTAAAGCCAAATCGCTCACCTGAATCGGCTTCGGCTTCGTCGGCGATGGTTTCACGGTGGCCACCTTGCTGCGCTGTCTTCGTGTATGTTGCGGGTGTTAAAAACACGACCGAATTGGCCGCGCTGCGGTTTGCGTATGTTTCTTCCGGGTGTTAAAAACACGACCGAATTGGCCGCGCTGCGTTTTACGTATTTGCGGGGTGTTAAGACACGACCGAATTGGCCGCGCTGCGGTGCAGGTATATCGCCGGGCTTCGCGCCTAGCTTAGCGGTATGTCTTTGCGGAAAAATTTTCATTCGACAGCACCTTTCATATCAAAGGGTGCCGCCGACGGCGTATGCAGACTTGTCGGCTGAGCAAAAGCCCATGTGCCGTTTTGTGTGCAACGGCAAAACGTAGCGGCAGATGTCAAAGCCGCCCAACATGCCGCTGCGATATAAAGCGGTTCAAGGGCGAAAAGGCCGCCACACCAAATATTTAATTAAATGTTAGATACTAACAAAATACTAAAAAGAGTAAGAATTAGTGATGTAGAAAAATGGCTTGTGAGTGCAAGTACATACTAATATTCAGCATAACAATTATAAAAAGTAAAATCAATAATAAAACGTCTCTTATGATAAGCTCCCCGAGAGGTAAGCACATATAATTTGTAATATAGCTAATTAATGCAAATTTGATCATAACGTAATGCATATTAGGAATAGAAATCAAACATTTTTTTAGTTATATCTTCCCATCCCCTTATCAGGCATTATTAATTTGTATAATATATATATATATATATATATATATATATATATATATATATATATATATATATATATATATATATATATATATATATATATATATATATATATATATGTCTAAATTTAATTTAATCCTACGAGAACTATGGAAATCACAAAATATGTTATTTATAAATTCATATGTTAGACGTGAAACAAAAAAATGAAATTGTAGTTTTTGCAATTGGTAGTTTCCATAAAATTTGGCAAATAATTGACTTACCAAATATGCACATAAACTTGAAATTTTTAAGCGTTGCTGTTTTGAGATATCAAATAAAAATGTTTCAATATCCAAAAATTAAACTCCCTTATCTCAACAACAAAACGTTTATCGGAATTACCTTAAAGGGTAAACTATTATTTTGATTTTATTTAAACTAAACAATTTTTTATATTTAGGTATTAAATATTAGACCACTGTGTCTATATCTGAAGTTGTACTACATCACGTTTAATAATATGACAATTATATAAATTACAAAAATGTAAAAACATACATTCCAGTGTTCATTTAATAAAACTATATTACTTTTGAATGTAATATTAGAAAAGTTTTGCATTTTTATTTCATCTATATTACCATCCGGTTTTAAGCACAAAAGTGGTTATGTCTATTACTTACCTTTTTTATAAAAGCATTTAGTGCGTAGTAAAAAGAAGACAAAACTGGTACTAAAATTATATAATTCCTACAATTATCGGAAATCTTCTGATTCGATTTTACCATATAACTGTCAAAGTAATATTTCTATTTTACTACATATATTGAATTCATCAGCTGTCCAATTGATGACTTCTTTTAACTTCTTGCTCTTACTCTGTTTATAGGAGTTGGTGTTAACCTTTTACACTATCATTAAATTTGATGATTAGCAGATAACTGCAAATATAATTCAAAAATCTCCCACCGTTTATCAAGTAAAAGCTTGCTAACCTACGTATATAAGCTAAACGTACAAAACAAGAAAGTATTGCGTGAGATAATAATGATAATAGCGCTGATAAAAATAATAACTACCAGATTATATAAACCAATAAAGATATCAAAAAATAATATACCTATGTATGGTTTACAAAAGAATTACTTTATAATATTCGCAGAAAACTACCAGAAATATATTACAAAAGACCAATTGTAGCAGCCCTTTACGTCGCTGGTTGTCGTGTTCTTATTGCTTCATCTAAGGAAAGTTATTAATTTGATTTATAACATACTTTGAAGTATTTCATGGAAAAAATGAAATAAGGGTGTAATCTTAAGGAGTCTGTCAGTTGATTGTTGCAGTTTATTTTTATCGAAATGTAAACAATACATTTGTTCAAATCTATGGCCACTCATAAGTATGCTGAAAATGAAAATATCTCAATAACCCTTTGGATTATCTTTTTAAACAGCTCCATCTGAATAATTATTAATTTTCCTTTTTGCTACAGTGACTTCTGATTATATTAATCCATTAGAATTAGTCATGTTACTTGTCACACTTTGTCGGGTCAGTGAAAATATTTCACTCCTGGGTTTCCGGTAAATGGCTCTAAATTTGATATTTTATTTGTTTTTATTCGTGTAAAAACCTCTGACTTTAATGTGTCATCGTCATCGTCACTTCCGTTTGCGCTTTGTTCACTGTCACTAGACCTCCGTAACAGATAAACAATTTTTTTGTTCATTTCCAATCATAGAGGTCATTATCATTGTTATTATCAGTATCGCCGGAAACTCCAGATAAGGTGTTCGTTAACGAGTCTGGAGAAATTTTATCTTTTGTAATTGTTTCCGCAAGAGCTACGTTTTTCCGTCATAGGTGCAAAGTGATAGAAACCTGAATGCTGATTAAATGTAGAGCAAAGCAACAAAGAAAAATACCAGAGCTGTTTGTTCTCATAGACCATTAACTCAGAGGCGTCATGTGTCTATAAACATTGCTCAACAGGACCATTTGGAAAAAAGCTCCATATATTGTGTAGTGAAGTGCACAGTGCATGTTAAAACGCAGACTTGCGTTACCCGTATTGTAGAGTTCTAATATATAAATACAAATCTGCGCCACTACTTCATAATGTGTTAATTAAAAAATGCCACAATAAGTAGGTCAAAGATCTGCTATGTTTACGTGTATTATTCCTTTTGAATTAGAAACTTTTCAACTAGTGCTTTTTTATTTTCTACTAAGCAATTTACAGTTTTATTTATAATGTGTAAGATTAAGTTAATTGATAGTTATTTAATAAGTTATTTAAATACTCGGTTAAATTTTTTACACAAACAGATCTATGAAAATATTTTTAGATTACATTTTGCCATTTTTAATGCTAATATTTTCAGTTCTACAGCCTTAATAAAAGTTAAAATATTTATCATAATAAGAATAACCAAAATTTATTGAAGTTGCTTACACTGCCGAAAAGCTTTTTTGTGCATAATTTCATATCTGAAATCAAATGGCGTTTAATTAAAAGGCAGGCGCAAACCAAAGAGGCGAAGTATTCGTTTCGTCGACAGAAGTATTCTCTGTGGATGCAAAAATAAAGAGTTTCAATTAAACGAGAGCTTTGAAGTAAAATGCCTGGAAATTAATTTCAACTTCAAATTAAAAACATTCATAAAATTAGACTTTTTCAAATTTTAAATAAGCAAGAGTAGTGGGCGAAGAGCGCACCAATTTTGGCGGAAGCCGCTACGGCGGAGATATTTGGTCAAATTTTCATGCAAGCGCCGCTTAATGAAAGGCTATGCAGGGCAAATTATTTTCGCAGCGGAAGCCGCATGCATTCCGACCTGTTACCAACGCCGACCTGATGAATGCAGGCAAGTTAAAAAGTAGAAACGAGATGCGGGGAAATAGCTGCGAAGGTAAATGTGTTTACATTTTAGGCGAAATTGGCCTTGTAAAGCAAACGCAAGGAATTTTAATTATATGTTTGTGAATATACATTCACCCAAGCGTGTGGGCATGGTTTTTCTATTTGAACAAAGCAAATTCGTGGGGAAACAAAAACTATTATTCCGTTTATAGCCATTTTGTTGGGGTTTAACCACTAATTTAGCTTTGTCGGCCTTTCCGGTGTCAACTGGAAAACACGTTAAGGCACTGGAATCATTAACAGCAGTTTCTTTGTGTGTACAGCAATAATTTACATGAATTTGTAACCTTAATATATATTTTGTTTGATAACAACAATTTATCTTTTTAATATTCTTTTAGTTTTTGAGTGAGAAATATTCTATTTGAAAAAAATATATAAAACATTTAGATTATAATAACTTTATATGCTTCCTTGGAATTGTTTGACTTATGAGTAGAATAAAAAAAATACAAATTCATAAATATTAAACAAAAAACCGTTTATAAGAAAAAAAATCAGTATCATTTTATATTTTAAATTTTTGTAAAAATGAATAGTTAACTAGTGAAATGCTATGTAAAATATTCCCAAAAAATACTGTTTGTATATGATACTTGAAAAGATAAATGCCTGTGGTATAATGAAAAAAAAGGTCAAGAACATGTCTAATTTATTTCTTAAATTGGAAAAAGAGAAAGTAATTTTTAATTCTTCCGTGCCCATATTTACCAAAAATGGTAGGATAAAATAGAGGTTTATCTTTTGTCAATTATACATGAAATATTCATGACTAAAAATAAAGAACTAGATAGATCAACAAAATATTTAAAATATTAAAAAATCATAAGCAGTGGTAGAATATAACCAAAATGTGGGTGTGGTTCTTATCGCCCCTGTAATGCCCAAACAGGCAAGTCTTTGTACCTTGCTTAGTTTTAGTTTGGTTGTTTCTTGTGTAACTTTGGGCCACCAGAGCAAAGCTGAGTATGTAAGAGAGGGTATAACTACTCTGGTGTACAACCAGTCCACCATTCCTGGTTTTAACTCCCACGACTTGTCGTACATCTATCTGACAACTGCTAGAGTTGTTATCGATTTGTCGATCACTTTCTCAATATGACGGTTCCAGTAAGTTTAGAATCGAAAACGACTCCTAGATACATACTTCTCCAGATATGGTGATTCCTTTTTTTGTCAAGGAAAAGAGATGTAAGACTCTAATTTTCCTTTTGTGAAGGGTATAATTGTGGTTTTTACGGGACGGACCTTGAGGCCTTCTTGTTCAGTACCATGTTCAGAGCCCTATCCTGTTCCCTGATCGTGCCTACAAATTTCCCTTCCACCAAGACAACTAGGCCATCGGCGTAACCTACAGAAGAAAATTCTTTGTCTTTTAAGTTCTTTAAAAGTCCATCTATTACCAGGTTCCATAGCAAGGGGGAGAGAACTCACTGGGTACGCTCCCCGCTACCTGGACTATTATAGTTTCGTCATACATAGACGAATAAACCATCCTTCCTTTGAGCATGCAGTCTATCCACCTGAAGCAGGTCTCCTTCGGGTCACGCCCTCTCAGGGCCGCGGTTATGGAGTTAAAAGATGTATTGTTAAAGGCCCCTTCTATGCTCAAAAAGGCACATAGAAGGATCTCTTTGTTGTCCAGCGTTTTCTCTACCCTCCAGGTGAGGTAGTAAAGTGCTGTTTCAGTCGAAAGACCAGCTTGATAGGTAAATTGGTTCTCATATAGTGGTTGGTGTACTAGTATACCTCCCCTAATGTGCTTATCAAGCAGTATTTCCAACAACTTAAGCAAAAAAGACATAAGACTAATTGGTCTGTAACTCTTTGCCTGCAAATAATGGGCCCGATCAGGCTTTAGCATAAATACCACTCTGGTAAGTCTCCATAATTTTGGCAAGTAGTTTAGCCAAACTGGCTCTAAGTACTATGCAGATCTTTGTCATTAGAAGTTACAAGCCCTTCTGTAGCACGGCAGGTTTCGGAGATTTATAGGCTTCAAATGAGTTTATAGCCCATTTGAGTTTATTGAAAGTTACCACTCTTCTTGCAGTCTCCCAGTCCTCCCTTGATGCTGTGTTGCCAAGATCAAGAAATACCTGGTTTTTCCAATCTGAGAGCAACTGTTGTATAATTGCAGATCCAGAAAAATGTATCTGAGTAATTTCTGTTAATATTTCTTTTCCTGTTTTGGTGTACTCTCCGGATTTAGATTCTAGAGTACCAATAAAATTGCAGTGAGAGTCTTTTGAGAGTACTTTACGGAGTCTGGCACATACTGGAGTACCTCCTCCATGATTCTCTCTTGGTATCTCTCAATGCTTTATAATATTCAGTTAGGGATGCCCTATAGGTATCCCAGTCACTTGTTAAACAGCTTTCTTACTTGTCTTCTCATGGTTGTAAAGTCTTCATTCCACCAAGGTACATTCCTGCTAGAAACCTTTACAACCAGAGGACATTATACGCAAAAATGACTGCTTCAGTTAACTAATCCACAGCCATTTCAAGCTCAAAGTTATTATGAACCTTCCTTATCGTACTCGTCAAGTTTTGCTCTAGGTTCACCTTATAGGCTTCCCAATCCATTTTAGGAGGATTGCGATAGTTTTCTGTCACTCGCTGAATCCCAGTAATTTCGAACTTAACGTATTTGTGGTCTAAACAACTCTCCTCATCAGACGGTCGCCAATTTCTAACAAAGTTATTTACGAAAGAAGTACCAATTGTTATATCAATTACTTCCCTTCCTCGTCTGATTACGAAGGTTGGTTTGTTACCCTCATTCAATATGTCTAAATTATTTGCCACAGTGAATTGTAAAATTAACTCACCTTTAATGTTGGTGTCGGTGCTGCCCCATGAGAGGTGGTGTGCATTGGCATCGCAGACAATAAGCATCTGCAGACCAATGTTTCTGCAGTGTCTCAGAAGCTCGTCCACTGCGCTAGGTGGTAGAGGATCAGGTTCATCAACAGGGAGGTACACCGATCCTGGTATGATTTTCTTCGGTCCTCCTCCACTTGTTGTTAGCATCACCGCTGCCATATCCTGAGACATTTTAAGCATTTTATTTTTTTAACTAAAATACAGGTTCTGGGTTTATTTCAGAATCTACTGTATATTAGTTCTCCTCCAATTTCTTTCACACCTTTTACCTTACCTTGATAGGCCCAAGGTTTTTGGATGAGGGAAACATCGCAACCCTCCATAATCTCACATAAGACCGCCGAAGCAGCCCTACTGTGTTGGGGGTTTATCTGAAGTACCCTCAGTATCTTGAGCATTTTGGATGGTCCTGAAAGTAACAGCTCTCAGTCGATAGACCTTGAACTGTTTGCCCTCAAGGACCTTGAAAAAGTCATCATTGATGGAGTAGGCCAGGATAGCTCCTTTCTTGTCCACCTTTTGGCTAAGAAGTTGTCAATCTTCCGTTTTTAACTCTGGGTGATGAAGCCCAAGTCGGATCCTGGCAATGTTTTCGACTGGTCCAGGAAGACAAACGAGAACTTTGGGGCGCTTGAGTAGGTCCTAAGCCTCTACCGCTGAAAGTTCAACCTTTTCTATCAGCACTCCCCAATATGAGATGGTTCTGCGCAGCCAATCTCTAGTTTGTTCATTCGCACACGTGATCCATAAAACACCTCCCGTGTACGTCGAGCTTTCAAACTGCAATGGATTAGTGCTTCCCGAAGGAGTCTGGTCCAGAGCAATAATAAGTTTTTTTTGAATCAAGTCCGATTGCCCTTGATTCAGTAAAATGTCTGAACAGCATCTGTCCGGTATCGCCATCCTTAGCCCTTTTTGCGGTACTATATTGATTAGTCTGCTCATCGCTCCTGGGCTTCTTTGTCGGTTGCTTGGATGTCGGGGTTGAAGAGTCTGAGCGGAGTCTCTTGTTATCCTCGCTTTCCTTCTTATCCCCCCTTTCACAGTTTTCACAGGTCTGGGTTTCTCCTTCGTCCACATGCCTTCCCTGATTTTAGCTTCTTTTTTGGTCCTTCTCTTTTGGGCCCCAGAAAGTCTCTTGGGTTGCAGTTTCTCAGTTTTCTTACCTAAAACATCCTGACCCTTGTTTGATGGTTCCGCTTCAGGTCTGATAGATGACTGTCTCCTGAATAGGTTCCGCCTCTATAGGCTCAATATGTTTTGTCAGGAAGTCGCTACTAGAGTCTTCCTCTGACATAAGTAGAGATTTTATGTAAATTGTTTCATCAGTGTCCATTTTATTTACACGAGTCAAAAACATTATAAAAATTAATGTCTATATACAATGGTGGGTGGGGTGGGGGGTGCCCAAGGGAGAATACAGTAGGGACTGATCATCTAGACAGCAACGAATCCCATTGGCCTGGTCTCACTACCGTGGTTTTTAGGATTTTTATTAAGGTTATCTCCTCTTTATCCGGGCGGTTAAGCCAAGATCCCCCGCACAGACATCTCCGTAATACATGTATGGTGTATCGGCAATGGCGTAACCTAGGGTTCGCCTCTTGCCGGCATCGCTGACCCAAGTGTAGACTCTTAGTCCACAACACGACAACTGGGCTGGGGAATGTTTATCGACTTTTTAGTTTAGATCCGCAAGATTCAGTTTCAACAGGGCCACGACGAGAAGGATGCAATCTCTAGGATCACATAGCACTGTTCAAGTCAGTGATATCTAATGGTCTTCCTCATTGTTAGGCGGTGAGTGCAAGGCCTAAACAACTACCTTGGCATGAAACTTCACAGCGTTTATAGCCGTTCAGTTCAGCTGGCACTTCTCGATCCCAAGCAAATATCTTGCATACATACATTACTGAACTATTATTTTTACTGTTTTTAATTTTGTATTATTATTTTTACTTTTGTACTTTTAAAAATAGGTTGTTTTTCAAATAAACAACGTACTTAAATACAAAGTTTTATTTCTCATAGTGGTGATGATTCAAAGAACGTATTTTTCCGAAAACAATGACGCCGCCGCATGATTCCGAAAACCTCTAAAATAGTCAGCTATAAGAGCATTTCCAATTTAAAAATAGTTAAGGTCTGAAGAAACTATGTGCAAATAAAATTTCTCCTTATTAATTTTTATTGTACTTACTGTTGTTTAATAAAATAAATTCTTTTTATTTTAGTCATTTAATATGCCTACACGTATCAGTATCGTGCCACCAATACAAAATTACGTTTCTGCATTGATAGTGTCGGCAATATGATGTCTCCTTTTCCAAACAACAATAAAAAGAACAACACAGATTTCGTTTAATGTTTTATTGTACCATCACAATACTTGCCATTTAGTTTTGACCAGTTTTGAGGATCATGTCGTCAAAACGTGTGCCTGTACCTACAACCTCATCTTAAAATTTTGGATTGTTTGACGTGTGATCTCCAGTGGTACTGCGTCGATCGCGTTGTAAATAGCATCCTTTAATTCCTCAACAGTCTGCATCATGCGTTGAAAGCATTTAGCTTTTAGGTAGCGAGGAGACAGGTCTGATTATGGGATGTTACCTTGTAATGAAATGAGACGTCCTGCAAACATTCGTTCCAGAACTTTTCAAGAAATTCTTGCCGTATATGCGGTAGCGCTAATTTATTGAAACAACAGTGGTTGAGTCTAGGCTCTAGAAAATTGTGTAACATTGCAACATACGGCCCTATAATAACAAATTCTATAACAGCACATCTCAGCTCAAGAACTGAAAATTAGCTCTGTAACTATTAAATACAACATCAATTAGAAGATATGACAACAGGTCCTCGCAAGCAGAATGTCGAGCGTACCAGTCTCATTCTTTAAGCTCTTGGACCATTATAAGTTTATAAGGATTGAATGTGAGATTGCAGTGTAGAATTCTCTAGTCTACTGAGTGATTTCCGTTTTAATGCTGAACCGGTCTATCGAAAACTGTATATCCGCAACATTATGGTTTTCTTTGTCGAAACTCTTCCGTGACGAATTACTCCAAAATGCCTACAAAATAGCCTCTGCGTCACAATCACAAAATCACTATTTTTAAAATAATTCCCCAGTACAAACACATGTTTTTACTTTTTTAATTTTGTTGTTTTTGAGTTTATTATGTTAATCATCATTTGTCTGCAGAAGTAAACACCACTGAACGAGTATAATTTTTTAAATAGATAAAATCTACTTTTTAACGTTAACACACTATTCAGCCACTCTTTTCAAAAAACTATTCAAAACTGCTGGGTGTCTGGAAGGACTAAGCATTTCATATATATTTATTGTTACGTTACTGTTTACGTTTGTTTATTTACTGAAAAGCTTTTTTAATAGCTTATTACACATTGTCTTTAAAAGACCAGCGCAAATTGTGTTTTATGCTAAGTAAAATATTTATTATTAACTTTATAGCGCTGTGCCTACAACAAGGGTTCAAAAAGGGTTATTACACTAAGTTATTCATCAAAGTATGATTTATAGGTACACAACGAACTCTAGAAGCAAACATGTGACTGCTTCTTTTATGAGCAAAATAAAGGCGCAGAGACCACTTCAGGTATAAAAAAGTTATTACAACATAGAAGATCTGCCTTAAAGCGCTTAACGCTCTTTCAATCGTTTTTTTTATGTTGGCTCAATTCGCTTGCTAAATGGTTGTAGTTGTAATTAAAAATGTTCTACTTAAATTCTATTTTTTGTTATAAGTTATTTTACATTGGAAATAACCTATATGTAGGAAAAGGCACCAGAAATTTAGGAGTATGTGTGATATATTATATTAAAGGGCATAGTGAGTGGAGTTAATCCATATGCATATAAAAGTTTGAAATTTATTATTTAATGATTTTTAATAAAATGGAAAACTCGTAACTTAAGTAATAGGATGTCAAGTTGAAGCTCTTGGCGAGTATAAGCAGAATAAAGAAACACATGACCTTAGACTAGGTTAAATAGGCGGAGTAAATAATTTATTTTACATGTCAAACATGAGTATTGAGGTTGAACATTAATTCAACAGCAGGCATACGGTTATACGATTCATATTAGAAAAAAGGACATAGGTTCGAATCACGTATTTGGCAGATGTGCTTTTCCCTAACAAATGCATTAGGACAAAACATACATAGTACGGTTAACACACGACAAATACCCGCGAGTCCAGTGGAGTCATTAATCTCCATTGTTCTCATCTCTTCGCAGTTGATTCCATCCTATACGATTCTTATTAACACGAACGAATGATCAATAATTTTATCCCTTTCTGGTACGATCAGCAGATCCAAAAAATGCATCTTTGCGTGCCCATCTGCTAGCTTGATAAACGTGACATCCGTCATGCGAGCTCAAGTGATGGTGACACTAGGAATACTGATCCCGTAGAAGGTTCGGATGTGAGATGATGATTACAAGACGGCAGGCAAGTTCAGGTGAGAACGCGATCGGTGCTTTAGCTCTGGTGCGCATCTAGTGGAAGGAGATGAGTTAACGGGTCCTCAGCTAACTTCTCTTTTAACAGGCACGAGAAACCAAGAAGCTGTTAAACAAATACCTGTGGGTGTTCTGTATAGTGCTGCAATCAAAACATTAACATCTCGACAATGGAAAAATTGAACATCTGAAACTTAATTTGAGTTCCTCGCCTGTTCTCAATTTTAAAACGGACTTGGCATATTTGTGATGAGAAATAACGTAGTATCTACTCGGCAGCATATTAATATTCTTACACGAGAATACTTTAAGTACATCCGAAACGCGCAAAGTGCTCTGAAGTCAAAATTTGCTCCTTAGTACACGGCAGAAGATTTTCGATAACACCATATTTAATGAATGAGTATTGCTTGGATTGGGCGAAACAATTGGTATTGCGACTTGGGATAAAACGTATTTGTACAACCAGAAGGGTACATTTTTTCCTTATTAAATGTTGAAGTGCGCCCAAAAAATAGGAACCTGCAGAAGCCGATGGCGATTGGAACGACAAATGGCTACATTGCAGATGTCAAAAGTTTGTAAAACCGGAATTTGTCGGATGAGAAAATAATGAAAAGGATTATGAACTACAAAGCATCAAAACCCTGGTTTGCTGCAACATTTTACGAAAATGATGTCTTTGTCAGGACAGAGGCCTTATGTCAATGAAAGCCGATCTGGAGGCTCAAAGATTTGGAGTCGTCATTTCACACCACTTGGTAAGAAAACAATTTACTAATGAACAGGCATATACATGAATTCCGACTTCGCACTCGCTTCAGATGAGTTGTTGAGGCTTGTAGCCATACGATTAAACATTACAAGTATCTGGCTTTTCTTATCGACAATAAAATTTGCACACACCTACTGGACGATGTGATAAATTTTATGACTGCATTTGGAAAACCATTACTGGTTGGAGGTGATGTCTAAAGGGCTGGGGTAGGACTTTAATAAGCTGAAAATGCTTGTTGAACACTCCAACCTAAATCTCATAAAACTACATTCGACCAGCTTGATCTGAGTGATTTCAACACTGGACACTTACATCTCCCGATTATCAGGTTTATCCCAATGAGGACTTATAATGTTGTACTATGACTTGGAGAAGTAAGATATTGGCAATCTATCGACTGAAAGGCTTATTCGAGCAAAAGTTAGATAATATTAATCAGGTTTAAAATCTCAATAACGATATAATGTCAAAATTCTTATGAATTATGATGTAGAAGTGTACTAACAACTGGAGTAAAAATAAAGTTGATATTATGTTTTGTTAACATGGTACAGCATTTTGTAATTGTTATTGCACATTTCATGATAGAGATGATACAAACATAACTTCTTGTACTTCCTGTAAGGTAGCATTATTATGGCATATTATAAAAGTAAACGAAGCTCCGCTTTCCTGAAAATGCAGATTATGTTGAAATACTCATTATCTTAATATATCAACATTAACCATTCTATCAAAGAAAAGGAGCTACACACTTATTCAAAACAGGCATTTATTTTTAATATAAATAATGTTCGGTTAGTATTTAAAACTAGACAGTCTGTGTAGCATTATTGTATTTTCTGTTCTTGTCTTGGCTTTACAATAAAAGCATCACTTAAGTATAAAAAGACATTAAAAATGTTTCTACATTTGTTCGTTTTTGTTATTTATAAGTTACTTCCTTTTTCTATAATATTTATAAAATATTTGTACATATTCAATTACTTCTTCTACGTGGGCAAATGATTATAATGATATCTTTCAAAATTTAGGTCTTAATTATATTATAAGAGGTGATTTCAATTGCAAGCACACCCTATGGGAATCACGCGTTACTACTACCAAAGGCAGAAAACTCGCAAAACTAATACACCAAACAAGATAATCTGTTCTATTAAGCTCTAGAACCTACTAGTTGACAGATCCATCTAACGTGACCGACCTATTAGACTTCTCTGTTATGAAAGGTCTTTCGAAACCATACGTTGGCAGTTTGAAAAGTTTTGTGTCTCAACATAAAGATTCGTACAAATCATTCTACTACTACAATCGTACTTGTTTTGAAAAATACTTGCAAAAATTTCAGCCATTTCAGATGCTTAGTTGTTTGACAGTCATTTGTATCAGTCGATGCCAGTGCTTTTGTAAAAATAGAAAAAATCGAATACCGTGTCTTATTTAAGTACTTGCATTTGAAAGACAATACGTCTACACAAATTAAAACAGAGGCAGATGCCGTTTGCGGATCTCTGACCCATCATTTTTCACCGTGAAAAGATGGATAACATAGAAAATATCTACTAATGGTACTGGACTAGAAAAATAGCAGAGGCTACTACAACATCTAAAGAACGCGTTTATTATATAATGACTGAAAATTTGAGCATAAAAGTGGTGTCCGCGCGTTGAGTCCTGTGCTTGCATCAAAAATTTGAACCAAAAATGTATTATAATGAACATTTTTGAGCACCATATTCACCAGATCTGGCTCCAGTGATTATTTTTTGTTTTCTAAGCTCAAAATTTGACTCGAAAGACAGATATTTTTATCAAATAAGGACGTCTTTGGAACCGTAGACGCTTATTTTGCAGAGCAAGATGCCAACTACTACTTGGATGGATTAAAGGGGTTGAAGGTTGGAGCATCGCTAGAAAATGTGCATCGACTTAAAAGGAGACTGTGTTAAAAAATAAAATTAAATTTTATAGAAAAAATATGTTTTTATATTAGACTTAAAAGTTTTCAGACTGCTTACGCAATTTGTTTTTTAAATGCCCATTTTAAAAAAATAACTATGTTTGTACTTAAAGTTTTTTTCCATTCGTATTTCCTCAAATGACTTAAAATTTAGTAAAAACATATTTTGTCAAAAGATCACTTTGTAGTTGGCTTAGCAAATATTTAAGAAAACTCTGTCTACAAGAATGAATTACAATGACATGGGGCAAACGTAACAAAAATGTATTGTTATTAATTACGGCTAGCGGATGATACAGTATATTTTCCATATTTTTTGTAGTATGACTGTTTAATACTTTTATCTCAGAATATGCGTTGCCGTTCTCTTTATTATATTTCACAAAAAATACAGTAAATATCCCGGCTAATGAATACAATGAGACAGACCCTAGATAGCCAGGTACGTGCAAGTGTCAGTTTTTCTTGTGTAGGCTAGCCAGATAGCTAATTAAGCTAAAATTATCACATAATTTCCAACAAATTTTGATAATTTTAATCATTATCTTAACAAATGACAAGTTCAGTTATTTTAGATTTACTTATAATACCTATGAAGAGTAAAAATATGGTACAAAATGTAGCTACAAAAAGAATAAGTTGCATGTAAAACTGTCAACTAAGCCCTAAATAGTGGTAAATGTATTTAAAACTGAAGATAATACGAACTTACAACTTTTTTTTATTAGTAAGTCTTTTCTATAAAAAAATATATTAATAATAAATGCGATATCACCTCATAAAATAAACTATTGGAAGAAGTTACGAGGATTTCAAGTTTAGTTTATCATGTTACCTCAGACTCTTGAGTGCATCCTGACGGAAACATTTAAAAGAATAAAAGTTCTCTATAGAGATAACCTGATTTTTATTGCTTTGTAAAAGCTACATCACATTTTAATTAATATAGGTAATCACTATATTTTTTATTACATAAATAATAGTCAAAGTTTCACTACAAAATTACTTTCAGAAATGAAGGATACTGTTAGTAAAAAATATGAATATTCCCGTTGCTGGCTGTTAAGATAAAGTGAAAATTGTTGTTACTGTTCCTATTATCCTTTTATACGAAAAGACAAAGAATTGCAACAGGATTTAAATTAATTAAGGAAAAATGAATTATAATAAATGATCTGTGATTAATGCAAGAAGTGGTAGAGACTGTATGCGATTACTAATGTGGGAGCTGTGTATGTCACATTGACCTGACTGAAGCAGTTACACTTTCCATCTCTGTTTCAGATAAAATATTTTTTATATGTAATTTTTTCTACACAGATTATTTGTAATTTAGTAAATTCTTTATATTTAGAGAACACTTTCCCCCCGCCCACTTAAACGCCCCCACGGGTAGTGACCCTGCCAGATATGGGTAATACCGGGGAAATAAAACATCCGTTGCAAACCAAAACCAAGTTGGTGAATGGCGGAAGATTCACCAATATCAAGTTTTAGTCAAGAAGAGGAGCTTTGAGAAGGTATAGCATTAAATACCGGTAAGCAAAACTAAATTAGTAGCAAGGCTTGACACTACGGCGAGAAGGCAGCGAGAAACCACCTCACTAATAGTTTTAAAACTCGTTTAAATGGGGTAGGGGTGCTAAGAATCTTTTGATTAGCCGCTATTAAAATTGATGAAAGATCAAACATATACAGAAAATTCTTCAAAAAAAAAAAAGTATTATCGCCAGAGCCTAAGTCAATATGTATGAAAAAGTAACAGTGAGTCCTGGGTACTAAATAAAAACTTCACGAGCAAAGTACAAGCTGGTAAAATGGAAATTTTGAGTACCCTTGCAAATGTAAATAAAATGGATAAAAATTATAAAAACATTTACAAACACATACAATTCCAAATTATGTAGAAAAAGTTAACTGTCATGGTTTGTATATATAAGAATGAAATAAGATGCAATGATTAAGCAGATCTGGGGGGCTCACCAGTTATGAAATAAATGCAGAAATAAACCTAAGCATTCTTGGAATCAGCAGATTGAGAAGATTCTAGAGGAAAACAGCACTACCTGTAGCTAGGCAAAATATGAGCTAATAATGTAAATAAACGAAAGGCATGTGCTAGCTCAGACACAAAAAGATAGAAGAGGTCTCTGATAAGTGTAAGTAAGTAAATGTAGTCTTTTACTTTTAACAAGATTTTTTCCAATTTTAAGATAAAATACAATATCTGCTTAAGCAAAAGCTCTTTGTTTATATTCCACTTCATAATATAATTATTTTCATAGCAGCATGTTTGCTTTTTTTAATTATTTATGGTTTTCTTTATTTTGTAGTTCTTGTATTGTAAATTTATATTCTTAGGATGTTACTAGTATCTATTATTCAACTTACTTCAGTTTTATTTTTGTTTTCGCTACTATTAATGTTGGTTTGATAGTATTGAAGAATATTCTCTGCATATAACATTTAACAGTTTTTAATACTACAACTTTGGATAGTACATTTCTTCTGGACTTATATTTGACCTTATTAAATCTTTTACTTTTTTTTAATTCCTTGAGCTAACTGCTTCTTTTCATTACAATTTCGTCGCAAAAAATACTGTTACCTTTAAATTTGTTATCAATTTCTAATACACGGCTGTTCTTCTATATATCGTAGTATTCTTTGGATTTTAATCTTTATAAACCAAATTTAATTTCATATAACTATATAATTAAAAATACATAGAAAATGAGAATCTTACATAAAAAACATTCTAACTGCCTTTAACATGTAGCTTAGAATAATCAATGGTTTGTATTTATTTCGGCTGCCTGTAAAACTTTAAGATATGTTAAAATCTGCATGTACTATGACGGTCTATTTTAGACAAAAGTGTATAGACAGATATCTATGGATGAGTAGGTAAATATTTAACTGTAGTTTTTAGTAAATTGGATATTTATAGAATACTGCAGTTTTTTATTTTGTTCTACTGCATTAAAAGGAACTTGTAACACTTTGTGATTATAATTTTTGGTTTTCTTAAGGTTTACAGCATTATGTAACTTGTTCTAATAAATTATTAATGCTTTCATCTTTGCAAGATGCTTAAATGAAGTGTATCCACTACTAAGTTGTTAGTACTTTTTCATTAATGTATTTTAAGTAATACTTTGTAATTATAGTAACTACGATGTTTATCAAAATAACTGGATGATGTCTTTGGTTTGCTGTATTTGATTTTTTGGTACTAGTTTTCGTAACGGGAAATAAAAAGCACTTATAAAATTAATAAATATATATATATATATATATATATATATATATATATATATATATATATATAATATATATATATATATATAATATATATATATATATATATAGGATTATACAAATTATTATTATAATATTGTTAATTATTTACTGGCACAAACATTCTTAAAACAATAATAAAACCATAAATTTTGTAACAATCTGTGTGTTATGAATACTACTATAATTGTTTTCATCACAATCGTATACTCCAGGAGACCAAGTAGGTGTGTACTTCCATTTGAAAACATTATTTGAATTTTCAGTATCTATCATTCGTTACTACTTCTTGTACTACATCATCATTGCCAATTTATTCTTCTTAAAAATTATGTTTTCTGCTGCTAAGTACACTTTTAATAGCTAAGTAATCCGTAATTTCAGAAGCTATTTAGTATGTTCTTCTTTAGTTAAATATTTTTGTGGATTCATTTTCTACAAAAAATATTAATTTATACCAGTACAAACGTGGAATTCCTCTTCCACCAATGTCCGGGGTTTCTATACAAAACAAAAATTTGCAGCCACTTCCGGTCAAACCGATCTAGAGATTTTCCGATCAGGTTGATTTTTGGCAGCTAGACTTGAGTTATGATTCTTAGTTGAATACTGGAAACTTTATGTTTCTGTCTATCACAGATCAAACATTATAAGAAATAGAAGCAGATCTCCATCTGTGAAGCTGCCTTTGTCAAAAGGAATGACGTATTGGAAGCTGGGTCCGTTAAAAATCTTTATTGAATTGTTGTAGGACATCCCACCTAGACCAGTTCGCGGATGTGAACCCGGTAGGCCATAAGCTTTTGAATGATACCCCTTATATCTTTAGGTTCAGTAGTTCTTGAGTTGAAAGTCGCTATGGACAGATAGCCGACCGCACTAATTTCATTAGGCTCACTTTGAGGTGTAGAAGCCAAAAAGAAAAATAATTATCTTTGTCTTCTAAAATATATTTAGCTATATGCACAGCAAGACGTTGCGTTAGATTGACTATGCGTTAATATTCACGCAATTTTAAAGAAGTTTACACGTATCTATTAAGCTTAATAAACAAATTTTCCACAGTGTAAACGGAAGTGTTTGTCGTCTAATACAATAAGTCAAAAACCACGGTCTTCGCAAGTTGATCACAATGATTTCGGAAGTATATGGTATTCGGGCTGAAAGGTTAAGCATATACTGATTTGAGTTAATTTTAGTTAGTTAAACTCCAAAACATTTTTGTGAAAATCATTTAAGAGATTTTTATAATAGAAGTAAATTTAGTAAATTGGTTTACATCTATTTTACTACAATAAATGCGGATCTTGCAATAATGGTGTTTTTGAGTAATGCTCAAGAACTATCGTCGTAGCATCGGAGTCAAGAGTTTGTTTCGCTTTCTGCGAATCCGGCGCAGGCGAGTTTGACTCTCGCTAAAAACTCATAGGTATACGTGACGTCCTAGTTTAAAAGTAAGCTAAGCGCATGTTAGTAGACACAATAAGCCTTCAGACTTCAGTGGCAGTAAAGTGCGCCCCAACAAAACAATTACTTTTCCAAATATGCAAAAGCAGCTCTCCGTTTGTTAGAATGAGGTGTATGGTGGATGATCACCGGACAAAAATAATAAAAACTGAATGTTCTTTACAAATATGTGGTTTCGGAAAGTGCTTTGATAGTCCGTTCAGGTACTTTTAAAAAATGCATTCTGCAATAAAAAATATAATAAAAAACCATATAACACATTGCGTAACATATTCTGAAAAAATGCCGTAATAATTGAAATATCTAATTGTAAGTATATGTATATATAACCAAGTTGTTTAAAATTCAGTGCAGTTACAAGATCTTCAAAATGATTACTAAAGTAATTGTAATTGCTATTGCCCTGTTCCGTAATATTCCTGCATACCATATGTTTTTTTATAATAGTTTTTAACTAAACAGCACTGTTGTTTAAAAGGTAGTTTTAAAAATATATATTTTATTTTTAAATTATAGTTGTATCAAACGGTAGTACCTTAAAAATTAATTGATTTTCAGGTGCTTTAATTGTTAATGCCAATGGGGATCAACTATATGAGAAATATGAGCGTTCAAAACCACTTAAGTAGAATTGGATTTACATATATCAAGCATTTAATTTGTTATGTGAATTTAGCACCACTGTAGATCGCCCCAAAAAAACGTTTTTTGATATATTTTTTGAATGGAAGGAAAGGTAATAAAAAAACCGTTTGAGTATGTTATTAGCCATATATTGAAGTATTAAAAATTTTTTTCTTAAAAAATATTTCAAAGTGGCGGCTCTGAAGTCATTCTTTCAAGGCAGGTTGGCATCAAGGCGCTTCGCGGCACGCACTAGAACTGATGCAAATTTAAATTTGGAGCAAAATTACAAATTTCTTCTTAATCTACATGAGTATAGCTAAAGAAATACGTAGACAAAAAAATTTTAAAAATATTAATTTTTGTGCAATTGGCAAGTGTTTAAATTTAGAAATGGGCAATTATAAAAAATTTTCTAATTAATTTATCAAAACTTCCAAATGTATTTCTCTTCGAAATCATGTTTTTACAATTACAAATAGAAATATTCAAAATTGATCTAGTTATGGTGGGTGCGTTTTAAAAAATGACATTTTGAAAAAACGCCTTTAAAGTTATAAAACGAGTATTAAATAAATTTCGTTTCAGCTTTTTTGACCAATGGACACAGTAGTTTTGTACCTGTTTTACCCTCGTACACTTTTTCGCCTTCCATTTTTACTTGTACTTGTACTTTCACTTTAAAAAAAAAAACAGTTTTACACATAAACTTCTATTGCAAGCTATTATGTTTGGTAAAAAGCGCAATATTTCAAAGAAAATAAATATCTTACGTTTAACACTTTTTGCTACATATTCTAGAAGGTTCACAGTGTTTTAAGTAAAAAAAAATCTATTTTTAGAAAATTCTAAAGTGGTGTTGCCCTCTTAAATGTTGACTGCTTTATGTTTCTATTATCTAAATAATGTATTATTTAAATTTGAAAGTAAGATTAAAAACATACAACAGAGCAAAAGGAATCTGTGGGAACAAAGAACAAATACGTTAAAAGATTAACTTGTTGGACTGAGGAAGTTAAAATAGCAGTTAGTAAAAAGAAACAACCATGGAAAAACTTTAAAAATTCAAAAGTAGATCAAGATACATATATAAGCATAAGGTACTATGCTGTAGTCAAAAAGGTAAAGCATAAGAATTGGAATGAATTTAGTGAGAAATTAAATAATAAATATAAAATAGGCTTCAGATCATTTTGAAGCCAAATAAAAGCAATAAAAGAACAAAAAAGAAAGTAACTTGAGGAATAATGGATAAAACAATAAAATGTGGACAATATTACAAGATATTTTAGAGACACAGGGAGAATATTTTGAAAGCGCATTTGATGTAGAAAAATACACGCTATCAGCAATTAAATAAAAATACAGATAACAAAAGGGGGGGGGGGACTTCGACGACCTGAAACTAAGAAAAAGGTGGTAAAAAAGACAATGGCAAAAAGTAAAATAATGAAAGACGTATAGAAAAGACAACATAAAACCTGAAATAATAAAATTGTGAGAAATATATAATAAGGTTTAGAACACAAACACAACAGCGACAGACTTGGAACATAATCTAATAATACCAATCTAAAAAACAGGAGATAAAATTACAAAAGCAACATACAGCTACAGAGAAATATGCTTACCCTCGACGTGTTTTAAAGTTCACACAATATTTGTGAAGGAAAAATAGAGAAAATTACAGAATTGTAATTATAAGCAAGAATCAAGCTAACGATAATATATTTATTTTAAGAACTAGAGTAACAGATAACGGTAAACAGCTATACTTAGCATTCATATAATTATAATCTACTTTGGACACAGTACATATAACAATTGTCTGCGAATGGTCAAAAGTATTAGGAGTACCTAGAAAATTAAGAAGTAGTAAAAAATTATATAAAAATGTAAGAGCTAAATTATAAATAAACGATAAACAATCTGAATAATTTAAAACAAACAGGACGTTAGCTTAAGTTCTTATATATTTATAATATTAATGGATAAGTTAATTAAAAATCCGAAATAATGATGTTGATTAAGGCGGTACATGCAAGTTGACAAGAGAAAAAAAGGTGTGGAATTTATCGTAAATATATTTAGCCAGCGGGAATCCCCGAGAATAAGGCTCGGTTTTTTATAGAATTTTTTCCGAATTTATGCATCTTCGAACGCAATTTTTTATGTTGCAAGGGGCGGGAATCACACTTTGAGAGCCCGAAGAAAAATCTTCTATCCAAGCGGGTACCCTTTAACTGCCACGGATCCCTAGTTATCCCTGAATTCGTTTTAATAATTCGTAACTCCTCCCACGGTCAAAACCAGGGTGTCAAAATCCGCCCGTGCGTAGTCTGCCCCACCGTCAACTTCATAACTTCCGTCAACCAACTCGAAATTATGAAGTGGCAAATTTCGACCTCGATGTTCTCGAAAACTAAGGCGCTATATGGAAATCGCCTAGAGGAAAGAAAGTTGGGGAATTTATCGTAGATATGCTCAGCCGGCAGGAACCCTTGTGAGGAACGCTTCGTTTTTTTTATCGAATTTTTTCCGAATGGGCGCATTTTCAAACGTGATTTTTTCCGTATCGCCGAGGAGCGGTGGCCCCAGGCCGCGCGTCGATAGTCCAAGGAAGAACCCCCGACCAGAGCGGGAACCTCCAGCCGCCCCGGATCTTAACTTCCAGTTCACCAAATGACCATGACCTTGTTTGGCTTTGCTTTAATCTTTGGTTTTTATCAGAAGTCACTTGATAAACCCCTCCTCTGGCCTCTTCTTTGTTCATCTCGGTCACCCATTTCTTCGCAATGTGGATAAAGAATGCCCTTGATGGCATATTTTTTGCAGCAAATCATAAATGTAGGTTGATAACCATCCAATTATGCGTCCGATTTTGATGGAAGATAGTTGATTCTGGTCATTCACCAAATAAAGTTTTGTCAAAACTACTAGACATCACTTTGATTGTGCGAGCTCACATGCGCCAAGTTTTACCTCGCTGAGTCAAGTGGTTGATGAGCAAGTATATAATCTGAGAGTCTTAAATCTTAGATCTTAGATCGGAATACCGTAATGGTGCATAATGTCTTGTATGTGAGTCACCATCGTATTTACTGTGCTTGTAATAATATCTTAAGATTAAGTGAGCGATAGGTTTCTGTTCCTTGGCAAAAAATAAAATGCTAAACTTGCTTTAAAAAATTTCTAGTAAATAGATAAATATGGCAACAATTCTTTAAACAAACAACGTCTTCCGTGTATAACGGTAATTACTGTAAGCAATGTTAGTATTAAGTTCCAAGCATCTATTTATTAAACAATATTCAAATTTAAAAAATACACAGGAGACTACATTGCCATAATAACTTACAGAAAGACAATAATAATTTATAAATCAAGTCATTTTAAAACAATTACTATTATAATTGTAATAAATAATGACAAAGAGTATGTTTTTAGAATAATTTTGCTGGTGGGTTGGGAGATGGAAATGAGTGTTTTTTTTGAAATACACTCTAAACAACAATGATATTTAGCTAAATAAATAAAGAAATCTAGATGGTATGTAGAAACATTACCAAACAGAGCAATCACAATTACAATTACTTTAGTTTTAATTTTAAAAATCTTGTAAGCGGCACTACATTTTAAATAGTTCGTTTCTATAAATACTAAACAAACAGCTTTATGCTATTGTAAATTAAATATATTATGCTATATATTTACGGCATTTATTCAAATTTTATTTCACACACTTATGGCTTTTTTATTGTATTTTTTTATTACCAAATTAGGCTGAATATATTTTTTATAAGTGTTCAAGAAACTAACAAAGCATTTGTTATAATCATGTGTTTGTAAAGAATATTAAATTTTTATTATTTATGAGCAATTTAAAATTGAAGCCAGAATTTGTTAACAGTAACGTTTGAGCTGCAACTCACTGCTTGTATACAGTGTATCTCATTGCATGCATGCATCCTGATAGTCAAATTTATTGCATTCCTTTTTAATTACAACAGTCAATTGTTAAACTCTATGTGGTTTATGCTTTTGATGTTAATAATCTACTATGTCCCTATGTGTTAGTATCGTGTCGCCAATATAAAATTACGTTTGCGCAACTATGTGTGTAATCCTTCGCTTCGTGCGAGCATGCTGTATTGCATTAACTTTTTATTTTCTCCAGTTATGCTGCTCTCGTATCTATTATATTAATTTTCATTTGTCTGCAGACGTAATGAACGTTTAACGAACACTTTTGCAGGTTAAAAGGTAATTTAGCGGCCCTCCATTATTACTTGCTATTGTTTACGTTTACCAGTTTACAGAAAAGCGTTTTATATAGTTTATTACACGTTGTCTTTATTCAGCCAGCACAAAGTATAATATACATTTCAAAATTTATAGCGCCCATAATAAGAAATGGTAATACGTATGAATAATTTTTTCTGTACTTTAACGTGTTCTTTACACTTTAACGAAATAAATGTGTTAATGAAACTAAAGTTTTGAGTTTTCTGTTTCACTTCTTCAGTAATCTATTTTTTTTCTAGCTGTCTTCTATCAATAAGTAATTATATAATTTGACAATCTTAACCCATATATTTCCAATATAAATTTTAAAGAATAAACTAGTATAGTTACAAACTATTTTATTATCACCATTTTATTATCACCATTTCCACATGAAAATAACGTTTTGAAGTGGGATTATAGCGCTTTCTTCAAGTGGCTTAACCGTTATCAATCGTTGGCGATTCTCTCGGCTTTATATTTGACCTTGTCAATGGCAGCTCTGAAAAGCTGCACTGTGGAGTGTCCGTACTACTGTCTCAAAATTTTTAACCATAAGATTTTCGTCTATCTGGGGCTCTTCTGCTATCTATCTTTTCTAGTATTGTAAAATGTAATATGTCATATTTTTCTTAATACTCACTTTCTCTTTTTACAGTGTTAATAACTTCCATTTATTTATTTATTCTTCTTACTACATCTTCGTTCGTGATTCTATCTCTCCAAACAACTTTGAGCAGTCTCCGGTAAATCTAAATTTCAAAAGCTTTCGGGCGCTTTAGTAATACTTCTGCTAATGTCCAGATCTTTGCTCCATAATAACACAGTGAGAAAACGTATCCCCTAACCATTCGGATTCGAAGAGGACCATTTATATTATGTCTGCATGGGAGTTTTCTACATACGTAAAAATACAGCCCGAACACATTTAATGCGTCTTTTTATCTCTATGGAGCGGTTCCAACCTTCATTTATGTTGCATCACAGTACGTTGCTTTTTTACACTTTCCAACTGTTTCCAATTTATTTGAATGTCGTTATTTTGCAGTAATTTATTCTTACTTTTCACATATTTAGTTTTTAATCTATTAAGTTTTAGGCCGTCTTCTTTGCACGTTCTAGAGATTCTTTCTCTAAGCGTTTGCAGATCTTTATTGGTATTCCCAAAAATAAGCGTGCAATCGGCATATCTGGTATTGGTGTGGCGGCCTTTTCGCCCTTGGACCGCTTCTGTATCGTGGCGGAATGCTGGTGGCTTTGATATCTGCCGCCACGTTTTACTATCGCACACAAAACGGCATATGGGCTTTTGCTCAGCCGGCGAGTCTGCATACGCCGTCGGCGGCACCCTTTGAGACGAAAAGTGCTGTCGAATTAAGATTTCGCGCAAATGATCTACCGCTAAGCCAGGCGCGAAGCCCGGCGACATACTCGATCCGCAACGCGGCCAATTCGGTCGTGTTTAACCAACCCGCAAGAGATAGATTCGATCCGCATCGCGGCCAATTCGGTCGTGTTTATTTTATCCACATTTAACCACCCCGCAAGACTTTCGCATTGCATCGCGGCCAGTGCAGTCGTGTTCCAGGCACGAAGACATCGCAACAAGGTGGCCACTAGAAAACCAACGCCGCCGAAGCCGAAGCCGATTACAGGTGAGCGATTTGGCAATTACTCATCGAATGATATCGGTAGCCGCCCCTATCCGCTCTCGCACCAGCCTTTTAAGGGACGATTTGGGCCTCAACGTTTTACTTTTCAAAACGGGCCGTACTTAGTACATCATACCGTACCACGAGGGCACGGTTATTTACACGCCTGCCTCTCCATGTATTGTTTACTATTTTCCTATTTACTATAATTCTCTCTTTTACATCGTGCAAAGATTCTTTAAATAGTTGTTCGGAATACAAGTTAAAGAGTATAGGCAACAATATACATCCCCGACGGACACCACTTTTCAATTCATGTTGTTTCGGTTAGTTGTTGTCCTACTCTAACTGCGGCCTTCTGATACCAGTAAAGGTTACCAATTGTACGCAAATCTTTATCGTCAATTCCTACCCTTTTCAAGATTTAGAGTAGTACTTTATCGAAGGCCTTTTTAAGTCGATTAGGCATATATGCATATCATACTTGACATTTCAACTTCGTTGTAGCAACACTTGCACTTCGAAAAAAGCTCTTCCAGTCCCCATTCTGCTTCGGAAATTTTCCTCTATTTTTTGGTACATTCTACCATGAATGACGCGTAAAATATTTTTAGAAAATGGTTTATTAAACTTATGGTGCGGTAGACCTTGTATATAACAGCTCTATTTTTCTTTTGGACAGTAATAAAACTACATTCTAATCAATCTGTTAGTAATGTTCTTGTATTGTATATTTTATTGAATAAGTTTGTCAAGATTTCTCCAAACATTGTTAATATTTTACTCTTAGTCTATCTGTCTCAGGAGATTTATCATTCTTTGCTATTTTTATTGCTTTTTCTACTTTGTTTTTATAACCTCTGCTCGCGTTCTCAAATCTTTCACACCGTGTTCTGTATTTCTATCATCATAAAATAGTTCTAATTTATAAGTGTTCTATTATAATCGTTTCTTTATCATCTTCTAAACCTCTGCTGTTTGTCTTATAGCTTATACCCTAGACAAGTAATATCTACTTTTTAAGAAAATATATCAGTAATATGCAAAAGTAAGCAACGCAAACTTCAAATAAAAAATCAACCAAAAACGTCTAACATCTAACCAACAACCTAAAAGACGTTTTTTACGGTGAAGAGTTAAAATATTGCTTTTACAAACAAGGGTACATTGTTTATTTAAGAGAAAACTACAAGTAAAATACGGTTGTACTTTTTACAGAATACAAATAAATAACTGGTTTTAACAATAATTTGTGCACAGTTAAACGAAATACACACTTTAATAAATTTGTCAGCAAACAGTAACTTTTAAAAATGTTAGTTATAAAAGTATAGTAAATTTGCTACAGAAATTAAAGACTGTCGTTTCTCTACGACAGCGTACTAATACATTCAAACCTTGTCGCTAAGCAAAAATTAGCTGAGGTTAAAATTCTTTTGTGTACACCCTATTCGCATAATAAAGCTCCTTTGAAATTCCTCCCAAAATTTACAACTATTATAACTGGAGACACATTTGGATCAAACATGAATATAATACACAAAAAATACTTTAAAGAGTTAAATTCTGTAAGAACTAAGCTCGAAATGAACAAATTTTTTAAATAAAAAGGGTTATTGAATCAAAGTATTGTTTAAAGGTATGCAACAAACTCACAAAGTAAACATGTGACTGCTTTTTGTCTGGCGCAAAGGTCACTTTACGTATAAGAAAATTAATACAATAGGGAAGAGTTGGTTTAAAGCGTTTATTACTCTTTCATTCGTTTTTTAACCCCAATTCGTTTGCTAAACGGTTATAGTTTCAAACAAAAGCATGTAACTGAAACTCTGTCTTTCGTTATTTCACATCAAAAAATTATTTTTAAAGAAACAGATATGCAAATATTTTAGGGCATCTAATATTATGTGACATCATGACAAGGATGTGGCTACATCATTACACAAAAAGAAAGAATATGCTTTCTTACAAGTTACCTGAATATGTATATATTTTATTCATACATTGTGAATCAATTAATTAATAATACTAACCACTTTATAAATAATAGATATTTTAATAAATATATACAAACACATAACGTGGTATAAAATGTCGGAGTTTACAATTCCAAAAACAATGCCATGTCTCATATGAATTACAATATAGAAATGTACTAAGCGGAAGTAAAAACGGAGTTCATATTTTATTTTGTTATAATGGTACAATAACATTGTTGTTGCAGAGTTCGTAACAGGGATGATACAAACATATTTTTTGTATTTCCTGCAAGGTAGAATTTAATATGTCTAACTATAAAAATAAACGGAGCTTCACTTTGTTGAAAATACAAGTTGTGTAGAAGTACTCATCTTAATGTATCAATCCTAACCAATTTGTCAAAAAAATAGTCATAAACTTATTCAAAAAGTTCATTTGCTCTTAATTTTAAAAAAAATCCGCTTTGTGATTCCGAGCGAACGATCGTGTACCGCGTTCCGACGTGAAAGTGCCCGAAATGCTTTACCTTCTGATAAGGGTCAAGCATTTTTATTATTAACCTGAAAATTTATCTGTAAATTATTGTTGTTACTAAGTACGTTTCTAACATAAATTCTTTAGGTAGTTAAATAACCAGTGGGCTGTGCGGTCCGCTGGTATTCGCGGTGGAGTCACAGCAACAAATTTAAATCCAAATAACATAATGCATAATCCAAATCTTATGCCGAATTATCTACAATACGACAATTATGATCAACAATAGCAATTAATTCAAGTAACTAGTACCCAAATACAACCAACTTATGTTCAAAATGATGGACACACGTTGTCAGGTCTCTCCGCGTATGTGCAAAACACGAACTCTCAGATCAAAAAACCATACTCAATACAACCGAAGCATTTCTCAACATCCAGCTGTAAACTATGTATATAACAATAAAGTATGTACAGTAGTACAACCAGATACAAATTCAAAATCATCACCAAATGAAATCCGTTGAATAGAAGTGGGAAAAAGCAAGAAAATAAGGATATCACAAAAGAAACCTAATTTTTCGTAAATTTAGAGCCTGCCAAAAATAATAAGGACGTTTATAACCTAAATTATATACATCATACAAATCTTGGAGGTAGATCCACCAAAGAAAAAAACATAATTAATCTAGTGCACACATTTTCAGGCGTATAATCACACAAAAGTATACTAAAATAAACCCACAACACCGTCACTTGTACCAAGAGCCTTACAAACTTCAAAGGAAGTACCAGCCTATCAAAGTTATGCCACAAAATGGAACCACCAGAAGAAATCCACTTTTACCTTTAAATTATAGTCCATTCCCAACGCTATCTAATTAAGTATCTTTACTCCATCCACCCTTAAACAAAAAATATAGTCATCTTCTTAAATCAAACTCTAATCATACACAAACATCAAATAAATCAATATTTTTAATTTCTTAAATGAGGCCAAACGTCGTTTTTACCAACTAATTCAGCAAAATACTATTAACCTAAATATGCTTACCACAGTCATAAGTAAAACATTAACATAATGACTAATTTTCTAAGAAGAGCTGGAACTCAAACAACACAGAAATAAAATTGAAATTTCCCTCAAAATAAATTGTATTGATATAATCATTATCTCGAAATCCCACTACACAACAAGGGCACGTATTAAAATACGCAGACATTTAATTTCCCATACAAAGCATCATGATGTAACGACCCGTGGTGGCACTGATATAATAATAAAAAAATGTAATACATCACAAATTCGCACAATTTAAAACAGATTATATTCAAGCCACTACCATTCAAGTCGACAAATTATCATGACTATTAGTAATATCAGAAGTATACTGTCCCCTGAGGCACAAGATCTCTAGCATACAATTATATTAGTTTCTACAGACAGTTAAATTATCATTCATAGCGGCTGGCGATTTCAGTTCTAAGCGTACCCCCTGGGGTTCTCGATTAATTACTCCGAAAGGCAGACAGCTTTATCAATGCATAATTGGTAACAACTTTAGTTTTCTATCTTTATAAAAACGTAGCGACTGGCCAACAGAGTTAAACAAAGTGCCTGATCTATTAGACTGATGATACTAATGTAAAATCCAATTATAACCTCTTCTGGGATCCATTCGCCCATTACTGTAAATTAGTTATTCAGTAATTATAAAACAAGGCAATAGTATGTTTTATATATATATATATATATATATATATATATATATATATATATATATTGGAGAGGCAGGCGTAAATAGCCGCTCTCGTGGATGCGGTGTTGGATACGATACCGATGCGGCTCGTAAGGACCAACAAACGGAGAGGCAGGCGTGCAAATAGCCGCTCTCGTGATGCGGTGTGAAACGTAGTACGGCCCGTATGGAAGGTCAGCCGATAAGGCCAAATCGTCCCTTAAACGGCCGTCGCGTAAGCGGATGGGGCGGCTACCGATATCCACGAACGAATATTGCCAAATCGCTCACCTGAATCGGCTTCGGCTTCGGCTTCGTCGGCGATTCCCAGCTGGCCGCCTCTGCGTTGCGGATCGGGTTTGCGGGTAGCCAATGTTCTTGCGGGGTGAAGACCCGACCGAAATTGGTCGCGCTGCGGATGGCGAGTTTCTTGCGGGTTGAGGCACGACCAAGTTGGCCGAGCTGCGGTGCTTGAATGTATGCGGTGTTAAACACGACCAAGTTGGCCGCGTTGCGGTACGTGAATGTATGCGGTGTTAAACACGACCAAGCTGGCCGAGTTGCGGATTGCGACTGTATGCGGTGTTAAACACGACCAAGCTGGCCGAGTTGCGGAACGTGAATGTATGCGGTGTTAAACACGACCAAGCTGGCCGAGTTGCGGTACTGGAATCTTGCCGGGCTTCGCGCCTGGCTTGGCGGCAGGTCTTTGCGGGCAATTTGCATTCGCCAGCACCTTTCCTATCAAAGGTGCCGCCGACGGCGTATGCAGACTTGTCGGCCGTGCAAAAGCCCATATGCCGTTTTGTGTGCGATGGCAAACGGGCAGACATCACAGCCGCCAATGCCGCCGCGAGATAAGCGGTTCAAGGGCGAAAAGGCCGCCACACATATATATATATATATATATATATATATATAATGTATGTATGTATTATATATTATATATATATATTGGGATAGTTTAAACATCAGCTTAAAGATCAGAGTAAAGGAACCAGACGAATTAGATCAAACTACAGACTACTTAATAGGAATCATACAAGAAGCAGTTAAGCATTTTATCCTCCTCCCAAATAGAATTTATTTGGCAAAAAAACACACAACACAATAGATAAAAACAACTGTAACAGCTTAATCAATAAATTAAAAGCAAAGTTAAAGGTGTTTCGAAATAAAAAATTCAATACATACATATCTAGTTTATTCAAAAATTACAACATAGTTTGGTCAGCAACTAAAGGATTCAAAAAACCTCAAACTGCTAATCCTTCAATTCAAACTAAAACAAAATAAAAATAGGGCAGATATGACGAAGACAAAGTAAATACTTTTGCACGTCATTTTGCAAAAGTTTTCACTCCACATTCTACAGGCAAAACTAGAGAAATTGAAAACTAGCTATATTCAGCATTACAGCTTAACTTCCCAATTTCATCTGTTATGCCAAATAAAATAACAAAAAATTATTAGTAAAAAATAAAGCTCACTGAATCGACAAAATAACAGGACAAATATTGAAAGAGATTCTTAGCAAAGGGTTAGTTCTAATCACTACTATATTTAATGCGGTATACCGCCTATCCCATTGGCCCATGAAATTTAAAATGACATAAATTATATTGTTTCTGAAACCTGAAAAGCCAATAAATAAAGTCTCATCCTATAGACCCATAAGTGTCTTACCAGTTTTTTGGTATTGGATACTTAACCACCAATTTGGATTTCCACATAAACATTCATCATTTCAACAGTGTCACCATGTGACATACAAAATACGCAAAACTTTTGAAGAAGAGAAATATTGTTCTGAATTATTTCTCGATATTATTCAAGTATTTCCTAAAATATGGCAGAAGGGACTTTTATACATACATATATAATCCTTTCCTTTTCTACCTTACGGTGTCGAGGTGAACGACATCACTAGCCGTTTCCACTCCTTACGAACCTGAGCCATCCTTTCTGCTTCTTTCCACTTCATATTTTTCTTTGCCAATATTCTCCCAATTTCATCGTTCCAGGTCTTGGTTGATCTTCCTCTATTTCTTTTTCCATCATTTCCCATTTTCCAAACACTCTTCGCCTTCCTATTATCCTTCATCCTCACCATATATATATACCCAAACCACCTTAGCTACATCCCTTCAAGTCTTTCTAATGTCGGGTTGACGTTACACTGTTCACGAATTAGTTCATTTCTAATGCGATCACATTTAGTTACTCCAACTGCCGCACTTAAATAACGCATCTCACACGCTTGTATTTTGCTTCTGTTTCGCGCACTTAATACTCATGTTTCTCCACCATACAACAGCACCGGCTCATATATCGTTTTAAATATTCTAATTTTTGTTTTGAGGCTCACTTCTCTTTTCCTAATAAAACTGTTGTTCAAGGCATAGAATAATCTCGATGCACTGGCTACTCAGTTTTCAATTTCTGGCTCCAGCTCCCCTCTTACTTATTTTCGACTCAAAATACTTAAAGTCTAATACTTGCTTTATTATCTCATTATTCATACTGATGCCAACATTCACATGCTCCTTTGTTATCACTAGTAGCTCCGTTTTCGCACTGTTCACCTTCATTTCAAATTCTTTAAAATTTTCATCTCAGATATTTACATTTAGTTGCATGTCTCTTTCCGTCCTAGTCACCATCACAAGATCGTCCGCATATATCATCTCTGACATGAGGACCTGCTGTACTTTATATACTCCCATTCTGGTTTTCTTTACACTTTTCTTTTACTTCCTAGCAATTTCATCCATTAGGACAACACACAACAATGGGCTCAAAACTCCCCCCCTGTCTCACACCATTTCTGGTTATGAACTCATTTGATGATTCATTATGGGTTCTTACAAAATTTCGCGTGCAGCTATAGATACTTTTAATTGCTTGTATTAGCTTATTTCCTACATTCCTCCGATCCAACTCTTCCCATATTTTATCTTTGGGCGCAGTGTCAAACGTCTTTTCCAGGTCTACGAAACATAGTAACAATTTGCTATTGTATTGCAGGGTTTTTCCATTATCTGTATTATTGTAAATATTAGATCCGTTGTACCCCGACCTGGCCTGAAACCACACTGGTTGTCGTCCAGCGTTTTTTCTACAATTTCTCTCAGCCTCTTTAATATTATTTCGTATAATTTGCTGACAACTGGCGACAGTGATATTCCTCTATAATTAGAATATTAGAACCTTTCTTGTATATTGGGAGTATCGTTGCTACGGTACAATCCCTAGGTATTTGTCCATTATTCAACATACATTTATTATTTTAAGCAGTAGTAAGAGTCCTTCTCCTTCCATATATTTAATCAACTCCGTCTTGATATTATCATGACCTGCAGCTTTTCCATTCTTCAGCTTTTGTATTGCCTTACGGATTTCATCAAATGTTATCTCATCATCATAGTCCATTACTTCCCTTATCTGCAGCCCTTCATTTTCTTTTTTTCTTTCTCTGTGTCCCCTCCTAAAATTTCCATAAAATGTTCCTGCGATCTCTCCAGAATTCGCGCATTATTTAGTAATAAGTTTCCACTTGCATCCCTTATAGCATTGGTCTTCTTATTCCGTCTTAATCTTAAATTTTTCAAAGTTCTATATAGTAATTTACCATTTCCATTACTATCTCTTTCCATTCTTTCACCAAATTCCTTCCAATGACGTATTTTAGCTTCTTTAATTTTCACCTTTATACGATTTCTTTGTACTTTGTACTCTTCATAGTTTTGTTATTTAAATACTTCTTCCATAAATATTTTTTCTTTGCGATTTCCATTTTTATGTCTTCATTCCATCATGCCGTAGCTTTTATTTTTCTTCCCTTAGTTACACCACATATTTCCTTTCCTATTTCCCATACTATTTCTCTAAAAATCTTCCATAACATTTCTATACTATACTCCTCCCTGCATTTAGTTTTTCGCAATATTCTTTCCTGACATTTGCAAATTGTAATTTGTATACTTTAATACTCTCCTGTTTGTATCTATTTTCATCATTCTTTTTACTTTTACATGCTCCATGTTGTTTCCAATTTTTCATCTTTATTTCCACAAGAAAGTGGTCTGATCCAATCTCATAACCTCTCTTCACCCTCACATCCATTATCTTATTACTATACTTATTATGCACTAAAACCAGATCTAAAATCGATTGCTCGTTTCTAGAATCCCTCACTCTTGTATATTGGTGTATTGCCTTATGCTGAAAGAACGTATTATATACTCTCATATCATTCATGATACAAAAATCAATTATTCTTTTCCCATTTGTGTTCTTTGTACTTTCACCAAATGGTCCTATTTGACCATCTTTTTCTTTTCTTGTTCCAACTCTTCCATTAAAATCGCCGAAAATTATTACATTATCTGCTGTACTATCCATCTCATCCTGTAACTGTTCCCAGAATATATCTTTCACATCTTTAGCCTCATTTTCCGATGGTCCATAAACTACTAATATTGTTCTTACCTCATTCTCTTCCTTCTCTACATCAATTCTTAACAATCTTTCTTATATAATTTTCCAATTTTTAACATGTTGGAACCAGTTTTTATGTATTAGAGCTGCCACCCCCGATTTAGCTCGTTCAGTTTCATCGACTCCTCCATAAATTATATAATGCCCATTTTTTAAGGTAATACATCCATCTTTTCTCTTAGTTTCTGTTACACCCAATACAGCCATATTTGCCCTTTCAAACTAATCAAGTTCCTCCTCCTTCCCATTTATACTTTGTACATTCCACAGTCCCATCTTCCATTTTCCTTCCTTTTCTACATCATTCCTTATCCTTAAATCATTAGCTTTTTTCATTGCCATGTTTGTCATCCTTATAACCTCCTGTCCATCTATTAACTAGTTTTTTCTCCAACTCGTTCGGGTTATTTTTCGTAACTGTTCTTCAAGGGAGTTCCCGTCAGGTGATCTCTCCAGAACTGTACGCTTCGCACTGTTAGAATCTCCTCTTTGCTCACTCTTATCTGTTATGAGTTTGTACCTAATAAACGCCCGTAATCCGTTTCGCCTAGCCTCTTTCATTTTGCCTACCAGTATTTTCCGTTCTTCTTGCACTTTCTTGGGCAGATCTTCCTCAATCCATATGTCCGTTCCTTTCAGCAATATCGTGTTCATAAATATCTTCGTTCTGGTTCCTTCTTTTATACCTTTAATAAGAATTGGTCTCGTTCCGATCTCGTTCTGCTTTCCGATCTTTATAACCTCCCCCACATCTTTCTTAGCATTTATTTCAACTCCAATGTTTTGCATTATTAATTCAACTTTTTTTGTTGTTTGCTTTTCTTTTTCATTCTCAACTTCTTTCACCCCTTTTATTACAAGGTTCCTCTTTCTTATCTCCCTCTCTAATAGCTCCAAACTTTTTTCTTGCTCTGTTACTTGCTTTTTCAGCACAGTATTTTCGGTTTTAATTTTTTCCATTTCTTGTAATATTTGATCCATTTTATTATTCATATTTTCCTGACTCTTGTATTTTTTCAAACATTTCTTCCACTCTCGTCAACTCCATCGTTGTTATTATAATTTTACGCACCTGCAACACCTTATGCTGAAATGTATAACTGTTTGCCTATACCACTTCAAATTGAAATTTGGCTGAATATTATTTACTTCTTTCTTTATCTTTAACCTCACTTTCATAAGCTGCACACTTTAATTATATCTATAACTTATACTACTCAGTATCTTACCCCTAAATTTTATTCAGCGCCAGAAACACCGCGATTAACTTTACTTCCAGCACCTTACTGCTTTTTAATTTCTCACAACACCGCCCGAATCCGAATTTAGATGTTGGTGAAAAATTAACGCACCATCAACCTTCGGTGTTCATGCAATATTCGGACTTTTATTTAAAATCAAATTAACACTTTCCCACAAATTCTTCCTGCTCCTAAAATTTTATCTGAACAATGGCATTTCGTGTCCGTTATGAAAATTTAATTTCCAATCCCTGTAATATAAATTCAGGTGTTTTTCAGGGAAGCGTGTTAGGTCCAAGCCTCTACATATTGTACACCGCAGACATACCAACGATGCACAGTACCTTTGAAAACGCACGGCTATACTAGCAACTGACGTAGATCCTACAGTAGCCAGTTAACTTCTTTAGAGACATATTTACTTTTCTGAAGATTGTCTTCAAAAATGGAAGCTTAAAGTGAACGAGACAGTCGGTTAATGTAAGGATTTGATGACTATCTGTGAAATGAGAATCTTGTATTGTATATGCTTGTTTTGGTTCATATATTTATAGTAGATTACTGGAAGATAAAGCCGAGTATAGAATTAATTTTTCCAATTTAGTAAAACCTCTTCCTATCTCCACTCCAACTAGCAGAAATATTCGTTAATGCTATTTAAATAAAAAGAATCCTCACTGCCTCAATACTGGAGATGATATTCAACGTTCGTCCGTTATTTAAAAACCCTTAATTATTTAAACGAAAATTTTCAAAACTAGTACATGTACCGCCAAAATATATTCCCATTAAATTTTCACTTTATTCAAAAATAAGGAAGTGTAACCAGTCTTTGTCTCGTCGACGCAATTTAACCCGTGAACCTAATTATTCATTTAACTTTGACCGCAAAAACCTCTGCGAACATCATTTTTAGAATCTCCAGCTGATATTGTACTTCTCAAATTATCAGTCGCAGATTCTTGTTGACTTTAGCCCGTACGCATTAAAACTTTTCCGGTGTTGTGCTAGTTGCAAATGTGGGTTTGAAACTTTGTATTATGCCTTCATTTATATTGAATTGATTGTATTGTTCATCAATTATCCAATTAATATATACCTGTATGTGCACTAATGTTCCAGCTTCGCAGCTTTAACGCAGGGTCGTTGCTTTATTTGCTCGATTATTGTTAATACAGATATTACATATTCTCACTTACCGGTGTGTATGCCCTACCACACTTATCCAATAAAGTTGTGCTCATTCATGCATATGTACTATAGTCCATTCTCATCGGCCATCTAGTTATATCGTAACCGCACAAACTGTTTGATTATATTAACATTTGCTCGGTATATTCTAGAATAATCATCTATAAAAGTGCAACTTTTAAGGAAAAAATAAAGATAGTAAATTTGTGCTAACATGATTTAGAGCGGCTGCATTTGTTAGTCTCGAAAGTAAAATACAACCTCTTTAGGAAGAACATGAAATAAATTGTATGTTGAATTTTAATAGACAGTATTAGTATCTTAAATTAGAAACAATAAAATATTTTATTTAAGTGAACATAGTGTCCTCTCCAGAGTACATTTACGTTTTTTGTTTTATTTTCGCTGACAGTCGAAGGATTATAAGGGTACATTTAATTTGTGGTCATCTAGACTCCCAATTTGCTATGCGTTATATTTTCTTGGAGATGGTTTGCTTTATATACGCAAAAAACTTTGATATCTGTAGCTCGCAAAACCGTTGCTGTTGCTTAATAATTTGTATTCCTAGCAACATTATACTTGTAAAGTAACCGATTTGTTAGTTAAACATTAAAATGTGTTTTCACAAATAAAAATATTAGATTAATACATAATTATCTGATGCTTGTAAAGAAAAATTTTTATTTAATAGCAAAACACATTGCAATAAGCATTTTAGAGTACAACCGTCTTAAAGTTTAATTACTGTTGCTTATTTATTATTTAAATTTCCGTAGACTTTGTCTATTTATAAATTATCAGCAAGCAGTTGGCATGATAGTTTGTGGAGAGGGAAGGGTGGATGAATAGTAGATTTTGCAACATATAAATATGGCGCATTTACTATTATAATAATAAATATATCTAAAATTTTAAAATGGCTTTTAACCACTTTATTTTAATTTTTTTATAATTCTTTAGTTTGTGACCGCGACCTTATAAATTTTGTGTCACCTAAATTTAAATATTTTTTTGTTAAAATTTAGGTTCCACATTTTAAAAGCGGCACACGTATGAATACGCATAATTTTGGTGTGCTCTTAAACATAATTTTTGGTTACAAACTCGCAAAATTACAGCAGAAATGTAAATTAACATTACGTACAGAACAACGTACTTTGAGGTAAAATATATTATTTATAAGAATAGGACAACAAAACTACATTTGTTTAAATGCTCCATCGCTCAAATGTTTATTTAAAACTATTTTGTCACTCTATTATAGGTAATCAACATATATATGTGCCAATATTGTATTGTTATTTTTTATTAAAATTCCTACAAATTTTATAGTTTTAGCTTTTGCTAATGTACAATTTAAAATAACATCGCTCTAGATAACTACACCTCAGTTTCCGAGACGCAAAACCTGGCCCTTCCAGAATAAAATAGGAGCGTGCAGATCAAAAGCTGAAAATAATCTGAGCTGAAATGTTCACCGTGCATATAACGTGTTAGCATATTGGATCACATCTGGTGACTGCTGCTGCAGTTTATCTCTGGGGCTGAGCAAAAAGTAACCCTGCGGATTTCACGGACCAGCGGTAATCCCCCGCTAAATTAGATTTGCTCATTCCGAATTCCGAAAAAGATTTACAGCATTTTTGCAACAATGTAATAATTTACTTAGGAGACGGGTTCGAGCCATCTCGTCAGCTATTGTTCTTATTTCGAATATTTCGTTCAGTAACGGAAATATATGGCCCGCAAATTTCCCCGGAGGGCAGCACTGATGCACCGTTTGCTACGTACAGCGGCTCCATGGCTCCGTGCGCGGCTGTTTATTTTGAAAAAGGTACTAGACGTGAATAGCCAAATAATTGCATTTTAGGAAGCCCTCGGAATTAAGGCATGTTGTATTACCTGACTTTAGACTTTTTAAAAATTTATATACAAATTATAGTAAAACCTGTAGATGCCATTTAAGTGACGCTAAATACAATATTTATGTAAAAGTATTATTTAAATAAGATAATATATTGTTTTATATTTTATATTTAAACAAAAAGTTCTCCGAGAAGGCTCTTCTGTATATCTTAAAAAGTGTATTATCCTATCTTTAAAAAAAATTAGTCTGTAACGACTTGGCTTTTTGCAAAATTTTAAACCGAATAAAATTATTTTTAATTTTATTCAAAAGCTAAATTAGTAAATTAATGACACCTTAAATTGAACATAATTATTCCTAGTTTAGAGATTGTCTTATAGAAATATACACAAGCTGGAATTATTATTAGGGTTGTATAAATGCTAACTCTAAATAGGACAAATCATGTATGTCTTTATTTATACCACATGATACAAAACTGATAGTGTTTCATAAGTTTTTCATTAACTATAAACATAAATTTGATGGTACAAATAAGAAAATATGTCTTGAAGATAGAAAACAAATTAGAAGTGCTACAAAACTACTAAAGCTATTTAAGCTGCATCAACTAAAATAACTTTAACAAAATATTTAAGAAATGGAAGAGCTAAAATAATTAAAATCAATGTAGTAGTACAGCGAAGAGATATATTAACCGGTATACTTACTAATCTTATTTCAGAAATTATAATTAGCATAGTTGAGATGTACAATAAAGACCCTAGTAAGTAGTTGCGGTCTTAATGTGATAATAGCAGCAAAAGTGTAAGCCAATTAAAGTAAAATTATGCAAATTTAAAAAAATAGTAAAAAGGTCTCTTATAAATCTACTTACTTGAGATACCAAAATAAATATAAGAGTTAAATAGAATATTCAAGAAAGTAAATAAACATTTTATCAAGTATTTTTTTTTAATATCCAGCAGCAAAAATAATCAAATTAAAATAATTAAAAATGTACAATTAAAATTTGAAGGCTTCTGAAATAGGCAGTATAATTTTACGAAATTATCTGGAGAGGCAGGCGTGTAAATAGCCGCTCTCGTGGATGCGGTGTGGGATACGATACCGATGCGGCTCGTAAGGACCACAAAATGGAGAGGCAGGCGTGTAAATAGCCGCTCTCGTGGTGAGGTGTGGAAACGTAGTACGGCCCGTAGTGGAAGGTCAGCCGATAAGGCCAATATCGTCCCTTAAACGGCCGTCGCGTTAGCGGATGGGGGCGGCTACCGATATCAACCAATGAATTGCCAAATCGCTCACCTGAATCGGCTTCGGCTTCGGCTTCGTCGGCGATTCCAAGGTGGCCACCTGCGTTGCGGATCTGGTATCTGCGGATGTTGAGACACGACCAAATTGGCCGAGCTGCGATGCGTGAATATTTGCGGGATGCGAAATGCGAATTTATGCGGACTGAGACACGACCTATGCGCGCTGCGGGGCATGAATATGAATGTATGCGGGGATGCGAATATGAATGTATGCGGACTAAGACACGACCGAACTGGCCGCGCTGCGGGGCGTGAATGCCTCGGCTGAGCAAAGCCCATGTCGTTGTGTGTGCGATGGCAAAACGTGCAGATATCAAAAAGGCCCGCATGCCGCCGCGATATAAAGCGGTTCAAGGGCGAAAAGGCCGCCACACCATTATCTAATAATAGAAATAACATAAACCAAGTACATACTTAAAATAATTAGAAAGTGAGAATATTAGCAGTTTTTAAATTGTTTATATGCCAGTTCAACAGTAAATTACTATGTTATTCAAGGCATTGTTAATGTCAATACAATTAATAGCGTATAGCGGTTGATAGTTCCTATACAAGTTAGTGTGGCATTTGGTTACTTAATTAATCGCTGTCTGAGTTTGGGTTTTAGTTTATAATGAATATTTTGTCTGCCTATATTGCCATTGCACTCACGTATGTTTTTGAAGAATTTGTTAATACTCGCACTACTATAGCTTTGGACGTAGGTATGTCTAGTTCATAGTATAGCTGGGCGTTGCGGATGTACCAGGGGCGTTCAGCGCGATTCGGAGAACTTTGTTTTGTAGTCTTTGCACTTGTTGGATTTGGCTATTACTCCAGATATGTGATGCGTAAAGTACTAGTGGTCTTATTAATAATTTATATGTCAGCAAGGCACATTTAAGCTTTAGTGAAGATTTCTTCGCATAGCTTTGATGTAATTTGAGGTTTACGTGAAGTTTACAAGTAGGTCATGTTTCTAATAGCACTCCCAGATATTTTACTGCTATTACAGTAGAATTCCAGTAGATGATACTTCTGAGGGAAAATATTTTTGCTTAGTATTTAGTAGGATTTATTTGTATATTCCATCTGTTGCACCACGAGCATATTTGTAGTATCTATATGGTTTGGATAAGGTCGATTTGTTGTGCTAGGACTACCTTATCATCGCTAAAGTTGCCTCTGTGATTGGAATGTCTAATGAAAATAAGGTGAATAGCAGCGGTCCTAGCACATTTCCTTTTGGGACGCCTGCTCAAAAGCCTTTGTTTAGAAATTGTAAAATGGATGAGTACGGCAAATGTTTGATTATCTAGAAAAGAGAAGACTATCGCTCTTAGGTAGTTGGTAATTCCGATCTCGATTATTTTGTTTTTTAAGTCTGCCAGCCAGACCTTATCAAAGGCCTGTGCTAGGTGAAAAAAATCTGCTAATGTATGGCTTTTGCTTTTAAATTTCTTTTTTATTTTATTTGTGATACGCTGTAGTTAGTGTAGTGTCGAGTAGTTTTCTTAAAGCTGAAATGAAACAGTGGTAATATGTTACATGGAGTTAGTTCACCTATTGGTAAGGCTCTACGCCCCGCGTGGGAGCACGGCCTGCGAACTGAGAGGTTAAGGCTTTCATACGTTCGCTCTCTGCCCGGTCGTCGCGCACCATCTCTGATGCGGGGCGATGTGGCAAGCACCGCGCCTAAGACGACCGCCATTATTACCCCTTGTTCGAATGAACGCAGGTACTCAATTATTTTTTGTGACTGAGTAGGCCACCCGCCAGGCATCAGACAGCACCGGGAATTGAACCCGGGTCCGTCAGCATCGCAGCCCGCGCCCAACCACTGGACCAATCTGGAGGTCAGTTCACCTATTAGGCAAGAGTAAATAATTCTTTCTAAGAGTTTTGAAAGTGATTTTAACAAGCTTATTGGCCTGTGGCTGTAATTTTTTTTTGTCTTTGTCCAGATTCGGAAAAACTAATATGTAAGCGTGTTTCCATGCTTGTGAGAAGTAAACTTGTCGGAGGCATGCATTAAATGTGGTCGCAAGGTAGATTAACGATTTTTTGATAATCTCTGTTAGCGCTAAATTGATGATGAGATCATATTCAGGTTTTTCCTTGCAAAATTTTTAATTGTGGTTTTAATTTCACTGGGTGTAGCAAGAGTAATCTGTTCGGTTATTGTTGGAGGATTAGATTTAATATGATTGATTATATGTGTTGTATGGCTTAAAGTACAAGTAGTTTTTGGGTTAAATACATTTTCCAAGTTAGCTGCAAAGGCTTCTCTCTCTTCATCGATAGCAAGTATTATATCTATTGCATTATTAGTGTTGGGATTCCTACGCGTTGCTTTAATATACGTTTGGAAGTTCTCGACAATCCCAAGTCGCCAAGGTTTTGTGTTGATTCTTGACTCGTTCAATTCTTTTTAAGATTTTTTTTAATGTGTTAACCTGTTAAGTAAGTGTCTTGTTTTAGGATTATGGTTTCTTTGCCATTCAGGTCCTAGTTTGACTTTTTCTTACCGTTAGTTCCGTAATTTTAACCGGTAGATAGTAGAGTTTTGGATTTTGATTGGTTTCGGTAGCTAGTGTTGCTTTATGGACGCTATTTGTTATTGAGACTGTTAATTCGAATATTGCGGTATCTATGACTTCATTATTGTTTATGCTGGTTGGGAAGTTCAGTTGTTTACCAAAATAGGTTCGAAGGTTTTCCCAATTTAATACCCCATTAATGAGTCTTAGTATTGGTTGTACCACTTGAGGAGTGCTGATGAACGATATTATTACTAAATCAAGCTTTTCTACGACGTTCTGGTATGTGTCTAGAAAAGTTTTTTTGTAATATAATGTCCAGTATATCTTGAAAGAAATATTTTGTTGCAAAATTTTCCATCTCCATTCCCTTAGAATTGTTTTATCTACATTCCCATAATTGAATTTCGAAGTAAAAATCACCAATCATAAGGTGCGGTTCAGTTGTGTTGAATATAACTTTCTAGTTTTTTCTGCTAGTTTCTTGTTAGATTACCTGTAAGTGATTATTATTGCGAGGTGTTGTTTATTTACTTTTATTTTATTTTAATTGTTTCTAAGGTTAGGTGTACAATGTTGGGAATGTGATTGTGGGTAATTCTCTTTTTGATGAGTATAGCTACTTTGCCGGCTGCTGTTCGGGAGTTTCTGTTTTTAATATGCACTTTATATCCGGGTATTGTGAACATGTCTATTTCAGATAAATGAGTTTCTATAATACACGCAACATGTATGTTGCGTCCGGCAAGAAATGCTATGAGGATTGATCTTTGGATTAATATACCGTTTGCATTCTAATTAAATATTGTTAGTTCGTCTATGGTTTTCTGTAGATTAGAGACAATTAAGGAATGACCTAATTTTTATTAAGGAAAGATAAGGCATAACAAATCGATAAGGATTTTGGATATGTGGTTTGGGTCGGGTGAGACTGACGAATTGGTTTCTTGGTTTGTGTTATTAGGGTTGAAATTGGCTGTTAAAAATTTTGTGTTTGGTCTGCATATGAACGGTATTGGTTGACAAAATAATTTTTTCAGTGTCTCATATTAGCTTGATAACTGTTGCTGTTATTTTTCATTTGTGTTTGCATTATCTCGATATGATGGCTGTATCCGCGACAGCTTACGGGATAAGGTTTTCCGCAGTTAGCGTATTTGGGTGGATCTTCTGTTTTTTTTTGCATTGTTGATGTTGGTGGTTTCCCGCACACCGAGATGGGACATTGGAGCGCAACCGTTAAATAATGGCAATTAAAGTGCGCAATACAAAATTATATGAAGGAGCTTTATTAAGCACTCTGATGAAATGAACATTTTCATAAACAAGTTTACCCAATAATCTGCGTTAATTTTTGGAATATTTCTAACATTTTAATATCTACTTTGATTCTCTTATCAAGAGGGACTAGTCTCAATTTATTTATTTTCTAAGAATTGTTAAGTCAAACAGGACTAGACTCTTACGTGCTCTATTTTACTAATTATTGAAACAGATTCCAGAGTTTGATGAAAACTTATTTTAGCAGGAAATATACGGGATGGGACATTGACGTGCGGCTACTGAAGCGTGGCGTTAGAAGACATTAGAATGCGAGGACATTGAAGCGCGAGTACATTAGAGCGCGAAATATATAAATTACATGAAGGAGAAATATTAAGCATGATTTAAAAGCAAACTTTACAGCTTTTAACCATTATTAACCCTCAGAGGCCACACCTCTCTCCAGTAACGGGTACAAATCTGGTTTTCACGTTTTTAATTGTTTATATCGTCTTTTTAATTTAATTTATTATCTTATAATATATTATTTTAGTGTAAAATTTTCCCAAAATTCAAATATACTATAATCAAGACAATTTAATTAAATTATCACTTTAAAAAACTGCTATTTTTACATAAACTTTTTTGAAAATACGTTTTTACGCAAAAATTTGTATTTTTTTATAAATATAGATAGCGTTATGAAACTTAGAAAAAATAGAAATAAGTACTTGTATTTTGAGAAAAAAAATTGTTCATTAGATAAAATTTATTTTAACTATTTTTATCTGGTGTTTGAAAAAGTGATAATGTTAGAAAAGTTAAAAAAATCATTTAAAGTTCAGAAAATGTAACTAAGACCCAATCTCTCATTTGTGGCAATCAAATTGTATAAAATAAAAGCGTTGATCCCAGTCTGATCTAGCATATTATAGAAAAATTTAAGAGACCAACGCCTAGTGCCCCGAGCCGTCGTGTATGTATGGCACTTCTGATCAAACGCGTCGGTTCCGCCTTTGTTTTTGTTATACATTATCACAATTTTGAGCTTACTCGTCGTTTCATTTATTGCTGATGTATTATGAAGTGACGAAAGAAGGAGAATTGTTTTGTTTATCGTTGGTACAAACGAGACTAGCGTTAGTTCTCCTGTAAACATAAAGCGAGACGAGCCTACATTTGCTTCCTCTTTCAAAGAAATGGGAATATAACGTCAGATGTTTGTCTGATTGTACCAACAGCTCGAAATTGATAATCGTGCTATATGTTTTTTAAGAAAGGTATAGAAACGAATCAATTCTTCATAATTATATTGCGCCAAACATTTTGTATTCCCGCTGTAGTTATAAGTTTACGCACGAAAAACGATGAAATGTCATCGCTTTGTTCTGGAGTAACTTTACCGGTATATACGACTGCTGACATCATAAAGAAAATGTATGATTATCAATTATCATGATAATTTTTATTTCATATCGATCTGACTTACTTTTCATATAAATCTTGAAAAAATGTACTGGCACCTTTTCCCTGACGTCAGAGCCACACGGCAACTTTTCAATACTTTCAGCAGAGCAGCTGTGTAGAGACTAACGCCAAGCTATTTCTCGACGGTTACATCAATGTATAGACATAATTGTCGTACAAGCCCTATTGTGCATGTTCTGGGCGAGGGAGACATTTCAAATTTTCGGCCTGCCCGATTTGCACCCGTGTGGCCTCTGAGGTCAAAAATAAAATGATTCTAGTTGTTTGTTGATTTTTAATTGTTCATTAAATTTTAAATTTAAATATTAAAATACCTGGAAGAAAAATACGTATTTCTAGTAAACAAAATTTTATAAATTTTATTTACAAAAAAATGAAATAATTTAGGATGCATATAGGTACACAATTAAAACATTTTCAACGAACTTAAAAAGTTCGTTACTGAATTCTATATGTCTGTCTGTCGGTCTGTCTGTCTGTCTGTCTGTCGCTGTCACAAAATTATGGATTTTTTAAAATTTTAAAATGGATTCTTATAGGAAATTTTACGCTGATTTCAAAATCGAAATCAAAAAGTTTCTATCTCAAATAGTTTTCGAGATATTCTACTTCGAATTTCGGAAAATTTTTCGACATTACGATTTTAAATGTGATTCTTATAGGAAATTTTACGCTGAATACGAAAATGAAGTCGAAAAAATTCTATGTCGAATAATTTTCGAGATATTCGATTTCGAATTTTCCCGAAATTTCGAAATCGAAATCGAAAGGTTTTTTTAAGTTCGTTCTAGGATTGCTTACAGAGCAATCTCTTCGCCGGCCCCATGTTTTAGTTATGCTGTCATTTCGTAATTGTGAGCAATTGCCTTCAAATATTCTACAAAAGCAAGGGTAGTGATATATTCAGTTATAATGTTTATAATCCTAATATCTGCTTGAACATACTTTTTAAATTTATGAGAAGGTTCAAATCCTGCTCTTAATTTTTCATAAAATACATCGCGACCACATTTAGTTCTTTTTAATGTATCGATAAATTTCCATAGTATCAGATGCTCCATGGATAATTTACACTGTAGTACGCGGGTTCTGCATGATTATTGGTACGTTCAATTTCGGACATGACTCTGTCATAGACTGATCATATCTCGGGATGAAATAAAGGAGACCGCCATCCATTTCCTCTACGATTGGGATGCCCAATATAATTGTTCTCGAACCATTGCAGGAGTACTTGTAATTCGTTTGGAAGCGCCGCCAAAAATTCGTCAACAGCTTCATCCAAATCAGTGATGCGTACAAAAGCTAATGTTGATACCATCCGGACATTTATGCTGAATTCTGCGTCGTTATATCTCCCCAACAGATAGATAGTAAACTCCCAGTCAATTTTTTTATATTTTTCGTGAAATGGAAGAATAATCCCAATATTTTGGCGCCTGAGAAAGCTACCTTAAATAAATTTATTACCGTCAGCTCAGGGGGTTGTTCTCTCATTAACTAAATGATTTCACAAAAATCTGGCGCATTATAGATAAGTACTGACTTTTAAATTACACACTAATGAACATTATTTTTGAAAGAGACCTTACACTATGTAATTACCTAACGGAACATAATTGCGAGGCTTCCCTATTGATAAACAAATAAATAAAAATTAGTAAACAAATATAGGCCAAAAGGCTAAAACCACTATGTTTGTTGTATACATGACATACATAAATATGTCATACATACTAATGGTTAAACGCTTTGAATTTTGTTTTTATCATGCTTAATATTGCTCCTTCATGTAATTTTATATTTCGTACTTTAACGTCCTTGCGCTTCAATGTCCTCGCGCTCTAACGTTCTCGCGCTGTAACGGGCGCACTCTGGTGGCCGCGTTCCAACTTCCCAAATAACCTGCAAACTTCACGCATCGTGGGTCTAATGTGCAGTAGTTTTCGTGGCATCGATGACACTGGAGAGTGTATCGTGGCCTTCTTCTCTGCTCTACTGTGACAATTGAATTATTAAGACTATTTTAGAAAAAAAATTGGCATTTCATTATTAGTTAGGGCCACAACTTGTAGCGGTTGCCCGTTTTTGGATAGAAGTGTTACTTTAATAACTAGTATTGCTTTACTAAGGTCTTCAAACATTTCCTGCTCTGCTAGCGATAGCGGTACGTTTTTAATCACGACATTGAGCGGTTTACTATTTGGGTTTTAAACGTGTAATATTTTTGTTGTTATCATTAATGTATTTTTTTAGGGTTCTGTAGTTTTAGTTTTATAGCCTGCATTTTCAGGTTGACTGTGATTATCATTTGAGTCGGCCTTGAGGTTTAATAGCAGTTTTTTTTGTTGAAATATTTGGTGTCCACGCGTAGCGCTTTTGCACATTGTTTAGCAGAGATGTGAAAGATTCTAATTTACGCTTATTTTGCGTTTGAATATTTTCGGTTACCTTGTTATGATACAAATAACTTACAGTTTTTTTGCTTCTGAAATTGTTAATTCTAGGCAGCAGTTTCATTAATAATTGCACTTATCTTTTACACACTTGCGACATCAATGAGACGCGTTTTAGCTTTTTGAAAGTAAAATGGCAACTATCAGCAAAGTTATTGCAGCACATTTTAAATTATTAGGGCATATTATAATGTTAGATAAGTACAGAGCAACAAAAATTGTTAGGGAACAGTCTCATTTAGAAATAAAGCCCAATGCAAAATGAATAGCAAAGAAATATAGATAATAAGTTTGATAAATATAATAAACAATAAAAGGCATAACAAAACGTTGCATTTAGTGCAAAATTATAAAACTAATTATAAACATTTAATATAAAACCCCTTAAAAGGCTAAGAAAATTTATCTCTAGTGCAAATTGTGAATTGTATATAATGTGCTTTATATAAAAACTTGTAGAATATAATATTTTTTAAGCAATTTAATTTATAGTAATACGTCACATGTGTATCTTAACTACAGTTTAAGGTTTAAACGCAAAAATCCAGCTCATAAAATATTTAAAAAAAGATTTGAGGATAATTTAAGTAAAAATAAAAATAACAAAAAAAGCTTACTTAAAAATTGAATAGAGTGCAAGAAAAATTTTAACAATATCTAATTGCTAAAGGCTTCAAGAGACTGCCATATTATAATAATTTGGGATTATCTCCAATCCAAAATCTACGTTCAAAGTCGTAGTACAGTAGATTAAGCTAAAAATTACCATTTGCAAAGAAACTACAATTACTTCAAAAGAAATGTTGGTAAGTGCAATACGAAACTTTAAAGAAAGACTCATTATTTTTGTTATGTTTTCCGTAATTAAATAATCCATGTATAGTAAACGAAATTGCATTTCTTAAAAATCGTTTTGGTGTCAATAAAAATGTTTGTATTAAAAGGTTTAATAAAGTTACATTTCCTCAAAAAACATGAATTTTGGTGTCCCCACTTTTTATTTTATTATATAACTACCAAAGTTATTAAAGCAAAATATGCATTTGAGCATGTACATTTCTATGATATTGTATTTGATAATGATTCCACTCCTTGTCGAATATCAATCAACAAATATTAGGCCTTACGTTATACATTGAACAAAACCCTTTTTTAAAATTCTAACAGAGGAAATATAAATCTCTGTACACTGCTTTTTACAATATTTTAATTTCTTACATGCATATTATATTGTTTAAAATGTCTTAGCAGAAAATACAGTTCCGCAGCAGTAGAAAACGAATTGGGCTTATAAATAATTCTGACAGAAGACTCAGTCACCGGAGCACAACACAATTCCAGGAATTTCTCAGATTGAGATTCTTCTGACAATTAATTACGTGGTAAATTAAGACTTGGTTTAGTAGACTTCTACATTCCATTCTGTCTAAAAAATATGCGCTGGTTTGTACATCTTAGTAGCGCCACATTCCTTATATATTGTAGTAGCACATTTAAAATTGCATTTTTTATTTTAGAAAGATATAAATGTATTCGAACATAAATTAAAATGCAACAAAATATGTAACAATTTAATAAGAAATTTTTTTCAATAAATTTAAACGAATATTTTAAAATCTTTTACTAATAAAATGATTAATTTATTAGCCTACTGAATTTGCTTCTACTATGTTTAAGGTACATAAATTTAATCATGAGTAATTTTTTATATGAAGGGTTTTATTACTAGTGTACCAGTTAGCACTGGCCAAAATACGAAGAGTTTATCTCTGAAATCTTTGCAGAATTTTGATGTTTGACGTTTTTGCGCAGCCCCATAGATGAATACGCCCACACTGGTACTATGACTGTCTTATATACTAGCACTTTATTTTATATCGATAACTTTGATATTCTCCCTTGGAGCCAACACAATTTTTTTCCATTGCGTCCAGTAGCTTTCTCTTTTTTGTAATGTGGGGTTTCCATGTTAAGCGTCTGTCAACGTACATGCTCAGATATTTAGCTTTTTTTTTAATTGGAATTTGTGTACCATATAGCGTGACCGGAGGATTGGAGCTGTGTTTTGTCGTAACCGTGATAACTACGGATTTATTTTCATTAATTTGTATTCGCCATATGTGCAACCATTTCTGCATGCTATTCAGACTATTTTGTAGGATAACCGATGCTTTTGTTGGATCTGAGTGAGAAGCTAATATTGCAGTGTCGTCTGCGAAAGTAGCCCTTTTGGCAGCTGTAAACATCTGGTATAGGGTTGGTTTCAGAACGCTACCCTAAAGAACGCTTAACTTTATTAGTTATCGTCTAGACTAATTTTCGCCGTTTTTGACCTGATAATACCTCTCGTTTAAATATGATTTAATTAGAAGGTAGTACTGGTGTGGCAGTGACCGTTTGACTTTATATAGTAACCCGGGATGCAAGACTCAGTCGAACTCCTGGCTGACATCAAGTAATACTGCAGCACAATATTTATATTCTTCAAGGTCCGTTTCTATTACATCGACAACTTTGTGTATCAACTCTAATGTAGAGTATCCCTGACATAACCCAAATCGATGCTGTGGAATTAGTGCTTCTTGTCCAATTATAATTGCCAATGTCTTTAGTATTAACCTTTTTAGTACTTTTGACAGTATTGGTAGTACATTGAAGATTTGTGTCATGCACATTATTGGTTTGTGGGGCAGTTCCTTTAGTGATTTGGCAGTAACACTTTTTTGTGGTTTAGATATTTAATTTCAGCTTTAAGTTATTTAAAAAAAGTTTAACTTTCTCAACTTTTATTATTGTCCACTAGCCGTCGACCTCGCGAATTGGTGGAATAGAATTTCGGACATTTTTTTTTTTTTTTGTTGCGTTACAAAGCACGCGATTGTTATTAGCAAAAAGTAGTAAGTAAGTAGTAAGTTGCTAACGTATTCATAAAATGTGTTGTTTTTTCTTCCCTTAAAGCTATTTTTAATTCTCTGGTTAATGGAGTTTTTTATTTACTGCCAGATTCGTCTGGCTCTTCTTTTATTGTAAATTTTGGTTTTAATTTGTATTGTGTAATTTTCAATAACTTCAGTTTCTTAGTGACTAGGTGGTGGTGTAGAGTAGCAGGCTGTGTGTTGAATGCTTTTTGTTAGGTGTTCTACTACAGTACAATTTTATTTTTTGTTTTCAACAAAACTTTAATTGTTGTAATGTCCGTTAAGTACTCCCTTAATAAGTCCCAATTTGTGTAATTATTGTAGAGGGAAGGATTCTTTTTCTTTGTAATAATAGAAGTGCTGATTCTGGCTATTACAGTTAATTGATCTAAAAGAAGGTCAAAGCGCGTTTCAACTTTACAGTATCTTGGAAACAAACCTTTGGTAACAAAAAATCTACGGCATTAGATACTTTATTTAAATCGGCCGCCCAGTAAGTGGGTTTCCGGTGTATAAATCATTATAGTTGTTTGCCAACGTAGTCTTATTTAATTTTCGCCCTTTGGTGGTTCTTAACGTTGATCCCCAGATTAGACTTTTAGCATTGTACTCGCCACCAGCTGTGAACTTGTTACCTAGTTTTTTATAGAATACTTTGTACTAATTTTGTTTTGGATATCTTGGCGGTCTGTATATAGAACCATTTGGAACTTTGACGTTGATGATAGTGCTTTGTAGATAGTCAGCTACAAACACTTTTATGACGTGGTACGATATTTTGTTGTTATAATAATTGCTGAGCGAGTATGAGCTGTTGCGTGGGGGGTGATTGTTGTATTATGTAGTATAATTGTAAATATTTAAATAGCTCCTTTCCTTAAAATAAGTTTCAGAGATCAATAGGATGTTAATTTTTTGCTCATTTAGAAATACTTCAACTAGTTGTCGATGCTGTGCTAACCCAATTGCATTTCAGGAGACAACTCGGAGGGCATTCATTATTGGTTTTTGGTAACTAGCATAGTAAACGATTTAACATCATGCTGTTTTGGCTCATAAGTTTATTGAAGATAGTTTCAAACTTAGACAGAAATTAAGACAGTGAGATATAGTTATTATTAATATCTTGGGTTGGATTTGGTTATGATGGCTTGACGCGATTTGTGAGTAACTTAGATCATTTACGTTTGCAGAGTATGTACGATGTGCAGTAACCGGTACTTCGTTACATTTTGTGTTCCTAAGAGAGCAACTGATTTTCCTCTAATTAACTGCAGTTGTGGTAGTACTGTGCTTTCCTCCACATTTGACGCATAAGGTTTTGTGCAGTAGCTTTCGTTGCGTCCATAAGATTGGCATCTGGTGCACTGGGTAATTATAGTTTTTTTGCGTGACGATTCTACCTTTATTATTTGGTGGTTAATGTGTTTTATTTCATATCGTTACACATATTTAAGAGAACTGTTTGTATTAATATATTTTCTGTCACAATTCAAGGTCATTAACTTTAAACTTTTTAATTTGTATTTAAGGTTTCAGATATTAAGTGTTAAGCAATGCATACGGGCTTTTTCTTAGTACATCTTTGTTGCTGTTTGCAGGTGTGAGGTCCACAAAGAACATAGGAAGCGGTACCTTTGTTACTCGGTGTTGGACATACGTGATGTTTTGTATCGTATGACCTTGCTTTTTTAATTCTTTTTTGGTATATTTGGTATCTATATAATGATGTATGTTTCTAAGTACCACTCTGTAGGCGCTGTCCTCCTTCAGCTGGTAAATGTGATATATAATTTCTTCGACTCTGAGATGTGTGATTTATTGCCTGTATGATTCAGGAGTGTTTGTATTAATGTTAATTGTATTGTTTTCTAGAGCCTTTGTATTAAATTGTTCTCTTGTTAGTACTTTCGTTAGGGTTACAAGCATTTTTGTATAATTTGTAACACCACATAAAAATATTGGTTAAGGTTTAGTTATTTTCTTTACCTCGCTCACTTTGTTGTTGGTACTAATAATAACTATTATTGATTATTTAGTTTGTGCTTCTTAACTTGTTGCCAGGCGTGTTGGTTTTCTGTTTTGTTCTCATCGGAATCGTCAACAATTATTGACTGTGTGTTGTCGGTTAATTAAGGGTTATAAGCTTGATTACTTACTGGTACAAATATAATGTATATAATGTTAACAAAGGCTAGAGATGCTGTAATTTGGATATTGAATTGGCGATGTACAAGAATTGTTTTGTGCGAATTGTAGAAAACCAGGATTTTGAGTTGTTTGTTTGATTTCCAAACACTTGCTGTTGCAAGGTGTAAGGGAGTTGTATGACTTGTGGTTGTAACAAATACGTTCTAGAAAAAAAACGTATGCATTTCGTAACACGACATATAAAACCTTAAATACGAATTAAAAACGATTTAAGTCTTAAATACAAACAGTCGTCTTAAATATATATAATGATTCGAATCGTAATTTTGCATGTTCGGCGAAGCAGAATTTGGTAACTTGTTTAAAATTATTATGCATTTTTAACTTACACATTCAGTTGAAATTGTAAAGCTGTTATCTAAAACGGGCCGGGCCAGAGATTGAGCATGTGCACTTCTGATAACTGGAGGCGATCACGGTACGGCACAACCACTCTATTTCTCTATTTGTAGCAGTATTCCTAGGCAAGACAACATCAAACTATTTACAATATTTTTGTGCATCTCCTAATGTGCGATGTCTAATTTAAGAGCCCAACTCTGGCTAAAGAGAAATAACCGCATATTGCAATATTATCCTATTATATTATTCAGGGAATCTCACATTTATTTTTGTCCATAAGCCAATTATTTATTGTCATTGCAAAACTTAAAGGAACTGATCATGTTTGTGTGAAATGTAAAGGAACTGTGAGGCAAGTAATTTTCTTTCAAAAATCTTAAAGCAATACTTTGGATTTCTTTTAATGCTTTGGGAGTGCTTTTTTATTGTTTTTATTAACAATCAGTAAGTATATGAATTATGATCTAATGTGGTAACTTGTGCAATACTTGATATATAAGCACATGTAATGGATGTAAAAAGGTAGTAAACATTCAGCAACGTCACCTCATATTTGTAGGTCGAGTAGCCATTGTCTCTTGAGTCCTCTGCTTTTTGTAGGTTGTATCTGTGGTAGCATGAGTGGATTGAGATTATTATTAAGCCTATTAAGGTGTTTAGTGCTGCGCTCTTGAAAAACTTCATTTACCAAAAGAATTTTTAAGCCCGTGTAGATGCTACGGGTAGAGACGTGTCACTGTATGTTTTTAATATTTCGGAGAATTTTGAATTGAGCTCGCTGTATGATCGCTGTATTGGACTTATAAAGGCAGCCCCCCAGCTGTAGCCAGCAAGCCCAGATTGGTCGTAGTACTGTTTTGTAAATTATCAATTTATTTTCCACATATAGTTTGAATTTGCGTCCTAGGAGCCAATTGTTAAATTCTCTTGCTTTTAAGTCTAATTGTTTAGGTTTTTTTAGTATATGTTGTTTTCAATTGAGTTTGCTGTTTAAGTGTAAATTTATATACGTAGCAAATTCAGTTTGTAGTATAACTACTTGGTTGAGGGACACTGCCCTATAGAGTGACGATTATATTTGTCGAATTTGTTTTGTTCACCTTGATATTCCATTTATTTAGCCATACTTCAATGTAATTAATATGTTCTTAAAGATTGGTTAAAACTACAACAGAATCGTAATCTGCTAAAGGCACCGTATCGTCCGCGAATGTACCAACTATTGTTTCATCGATTGTTAGAAGGTCGGCTGTATAAAGCATATATAGTAGTGGGTCCAAAATGCTCCTCTCTGTTACTTCAGGTAGTATCAAAAAAATGTTGGATTTTGACAAATAACTTTGATTTCAATGCGACAGTCCTTCAGATAGGCTTACAGTATTTTAAAATAACGCAATAAAAAAGTTTTTTGAATATAGTATAAGAGTCCTGGATACCATACCTTATCGAATGCTTGTTTTACGTCTAAAAAGTAACGGTATAGCACTTTCGTTTTCCATGGATTTATTAATACTAGTTAAACGGTGGCACTTTGAGTGGTCAAATGGGCCTACTTAAAACCAAACTGATAATCTGGGATCTCAGCTTGCTGGTTTAAATTTTAATTTATTTTATTAAAAAGAAGTGTTTCATGGAGCTTAGAAATTGTTAATAGAAGATTTATTGGTCTATAAGATGTAACATTTAGCATATCTTTTCCAAGTTTGGGTATCATAGTAATTTGTGTTTTTTTAAGACATTTTGGTCAATAGTCAAGTATAATTGCATAAAATATGTGCAATTTTTTTATCAGTCTTTATCTAGGTAGTTCTTGTAGCATTTTTCTAATAATCATATCTAGCTCTGGAGCCTTTCTTAGGTTTAAAATCTTAATTATTTCTTGTATTTCCTTTGAAGTGAAGAATTTTAGCCGTTTCTGTTTTAGAACACGCATGGAAAAATCATGTATTACCTCGTGTAGTCTATCAATAATGTGAGGAGCGAATACTTGTAAAAGGTGTGTTTGACGAACAGGTTCACCGTCTTTTTATCGCTTGTTGCCTACGGGCCTGGGGGTGTTGTACAATTACAAATAAGACAAGAAGTAGCTTGAGGTTTTCTTGTTGTTTTATTGGTTTCAGAGAATAAGGCTTCTATGGATGTTCTGAGCAACTCTGCTAACAGGAAGGGATAAACGGCAAGCGTCCGGGGTTTAAAAATCGGTACTTTTTGGCTAAGGGAGTAAACCCTGACAGAAGTGAGCCAGCACCTCGCTATCCGTAAAAAATTTTTAAAATGTTTCTGAAATCGTAACCAAGTCCCGGAAAAATGATGGAAATCCACTAAAACGACTTTTAGAAAGAAAAAGGACTACGACTTTTAGAACACGGAATGTCCAGGGCATATTCAACAAAATAACCGAAATAATCACAACAATGAAAAATTATAATACAAAAATAATGGTACTATAAAAAACCAAGAAGAAAGTAAATGGTACAGAAATCTTGAACAATTATATACATATATGGTCCTGTTATGAAAAAGCCACCAGAACTAGAACAGAAGTACCCATACTTATCGGGAAAAACTGAATAATCATATTAAAGTTTACACGTTTATCTCAAAAGGATATAAGGCAAAATTTATAAGACACAAATTTTGGTGGATTATGGAACAACAAGTGATAGTGATCAGGATACTAAAGACAAGTTCTATATTAGACAATACAAAGAACAACAAAGAAATAGTACTAATGTGCGATCTAAGCCCTCTAGTAGGTTTCTGAGAAAATAACGAATCAGTTGGTCATTTTGAAGAGAACACAGTTAATAACTCAGGCGAAAGGTTAGCAGAGTAGTCCTACCAACATGACTTAAAGATCCTTAATATATTTTTCAATTATAAACCAGTGCGCTGTTACACGTAGGAGCGGCTGTCATTACAGCAAAATCTGTAATAGGTTATGCAATGAAAAAAACATAATTTAAAACTGATAGTAAAGATAGTAAAATTAAAGAAGGGGCTAACTGCGGAACAAATCATTATCTACTGCAACAGAAAACTAATAGATAAACCTACAAACACAAACTTACATTAAAAAATCAAAAAAAAAAGTATATCGCCGATAGCTGTGGAAGGATTGGGAGAAATAACAAAGAACAATAAGACGGACGTAAAATCCGGAAAGGCAACTTTCGAAAGAAAAGTAAGTTATGCATGTGACAATGTGACCCCCGTAACTTAAGCCAAATGACAGATACCAAGAAAGATAACGACCTAAGGTATCTACAGACCGAATATGAAATTAATAGGTCAAGTAGTTCCAGAGATGTCTTGTCGACTGACACATACACACAGACAGACAAGATCGCAAACCCATTAAATTTTGCCTACGCCTTAAAGGCTTTCGAAAGTTAACAAGTCCACTCAACCATTTAGGATTACAAAGGAGACACAAGAACGAATTAGAGAAAACAATGTTCTGAATGTTTTCTACCATAGGTGTCTAAACAACAGGATAAAACAAACCCCGAGAACAATATAAAGACAAACATAGAGAAGTAAGAAACAAGACAAAAAATAATTTTTGAGAACAAAGGTGTATACAAATAGGTGGTTTCATTAGGGGTACCCGATATACGGAAGTGTGGAAAACAGTAAAAAAATGGAAACAGATAGAGATAGAAAAATGCATAATTTAATTAGCTTAAAGGACTGAAAGAACCGTTCTACTAAGCTGCTATTAGAAAATCGGGAAAAATATATGCAGGATGAGATACAAGACAACAGAAACCCCTATAAAAAACTAAAATAACAGAAAATGAAGTGAAACAAGACTCGCTACAAATAAAAAACGGTCGATCTCTGGAACCCGGAATTAACTAAAAATGGAGGTAAGAGTCTGGTGTCAAGAATGTGTAAATTAATGAATAACTGCTGTAGAGAAAACAAATCCTCGGAAATGAAAGGTTTTACAAATAACATTTTATTTAAAAAAGAAACTAGAAAACATCTAGGGTGTTATCGAGAAATAAGCGTAACAAGCAATTTAGTGCTTATCAATAAATTAAGAGAAAAAGTTGATCAAAAAAATTTCGAAAACTAAAGATACTCCAACAGCTATTAGAAAAAATGAGTGCGAAAGGGCAAGAAATGCACCTCGCCGTTATAAATCTAAAAAACCAAATGACTCGGTCCCCAAAAAAAATAAGGCAAACCTTATAAGAGATAGGGATTAGCACAGAATTGGCCAACCTTGTAAAAAAACTTTATATAAACAAAGTTACTTACGTTAAAGCAGGAGGAAAACTATCAACTCGATTGAAATGACTAAAGGCCTCAGATAAGGGTGTAGTTTATCCCCTTGTTATTTAATTTATATATATTATATATATATATATATATATATATATATATATATATATATATATATATATATATATATATATATATATATATATATGTATACACATACATACATGTATATATATACAAATAGGCCAAAAGTAAACTGTATCGTAATTTTAAATTTAAACAAAGGAATTTTCATCAAAGATAAAAAGCCAAAGCTGGAAAACTCACCTTTGAAAGCTCTGCTGCGGAAATCGGCTCTTCGTGCTGTACTCCTGGGGAATCAAGGATGAGGAGAGAAGGGTGTGGTTGGAAAAAAAACAAGTTACCCCAATATTCGCTGCGGGGCCGATCGGAAGCGCCATTCCTTGTGTGGATCCTCCAGCTGGTGTGTGCAAAGTTTGCGACTAGGTTTTTCTTGGTTCATCGTCGGGTCAGATACAAGGAATGCGAACCGAAATGCAATCAAAACGCAGTCAAGACTAAAAAAGCTTTATTCAGTGTACGAGTTTTATTCCAGAGATGCAGATATATAAACTGTGAGGTTCATGCCTGTTTTGTAGGTTACAGAAAAGCGTTTGATAGATATTCTGAAAAATGGGGATATAGATGATAAAGACCTAAGTATAATAATAAACTTATATTGGAATCTGATAGTGTAAGAGTGAAAGAAGGGCAGACAAAATCAATTAAAATTTTGAGTGTAGACAAAAATGTGTATTGTCACCACTGCTATTCAACATTTATTCAGAACATATATTTAGAGAAGCCTTGGAAAATTTACAAGGGTGAATACTGGTAAACGGGCAGCGCTTAAATAACATTAGATACGCTGATGCCACATTAATATTTATCGATAATATACAAAATCTGAAACAACTAATAATAGATTAACAGATAGTAGCCACAGATATAAACTGAATATCAACACCAAAAAAAATTAAATATATGATCATAAGCAAGAACAACATTCCTACCCGACAACTAAGATTAGATAGTGAAACAATTAAAATAGTCGACAAATACACATATCTCGACACTATTATTGATGATCAATGGGACCACTCTATAGAGCGGAAGTATGGACACTAATATAAGCAATGACGAAAAAGATTAAAGCATTTGAGATACGGTTTTATAAAAGAATGCTAAGGGTATCATGCACAGACCATGTAACAAACTTTGAAATTCCTAGAAGAATGTCAAAAAAAGAAAATATTGAATATAATTAAAACAAAAAATTAAAATAGCTAGGCCACATCATGCGAAACGAAAACAGATATAGTCTCTTGCAGTGCATACTCTAGAGCAAAGTAAAAGAAAAACAGAAAAAAAGATCAAAACCAAAATTCTACAAATTAGAAAAATAATAGGATGCTGATTCTCTTTGGTGAAACAACAATATCTCAAAGAAAAACATCAAAGAATTGGTAAAGTAATGGTAGAGTTAGTGCTGCGTTATGGTAGCGCAGTCTAGACTTTAACAGCTAAAAGAAAACGAAGATTAAACGTAGTTAAAATGGACTATTCTCGAAGAAGTACAAGTATATCGAGACGTGATAGAGTAACAAATAAAGAGATAGAACGGTAAAGTATAAGCAACAAAATCAGTTATAAATAAAATCGAACAAGGATTAAAATGGTTCGGACACATAATGAAGTTGAAGGAGAATATATGATCCGTGAATATATTTAGATGGTCATCACTGGACAAGAAAAAAAAGAATCATAGGTGTTTGGTGCACATCTCTAAACCCCCTTGTCCCGAATTCCATCTCTACTTGCAACCTTGATTCTGTCCGCTAACCCACCCTAGTCGCAACTAAACGGGATTTTTACCGCCGTTCGGCAATCCCATTCGAACCGCCGTGAGGGACGGAGCAGAGCTAGCCGACCATGTACTGTACTGCGCTTTGCTTGCGCGTTGTTGATTGCCTTTTGTACGTTTGCCCCGTCCGTGGTGCTCCAGTGCATCTGGCCAAGGAAACCCACCCTCAGGTTGAAACCGCCAAGAAAAAGCACGCCGACATCCGTCGCCCAGGCTGCCAGAGACCGTTACGTGCGGTAAGTCTTGTTTTAGTAGTTCTGCCGTGCATTTGTTCTCAACAGCACATTTTTCTCGCAGTCTGGAGAGTGCAAAACTGACCTGCCGCCCACCGTATTTGGAGTTATTTAGTCATAGTTTTTTTCTCTCAATTTCTTTGTTTTGCTTAATTCATTGTTACTGTGTTATTAATATATTTGTGTCTAATATATAAATTACACAACTCTGTTTTGTTTTTCCTGTTTTGTTTATTGAGTTACTTTTAACTGTGCTTAGTTATCAAACAGTAGGGCTATAAAAAAGGAATTTAGAAGAAATTAGAGCAATGAACAGATAGGTTTGGAGACGGAAAATAGGCAGACGGCATCTTGCTGTATCGTAATGCACTTATATTTATAACTGCTAGTATGTATATTGTACATTACAAACCTGTAAATATATATTTTATTGGTTTTCAGATGGAATTATCATGTCTTGAAAGATAAGTTTTTACGAAGGTGTTTCTTATTACATAGAGTTTTGATTTTAGGTTGTTGCTAATACTAATATGTTTCTTTCTATTATTTGGTCTATTTGTGCGCTGCCATTTTGCCCTAGATTTTCTCTACTCTTGAAAGTACTACAATGAAAATAACAGAAACATAGCTGTATAGCAGATTTATTTGAAAAGATTATATGTACACTAATCCAAACAGTAGAAGTAAACTGGTTCCAAGAAGACAAAAAGTGTACTATTCACTGAAAAGTTAATAGTGTTAGTTATTTGAGGCATAAAATTCTGTTAACTCTACCTTGAAAAAGGAAAAACAGTTGCACGATACTTTTGGAGGCATTGAAATTGAGAGATGGTAGAAAATGTCATGAGATGCTAAAAAAGAATGTTATTTCAATGCATCGTCGCATTTAAACCGTGTTGTCGAGCAAAACTGGCCTAATCAAGGCTCGAAATTCTTACGTATTCATTTTACTTGCCTGATCTACTTTCTTTAGATTATCATCTTTTCTAAAAACTTAAATATTTTTTATCCGATCAGATATTTCAAACAAAAAATTGAACTAAGAGGAAGTACAGAGCATAAAATATTTTTAGGGTCTCGCAGCAACCGCGAATCTGGAGAAAATTTAAGGCAATTGCGTTCGAAGGAACTATGCCGAAGAATAAAGTACTCTGTATAACTCATGTTGTCGTCTTTAATATTAAATAGAATTACTCGTAACAGAGAATACTATATCTTACATCATATTCCTGATAACTCACTAAAAGTGTAACACTATATGCTACATATTTCCAGCTAAACTTAAAACTTGTTCGTCTCTTAATATATGCATATATGAAGCGATAGGCTTTTGTTTCGGGGTTACAATAATAGTTTCGCTGTTAAGCATAATTGGTTTGCCGCACTCCTATCCATTTGCGTACGTGCCGGTTACATTTATAGAACTTTAGATTCAGCAGATTGCAGGAACACTATTTGTGTCACGAACGACTGTCTACAGGATAGCCCTTCTAATTTATAGCAAATTGATCGTGCTTTCTTTTTGTTAATAATTTATTTTAACTTAATTCTACAGGTTTGTGAATACAAAAGATTGATATGAAGGTTTTAGTTTTATTTAAAAATTATAACGGAGATGCATAAATAAATGGTAAAAATATGATCACTATTTTTATTACAAGAATATTTAAGATAAATAACAAAAGATACTGAAAAATATTAATATAATATGCCTTTTTATATGTTCTTAGTTTTGTTTTATTGCTTATTTCTCTTCTTTCGACTAAAGTATTATTTAAAATATAATATACTATACAACAGAAAATATAATCATGCCGTCTGTTGACTCCAATATTAAAGTCCAAACAGGGCCATATTGAGTAAGCAGAGGCAAAAGAAAGCAGAGAATTAGGAAGAGTGAAATAGGAGAAAGTGCGGGAGAGCAGAGAAAACGCAAATAACAGATGAACAGTGAGTAAATTAATGTAGATAATAGTTAATTGAGGTTAAGGATTTGGAGATTGAAGTCGAAAATTGCATGAGACAAGTGTAGATAAAAGATAAGAGAAATAAATACAACTGGAGTGACCTCCACAACAAAAAATTTTGGGTAGGCAACACATTATACACCAAAATAATGTAATTTACAAAAGTTAGTACAAATAAAGTTTAAATTGAAACAGCATAGCAACTAGAAGAGGGCTATTGATAGATAGGTAACAGACCTGGGACGGGCGGACTGGGGTCTGTCACATTACGCAGTCAACAGCAGACTTGAAGATGAATGAGATTGAGAGAATTGAGAAGATGTTCCAACCAATAGAGGAGAACATGAAACAAATGAACGAGAAATTTGATACGTTTGTAATAAAAATGAAACAAGTGAAGGATGAAAATAAGAAACTAAAAGAGAACATGGTACAACAGGAGGGGAGAATAGCTAACTTAGAAAAAGAGATCAGGAGGAATAATATTATAATAAAAGGAGTAGTAGATGAGGAAAATGAAAGCACAAGTAGGGCAGAGGAAAAAGTAATTAGCATAATACAAAAGATAGGAAATAACATAGACCAAAATGATGATTTGGACCAAACGAGAAGAATCGGAAAATATATGAAAGACAGAAAAAACCAATTTTGGTGAAGTTAACTAGAATCAACAAAAAAGTATCAATACTACAAAATGCGATAAATCTCAAGGGAAAAGACATATGGATTGATGAAGATTGTGTTAATCCCACAAATGAAAGAAGCGAGGAAGAAAGGATATAGAGCACAACTAAAATATAATAAATTGATAATTAACTATAAAATATACAGAGCAAATGATTTGGTAAATAAGGAAGAATTGGTAAAGGACGATAGGACTGAAAGCAATGCATTAAAAAGGGCGGTAACGGAGAGATCGTCAGAGGGAACCAGTTTTGAGTAACAAATAAGAAAAATAACCCGAACCGGAAGAAAAAGTTATTAGGTATAGATATGCAGGGGAGTAGCGACAACGAAACTGGCAATGGACAAGGTAATGAATTACAGGATTGTAAACTTGGAGTTTGGAATACAAGAAGCCTAACGAGAAAAGAAGAAGAAGTTATATACGAGCTTAACAGAACAGAAATAGATATACTAGTACTAGCAGAGACAAAGAAAAAAGGGAAAGGAGAAAAGATATTAATGGATGGACACAGGTTAATATACACCGGAGTGAAAGGAAATGTAAGAGCGGCAGACTACGTGGCATGCATTATAACAGGAATTTTAGTGATAAGATCACAAACTGGACAGGGTTGTTAGAAAATTCTTACAGTAGAACTAGAAATGCAAGGAAAAGAAAGAATAACGATAATTGCAGTCTATGGACCCGATGAAAATGATAAAAAAGGAGTAAAAGATAAATTCTGGGATGAATTAACAATGAGAACAGAAACAAAGGGAAAATATTCGTAGCAGGTGACTTCAACAGTAGAGTGGGGAAGAGGGAAAATGATACAGAAAAGGTGATAGGAAAATTTGGTGAATATAACAACCGAAAGAGATTAATAGAATACTGCTCCCAAAACAACCTGATTATAGCAAACTCATTCTTCCAACATAAAAAAATACACACATACACACGAGAGGTTAAAAATAGAAATGAGAGATCTATATTAGAATACATACTAGTAGAAAAAAACAACAGACATACAGTGAAAGATGTTAGAGTTAAAAGAGGAGCTGAGATATACAGCGACCATTATCTATTAGTAGGGAAAATAAAGAGGCCAGAAGACCAGAAGCAAACTGTAAAAGAAGAATACACAGTTGAAAAAGAAGCAATAAGAACCTATAAACTACAAGACACAGAAACACCAAGGGAGTATGGGAACATAATAAGCAGATACCTACAGGTAGATGAAGAGAAGTTTTAACAGTTAAAGGTAGAAGAGATAAAGAACACTCTATTAAAAGCAGCAAGGTACGCATGCTGTAATTAAGACAAACAAACATATGAAAAGAACCGCCTGGTGGAACGAAGAAATAAAAGGACAAGTTAAACTAAAGAAGAAGAGGTAGACAGACTACTTAGGGAGAAAATCAGAAGATACCTACAATGCGTCCAAAGAACAACGGACAATAGTAAAACACATGGTGAGAGAACCGAAAGGAAAGGCGTGGAAAGAGTGGTGAAAAACTAGAAAATAACAGTAGAGCAAACCAGAAACTGTTTTATAAAGTTTTAAAAGACCTAAAGAAAGGAAAAACAACAGAGAACACAGTAATAAAAGATAAAAATGGAAATAATAAAATCAACAGAAGTAATGAACAGATGGAGGCAATATTTTCAAGAACTTCTACAGACCCAAGTCATGATTAAAGAAGAAAGTACACAGATAGAAGACAGACGTCAGAATACAGGAAATGAAGAAGAAGCTATAACGGAAGAAGAGTTAGTAACAGCATTAAAGAAAATCAAAAATGGAAAGTCACCAGGACATGACGGAATCACAGGCGAAATGTTAAAAAAATTGGAGAACAAGGAATTAAAGCACTACTAAAAATGTTTAATAAAATATGGAAAGAGTAGAAAACACCAAAAGACTGGGAAGTAGGACAGATTGTCCCAATATTTAAGAAAGGAGATAGAAAGATATGTAATAACTACAGAGGCATAACGCTGCTCAGTATTCCTTTAAAACTGTACGAACAAATACTTGAAGGTAAACTCCGAACTGTAATAGAACCAACGTTATCAGAAGCACAGAGCGGTTTCCGTAAGGGTAGAAGCGTACAAGACCATATATTTATTGTTAAACAAATAATTACAAAAACAATCCAATACAACGAGACAGCTGCCTTTGCATTTATTGATCTCGAGAAAGCTTTCGATAGAACGCCTAGAGAGAGAGTGTGTGGAAAAGTTTGAGTGATAGAGGAGTAAGCCCAAAAGTAACGAGGGTAATTAAAAGTTTGTACCAAAAGATAAGGAATTATGTGATAAACAATAACAGAATATCAGAAGAGGTTGACACAAATAAAGGTCTAAGACAAGGAGGGGTAATGAGCCCGGTACTATTCACCATCTTTGTAGACGAAATAATACGAACATGCCACCAGAGAATCAAAAGGTTAAATGTAGGATACATAAAATTACAAACCACATTCATACAAGATTGAACGAAGAATTAACAAATAACGGAATGAAGATGAATATCAGCAAAACAAAAGTAATGACCATTGGGAAAGATCACCAGAAGATAAATATACAGATAAATGGAGAGGAAATAGAACAGATAAAGCATTTTAGTATCTAGGGGTTACTATCGATGATAGTGGCAGACAAGAAATAGACATAACTGAACGGATAGAGAAATGTAACAAATTATATTATGCAATGAATGTAAACTTTATAAATAAACGAGAGGTGTCACAAAAAACCAAACTTACAGTGCACAAAACAATTTTTAGACCCATCATGACCTATGGATGCGAATCGTGGGTACTGACACAAAAAATGAAATCAAGATTGGAAGCCACAGAGATGAAATGCCTTAGAAGAGTGAAAGGTGTCACCCTGAGAGATAGAATAAGAAACAGCCAGATAAGGGAAGAATTAGAGATCAACCCAATAACAAGTTTAATTGAAGGACGACAGTTAGCGTGGTGGGGTCATTTGCAACGGATGGATCAAGATAGACAAGTTAAACAAATATGGAAAACGAGAAAAGTAGGCATAAGGAAACAGGGAAGGCCACAAGAAACATGGGACAAGTTATAGGAAAAATACTAACAAGGAAAGGAAAAACAATAGGGAAGCAAAGGCAATGACAAGTAACAGAAAAGAATGGTGTAAATTTATAGATAACTAAATAAGTTGATTAAGTTAAGAAAGTAGGTATATAGATATTATAACAAATAATGTATTTATTTTATTTTGTTTTGGTTTATTTTATAAGCCAACACCAAGTTGGTAAATGGCTTTTGATTATAAAAATGATATTAATAATGGAATATACTTATGTTACTTTACCCACTCTATTTTGAAATTTCCTTTTTATTTGTTCTTTGTTTTTTTAACATGGTTTTAAGATACATACATATATCTAACTGTTCACTTTATTCAAAAATGTCGTTATTTTTTTATTGCTTTCTTTCAACACTTTACTAATAATTATGTTTTTAACCGTATTTGCTTTAGTTGCTTTTTATTGTATTTATTGTGGTTTGCAGTTTTCTTTTATTTTCTTGTGATCAGTTTTAAGTTATCTTATAATATAATTGTCTTATCTCCCTAAACTTATAATTCTGTCACACTTGTGACAGATAAAAACATTTTTGTTGAAAAACAGCGCCATCTGTTGGATGTAAAAGCAAAGCCACAACAACGCGTGGCCGGGTACAGCTATTTTAGATTAAAAACAAACATTCTGTTACTGTTGCCAACATTAATCTAGAAAAAAATTAAAAATTATCGCAAATGAACGTAAAACGTAAAAATTACGGGAGTGCATTATGAACGAGCGCATAAGCTTTGCATTAATTCAACTTTACGTATTACGTATTTCTTATGGGCGGCTTATGCTTACGTCCACCACGAATGGTCGTTAAATTGTTCCATGTTTCTGATCCAGAGGAAAAGCCGGTCTAATTAAAAATTTATACGTTCCCACCTTGCAAAAATTTGAGTGAAGGCGGGTGAAAAATTGTCAGTCTAGGACGCCAAAAATATCTTTTGGCGGGCAACTCCTAGTCTTTATATATTAGTTTTATGGATACTGACTGCATTTGATTATTATTAACTTTTTTCTTTCCTATATTTTTCCATAACTTCGTCCATAGATATAACTAGAAAATCCAGCCAGATACTCTTGGCTCCTATAGAGAATGCAAGTGTTACGAACTTTTTGTAGCAATCGTTACTATTCTGCAGATATTTCTTCCGGTGTTCTTTGAGAACGTCGGAGTCGCCTTGCTTGGTTTCTTGCTGCTATTTCTTCCGGGGTTCTCTGTAAACTTTGCTGTCGCCTTGCTTCATTCTCTGCAGCTATTGCTTCCGGTGTTCTTTGAAAACGTCGTTATCTTCTGGCTTAGTTTTCTACTTCAACTTCCTACGGAGTTCTTTTGGCATATATTTGTCGACTCGCTTTATTTATTGTTGCCCTTTCATCCGCAGTCTGCTCACTTCATCGTTTTCTCATGTAATTTCTGTGGTGTTCAGCTGTTTCTACCCATTCCATATCAAAGAATGCTTAATTGCAAAAAAAACGGAAAAACTAAAATAATAAGATAAATAATTTAATTTTTTAAAATTAGTGTGCTTTAAAGATACGACAATCGTTGGTATATTTCCACCGAACGCTCCGAACGTGTTACCCTGGCAACCAATATTTTACACACAGCCGCGCAAGTGTGATGAACCAACACATCGCCTTTTATATATAAGTATGATGATGATGATGATGATTTCTAGACTAATAATTTGATTTTTATCAATGCTTCTTTTGTACCTAGCCATTTTTAAATTCAAATTGAATTTCTCTATATTTTTTTTCACATTTTATTTTTATAAATTTAATTGTTGATAACTCTTAAAAAAGTTTTGAGGAGATGACTCATAAAACCAATTACTTTATGTTCGTCATGTGTTTTAGTGTTAGGTTTTTTAGAAAAAGCGATAAAGATATTACCAATGTCTGTGTTATATCCAATAGCTTGCATATTTGTTGTGTGTTTACTTCTCCAAATCCTAACTTTTTCTTATCATCAATTTATTATTCTTGTTTTTATATTTCTTATTTGACATGTTCTTTTTAATTTCTTTTACCATTGCTTCAATTCGTTTTTGATTTTCTTTATAGTTTTGTTCTAATTTTATTTCAAAATTTTTCCATGCTAACTTTTAGTTCATTTTTTAGTATTTTTAGTTTAATTTCTTTCATTTATGTAATTTTCTTTACATGTTGTCCTGAATTCTTTCCTTTTTTTCATGTTTCTCTTAAAATTTTTTTCAGTTTTATGTTACCATTTTAATGTTTAAAAACGTGCTTTTTTATTTCATATATTTTATATTTTTGCTGCAGTTTCTAATGCCATTCTTTTTAACGTTTTAGATTTAATAAGTTTCTCGTATGTATATTTCTGTATGTTTTTGGTTGCAAATATTAGATTGCTTATTACCAGCTGGTCTTCTATTAGAAATCATATTATTTTTCTTTTGTTTTTATTTGTAAATTAGTCTCCACTATATGTTTTATATTAAATCATGTTGTCCGATCTTGCATTCCAGTTTTCAAATACTATGTATTTTGTCCCTGCACATTTCCGTTGTTCTTCATATAATTATTTTATCTTAATAGATGTTTGTTACTGGTGCGTACATCAATAGTACAGATACTACTTTCGGCAACGTTATATCCATTTCTATTAGTTTCAGATTTAGTGTTTCATATCTTATAACGACTCTTTATCGCTACATTTGTTGTTAATCCTACTTCCTCTATTTCCTACATCGTTACCTGAACGAACAGTACTTGCAAACCCTTGCTTTGTATTATTGAATCCAAAATGAGACAAATATTTCTTTCGCTTAATTACAACTGATCGCCTGTTCATATAATAAACTTGAATGATATTAATATTAACAGTAAATGACACTATAATAACTTTGTCACATGTTTAGATACCAACTGCACAAATGCAAACTTCTAATGTTCATAAAGCGCAAACAGTCGCGTGCGAGCAGTGAAACGGCGCGGACTCTAGGTGTACGCTCCGCTATTGTTGCAAAACAGCGATAACCGCAGGGTCACAGGGCCAAGCGAATATTTCTTCAAGTGCTTCCAAGAGTGCGCCCGCACGAAGGGCGAACTCTACGGCGGCGATCAAGGCTTCAGAGCCAGCAGAGCCAGCGGCGACAGCGAGCCGGGCCTCTCCGGCAAACAACCAGGGCCTTCACCCAGCGAGGGCATCTGTAGTGCTTCTACGGGTAACAGTACTCATCGTTATATTTTACATAGTAAGCGTATAATTTTTGGAAAGCAAAGACGTTATACTGCTTTTCCGCGCCGCGTAAACAAGTGAGATATGAATTTTATTGTCGACCTGCAGGTCAACTAGATGATAACTTAAACAAAACTTTATCTAACTTATTATATTCTAAGCGAATTTAAAACAAAGTGAGAACATGTATGTAAAATACGCCAGTGGCGTACCTTAATAACGACACAAATTTACATTTTAAAATAATCAACAGCAGGCAACAATCCCATTACAACAAATAAACTACAATAACAATCCACAAAATATAATACCCCAACAAGCATTCCTTAGTACTGTCCATCCAACACAGCAACAGTATTACAACCTGTCACAAACTGCAACAGTAAATTCAATGCAGCACGAGTACCGCTGTCAACAATTACTGAGAATGTCATCAACTAGTGAAGACAGACAAGACGAAATGGATTAGTCCACTTACATATTATGGCAGAAAGTAAAGAACACTAAACGAACAAAGATAACAAGGAGAAACGACGAAGAAGTAGGTAACACTATAGCAGTAAGCAACCATTACACTCCTCTAGTAGCGAATGACAATGAAAATGTGCAGGAAAATCCGGCAAATACTAGCACAAAAGACCCCAAACCTCCTTCAATATTTGTTTATGGAGTGGTAAATTATTGAAGCATGATAACACAAATAATAGACTGTCTAGAAGAAGAACAATATAGTACCAAAAGCCTAACTAACAATATTGTGCAATTAAAATGCAATACTACAGATGGATACAGAAAATTAGTAAAATACTTCAAAGGAAACAACATAGTACACCATACATACCAATTAAAAAAAGAACGAGCTTACAGAGTCGTCATTAAATATATACACCACACGGTAGACACAAATGACATTATAGAAGAACTAACACAACAAGGACACAAAGCTAGAAACATTATAAAAGCAAAACACAGAATAACCAAGAAACTATTAAATATGTTCTTTGTGGACTTAGAGCCAGCAAGTAATAATAAAGACGTGTACAAAATTGAAAGACTTCAAAATAATGTCGTAAAAATAGAACCTCCAAATAAAAATAAAAATAATATCGTTCAGTGCATGAGATGCCAGTTGTACGGTCACTCAAAAACTTACTGTAATAAACCATTTTTATGCGTTAAATGCGGTGGAGCACACAGCACCATCAGCTGTAAAAAGACCAAGGACACCCCAGCTATATGCGCATTATGTGGAAGAGACCATCCCGCTAATTATAAAGGATGTGAACACTACCAACAGCTAATCCATAGAAATAACCTTATAAATAATACTAGAGCTCTAAAAGCACCATCACCTAACGTAAACACTATTCCCAGCCCACATCAAATCAATAACTTACATACTACACTGCCACAACTACAACTATTCAATGTTCGTTAGCAATCCAGAAGTTATGCTAATGTTGTAGCAAACAATCTAAACATTAAACAATAACAGTGAAACAACAAAAGATTTAAATAATACTTTATCACAATTTCTAAATGAATTTAAGGACCATGTTCAATCAACTTATGCAGCAAAATAGTGTGGTATTAAACATGCTCACAACGTTAATAAGTAAACTTCATTAATGGGTAAATTCTTAAGAGTCGCTTTGTGGAACGCCAATGGGTTAGTGCAACATCAAGAAAGAAATAAAACTCTTTCTAACAAACAATCAAACTGATGCACACACTTCACAGAAAGAACATATTTCAAAATACCTTATTACAAAACATATTCTACCAATCACCCCGATGGCACCGCACACGGAGGCACTGCTGTCCTCGTTAAGCGCTCTATCCAACATTATGAAGAATTAAAATGTCAAGAAAACTTTTTGCAGGCAACCACAGTAAAAGTAACAACTCTGCCATATGAACTAACAATACCAGCAGTTTATTGCCTACCTCGGCACAATATAAAAAAGGCAGACTTTGAAAATTTCTTTCAAACATTAGGAGCAAAATTCATAGCCGGGGGTGACTACTATAGTAAACATACTAGATGGGGCTTACGTCTAATAATAACTAAAGGTAGAGAACTTCATAAAACAATAGAGGACAATAGATACTCAATCATCTCAACAGGAAACACCAACATATTGTCCTACCGATACAAACAAGGTACGTGACCTTTTGGACTTCTTTGTTGCAAACGGAATCAACCCGGCATATACTGAAGTAGTACTTAGCTTTGGTTTATCATCTGACCATTCCCCTATTTTAATAACAGTGGGTACATCTGTTACACCCAAAAAACCCACACCAAGGCTACATAATAATAGAACAAACTGGGATGCTTATCGTAAGACACTAACTGAAAACATAAACTTAAAGTTCGTCTCAAAGAGCCTGAAGAAATAGAAATAGTTACGAAAGAACTAATAACAAAACTACAACAAGCCGTACAGCAAAGCCGACGCCAAAAGTTCCTCAAAAAAATTAAATAACGACATACCACTAGAAATTAAAAGAATGGTTGCAGAAAAAAGACGTGCTAGAGCAAATTGGCAACGAAGTCATACACCCGCCGATAAAAATGCTTATAACCATTTGAGTAACAATTTGAAGGCAAAAGTTAGGGAAGTAAGAAATAAAGAATTTGAAGAATACGTAATCAAACTAACTAGAACTGATAATTTTATATGGAAACCAATCAAAAGCTCTAGGAAGCTTAAACTAAATGTACCACCAATAAGAAAGATTAATGCTGAACCTTGGGCGAAGAGTGATAAACAAAAGGCCGACTTCTTCGCCGAGCACCTTGCAGCGGTCTTTCAACCCCAATATAATGATCAGGTACAGGAAGTCGAACAGGTTCTAAGTACGCCCACACGAGCACAACCCTTAAAATTATTTACTCCAAAAGAAATAAGGGACGCAATAAATACCCTAAATCCCAAAAAGGCCCCTGCCATAGACCTCATTACAGCGAAAATGTTAAAAGAATTGCCAAACAAAGGACTTGTAAAACTCCTGTACATATTCAACGCAATAATTAGACTCGACTTCTGGCCTACACCACTTAAATTAGCTCAAATCATAATGATACTGAAACCTGGAAAAAATTCGTCAGATCTTACATCTTATCGGCCGATAAGTTTACTACCCGCAATTTCAAAACTACTCGAAAGACTTCTTCTCAACAGACTGGACACAGACTTAAATTCACAGGATTGGATCCCAAACCATCAGTTCGGGTTTCGTCATGCACACTCGACAACCCAACAATGTTACCGAATTGTCAACATTATAAACAAGTCATTTGAAGACAAACAGTACTGCACAGCTGTATTTATAGATATTAGTCAAGCTTTTGACAAAGTGTGTAAAGGTACAATGATATGTATTAATTTTAAAAATAATATCTGTAATGAGCCTAGTATTAGAATGTGCACTACCTGCTTCTCTAATCCCAAAAATTTTTATTTTTATTTTTTTGAAACTATGTTCACCTTCATATTTAATCTCACGTTTGTAATCTATATGTATAAATAAATGAAGTTATAGTTCGATATCTGTGTTTTTGTTATGACTATACAGAAATTTACATACCGGGCCTCAAAACACCGGATTATGTAAATGCCGATATTTTATTGATTAAGTATCCTAGGGTTAAAAGAGTACTCCAAACAACGTTATTTCAACCCACTGAAATGCTATCTAAACAGACATCACTTCTAAATCAAAGTCATTGGTAAACAGTCCAACAACTTCCTCATATTATCAGGAGTACCACAAAGAGATGTTTTTTTTACTAAACTCTTATTAATCAATAAATTTTATAATTAGTAATTTAAGTCTACGTGAAGAAATTCTTGTCATTTATATTTATTTCTCTTTTTATATCAAACTATAAACAGTTATTGTTTTCATTAGATAACATTATCAACTGATTTTATAGTTACGTCAAACTAAAATAATGAAGTAGTAAAGGCTATTTTTTTAATTTATAGTTCTTGAAATGTAAACACTACTTAATTTGTTCAAATTTATTACGGCTCATAAATTTCCCGAAAGTAAGAATATCTAAATATGTATCGGCAGATCAATAATCCTTTAGTTTATCTTTCTTGACTTGCTCCATTAGAATGATTATTAAAAACACTTTTTATTTTTGTTACAGTAACATCTAACCATTTTAACCCCTTAGAGCGTTTCCTAATTTTATAAGTAAAATACACAGACACATTTCCTCACATACCACAAAATTTATCTCGAAGAAATAGTTCTGTTACTTGTGATACTTTTATCGAGTCGGAGAAATTTTTTTTACCCCTAGGTTTCCGATAAGTGACTCTAAATTTGGTGTTTTTTATGTATTTTTACCCATATGAAAACTGTCAAATTTAGCATGTCATCGCTTTCGTTTGCGCTTTGTTCACTATCACTCTAATTCGATAAAGGATGGACAAATCCAGTTTGCTATTTACAATAATAGAAGAGTCAGCACCATCAGCACTGTCACTATCAGCGTTGTCAGAAACGTCAAATAATGTGCTCGCCAACAAGTATTTTCGTATTTATCACAGATAATTAAGTCGGAGTTAGGTCAAGTTTTTATGAACATTCGTGAGCAGGATCATTTGGAAGAAGGGCCTTGCATTGCGTAGTTAAGTGTATAACAGTACGCGGAAATCAACGCGTGTTAAATCGTACACTGCGAGATTCGTTTTGTATAGTTGTAATGTATAAATGAAAATCTACGTCACCGCCTTACAATATGTTAAGTTGGTTGTTAAACTTTTTTTTATAAATGTTATATTCTACTGATGCTCGAATATTATCATTATCTACAAAAGTTTTTTGCAAGGCTAACATTTTAATTTTTCCGATAGAGAACAAAGTTTTTCAAAGCCTTTTTATATTGTCTGTTAGATAATCGTATCATTTAAAACTAGAGACAGATAATGCGAATTATAAAAACCGTATAAATTGTAACCCAATTTAAATTTATATAAAAAATTGTTTTTGGTTGCTCAATGTACGCTATAACAAAAAATTGTTATACAGTTTACAATAATTCTAATTTTAAAAAACACTGCTGATATACTATTTAAACACATAAAAGTAGAGTTCTATCGAAAGATTATACAGCTGTTTCATAAATATTCTGTTAGTGTAACCAACTTGCCATTGATAAAAACCTAACATTTTATATTATACGACTTAATGTTTAAGTCAAGATCATTCCGCACATATATAAGTTGGCGGATGTGTGTTTGTGCGATTTGAAATATTGATGCCCGAGGCACTCGACGCTGTCTGAGCTATTTAAGGTCAGGCTTGCACTTTTACTATTAGTATTTATTTCAAATGTAAACTTGTGATCTCCGTGTCAGTTTTGTACTATTACAACACACGACTTTAATCAGCAAATTAGTGTTGTAAGCACTAAAAGGTCAAGCTTAAAATGTATTATTACTATAATCACGCCGGTCCTGTACAAACTAGTCAATAATTTGTCCTGGTGCAAATTGAAACATTTAAACCAAATGCTATATGGTTCGCAAAATTATCAGTATTTACAGCATAAGCTTACAAATAATTTATACTTAATGTACAAGATATAATGCAAATATCAAATTCTTTAATGTATGAACCAAATAGTATGCTACACCAACAAGCATCACAAGCTCAAAATTCTCAAGAAACTGATTGGCAATTAGTTAAATGGATGCAAAGACAACAACAATAAGGTGTTATCAAAACAAACTAAAACCTGCGCTAACTGGCTTGGTCCTATAAACCGTTATGATTCCTTAAGTGACAAATGCTCTGATAAAAATAGAAAAGCTGTACCCAAACCACCGCCGATATTTATTTCTAGTGCTAAGGTAGAATCACTAATTAACCTCTTAGAACTAATAGCAACGAATAAATATAAAATAAAAATATTAAATACCAACGAAGTTAAAGTTCAACCAAAATCATCTCACCGAAATAATCAAATCCTTGTCGGAAAAAAACTGAGTTCTATACGTATCAAAAAAAAATAATAGCGAAATTTTAGAATAGTTCTTAAAATATTCACCCATCCGTTAATGTAGATGAACTAAAACATGAACTCCAAACACAGTGGGCATACTGTCACAAACATTGCAAATATCAGACAACGAATAACCAAAATACCACCAGCACTATTTTTTGTTAAGTTAAAGCCAACAAAAAATAATAAACTGGTTTACAATATCACCAAACTAGCCCATTCAGTAATTAAATTTAAACCACCAGTAGCAAACCGTCAAATACCACAGTGTGCAAGATGTCCAAGATTTGGCCATACAAAAAGTTTTTGTAACAAAAGTCTGGTAAAGTGTACCGACAATCACGCAACATCTCTCTGTACATGCGAGAAAAGTAATAATTAAGTAACTACAACGGTAACCATCCTGCAAACTATAGAGGTTGCCTTGTATACAAAGGACTAGAAAGCAAAATGTTTCCATATCTCAGAAACAGGTAAATTTGGATCAAACAAGACTATATTTGGAACAACATATTACACAAAATCATATTACTTATGTCCAAGCAGTTAATTAGCACAGTTTCGCACAAAGCCCAAAATAAATAGCGACATCAACGAGTTAAAAAAATGTTTAACTCTCTGATGGAACATATGGGTACCAAGTTAAATCTTTTAACTACCACCGTCTCTTAAACCCACAATGGCACACTATCTTAAATAGCAATATGAGATGTCAATGGCTTGTTAAATCACACCAACAAAATAAAATATTTCTTTGTCGTCAGTCTATTGACATAATGTTTAATCTTTGAATCGAATTTTACGAGCAAAAGTTACATAAAAATATCCAAATATATACCCCACCTCCTAACGATACGGCACATGCTTTGTGATTATGCGAAATATTATAAAACATTATGAATTGCCAAAATATATTTACGCCATCTCCAGGCCACAACTATAACCATTGAAGACTGGATTAGACCGTTAATCATCTCAGCCATATATTGTCCCTCAAGGCACAATAATAAACAAGACTAGTACGAGCACTGCCTGCAGTCACTAGGGAATAGATTTATATCTTGTAGAAACTATAATGCCAAGCATTTAAATTGGGGATCAAGACTAAGCACCACTAAAGGATGTAAACTTCTAAAAGCAATTAACACTACAACGTCGCAATATATATTAACAGGGAAGCCAACACGCCCTACAAATACGACAAAAATGCCTGACTTACTTCTTCTTCTTTATGTTCCATCTCCGCTACGGAGTTTGGAAATCATCCTAGCAATTTGCACTTTTGAAGCTGCTGCTCTAAAGAGTTGATTGGAGCTACAGTTATACCATTCTCTAAGATTGCGCAGCCACGACATACTTCTTCTTCCCGCACTACGTTTGCCCTTGATTTTTCCCTGCATGATAAGTTGCAACAGATAATAATGTTCCCCCCGCATCACGTGTCCCAAATATTGAAGTTTGCGCCGTTTAATTTCATCCAATATTTCCGTTTCCTGTTTATTCACTCTGTTTAAGACATCCGTATTCCTTATTTTTTCGACCCATGAGATTCTCAGAATTCTCCTATATGTCCACATCTCTAATGCTTCTAATTTTTTCATAAGATGTTTGTTCAATGTCCATGCTTCCATTCCATATAAAAGTGTGGAGTAAACATAACATTTTACTATTCGTAATTTAAGTGTTAGGGAGAGGTCTTTGCTGCATAGGACATTTCTCATATTTAAGAATACATTTCTTGCTTGTTCTATCCTAGAGGTTATTTCGCTGGTATTATCATTTTTATCGTTGACTATAGTGCCTAAATATCTGTATTTCTTTACTCTTTTAATCTGCTCTCCTTGAATATTTAAGTTAACGTTATAGTAGTTTCTTTTAGAGATAATCATGAATTTTTTTTTCTTTGTCTTTAAGCTTAGTCCCATTTCGTCACTAACCACCGCGATTCTTCTCATTACTCTTTCCAGGTCTTCGAAAGATTCTGTGATTATGATGGTATCATCCGCATATCTGATGTAATTGCAATTCCATTCACTCCCACGCCCGCCGTTTCATTTTCCTGACTTACTAGATTTTAGCATTGTAAAAGGAATCATTTCAAATAACCTTAAAGCTAAATTCTGTCTAGATCTTACAGGTTAATATTCTCCGTTTATATTAACAGTGTGCACACAAGATTGCCCAAAACGCGTCCTCCTACTCTCTACAACAAACACATCAAGTGGAGCCTATTTCGGGAAGTAATTGACAAAACTCTTACATTAGATGTACCCCTGATAACAGAAAAATAACTTGTTGTAGCAGGAGAAAACTTTACCAACACAGTTCAAAAAGCTGCTTGGCAGTCGACACTCAAGAAAGTTGATAAAAATGAATATTCTAAATGTCTTATTGCAGTGAAAAAAAAATCGCGGAAAAATGCAATATACGCAAGAAATAGCAAACTACTAGGCACCCAAGCGACAAACAAGCACTTAATCGAGCAACGACTAAATTAAAAAGTCTTCTCAGTTCCATCAAGAATCAAGAAGTGCAGGATTTTCTGATACAGTTGGTATCTACAGAAACTTCCGACTACTCACTATGGAAAACTAGCAAAAGGCTCAAACGACCACAGCAGTATAATTTATCAATTGGGGTAACGAACATTGTTTAAGCCAGAAATGACCATATAAAAGCTTTAGCACTTTCTAGTTACTTAACTGAAGTATATAAACCATTTTGTCCTAAGGTTATTAAGGATGTTGAAAATATAATTTTAAAATATCTACAAGCACTATTTTAAATGACTTTACCCACTAAACTATTTAAAATATAATACTAAAAGATTTAAATGCCCATAAACCACCAAGTTACGACTTGATAACGGGAAAAGTGCTTAGAGAACTACCAGAAAAGGAATATAGGTATATAATTTATTTATTTAATGCAGTCTTACGGCTTTAGTACTTTCTAGAACAATGGTAGTAGCTACGATTATAGTAATACGCTCATTGAACATGTGACATCCTACAAGCCCATTAGTATGCTGTCGGTCTTATCAAAGGTCCTAGAAAAACTACTACTTCAAGAACTAACACCAGTGCTCACTGCCAACAATCGAATACCTGATCATCAGTTTGACTTTTAAATACAACATTCCACAATTGAGTAAATACACCGAGTAGCAGATACAACTTTTAGAGACTTTGAAAACAAACGCGGTTGATATTGACGTCGAACAGACCTTTAATAAGGTTTGGCACAAAGGTTTGTTCTACAAAATTAAAAGAATTCTGGCACCAGATCTCTACTAAACACTTACCTTACTAACAGACAATTTTTGTAAAATTTGAAGAATCTCAAACATCTTTACAACCAATCAATGCAAGAGTCCTACAGGGTCGCGTTCTGGGTCCGATTTTGCAACTACTGTTTACGTCAGATCTTCCCACATTAGATACAACATCCGTCGCTACTTTTCCAAATGACACAGTCCTACTATCCTGCAAAACCAAACGTAGCAACCGTGTAGCACTAGTGTAAGAAATGACACATCAAGGTGAACGAGATCAAGTCAACACATGTAAACTTTACAACCCAAATGAGAACTTTTCCTCCAGTCCAGTTAAACAACCAGAAAATGCCTCAAACTGAAGACGTCACATACCTAGGAATCCACTTGGATAGAGCTTCACTTGCAGAAAACACTTCTGGATTAAGAGAAAGCAATTAAATATCAAAATACAAAAAATGTATTGGTTCTTAGGCATTGTCATTTGCCAATAAAATATTATTATATAAAACCGTTATTAGACGAATTTGGTCATATTTTATATAGCTGGGGGGGGGGCACAGCTAGCACTTCAAACATTGACATACTGAGACAATTTCAATCCAAAGTACTTCGATGCATAGTAGCGCACCCAGAGATCTAGACATTCCATCAATCAATGCAAAAATCAAAACATGTAGTATTCGCTAAAAAGATAGGCTTAATACTTGATCCGAACTCTCTGGTGGACTATCTAATGGAAGAAAATTCTGAATTGTTTATTGCGTTTTTATTGTCGCATATCTTTAGAGTTGTATTTTCAAAAGTATTTTAATTTAATTTTCTATTTTTGTATGTGCAAGGTTTTATGTTTAAGTAACACTATTATTACGTGCATCGTGTGGTCTAATAACCCGAGAACCAACCACATGATGCACTATAGCACAGTGAAAGCCTTCGCAACTATTATCATGTATTTAATAAAATGTTTTTTCAGATTGCTATTTGACGTTAAGACGCAAATATTTTAACTACTACAGTTTACTTCATATTTTTGAAGATTATGTTTGAATTTTTTACTGCTCTGCATATCAGTACAAGTCTCAAAAATAAACTACGGAGTTGTGGTTAGTGTCTGTTTTATACGTGAATGATAGAATCATAAACCCTTTACGCGAAGACGAGGAGCACTTTAGTATAAGTCATGTTCCTAAAGCTGACGCACTGTGAGGGTAAAAGTTGATCCAATCAGAGCATCAAAGGAGAGACATAGCGTCGGATTTCGCATAGGATCAAGTTAAGTCAACCGTTTGATGTAATACTAATTTTTTTTAAGAAAATATGGTTGCTACATCTTTACGTATGGCTAGACTGAAATTAGTAGCGTTATCACATAAAAGATTCAGTGCATACCTTTGGATTGGGCAAAGTGTCCTTCCAAGAAATTCTGGTTCTGGATGATATTGTTAATGTTTCTAGCCATTTGCGTTATGCACAGGTTAACCAAAAAAGTTTTTTCCTAAAAAAGTTTAAAACAGTAAATAAGTGTTATGAGTACCCATTTAATTAATTTGCTTGCGTAATTATTTTGTTTCAAAATACGATAAAATTAAAGAACAAGCTGCGAAATCTATTTGACTTTTAGCACCCTTTCCTTTAAAAAGAAGAAAAAGTTTCACGAAAGCCATTAGTGGTAATAAAATATGCAGAAACTCAATCACAGAAGTTCCTTACACCCGTTTGCTCTTTAGAAGAGCTGCAAAAGTAACTTTGCAAGTTTAATAGATAGTTAACCGAAACACGTGTAACTATTTCCAGTTTAGAATCGTCAATGGAATCATAGTTACAATTACGTCGAATTTAAATACACAATATCTTTAAAAATAATAAAGAATATTTTAAAGAAGAATTTTAATATTAAAGAATCAAATTTAGCTTAAAAACGGCGTTATACATTCAGGTAACTTCTTTATATGTAATTAAAAGTCAACAAGAATCTTTTATGCTTTCTTTAATAAATATGTTGTTTTTAATACTTTTTCTTTTTAAAACGTATTAGACAATCTTACAAAACATAGTTCAAAGCAATTCAAAAATACACATTTACAAATAACTTTAAAGAGTAGAATTTCTTAACAATACGCTAAAAATAAAGACTTAAAAAGCTTAACATAGTTTTAAATTTTTCAGGTTTAATTTTTTTCCATTTATTTCGTTTTAACACTTTCTTTAATAAAAAGTCGATAAATGTGACAGGGAAAACGTTATTTTAGGCTTCTATATCTGAAAGGAAAGCGGACGCCTGTCTGTCCGTCGCGACTTTCGACTCGAGAACTACTGAACCTTAAGACATAAGAGGGGTATCATTCAAAAGCTTATGGCCTACCGGGTTTACATCCGCGAGCTGGAATAGGTAGAATGCAATAAGGATTTTTAGCGGGTCCAGCTTCCAATATGTCATTCCTTATGACTTTTGACCAAGGGACCTTCCAAGATGGAAACCAGCTTCTATTTCTGTCATTTCTAATATCAGTCACACCTTATAATTTTTGATCTGTAATAGACAACGTTTTCAGTATTCAGCTAAGGACCATAAGTCCAGCTGCCAAAAATCAGCCTGATCGGAAAATCTCGAGACCGGTTTAACCAGAAGTGGCCGTAAATTTTTGTTTATATATAGAAGCCACGGACAATGGTGGAAAAGGAGTTTCACGTCCGTACATGTTTTATTTTTTTTAGGTTAGCCAGACAGTTTAGATGTCATTTTAATATTCATTTACGAAAGTCACAATTTTGCACTAAAGAATTACTTAAAATTTTTATTTATTATAATTATTTTCTTCTCCTACTTTTGAAACAACCTGTATACGATAAATTAGCCCATTCTGTACTTTTGTTAACAAATTCTCTAACCAAAATTAAAAAATTTGATAAAGCAATGTCATTTTGGCGTTGTAAATGTTGGTCTGATGTTACAAATGTTATTTTGTATTTTTGTTACTAACCACACATATTTATGCATTAAAAAACTAACGAATTACTTTGAAAATAATTTTAAAAAATATTGAAATAATTATGCCTGTAACAATATATATTATGCAGAAAAGTTTAGATTCTATTATAAAGCATTTGCAAATTTCTATGAAATGAAGTAAGTCTCAAAACCATATCTGCTGCTGCTGGATCGTTTCATAAAATAATATTAACCTATTTATTGTTCAAAAAACGGTCCTAATTTATTAGATAAGATTCTAACGAAGTACGCATTATGCGGAGGAACTTTATGTTCCACTAGAAGGGATATGCCACATGCCACCAAATTATGAAGGTCCCATAGCCAAATGTTTTTTTTAAATACTTTTCAACACTGAAAGTTTCAAAGATCCATTTGTTGCATGAGAGAGATATAAATAATCTTAGAATATATCGAGTTAGTGATTATGTTAATAGAGTTTATACCATGCAGAGAATATCTGGGTTTCATTAGAAAGAATATGCCAAATGTCATAAAATTATAAACATTTCAAAGCCAAAGGCTTAGCAAATTTAAATGGCATTCTCTGAGTTCTGTTCAACTGTGCAAGTTTTTCAAAATTTTATTTCTTTCCTGTGGAAAGTCAAAGGTTTAACACTGTTAAATGTGATTCTATGAGTTCTGTTCAACAGTGAAAATTTCAAAGCTCTATCTGTTATCTGTAGGAAGATATAAATGATTTTAGAACATATAACAGGATAATTCTTTAGCTAATAAAGTTTGTATCATGCAGAGGAACTTGGAATTCCATCAAAAAGGATTCGCCAAATCACATCAAATTGTAAAGGTCCCAAAACCAAAGGTTTTTAGCATTCTTAGATAAGAAGCTGCCAGTTCTGTCCAACAGTGAAAATTTCAAAGCTTTATCTGTTATCTGTGGGAAAATATAAATGATTTTCTTTAGTTAACATACTTTATACCATGCAGAGGAACTTTAAGTTCCATAACAAAAGATATGCCACATGCCATCAAATACTTTCTTATAATACAAAATTTCCCAATTGTACTTCCAAATACTTCCTTGTAATCCTATTATGTTCCCTTATACTCCCAATTATACTCCGTTATACTTCCAAATACTCCTTTATACTACTAATTACATTAATACCAAGGATAATGTGCTGTAAAATTTTGTACTTCATGGAAAAATAAACTAAATATTGTATTTCTTACAAAATTTCTAATGATTAACGTACACAATTGTTCACGCTTTACTTCTACTAAAGCGATATATTAATATTGTTATTGTCAATTTAATTGGTAGTTTTTAAATTGCATTTTAAATAACATTGTTTAAATTAGTTATTTAGTTTTACAAAAAATTTTTTCAATAAACAAGAAACTAAGTCAGCACTTCTGGTTAACAAGGAAAGTGACGTCTGCTTTTCTAATCAAGATATTTGAGTGTTTACAGCAGCTCTTTATCAATGTCTAAAAAAAACGAAATTTTATGAAATGCAGCATAGAAATTGGGAATATTTAAAAATATATTTCCAAATAAGATTACTCGTATAACATATATTTTGGTTATGGAAATAAGTTCTTTAAATTAATTTCAAAATCCATTAGAAGCCGACTGTAGATGTTGAGTTATCCGATAATAGCAAAAGACTACTGGTTGAAAAAACTTTATTTAAAACTAAAAGCAACTTAATACAGAGGTTGACAAATTTGAAGTAACTAATTAAATAAAAACAAATTCTTGGCCAGTGCGTAGAGGTGCTTTTTTACGTCCGGTCGATAAAAATGTGGTAAATACGCTGAAGCAGAAAATAATTGTAAAGTTTGTTAATGGCACCTTTTGTGCACTGCGGAACACTGTTAGCCAGTTGGCCAGAACAAATACTCCCATTCGCTCTCGTACAACCACAAAATTAACTAAACTGATTTCAAGAGCAAGCACCACCTTTTAAAATTAAATAATAAAGTAAAATAAAAGTGAAACAAAAACAAAACTTATTTCAGTTTGTAAAGTAATCCCTGGTAAACTAATACTTAGTATTGATATGTTTTATGCGCCACTGATAGACGGGATTGGTGATGAATTTTTCCACGACAGCATTGTCAATACGAGGGTAAAATGAAAAGTTGTTGGCCTGACAATGAAGGACTGCAACTTTCAGTTAAAAAATGATTTTATTTTTCTACATAATCTCCCTTGACTTCAACACACTTGATCCAGCGCCTCTCCAACATCAGTATTCCTTCTCGGAAGTGAGAATCTGCAAGATTGTGAAAATATTCATCAACTTCTTCATTGGATGCGAAGCGCTCTCCAGAAACAAATTTTTCTTAGTTGGGGAACAGATGGAAGTCTGAGAGTGCTAAATCAGGAAAATAGGGGGGACGGCTGAGCAAATCATACCCCAAACCCGCAGTTTTCCCATTGCCAACGCATGTGCGTTGTCCTGGTGAAAGATTTTTTTCTTCTTCAAGCCAGGCCTCTTCTCGCTAATTTTGGCATCCAGCTGGTCAAGAAGGTTGAAATAATATTCGCCTGTAATTGTTCTGCCTTTTGCAAGATAATCAATTAACAGAATCCCTTTCCCATCCCAAAATACGCTGGCCATGACCTTTTCAGCAGATATTATCGACTTGGCTTTCTTTGGCGCTGAACCACTGGCTTCCACCCACTAGTGGTGGGCCCATGTCTCATCCATGGTGACAAATCGCCGCACAAAATCGGTCGAATCGCTGTTGAATCGTTCCAAAGATTGCTGCGAAAATCGTTTGCCCATTTGCTTTTGATCGGCAATTAGCAAATGCGGCACCCATCTGGCGCAGAGCTTCCGCATCCCTAATTCTTCGTGTAAGATCTTTCGCACCCTTTCTTCGATATCCCCACAGCCTTCCGGTGTAGTTGCGGTTGCCCGTCCGTACGTGGGTCATCTTCGAGGGATGTGCGACTACGTTTAAATTCAGCTGCCCACTTTTTAACAGTTGACATGGAAGGAGCAGAGTCTCCGTAAATTTTTGTCAATTTAATCCATCCAAAACGGAGAGTTTTATAACCGCGCGATATTCAAGTTTATCCATTTTAACAAAAAACATGCAACATGTCTACTGAAAAAATTTGTGTAAACAAACTACTTGAGCGAACAAGTTGAAATTAGTCATACGAACTAATGACACATGCACCCAAGCGGGAAACATAATTGTTTGCCGATTACAGCATCATCTCTGTGTCAGGCCGAGAACTTTTTACCTTCCCTCGTAAGTAACGCATTTATCATTGGCTCTCGGATCACACACCCAGGCGGCTTTTTTAGTGGTCATATGCACGGTCACGTATTTTACGTAACACGAAGTTGGTCACAATCGTCTATTTAGGTCAGAATTAAACCACTGCATGCCGTACCACTGACCGAACCTTAAATTTTAAATAGGTATTAAGAGATGAGCTTTTGCAGCGTTCCAACGGGCAGGCGATAGCTGCTTCAGAAACTGGTAACCAAATAACGCAAGTTAGTTCGCATACCAAGCCGACAGCCCAACATTCAGGCACTTATCACATCTCCGAGCTGGTTATTCTAGCGTCGGCTAACACTGCGACTTTGTTTATTTCACGTCTGAAATTTGCAATTGACTTTGCTCAACATCGCGATCAATTTCGAGATCAAGATAACAAGTGGCTAGGTCAAATTTACATTTTAGTAATCCAATAAATTTCCTCCTTGTCACCGCTGGCATAGACACCCGATGGCTTCATCTCAGTTGTAGTCTCGTCAATGCTTCACTTTATCGGTCTCTTCGTCGGTGAGTTTTCTTCCATAATTGGCCACACAGCCATCCTAACTACTGCTGGCCGATTGTTGCCAGTAATGGCGTTTGGACGCTCTTTCGATCAAACTTAGTACATTTCATCCTTCGAATGAAGACATACACGTCGCTGTCAATTTTGCATAGATGGCGAACATCAGGCTTTTAACCAGTCCAAACTTCGTATAGTGTGCAACTACCAAGTTACGTGTGCGGTATACTAATATGTGCAGCCATTTGAATATTTTCCGCTTGTATACCGCGCAACAATTTGGCCATTACCATTATTGAATGAACCAATTAATTTATTGTGCGATTAGATTGTTCGACTAACTCTCTTGCCTCTTGGTGAATTAAATTTTGCCGTGTCAGTCAGTGTCTTCATTCTCTCGCGATATTTTTTGGTACGTTATTCCAACGCATGTGCCAAATCGTATGCTTATATGTTTTGGATACGGCCTAAACATTCTTTAATTGCTTCGTCTGCTTTGTCACCAGAAAAGAATTAACCAAGTACTTTGTCAATCAGCACAGTGTCAAAATGAATTAATTCACCTTACTCTTCTGCCCTCAACTCTGATTCTTAAAATAATGCTCGCACATATCGGGCAAAATTACAAAATTAGGAAAAATCGTTCTTGACTTCTGGATACACACAATACTTTCATCTTTCGCCATCTATTTTACAATGTCATACCATGTTTTGGCGAGTTTTTCGTGCTAGTCAATTAAATTAACTCCACACTGATAGCCATAAACTCTTCTTCGTCTTACACCCTTCAAAAATGTAGTTAAAGAATACCATTCTTATCTTTATAACTATTTCTTTAGTCATTGCCAAACTTAATAAAAATTGGTTTTAAAAAATATTCAGACAGAACCACAATGTTCATATTCATAGAAATTGTTTGGGCAGTTATATACGAATCGATGTACGCTCGGGTTTGTCCGGACACTTCTGTTTTGGTCTTATTGCTAACTAATATTATGTGCAATGGGCCAAACTTTACAAAATCATTTAATCAACCTCACCAAAAAGTCAAATGGTAGGACGTACTCGAGTTCGCGTGCCATTTGTCGCGTTCACTCACGTATCGCATCGAACTGCAATGCGCTTGACCTGCGCCACTGTCTTTCTAAATTAGCCTAGACAGTGCTATTATTATTTAACGCGCTTTTCAAGTTATAACAAGCGGCCTTTACTTGGTCTGGCTTCTGGAAAAATGGCATTTTCTCGCATAATTTTATTTTTGCACTGTTACTTTGATCACCGCTTTGCTTTTTTGCACAGTTGGTTTTTTTTTCTTTTGTACTACGAAGGATACGTTGTTAACGCCGTTTTTATCATTGATGGCCCTCTTTTATTTTGTTCAATAATTCTGATTTTAGTAGAATTTCTGCAGTAGTAATTTTGCTGTTTTCTTAGAGTCGTTTATGACGTTCAAAATTGTTCTGCTTTATTATGGTTGCGCCTGGTTAATGTCTGTAACTGGTGGTTTTTCCACAAAGAAGAAAAATTGTCGTCTCGTTCTTTTGTTTGTAAATAGTGCACATCCGTATCCATATCTTAATTGCTATTTTTATGTTTGTCACTTGACTTACGATCGTTTCGTGGGCGCACTCAGTCATAAAACTCGCACTGCTGTTCTTCTTGTCCAGAAGCTCCTGCTTGATCGTGACGATACTGTCAATCGTGTTATCGCCTAACAGTTCTGGGTTTTTAACTACTTTCAACGAATAATGACGCTGAAATAGTGTCTGCATTTAAAATTTCTAGACAAAAAAACACACCGCTAAATTCAAACACAGCAATCTTGTACATTTTCGTTGTGTTTATCCCTTTGGTTGTAAAATCCAATAAATATAAAAATAAATAATAAAAAAAAAAAAAAGTAGCCGATACTGTTTCTTTAGTTTTGTTTTTGAACGGGTAAAATCTGTTGTCTATCTTTGGAATGTGCAAATCTAAACGATAATAAATTAGTAGCTTTCGATTCTTACAATTGATTTGTTTCACTGTATAAATGCGGTGAACCATTGATTGCGCTACGTTAAAGCGATTTATGTTTACAACCAATCGTACTATTAATATGTCCATTTATATTTAACAGGTAAGCAGATAATATTTGGATTTACCTATTAGACCCACAGATTATGGATTATTATTTGATTAAGAAAAATAAAATAAAAATCCCTGTAAGTAGCAGATACAGACTGAGAAGATATCTAATTTAGTGTTTCGTAGTTTAGATTATTATACAAAAATATAATTTCCTTCTGTTTAGTTACCTACTTTAAAAATATATTGTAAATTTATTTGAATTTTAGAAATTACTAAAATAAAATTTATAATGCTGAACGAAATACCATTGTAATATTACTTCTCTTATTAATAAGTAGCATTACTTTTAGTAAATTATTTGCTGTTAGATTTGTTGGTATATTATCTATACAGGTAATGGCATTTAGGTATATTCTACCAACCTCAATTAGAGTTTTATTATGTACTTCACTTTATTTATAACTAATTCCTAGTAATATTGGAAAATGATTAACTACCCGAAAGGGAGGAAAATTAGTTTGAACTGTTATCTCAGTATACAACGAAACAATTAAATAAATATATTTTTAGAATTTCCATAAATTTATTATGAATTCACTGTTTCGCAGATTTCGATATTTCCAATATTTCACTACTACTGGTAAATCTGTTGATATCTTGATATGATCAGAAGTTTGCTAATTGTTAAACATTATTTAGTCAACATCTAAAAATAAAAATCAAATTAAATGGAAGTTATTAATCCATTAAATGCCCTACAACATATTGGACTAGTGTTAATTTTACTAAAAAAAATGTATTTTTATAAATCCTTCACCTTTTTGGAAACAACTTAGGATAAAATATAATGAAAGAAATATTTTATATAACCAAAAAAGTGTCTAATAAATAATTACTGAATTTAAATGTCCTTTAAAACTTGTTCAAATTGAAAGTCGACTAAATACAACATGATACATCAAATCATTAGAGAGACATTTTTACCATCGGTAAAAATTGTTTGTCCGGATATATAACGAATAACACGGCTAGTACGTTATTGGTATAGGCGTTACCTCGGCCAACTAAATTGACAAAGTGGTCATCTGACAGTGGTAATAAAGAGATACAAATTGAACGCAAGGAAGCACTTGATTTTGATGGAAAACTATGTATTTAAATATGGTAGCTTTTATAAGACATCCACAAAAGACAAATGACAAGACAATTTGTAGAATTTATACTAAATTTTTTTTTAAACGCCAACATTAAAAGAATTATAAATTAATTATTAAAGTAAAAATTATCTTTTTCCATATATGTAACGAAATCATTAAGCAACATTTATAAAATGAAGAAGTAGAGAGCACGACAGCCACGAGATAAAAGCATCTACCTGCCACACAGGTACGCAGCGGTCTCGGATTCGAACTCCGGCAATGGCAAACATCTAATGTTCTTCGGTCGTCATACAATCACCTTTTTGGAGGTCGTAAAGTACATTCTCTCTTTCTTCTAAATTAACGGGTTAGGCTAGCCACCTGCCCAAGGTGCGATAAACATGGCGTAGTGTGCGGTTAGAAACAGGCTAAATAGCCTCCTTAAAAAGGAATAAAATAAAGATGGAGCCTCTTACGAGCCGTAGCGCCTTAAGCGACTGAGAAATTTCTGCTAGTCCGACGTATGTATAGTAGGGGTGGTTAGTTGATGTGTCTTTAATAATACACTTGTTTAATTGCCTTAGGTTAGAATAAAATAGATACTAAGTAAATTATGAGTAAAAAAGTAAACCATTTGTAGCTAAGTAACATATAGTTAAATCAGCTATTGCCGTGGAAAGTTAAATCAGCATGGTTAAATAATTCTAAGTACTACCGTGAGAAGTTAGATTAGCATTTAGAAACTTGCAGCGTTTATCTCATATAAGCACCTTTTTTGTATTTGCTTCTTAGTACTCATATCTTATCTACGTTCTAAGCATTACCGTCGGATTCCGGTGCCGTGGGATATAAATGCGGCCAACATTTAGAATAGTAGTCAATAAGTAACCACTGTCTTTAGTAATAACATTAAATGTAAAATATCGGCACTTTGTAATTTCTAAATAAAATTTATTTTAAGAAATTCTCTAAAGTGTTCGACTTAATTATATTTAAACATCTGTGAAGAGTTCAGTAACTATGCCACGCTTACCTGGATATACTCAATTTAAAAAAAGCGACAAATTATCAGTACTTGTAAAATTTGGCCTTTTAGGGTCTCTGAACGAACAAAACGAACGGTGAACGAACAAAGAAAGAAGTAGAGCCACTATTTAATGTGCCTTATAACATGCACTTATTCTAGGACGTCACTTATGAGTTTTCACCGAGACTCGAACTCGCCTGTACCGGCTTGCGGACAGAGGAGCAATGGTCTTGTCCGTATGAGCCAAAGTGGCAGCTTATGCTGTTTACTTAGTGTGGAACTATACAGATGTGCTTATAAAAATGTTTTTTTGTTAATACGATTTCATGAAAATCGTCTACAAAATTGGACAACAAAGATGCGTTCTCGACCGGATGACATTTAACAATATGTTTTTTTAACGACAACCGATATTCCCAGTTTAGTTACAGTAGTCAAATTCCAGTATGGAAACGTTAATTCAATTAATTTGATAGTAAATTTTCTCATCAGACAATAAGATATGTAGGTGTTGAGTGTCATTTAACATTGTATCAGGAAGTAATGGAGAGCAACATGCGAGGTGCATTCAAGTTATAACACCTCCAATTTTTTTTTCTTGAGATTACAGATACAGATAGAAATATGCGTTTATTTCAAAATACGCGCGCACTTTTTGTGAATGGATGACAGATATGGCAGGATTGCACGGCACACAGAACTCTAGCAGCAGCGGCGAGAGTGAGGACTGCTTTTGAACTTAAAATGACGACGTCATTGCAAGAGCAGCGTGTAATCATTCGTTTTCTCCATTTACGTGGTGTGACACCGATTGATATTTATTGCCAGTTGAGTGAGACATGCGGTGATGATGATATAGATGTGTCTAGTGTGCGTTTATGGGTGCCACAGTTCAAAGAAAGCAGAACGTCGTGTGACAACAAACCAAGACAATGGCCATGGTATCATGGCGTCGATGTTGTGAAAAATGTGTGCGACTACAGAGAGATTACTTCAAGAAGTAACACAAGTTTTACAGTTTTCGTATAATTAGTTTGTGAGAAAAAAATCGGAGTTGTTATAACTTGAATGCACCTCGTATTTGACTTCTGCCGTGGCCGGGCAAGTCTCCAATCGTAGAGTCCATTAAAAATCTGTGGCACATATTCCAATAAAACATGGCTAGTAGACCACTAAAGCTTACTAACAAAGCTAAGTTAATGATAGTGGTGGTAGAAAACACCTTAAGAGACGATATGTGGTTTAATGGTCCCAAATGTTAAAAGCATTCTATGACACTAAGAAATTAAATATAGATTTTAGTTAAATATGTGAGTAACTATTTCTTAATAAAATTTATTGTTCATATCTGTCTGTTTTATTTTCATATCTCAGTATTTTGCGCTCGCAAGCTTGTCAAGGTAGTTAATAAGTTTCCAACATTTACTTAATTCTAGACGCTGTAGCTTTTTAATAATTTATTTAAAAATTTTCTTTCAAATTTTATACCAAAGGGGTATAAAATTTCTCACGCTTTTATCTTTCTATAGTACACAATGAAATTTTGAGAAAAAATTTAATAATAATTTCTCTTTTACTATATCTTATTAAAATGGAGATATGTATTTTCTGCGTTTGTGAGAGCTAAAATGCTTTTTGCAGACTTATATTATGAACCATAGTTGTAGATATTCTAAAACGTAGCGCTTTTAAGTCAAGTCAAGAGTGCTTTTATTCTCAAATAACTTTCACTAAAACTAGTTGAATTTAACCTTTTCGTAAACTTCGTTTTAGCTGCTCGCACAATAGGATTGCGAGAACCTGCGCCAAAAACCCAATCCCTTCGGGCAGGGTCCCGAAACGCTGCCTTGTTATTTCAAAATCCGTGCGTCGCTTCAGCCGTCATTCAAGCTGTCACGCCGCGTAATCATTGGGACATCGATTACCTGACGGTAAGCTTATATGGGGCTTCTAATCTCGAAACAGGCCACTGCAGGGAAATGGACACGGCACCAACGGGCCTCCTGAGACCAGATTCGGTCCATTCGAGGGGTTTATCCTCATTCCGCGCCGGCCGAATGAACGTGTATTGCGAGTTAGTTTCGCATTTTGGCATTATACTTTATTAAATGTTTTCGTACTGCGGTTTGTTTTGTATAATGAGTATTAAAAGCTCGTATCGAACCTTGTTTGCTTTACGAATTTAGGCACAAACGCAAGTCCCCAAGCAGGAGAAAATTGTGGGTATTTGTATTTAATTAACCGTTGCAAACTGTTTTATTAAAATTCATCCTTGCAACAGCAACTTCAGCTACTTGCTTTGTCAGTTTTGTTCCTGAAACATGACCAAACTTACATTATTGACAGTACTAGGAAGAACCGCAATTTCTTGCTGTCAGGTAAAATAAGCACAACTACCAGTCTGTTACTAATTTATTTACAATATACAAACAACTGTAACAAACTAGGTGCTTAGTCGCTTTTAATAAAGTAAATTTGAGTTTGCATATGAATGCGTGAACACTATTTAATTTCCCTGTAAAAGCTGCTAAGTGCAACAGCAAAGAGCACTTGCCTTTTAAGGGGGGAGCCTCATATAAAACACTGTTTTTTCAAGATTTAATTGTAAAAAAACTAAAACATTTATTAACTTGCGGTTAAGTACATTCTATTATTGACGCTAAAAAGTAGTAAAAAAAATCATAATAATAATAGTTCCCCGTAATAGGCCTCGAAGGCCCTTTGGGGTCGTAACAGGATAGATCTGTTACAGTCTAGAGCCTACGGTACACAAGGGTAGTAACGTGGCCAGCGCTACGTACCGACCGCCTATTATTACCACAGATTTTGACCTCTAGGTACTCATTTATTGCAGCCTGAGTCGAGCTGGGACGTAAAAATGCCAGCAATTGAATTGGCGAGAGCGGGATTCGAACCCGCAACTCTTGGTTCCATAGTCTAGCGATCTATCCACTAAGCTACCACGGCTTATTTTATTATTTTTGTTAAATTATATTTGTTAAAAAAACAAAATAACGGCGTTGTAGCTGCTCGAACTTCGTCTTCGATTTGCGCCGTGCAACGCCCAGGTCGTTGGTGTCGTTTAAAATTAAAATACAAAAAAAATTAGTTAATAAAAGCTTTTCCGCTCAGAATATACCTAATTTTAGCAAAAAATAAGAAAAATTAAAAAATTGAGGACGTTTTGAAGAAAAAGGTCACTTTCTTATAAACAAATTGTTAAAAAACATATTCACAATCGTTTTTAACGAATTTTTAGGTATACGCTGAGGCCAATATGATAACTAATATCTGTGTAAAATTTCCGGCCCATAACTTTTTGAATTACATTGCACGGTGCGAGAAATTTCTCGTTTCGAGAAAAACGCTTTTATAATTTTCGGCAGGTAATGTTTCCATGCACGTTTACCTACTTTCGCTTGTATACCTCCACTCAGCGCGTTTCAAGAGCATGACTGTGATGACTTCACGAAGACCTTTAACATTTTTTTTTTTTTTGGTCTAAAACTTTGGAATATATTCTTCAGATATTAAATGAATTTTTTAAGCAATAAAAAAAGAATCCAAAAATTTTGTAGGTCTTCACTGTAATGGGTCTTTATGTTTCACCAAGATTGCTTTATCATCCGCAAAAGTAGCTGTGAGCGACTGATCATTGGTAGGCATGTCAGCTGTAAAAGGATATACAAAGGGTCCGAGGACGCTCCCCTGTTACCCCTGATCTAATTGATGTATTTTAGTGAGCGTTTGATCATATTTTATCTGGAAGTACTTTCTTCTAAGTATGATTGAATTATAATATAATATGAATGTGGTAGCGATCTTTTCAATTTATACAGCAGGCCATCGTGCCACACCTTATCGAATGCTTGAGGAAGACTGCTGTGCAGTAACTTTTTTTCAAAAGATTGATTTATTAATTGACTACACGATGGCCTGCTGTATGGTTGAATGCTCCCTTCTAAATCCAAACTGATGCGCTGGAATCAAATTCATCTCTTCGATGATTGGCGTAAGTCTTTTGGCTACAATTTTTCTAATAGTTTACCAAGTATGGATAGTAAACTAATTGGCCTATTGAAGCAGCCTCGTTGGGTGGTTTCCAGGTTTTAATATAAGAATCACTTGAGCCACCTTCCAGAGTAACGGAAAGTACCCTCCAGGACTGAATTGAATAAGATTGTAATCATAACAAAGCCGGAGGAAGTTCCTTGATTATCTTTCCTGTTATTTGATCAATGCCGGGGCCTTTTTGGATGTAATCATTTTAACCATATCTTTAACTTCCTTTGAGAAAAGCTTTGGCAGTGGGGCCAATTGATATGGTATGTGGAGATAATTCTTTATTTCAGCATCTTCTTCTGGTGTTAAAAAGAAAAGGTTGAAAAACGTTACTAAGATACTGAGAAAAACATCTGCCTTATCCGAATCAGTGCGTGCCCAACTGTTGTCTTCTTTGCGTATTGGGGAATTTGTTGATGTGGTATTTAATCCTTTTGGTTGCTCTCACAAAGCGTAGTTTGTATCAATGGTAGGGCTTAAATTTTCCAAGTACTCTTGAAAGCTTTTATTCTTTAAGTCTTTGATTAAACTCTTGAGTTCCGCAGATGCTTTATTATAGCGTGTTTTATCAGAGGGTAACCAGTGTTCTGCCAGATTCTCCTCAGCCTTCTTTTTCAGCAATTTTCTTTTGATGACCATTGGACAGCATTCCTGTTTCCTTGTAATTGGGATATCTGGTGTCGCTTCCCTAGCCGACTCTTGTAATACTTGGGTGAAGTTCCATACTGCAGCCTCAACTTCATCAGTGGTTTTGAGCAGTATTCTCATATTCAGTTTATTATCCACTAAAGATCTAAAGTGGTACCAATCTGTTCTGTTATTAAAAAGTTTTGATGGCTTTTCTTTTTCAATAATTGTTGCACTTATTGTAGCTATAATAAAAGTGTGATCGGAGTTAAGATCCAAGCATGATGAGATGTCCATGTACCCAGGAGCTATACCTTTGGTCACGAAGAAATCCAGCAAGTCCGGAATTTTATTAACATCTGTGGGCCAGTACGTTGGTTCATATGTTGATAAATAATTTAGCTGTAGTTCTTGGACAACTTTATATAGTACTCTTCCCCGTCCTGGTGGAGATATGGGGCCCCAAGAGTATTTTTCGCATTATAGTCTCCGCCTGCTAGGAACCTATTACCCAGGGAGCAAAATAGTTAATAAAACCTTCTTTGTTAGTAGGGCGATTTGGCGGGCAGTACGCTGCTGAGAGTGTGAGAAGACCGTGCCAGTCTTCTATTCGAACGCTAGTTGCTTGTAGGAAGCCCTCCTTGAATTTTGATAGCTCATAATGTTTAATACTATTCTTGATCAGTATGGCCGTACCTCCCATAGCATGTCTCTTTGCTTCTGGATGTTCTGTGGAATATATGTTGTAGTTTTGTATTTTGAGGTAACTTGAGCTTGTGAAATGAGTCTCTGAAACGAGTAAAATATCTACATTATGTAACTTAAGAAATATTTCTACTTCTTGCTTGTGTTTTGAAAGCCCATTGACATTCCATAAGGCGATTTTATATATTGGAGCCATTTTTATTATTTGACAATTCTTCTCTTAGGAGCCTGATCTGTGTTGATAATTCATTTATTGTTTGCTGTTGCGCCAATATAGTTTGTTGAATTGATATAATGATGGAGATTAAATCCCCTGTTTGTTGACGATTTATTTGATTATATTGACAGCTTGCTGTAACATGAAAATTGGCATGACGTTTTTCCAACATATCTGTATTAAGGGGAGTGAGGGTTTTATGTTGCATACTGGTCATCGTTAGGTTCTGAGGTTGATTTTGTTGTTCTTGATTAGGTTGTACTTGTGTCATTTGCTGTTGCGTTGTTGCTTGAATTGTCCGCTGTTGATTACCGGAGGTAAGTATTTTACAAGCTAGACCCGGGTTTCTTCTGTTTAGGATGTCGACATAAACTTTACAGCCTTTGTAATTAACTGGGTGCGCACCGTCGCATAGTAGGCATTTGGCAGGTTTACCATCATTACGGTTTTTTTGTACACGTGCGATAGTCGCGCAGCCCTGCACATTTGTCGCATCGGGCTGGCCTAGTGCACCTGTTCCTTGTGTGGCCGTAGTACTGGCAATTTTTACACTGAGGTATCTGAGTTTTCCTTATGGATTCTTCAAATTGCACAATTGCATTTGCAATATTTTTAATTTTAAATATGTCTTTCTTATTTGCGTTACGCTTGATATCAATGAAAAAGAGATTTTTTTCTTCTAAGTTTCTCGGTTGATAACATTCATAATATTTACAACTTCGTGCCCTGCTTTCAATAGTACTTGATTAGGGCAGTTTCTGTGGAATGATGCATATTCTTTAACACGACTCTGTATGTCTTCTCCTCTTCAAGGCTATATGTGTGCCTTGCTACTTTATTTTTATCAAGAGCATCCCTTAATACTTTATAGTCTTCTACTTTTTTACTTGTAATTTGACTTTGTTAGCTTGCAATAATTGATAATTGTAAGCTGTTTTATCTATGTGGTTATTAACTAAATGTAGCAGAGAGTTTATTGCTGTTACATAGTGACTTATGAAAGGAGGAACTTGAATCTCTTTTTTCTCCTTTTCTGCAACGGGTATCGATCTAGTGGATTGCTCTCCTGCATCATTTGCGACTGATGCTAGTGCATCGTACCTGTTGGAGGTGGATGTTCCTGTGTTAGGCTGCTTCCTTAACTGTGAAGAAAGATCACCGCTTCTCCTTCTTTTATGTCGTCTTACTTCTTGAAACTCATTTAATGTTATAGCTTCTGCTTTATCACTGGCGACTGACATAATATTATCGTTGTTAGAAGAATTTGTCAACTGGTGCGGTATTGTATTCATAACATGATCTGATGGCGCCCCATGTTGCAGCGCTTGCGAATATAAATAACCAGAGTTTATCAGTGCTGTGCTATTTGGAACACTTTGTTGTGAGGGGTACGATTCCCGCATAGGTAAATAATTAGGTGTTTGTTGTATGAAAGTATTCATCCGTGTTTTATTAGCCTGGGGTATATTCCACTGTGGTATCAAAGTTTGTTGAGATTGCTGTAACTGCATTGTTTGTGGTTGCTGTGCTTGCACCCGCCACTTCATTTGAGGTTGCGAATTATACATGAAGGGAATGTTGTTATTTGTTGATTGTTGTAAATAATAGGTGTTTGAATTAGCCGTAAAACCGGCGTTATTGTTGTACATGATGTTACGTTCTGCCAAGGATTAGTAATTTAATTGAGTTTACCAGAATAACAGCTAGACCCAGCAGATAAGTGGCACGGGTTCCGATACCGCGCCTGACCTCTGTCTGGATATCACACACGAAGCACACCACGTCTGTACACTCTGCTGTCCAAAACTCAACTCGTGATAACAAATATCTGTGTAAAATTTCAAGTAAATCGGCAGATAACTTTGAGTTACATTGCACGGCGCGCGAAATTTTTCGTTTCGAGAAAAACGCGTTTAAAATTTTCGGCAGGTAATGTTTCCATGCACGTTTACCTACTTTCGCTCGTATACCTCCACTCAGCGCGTTTCAAGAGCATGACTTTGATGACTTCACAAAGACCTTTAACTTTTTTTTTGGTCTAAAACTTTGGGAATATATTCTTCAGATGTTAAATGAATTTTTTAAGCAATAAAAAAAGAATGCAAAAAATTTTTTAGTATATAAGGCTCTTCCCTTAAATTTTTTAATCTGTAGTTTCTCTTAATAAACAAAATAGATTCAAATTTAGTTTTAATTAAAATATAACGTTAAATTAAAGAAAACATTTATTTTTAAAAATTGTAATGTTTTGTTGGCTAATGAGATGCAAAAATTTGAATATTAAAATTTGTGCCGTCTTCGACACTACTGGAAGTTAAGAAAAGCGTTGATTACACAATTCAAATAATCTGGAATGCTGAAGGTCAGCTTGTGATATTACATAGATCATACTGCACAAGATTCATTCAAACCATTTTCAAATGCGGACTCGATCCAGACGGCCTTTTGCAATAAATATAGGAGCTTTACTTCAACTTGTCGAAACATCCCCTGCTATAATCACTCGATAATGATTACAGAAGTTTGGAACATTCCAATGGAAGAAGTCGTTACTTGCATAACCTAGGCCAAGTCAACAGACGATGTAAAAACCAGGTTAATGTATACACACAATTGCTTAACAATCCTTCTGTTTTTTTATGATTGTTACTAAATGAAAAGTAAATTTATAATCCCAATAGATCAAACCAATGATTAAATAGAGACAAAGCTGCAGAATCTGTTCACAACGTAAGAGTTTTAAGATTATAGTTACGCTTGTAAAATTACAAAGATGTGATTTGCTTTGAGCTTGTTCCTAAATATCAAAACATCAAGGACGAAATTTATTGTCAACAGATAGAATGTATGCTACATTTTACCAACGATGCTGCCATATATTAAATCTAACAGTGCTACTACATATGGATGACGTCAAACTTCATAGAGTCCAAAATCACGTCAGAAGTTGGCGGGACTCGATAGAATCGAACTGTTGGTCCACCCTACCTATAGCCATGATTTACTACCATAAAATTGGCATCTGCTTCGATTACTTTTCGGCCAGGCGCCACTTTTACAACTTTCAGGTTCAAATCAATTCTTTGATTCTAAACCACAAAAATGGTAGCAACCTGTCTCATCGATGCTGTAAAATATATTAACAAATATTTGGATTTTTAATGCTATAAATTCTTTAAAATATGAAAGGAATAATTTTTGCATTAAAAAAGCAAACAGAAATTGCACACCAGCCTAATATTTATAAAATCTAATTTTTATTTATTGCACAAATTTGTTTTATATACCTGCTACGGTCATCTGTAAATTAAAAGCACTACTTGTTTTAAATATACATATAATTCAAAAATAAGTGTACTCATCAAATATTAAATTTCAGTTTCAAACGTTTTCAGCTTTAAACCGCCTTCGATTCGTGCAAAAATTGCCTGACGCAAAATCGCTATTATCGTATCGTTAGTAGTGTTGTATAAAGTATAAAGTTTTACCATACATTTAGCAGCACTTGTTATCTTGTTATGCCATGTTTATAAAGCACCGCATGTCGCTGCCTGCTTTTCGTTTAATTTAGTATCATCCCTCAGCTAGTTTTAGCACATCACACCAGATAAGTTCGGAGTTACAGAAACAAATGCTTCGACGAAAGTGTGTTCATTTATTAAAACCGCGGTCCCTGGCTTTTGCTGTGGGATTGCATAGCGTAACTTATACGAATAGTTAGCTTTTATTTTATATTTCCCTCATGTACAGTTGCTCTTTATAAAATCATATTAAATATTATTAATACAATAATAAATAATACAATTAAATTTCTACTACTAAAATTTACAGCTGTTTTGCTTTAAAACTTGAATAGATATAACTGATTTGTTATAAATAAAATATTAGTAGAAACTAAATTTACTTAAATAGCATTATATCATTTGGTAATCTTTATATATCTTTAAAATATTATTACAAAATATTTGTATAGCTTAAACGATAACTATATAAATATATTTTTTTTGTATCTTATTACTATTGTTAATATAGATTTTAAAAACAATATTGCAAACTATGCACTTCAGCTTATTCGTGTCCTTAATTTCTTACTTAATTTTGCATTTGATCAGGTGTGTACGAGTAATTTTCAGTATCACTGCTAAATGTAGTCCTGATATTTCTTTTTATTAAAATAATTTGAAAGTGCGCTGTATCAATAAAACTTGTTATAATTTTAAACGTCTGCGGTTCGTATAAGGTGTAATAAATTTTCCTTTTCATGAATATCTTACGCATGTGTGGACTGACAGATCATTTGTTATACGCATCTATAAAAACATAAGTATCAGAAAAATATGATGTCTTCGGTACATAATACATAAGGCACTAGAAAAGTTTTGCAGCACATTCTATATGCATTTAAATTCTTGCAAACCAATCGTCAAATCAGAACATTTACTTTTATTTAGGGATCTAAACATACATATTTGCCATCCTCCCTTATTAGCAGGTTTTCAATGTTAAAGAACGTCTTCCGTTTAGTTACTTCTTAAAATTATAAGAATAAATTCTGATTTTATCGTCTGTTATAATGTTGCTGATAAATCAAAATTTCAAATTTTTTTGAAATTCGCGCAGCACTATTAAGCGCGCATTGACCTATGTTTGTTAATCAAAACATAATAAGCTTACAGAAAGCAAATTTCTGTTACTTAAAGGTGGACATAAAAAATGGTATAATTTGCCAATAGGAGAAGGATCAAGCATTTTTTTTATCTAACAATAAAACACATGCTTGAGAGACTCAAACATTTTTCTGAAAACAGCGGTGAGGACAGGTCCCTTAATCTCGGCGTGCTTTTTGAACTAAAATTTATTCTCTGAAATATTATCTAAATATGGTTTTAAAATAAGAATAATCTTCTTCAAACATAGGAGCTATTTCTTCTAAATAGTCAAACCATATACATAGTTATAGCACATGGTGCCCCGCATTCTGTCTTTTTTTTTAGAAAGTAATATTGTGAACTCTTTTTGTTACTATAGTTTAGGACTAACACCCAGATACAGTTCTGGACAGTTCTTATGAAGACGAGAAGCATTTTAGTATGTCATGTTGACTCGCGCATTGAAAATTGTGGTGCAATGTGGTTTTCGCTTAGTTTTTAAGTGAGCTTGATCTCGTATAAATTCAGTATCTGGCGAAAAAAAAAGTAGTGAGCTGAGATCACTAGTTCGTAAACATTTTTTCTGACAAAACTTTTTTTACAAAAACTTTTGTTAGTTATCCTACTTCCTAACTTTTGTTTAATTGTAATTCATTTGGGATATCGATGAGTTACACCACAGAAAAATGCGTATTAAATTTATAAAGCTGGCTGAAGGTACTGTGAGGATAAAAGCTCATCGAAGCAGGGCATCAATAGGGAGACGCAGCATCGGACTTGGCATAGAGAAAAGTTTACTTCTACCGGCATTGACCAACACAACATTTGGAGGGGACACCCGTGTCATTATGGACTTATCAGAGAGGTGTTACGTCATTAGTAATAAGTAGCAGCTTTATGTTATCGTTATCGTTTATGATGGAGATGCTTAAGCGACAAAGTGCTCCCATGGATTCCGAATGCAGACGGAGGTGTCATCAAAACCACAGTCAGCAGCACGGAGTCAATAAAGTGACGCCAAAAGCAAGCTTGTCAGAGGAATAATTCAAATGGAAAAAATTGTAGCAGAGTGTGAGAAGGCTCTGGAGCGCATCAATCTTATCGCCGAGTATTTTGACAGTAAGGATCAGGTCAACGTTTCAGAAGATGAGTGGTAAGGGTGGGAGACCGTGAGAAGGCCAAAGTATCAAAACGCTACTCATATGCTTAGCAGCAACGCAAGTGAGTTGAGTACATTGAGGAAGCAGTTAGCAAAAATGGAGGAAGCTGTTAAAGCTCAATATTAGAAGCCATCAGGTTTCAAATTGCACGTCTATAAGTTCCAGCGTATACCGCAAGCAGCAAACTAATTTTGACGATGACTTGAAAAAGTTTAAGTTGCAGTATCAGTATGAAGACATATTTACAGCAAATTAAGTTAAAATCTTGTGTGAGAATTAAAAAGAAGTACCTACAAGATAAAGCACAGTTTGGTTGTGGAGAAGCTTAAAAGAAAGAAAAAGAAAAATGACAGAGAAACGGAGTTGCGTAAACGATAGTTGAAATTGGAAAAACTCGAAATTGTGAGCGAATAGGATGACGACTTGAATGAGTCATATAGGACTATTAGCCCGATTTCGGATAAATTGGTATGGTTTCAGGAGCAGCAGCAGATTTTTAAACAATATGATTTTATGCCTAGTCAAAGTCACAACATCCACTTGGGAGATGTTCAAGACCAGTCATCAGATCAGGAGCAGTTCATCGAAAGAAATATTTCTCCACCGCCACCGTTATAACATGCTTCCCTACTCCAGCCACATCACATCGGGAGTTTTACTTCACACGTACATCGACCGGAAACGATTGTGCCCTTTGGAAAAACTGCAGTACTCTATCGAAACGGTAAAATTGCCAGGAAAAGAGCTTATTGGACAAGCTAGTAAGCAAGTTACCTGTTTAGTATTTTTTCGAGTGGCTTTCGTGAAATAAATGTAATTCAATAGAGGGAAAAAACTTAGATTGGGTACTTGGATTAAGTGCAAGTTGTCATTGGGCGTCAGGTCGGTGAAACCAGCGGTGCAGAGTGAAGACGTCACTGGATCATTGAAGCGGCGACAATGAGCGTCTGAGATACACTCTACTACAACGGAGGAAAAATGCAAAGCTTTATCATAATTTGAAAACTCCGTGTGCTGCTAAAAAGCAACCACTAGATAAAAATGCGCTAATTGTTTAAGAAGCGGAGAAGTGGAATAATTTTGCAACGGAAAATGGTTGCTGTGTCCGGTGTTTGGAAGGTAGATATCAGTCCAGGGATTGTGACTCCAGACGTGTTTTTGGTGGGGAAGATTGCCAATCCTGTCACCCTCCACTTCTACACATTTCACGGAAGGCAGCTAGGACACAGTCGAAGTTTCTAGTTGTGCAGGAATCTAAGCAAGTTCTTGCAGCAGTAACCTCAGCACAAGGATCAGTAAAACTCAAAGGGAGTTTTTAGCGAGTGAAAAGTTTGAGAGCAAGATTGCGATAGCCAGCACTTGTTTGGAGAGACCTGCGAAAGCAATACACGGAAGTGAAAGCTTATCGTATAAACGTTCTAATTTTCGGAGCCTGCTCATTTCTCTTTTCGGTCATTTTTGTTAAGAATAGAAATGCAGAAGAATCTTTAGTGAAATATTCTGAAGCCGTGTGTTACAAATTTTTTTTTTTATTGTAGTGACTATCTTTCCGGTGTCTCAGATTGTGGTAAAAGCCATCAAACTATTCCAGGAAATTTGTAAGATAAACGCTACGGGTAACTTTAACGTAAAAAAGTGGTTGTCCAACAGCTACAAAATTCTGAAGTTTGTTCCAAAAGAGCTGCTGGAGTCAAATAATTTGGTAAAAAAAGGAGATTTTCTATGAACGTGAGTTGGATATATAGTAGGATCCGGAGGATGACTATTTTACTTTTACTGCCAACTTTAAGAAATTAGACCCTAGTTTTTAAGAAGACGGCCTACAAAGCGCGACTCGAGTAGTGGCTTGGCGCAGTGGTACAGGCTGAGCTGACGAAGTTTCGAAGAAAATCTTCGACGAGTGAAAGCAGTAAATTTAGAACTTGAAGCAAGAAGTAGATGTAAAAGTGCTACGACGTTATTGCTACGATATTCATTTAGCGTCGTCAATACAATTGCACACACTGGCAGGTGCAAGTGTAGAAGCCTGTTGTGCCATTTGCTTCTTGCGCATTCAGCAAAGCGAAACCGTTACCGTTTGTTTTGTGACTGCAAAGACAAAAGTAGCATCGACCAAAAAGCTCACCATTTTGAGATTAGAGCTCTTGGCAGCAGTGATAGGAGCGTCTTTAGTCTTAGTTCAATGGGAACATGTGACTAATGGACGTCAGGGCCAGGTAAAGTGTTGGCCAATCTGCAAAAGAAGTACTGGGTTTAGGAGGCTAGCAGCAGTAAGGCGTATTATAAGGGCGGAAAAGTGAAGATTTTAATATAAGTCATGTTCACTAGTGTCCCAAAAAAATAATAGCTCTTTTTTTCAAAGCATACCCTCTAATTTTGTTTGAATGATATCAAAACAATTGTAAATAAAGTTTTATGTACTTAGAACCACAGCAAACCGTGCTTATTATTGTTTGTTTGTTTTGTTAGTAAACGCATTGATTTCGTTCAGTCAAAATGTCAGTGGAGTTACGGAGTTCTAAAAAAGAAATATTTTTAATAAGGGGCGTAAAACATCAAATTACCAGTTCAAAACTTCCCTCTAATGGACAAGTACAGGCAGTTCTGTTCTGTAATGTTCGTGAAGTGAATTTAAGAGTCAACGAAAGCATAAATCTTACTATTCGAGAGTGCATTATTTATTGGGAAAAAGCACGTATACCGACTAAATATTTACCTAATTATGTTAAGAAACTAAGTTACCTTATATCAAGTTTAGAGAGATTTGCAAAAAAATGCAAACAAAACACAAGAGTTTATTACAAACTTAGACAATTTGATTGAAATTGCGCATGCCAATGCGCTTCAATTAATAAATACAAATAAAGATAGGATATTCTTGCAGCGGCAGAGAGAGTCAGATCGACCTAGTCACTTAGCTGGAGTGAGCAAACAAATTATCGAAAAAGAGAAAAAGGCGCGTCTTAGAAACATTGAGGAGCAAAAGCGGTGTGCTAAATATTTTTCATCCTTAACTCCTTCGACATCATCTTATGAACCGCTAAAAGAAAATTTGTTTTCTGATTATGTAGTAATGAATTTACAAGAAAATTTACCCATCCCAACTGAGAGCACAAAGCCCGATACTAATAAATCTTCTATGAGAAAAAATTTCATCACTCCAAAATTATTAGCAGCATTAGATAAGTTTCAGTTAAATATGAGAAATTCTGTGTTTATTATTGAAACAAGTACTGAGGCACTTGGACATAACACTGACGAATTTTTTATAAGCAGGTCCTCCATTCAAAGAATTCGTACGGAAAAGCGAAAAGAGCACGCAGAAGCTATAAAAGTTGGGTCCCAAAACGAGATACCGGATAGTGTAACTGACCACTGAAATGGCAAACTATTGCCGGCTTTAGATGTATGAAAATCAAAGAAGAACGTCTACTTATAGTTATTTCGTATGATAATCAAGAGTAACTTTATTGCTGTGCCAAAATTCGACAACCCTTCAGGAAGTGAACAGGAAATTTGGAACTTTATTATTCACTGGAATCTTGAAGATAAAGCGCAGATTCTCTGTTGTTATACTACTGCTTCAAATATACGTCATACTAATGGTGCCTGTGTGCTTCTAGAATAGAGAAATGCTTATTTTTGCTTGCCGCCATCACGTCTACGAATTGATATTAAAAGGCGTGTTTGAGGCAAAACTCAGTCAAGTGACTACAAGCCCTGACATTCCATTTTTTAAAAAGTTTTAAAAAAAGTGAAAAAATGTCGATCTCTAGAGAATACAGAGCTATACAGAAAAGCTATCATGGCTAAATGTTTTAGAAATTAGCAAACTGCTAGAATTTTACCGAATTGAATTCACTAAAGAAATTGCTAGAGATAACTATCGTGAATTAATAAATCTTTCAATAATATTTCTTGGCGGAGATACAGGGCAGAAATTTAAGATTCCGGCTCCAGGCGCCATGCACCAAGTTCGATGGATGGCGAGAGCAATTTATTCATTATAAATATCATTACTGAGCTCTCAATTCAGCGTTTCAAACAAGGATAAGGCAGCTCTGTTATACGTTTGCTTGTTTATCGTGACATCCTACGTCAAGGCTTGGCTGCAATGAACTTTAGTGGTAAAAGCACCTTACCGACGATTTGTGCTTTTTCAAGACCATGAATGCTTAAACAATCGACAAAGACGTTTCAAAAGTAGCTTTACAAAAGCTCTATCAGCATTTATAGTATTTGACAGATGAAGTGTCTGTCTTGTCTCTATTTGATAATGATGTAAACCAAGAAACTAAAGGAAAAATGGTTGCTAACTTAGGCAAAGAAAATCCATCAGCCCACGGTACATCCCATCGAAAGAAGAACTTTGTGGCCCACTTTACGGTTAGTCTGATAAGTAAAAATATTAGTTTTTCTTTGTTATCTTTTATTACTTTGATATATGATAACTGTTCTCTCTTTTTAATTTTAGAGAAAAACATCGATGACTTTCAATCAAAAGCAAGTTCTTGTTCAATCGACTCAAAAGTGATGAAAGTTTTCTCAAAGAGTGTCCTAGTTCATGGTCAAGCAATGCTTCGTTTCAACACGCTAAAGAGAAGGTGCAGACACTGAGTTAACGATACGGCTGAAAGAGCAGTTATGTTAATGAAAGACTTTCATGGTGTAATCACTGTTGAAGAGGAACAAAAGCAATTTTTATTACGTTGCTTACAAGAGCATAGACAGATATATCCTGACTTTAAAAAGCAAACTTTGAAAAGAAAATTTAATAAATAATGTCCTTTTAATGATAAATACTTAATAAATAAAAGATACAGGTAAAACAGTGTTTTATTTATCAAATAAATATTCTTCTGTACTATCTTTTCTGTTCAAAGTTTGACGTACAGTCGGCACGGGTTATCGTTATCCGATTGCAACAATATTTATTATTTTAGTTATTTGGGCCAAATGGAAAAAATAGAGGATATGCGTATCTCAATTCAAAAAAAAAATGTTTGCCCTTATAGCCTGGGACACCCTAATGTTTTGTTAGGCATGTTAGATCTCGCATAAATTCAGCTCAACTTGGCGAAAAACAAAAAAATAAGTTTGTTAACATAACTAGTCCGTCGAAAAGAAATTTTTTTTAACGCTGTAATCCATAATACTGTAATAAACTTTGTTAGTTGTCTTAATTCCTAACTTTGGTGTAGGTAGATAGCTATTAAGTTCATAAAGCTAGTTGAAGCATTTTGAGGGTAAAATCTCATCGAACCAGGACATCAAAAGAGGATCATAGCATGGGACTTCGCATAATATAAAGGTTTACTCCTACCGGCATTGAGCAACAGAATAGTCTGTAGTGTCGGTTTAAAACATTGAAATACGCTGAAATCTGTCATAAGGTGCGTCTGTCACTCACATCACATTCAAAATTTTCTCCGGTACCTTATGTATATTAGCAGTTTTTTATTATTTATGTTGTCTTCCAAATAAATGAAAATTATTTTTCATTTTACTTAATCTTGTATTTTTATTTGAATATTTTTTCTGCATATTTTAAACATGTAATGTATTTGATGATTTTTAAGAGTTCTAGTTTATTTTTTACATAAGTTTTACATAGTTTATTTTTTACATAAAATATTAGTAAACTTTAAATGTTAAAAAAATCTGCAAATTTTGGTAGAGTTTAGAAAAATTAAAAAAATTTGCTTAAACTGTTTGTTTTGTCAACAAATTTATATTAACCGCTCATAGAAAACATTTTTCTCCACGAAATAGATGGTTATTTGTTACATTTTTAATGTCTTCTTATGAATGACTTAGCCAAAAATGTAACAGAGCATATCAAAAACTTAGATTTGCTTGTAGTATATAATACAGTGTCGTAACGTAATGTACTTCTATGAAGCAAAAGAATTAGCCTAACATTGGAACGCAAAGTGTTTCCTCAAGCAAACCAAATAGCGTAATCCCGAGCCGAAATCCATTCCCAGAAACCGGCAATTGGGGGCGCAAGCCTGCTCAATTATGTACGCGATCTCTTCTAGGGGGAGCTACTTCCTACCCACAATCCCTGGGGGATAAAAATGTGCCTCACGTCAGTCCAAGACAGTTTGCTGCCGCTAGTCGAAAGCCTTCGAAATGGACTAAAAGTCTTGGTTTTTATCGAACCGTACTTACCGTTAGGTGAAGGATTTTTCTGAATTGTGAGCCACCTCGGATAGCTACGTGACATTGGACTAGTCTAGGGCCCTAGGAGGACCAGCACTGACATAATCTGATCGACACCTCCGGAAAAGCAGTATTGAACCTATAGCCTACCGCCGAAGAACGCCGGTACCAGAACCGCTGTATCCGCTGCCACAGACACCCCAGAAGAGACTCGCTGAGGGACGCCGGGCACGGCTCCTGAAAGGTCTGTTTGGTAAATCTCCATTCCCCGTGAAACCAACAGCCATTGAAGAACGTTTGCAGCGCGTCCTGCGAACACTCTTCGGACCACCACCTGATCGCAAGAACCAACCCTTAGCGTACGCCGACGCCACGGGCATAACTCAACTGCCGGCCGGAACCTCAGCACTCTCGTGACTAATAAACTCTTGTTGTAAATAATGTAAAAAAGCGTCTATATGCTAAATTTTTATAGGAAAGTTTGCAATCTTTCTGTAATTTATTTGCGTATTTATACGCGACCATGTTTCTCTCATTAAGCTATCCATAAATAATTTTTATATTTAAATCAGCAGTATTTTTTGCCATTTTAATTAACTTGATAGCTGACTGGCCCGCCAAGCTAGTACGGATGTGTAAACTTTACCGGTGTGCAAATTTAACTGACGAATTAAATAAAGCCATAAAATCTATGCATGTATAAGTACGCCATAAAGGTAAAATAACACAGTGGCCAAAAATTGTAGAAATAAAAGATTTGCTTTATCAGATCCTAGTTCAGACAGTAGTTGGAAAAACAAATTCTGGATTGGTTTCAAGGAAGGTGACGACCAAAGTTCTCGCATATTGGCGCTTCACAATCGAAATTCCACGTAACTTGCAATGCTCGTTGATTGAAAGCCGTGATGCGAATGTAAAACAGGTTTCGATGCAAATTAAAGCCGGAATGCAACTGGAATACCATTCGAGTGCAGCCTGAATACGGCGCGAAATAACACGCCCGAATGGGTTGAGTAGCAAAGTCAAGGTGTAGAGGAGATATTTTGCAATAAAAAAAATCAATCAGCTATAAAATTAAAAAAAAGATAAATTCAAAAAAACACAATGAAATTATGCTCTGTTTAAGTAAGACCACTAGATGTAGAAATAGTCGCATACGTTCAAAAGAAAAACGTAGGACTACATTTTGCTCAGCTTTCTGTGTTGTAATAATAATTATAATGTAAAGGAAGAGCTTAAAAATAAACTTATTATGATATAATTACAGTAGATGCCGCTTAATTGAATTACATCGGGCGAACTAAATCTTGGTTCATGTACTCAACAGGTTAAGTAAACCGATGACTCCTTTTTTTAGGAAGGTGAATAATATTAGACTTTTATTAGTTTAAGAAATACACCATACCTATTATTTAGGCTAATTCAGCACTAATACAGTATTTACATATTACTTTTCTTACAAAATACACAGGATTTCTCCATTCAATGGTGCATTAAGCAGACTTGACTATTTAAACCACTGTAGAAAACCCTCTTCTACCGTCTCTTTGCCACTTTATTGCACCTCCATTTGAATTGAAAATAACTTCTAGTTGATCTCCAAACTTAAGTTCTCTTATTAACGCTGCTCTGCCAACATATATTTTAGATTTAGTTTTTCCTAAACACAAGACAGATAGGACGGGATTATTGACTTATTAAAGCAGTTTAATGAAAAAAGAAACGAAATAAAAAAATTATTGTTAAACGCAGAGCTTATTCTGTACCTGAAATATTTGGTTTAATTATCCGAAAAAACAGATTCAATAATCCGGCGATATTGTAATGTAAACTATAGATCTTTTTTGGTTTTGGATACTGGTTCATAGAAGTAGGTGGGTGATTTAACTAGCGATTTAGTTAAGGACTGAAGGCTTGATAATTACAAATGCAAACGCTAAAGATAATAATGAACAAGGGTTATATGGGATTGGATAATGAATGAAGCACTACTGTTCCTATACAATTTAATTAGTATTATTTATTTTTATTATTTCTGAAACAACTATTTATGGAGATAATATATCCATATTTAAAAAACCCATTTTTAAAATTCCAACTAATTAAAAGCGACCGTAAAATTTATTAAAATCTACCAAGAAACCTGCCCACAAATTAGACCACGGCATGTTTTTATTTTTGTCCTAAAGTTAAAAACTGAATACGTAAAAAGTAATAAAAGAACATAAAAAACTAATTTACAAAGAACTTTTGTATATGAAAATATTTTAAGCAATTAAAATTATTTAGATTTCATACCGTTTCAGCAAGCTCTTATTCTTACTATGGTGTCACGATTAAATATAAACATTTTATGCGCACAAAGTTTTACATACCTATTTGTAAAAATTAAAAAATAATAAATAGCGAAAAATAATACGTTGATAAATGGCAATCAAACCACACATGAATAGCGACAGAGAATAGAATCCAGTAAAGAAAAAACAAAGGATACGTCATTTGAAGAAATAAACGTGTTTAGAAGAAGTAAAATAATAACCAGATTCCCTAAAAATATAAAAAAACAATTTACACGAAAAAACTGGGAGAGAATAAAATGGAAGAAATATCAAGAAGGCTACATAAAATAAGTCAAGAATTGAAAGCTGGTTTCCCGGAGAGTAAGAATGAGATAAGAAAAATAAGAGAGGATAGGACAAAAAAGAATTTCTAAAGCAAAAAAGGAAATGGGAAAAAGGAAATAGTTTGCTATTTTCAAGAGAAAAAGAGACTAATGACTAAAGAACATAATATAGTAATTAAAAGCCCACGGGAAAGTGAAAACAATCCTAAGGAAACGATGGAAATAGTAGAATCCTACAAAAGTGGAAAGATTCCAAAAACGTATGTCATTACAGCTAAAGTAAAAATAAAAGTCTTGAAAAATAAAAACAATTAAAAAAGACAAAAATGTTAATACAAAATAAGAAGACAGAACGAGATATTCAGAAACAAATACAGACAACAGCAAAGACGGTAATAGTGGAAGGAAGTAAAGTAAAAAATGGTTACTAAAAGTTGTTCATTAACAATAAAGTATACAAATGGAATGAAAGCAGAAAGGCATTGTAATAAACGAAATCACCGTGCAATAAACCAATAAAGAAAGATACGATAACATCATGAGCAAGAGTGAAAACGAATATACCAAGAAAAGAGCAGAAAGAAGTAACAAAGAAATATACAAAAGATAACAAAATAGACAAGAAAAGAAATAAAACAAGAAACATAACTGTAATAAGTACATGGAATATAAAAACATTATTAGCACTCGGCAAAATGATAGAAATAGCAAGGGAACTAAATATACACAAAGTAGGAATAGCAGTAATACAATAACAAAAGTGGGAAGGTAAAGGTGAGATTAGGAAAAAAGACTTCACGATATGGTATGCAGGAAAGCAAGAACAAGGAAGGAATGGTACAGCTTTCATAATAATAAAACAACTATGAAATAATGTATTGAAGTTTGCACCTGCAAGTGAAAGAATATCATACATTAGAATAAAGAAAAAATAAAAAATTTATTTATAACAGATGTGTATGCTCCGACTGAAAAGACACATAAAGATGAAAAACTAAAATTTTACGAAGACACTACACCTAAATATGATATGTATATAATTATGGGGATTACTATGTGTAAGTGATAGGGAAGCATTCTCTACATAACATAAGTAATGATAACGCAATTTTGCAGCAGCAGTGAAATTTGTGACCAGCAGTACAAAATTTAAATACAAACTATGCAGATTCTGGGCATTATTTAGAAATAACAAAGTAAAACAAAAAATTTGCAAAAAAACAAAATAAGATAGGCGGGAGGATGAGAAGTAAAAAGCCTAAATAATAGGAATGGAAAGAGCAGATATATACATGAGATAAACAAACAGAAAACCAACCAACCAATAGCGTCGATAAAAATGGTAAAACACAAAAGGAATTTTGAGAATAACATCTGGAAGAACGATAGACCTCAAAAAAAAAAAAAAATGTTTTAATTAGGATTATAAAAATACAATAAAAGTAAAGAATAAAACGTACCAAAAGTGGCTAAAAACTGGAGAGAAAAAGATAAGTAAACATACAAAGAAAATAAGAAGGAAGCTAGAAAAGATAGAATGGATAGAACAAGCAACAAACCAAAGTGCAAATGATACAGGACAAAATAGTTCCCGAAATTTACACATAGAACTAAAATAGCAGAAAAGTGAAAATAGACTGAAGAATGGAGGATTTCAGAATGAAGAAGGAACCGTAGAATACGACGCGAAAACGATTACAGAAATATGGGCAAAACACTTTACAAAATTGCTGAGTGATACGAGAGAAGGGCAAAAGAACCATTATAACAACAAAGAAGCTTATCTATTAGAAGAAGAAAATATTAAAACAAGGATAGCACACACTATAAAGCAGAATGTAACTTGATACAAACTGAATTAATGAAACATAAAGAAAAGAGGCTTAAAAAACATAGTAACTTATTTTAAAAATATTAAGAAAATAATGCCTAATGATTGGACAACTGGAGTAATACTACCAATCCCAAAGAAGAAAAACTTACAAAACTGTAACAAATACCGAGGAATGACTCTTCTAAGTACTACGTATAAAATTTTGAAATCATTAATAGATCAAAAACTAGTGGAACACACAGAACTGCAGATAGGAGACTATTAAAATAGTTTTAGATCAGGTAGGTCAGCAGTCGATTGTAAGCCACATGATGAAACAGATAATACAAAAACGTTATAAATTTAACATAGAAATATACATGGTGTTTATCCATTTCAAACAGACGTTTGACAAGATAAACAAAAAAACGCTTATTGGAAGATATAATTTTTTTTAAGAATACCACAAAAACTAATTTAACTGACTTTGAGAGAAACAACAATAATAGTTAAAGTTGAAGAAAGCAAGACCAACCAAATTAAGATAAATATAAGGGTTGGACACGAAGGTGACCTATCGGCTACACTTTTTTATAACACTGAAAAACATATTATTAGCAATAAATACAAGTAAAACAATAAAAAATAAAGGACGTTATATAGAAACTTCTGACATAATCACAATAGCAGGGAGTCAAACAGAGCTCCAAAAAACATTTAGTAACATCGAAAGAAAAGCGTGTAAGAGATGACTGATTATAAATGAATCAAAAACAAAGTAGATAAAATGCACAAGAAATAGAAAAGATTTGGAGGGTGTAAAAATAAATCAATATAAATTTGAAAAAGTAAACATTTTTAAATATTTGTGAGCAATAATAAACAACAAGGATAAATGCGAAATGGGTGTTAAAAGAAGAATACAGACAGTCGAGCATTCTATGCTAACAGAAAGGTGATAAAAGACAAGACGATTGGTAAAGAAACAGCAAAACATTCTAATGGCGTGCCGCCTTACATATGTATTTGTAAAGATGGTCGGTAATTAAATCATTGTTTATAACATTCTGGCATTTATACAAACAATATGATTTGTTGTTTAGAAATTATAATAAGTCATATTTCTACTTGCAGTTAAGAAATAGCTGATACATTTAGTTAATTTAAACAAAGGTATTTTATTTAAACAACTAAAACTAATTAAAATGAAATTACAAAAAATAACAATATTCCTCAAACATGAGTAAATCCAATATACAATATTTTTGAGAAGACGAATTAATTTCAAAGTATGTATAAATATTACAATAGAGCATTAGCAGACAACGTAAAAAGTATTAATAATTCTTGTGCTAGAAAAGGAATGTCATTATTTATTATTTACTAAAAGATACGTTACTTACAGAGCTAAAAAAGCTTCAGAAACATTTTCTATCAATGTATAAACCATAATTCATCGAAAACTTCTGGTATTGAAATATATTTCCAATCGGGTATTTATGCCCACCGTTTTCTCTGCATTCAAATATATATTTCCACTTTGCCTCCGACCGGCAAGTTTAAAAGCAACATACCCTTTAAGTGCAGCCTCCATTTCAATTTCCATTTATGCATTAATATACACTGCAGTTTATTACGCAAACCACTTCTAAAACCAAATTAGCTTTACGTGCAGCTTGCATCTCCCATATTAAATACCGCGTAAATATCATGGTACTGCAATGCACTAGTTTAGGTTGCTTAATCCGAATATACTGATTTAAACTCTTCCAAGGACATAAGTGTACATTTATTTTTTGGTACTTTTGCTAATACTGATGCCTTTAAATGTTTGTTTATGTAACACGTTGTAATAACCTGCCTTTTTATTGTTTTTTTAATTTTTTTAAAATCTATTTTACACGTCTTTGATTTATGTATCAAATCTTCTACTGTACCCATTACCTTAATTCCTCATATTTTGAAAAAAGTAAAATGCATTATATACATACGGACACGGTTTGAATCGCGTCGATTATTGGGAAATTGCTGACGTTTTGGCATCGACGTTGGTATATATATATATATATATATATATATATATATATATATATATATATATATATATATATATATATATCTATATACCTATCTATCCCTCTTCTACTTTTAAGTGTAGGTTGATGTACTTACCTTCTTAATTACAATTATCTTAAAAATTTGATTTCACCTATTATTTACCTATTTGTAACTGTTAAATACTCTAAGTATTCACTATCCTTCTTGTCACCTTTCAATTCACATATCAGTCACTTATTCATTTATTTGCACTCACTAAGTAGTTATTCTTTCCTCCTCTATTTTGCCACTGCTCTCCAAATGGTTCTGTGCCTCGCCATGATTTCAGCCTGGTTCGAATTTAGACTTCTACTCATTATTGCGTTAATTCCTTTATCCCCCGTCCTGCTTGGCCTTTCTTTCTTTTTTCTGCCTGTAGTCCTTGCTTCCCATACTTGTCTTACTTGCCTTTCTTCTGGTAGTCTTTTCATGTGTCCTCACCATCTTAATTGTGCCTTCTCAATGTACTCTTTAACACTCTATATTTTCAGTTTTTCTCTTATATCTTTGTTCTTTATTTTATCCATTATCATGACTTCAGCTACTTTTCTTAGTTAGTTCATTTCTAGTGCCTGTATTTTCTTTGTAGCTTCTCCGTTAATACCCATGTTTTGCTTCCGTATAGTAAAGTCGGTAGATATACAGTTTTATATGTGGTAAGTTTTGTTTTGCTGCTGATTCTTCTTTTGTTTATAAAGCCTCTGTTGATACTGTTGAACAGCGTTGCCGTTGTCGCAATTCTGTTGTTAATTTCTTCTTCCATTTTTGTCTATATTTATTCCCAGATACTTTATGTTGTTTACTCCTCCTCTGTCTGGTTATTCATTATTATGCTTATTCTTCGTTCCTTATTATTTGTGATTTCCATTACTTTTGTCTTGTTAATGATAATTTTTATTTCTTTATTTTCCAATTCTTCCATCCATAAGTTAACATCGCATGGTAGCTTCTTTCTGTGTTGGCCATTATTGCCACATCATCTGCGAATACACAATCACCTACTTCTACTGGTTCTAATTTACGGTATTCCACCACCATTTCTTACGTTTGCTGCTTATATTTTTTATAATTTTGTCCATGAAAATAATAAAAAGCAATAGACTAAGATTACCTCCTTGCCTAATTCCATTCGTCGTCCTGAATTTCTCTGTTTCTTGATTGTCTTTTCTGACTATGTTTTTGGTTTCTTTATATAATGATTTAACAGAATTTATCAAAATTTTAGATATATCGTTTCTCTCTAAAACCTTCCACAATTTTGCCTGGCACTTTGTCAAAGGCTTTCTCCAGATCTACGAAGCATATATAAACTTCTTTATTGCAGGGTAACGATTTCTGTATGACGTTACTGATTGTAAATATATGATCATTTGTACAGTGTCCCGGTCTGAATCCACTTTGTGCCCCATAAAGCTTTTCCTCCACCACCTTTTTAATCTTTCCTCCAATATCATCTTATTAACCTTGATAGCTGTACAGAGTAGCGAAATCCCTCGATAACTTAAGCATTCACTCGGATATCCCTTTTTAAATATTGGTATTATTACCGAGGTTTGCCAGTATTTGGGGATTATTAAAGTTTCCCATACTTCTCTAATTATCCTATGTAATAACTTCATTCCTTCTTCTTCCATGTATTTTAATAATTCTGCTTTTATCCCGTCTACTCCTAATGCCTTCCCATTCATCAATTTTCTTAATGCTTCCAGTTGTATACCGTCTCGTTCTTCTTCATGCTGTGCATTTCCAACTGTTTTTTTTTGTTTTGGCAATGTTCTTTTCTTGGATCCTCCTGCTATCGATATCCCACACGCTTTCCTTCCCGCCTTATGGATTATTTCTTTAAATTTTTCTCATTTTTCTTCTATTGGCAATTCCTGTAGGTCATTATTTATTTCCTGAATATCTTTCGTGATCTGTTCTTCGTAATCCTGTCTTATCTTTGGATCTTGTAGTTTATGAATCTTAATAGTCTTCATTTCTTTTTTTTAACAGTCGCTTACTACTCATTCCTTCTCTACTATTTCGTTTATTTTTAATTTCGCACTTAGTAAGTAGTGATCTATTGATATTTTCGCTCTTCTACAGACTCTTACGTCCTGCATCGTTCTTCTGTCTATTTTCTCTGTAATGATATAATCTATAATTGATTTTTATTTCCTCCTGGTTCATCCATGGTATATTTGTATAAGTCCTTGTGTGGGTAGAATGAGTTTTGTAACATTAATCCTCTGTATGCAGAAGTCTATTTGTCTCTCACCGTTCGTATCTTTTTTTCCTTTGGTACCCATCACTCCCTGTCTTTCTACATTATCGTTTCTATTTTTTATTGAAATCTCCTATGATTATAATAGTATTATCTGCCTCATCACAAACCATTTGTAACTCACTCCAAAATTGTTCTTTTCTTTTCTTCGTATAGTTTTCCCCTGGTAATATCCATTTTTTCAGCGTTTCCTTTTGCGAATGTTATCTTCATCGTTCTTTTGCTTACTGCTGTCCATTCCACTGGTTTATTTATATACTGCGGGCTTATCACACATTCCACTCCTGATTCGGTTGTTTTGTTCATTTCTACTCTGCTGTAGAGTAATCCATATTATTCTATAATTATTTCTCATTCTCCTTTCTTTTTTGTCTCTGTAATTCCCAAAATTTCCATATTATATTTCGTAACCTCATGTATGAGTTTCTTTTCTTTTCCATTTATACTCCTAATGTTCCATGTCCCTATTCTATGCCATTTTTTCTCGTTTTTCTCTTTATCCCTTCCTCTATAATTCTACGCTAATGGTCATTTTGATATGTTTTGGGCTATTGCTTTTTTCTTCAGCTTTTGTTCTTGCCTATTCCAGGTCTAAATTTCATTATCGCACATCATTTTCTGGTGGCTTACTTTGACTGTTTCCCCTTTGCAGCTTCTTCTTTAGCTCGTTTTCTTATTGCTGCTTTAGTCTTTATTTAATTTAGTGTCAAGTTATCGTTTATATATATTTTTGGTTTATAACCACGAAGTTTATTCCTATTGATCATCAACCTGTTCTTATCCTCTTTACTGTTTAATACTACCAGACATGTTTTTCTCCCAATTTCTTTGCATGTTTCACTGTCAAGGTTATCTCCAGTTTTCTATCTATGAACCACACCATTTCTTCTTTTAACATTTTATGGTTAGTTGATTTTATTTCTATCCCTTGAATAATTATATTATTTCTCCTTTTCTCTCTCCAGTTTTGAGCTTTTTTATTTGCCTTCCCACCTCATGTTTTAGTCCTTCTATTTCTTTCATTGCCTTTTATTTGCATCATTTAGTTTTTTATCTCTTCTTTGAACACTCTTTGTTCTTCTCTTAATTTTCTTATCTCTTCTTGTAATGTTCTTGTCTCTTCTAAGTTTTCCTTATTATTATTCTGTTTATTTTTAAAATCTTTTATATCTCTTGATAAATTTTTCATTAGTTCCATTATTTCTTTTATTTTATTTTTCATGGTGTTTCTGGGGTCTGTCCCTTTGGGCTGGGTTCTATGTGTCCTCTTTGATTTCTTAAATAAATCACCAACATCTTTCTTTCTTTTTCCCTCATCGGCATGATATTCGTCCGACTCTATACTGTATTGTATTTTCTAGTCTAGTATGTATGTAAACCTCCCTAACTTTCTTATGTATGATTGGTTGCTAATCCCAATTTACTTGAATGAGAAGCTCTTTACCTTGAGCTTCGATTTTTCTGTTCTAATCTCTACTATTGCATGCAATTTTCACCCTTAGTACCGATTCTCACAACCTCAAATATTTCACTTAATTGGCCTTTTACTCACAGTTCCCTAACCGTTCTGTGCTTTCTTCTCTCTTCTTTACTACCTGTGGTGACTCTCTGAGCTGTGAATTTATTTACCGTTTTATTTATTTTCGATTAGGTCCAATTTTGAACTTATATATCGGAGCAAAATAAAATGGAATATCACACAGTTAACTACACGGCTAACTTCCAGCGTATAGCTTCTTTATGATGTGAACGTAATGTATAGTGTACAATTACGCTAAGTGTTAAAAATAAATAACATATTGGTCTCATACTTTTTATCATTTTCAGATAATTTATATATAAGTGCCTTGGTGCCTCTGCTTTTATGCACGTCGCCTTAGTCTTCTTAGTGTTTATTTTAGAACCTACCTTCTCCTCTTCATTTATTGCGTTGATCTTCTCTTGTGCATGCTTTGCATTATGTGACAATAGACATAGATCGTGCGCAAAGGTTAAATCCGCTAAGATTTCTTAAAGGTCCCATAAATCTCTCTATTACATTTTATTAAAACATTGTAAGACATCATCTAGTATAATTAGAAATAGTATAGTGCCGCCGTATCCTCATATTTGACTAAAGCTTTTGTGGTACTCTCATATCCTAAATCACTCTGCAAGAATAGCCAATATAGTTCTTCTTAATGAGATTTATTAGCTTTTCTCGAACAAGTTTATTTTTTAGGACAATTCCATGTGCATTCATTTTAAAACTCCCTCAAAATTCGCAATGATTAATTACAGTGTCAACTAAAGTTTTATATACCATGTTGTAATAATAGTCAAAGTGTTTATTTGATCTATGCACGACTTCATTGTTCTAAAACAATATTGTTTTTTTTGTACATATTCTCCGTGGAATTTCAATATGTGAAAGTAGCCGACAGTTAGCGTTAAAAACAAAAAGTTCTGCACCTCGCATCTATCGATATTTTACCGACAAGTACATCTGTTGTCTATGAAACAATGCGTGAATGCCAATTCCAAAATGTCAAAAATCGTATATGCAAGTCACATACAAAAGCCATTGTATAATAACACGTTTATTCATACGGGTGGTTTTTATACCATAATGGCATGTTTAAATCCGTTGTTTAATTTATTGATGATTGTAGTTTAACGCATACTATGGTCGAAAGTTCGCTATTAGTAAGTGGTTCCGTTAATGGGTTTATAAGTAGCAAGCATTTTAACAGATGCAAACGACTTTTTTATAATGGTTGCTCTAGTTCTGCAGATATTTCATTTTGAACAATTGAAAATAGCTTAATAGAATATATTGAAAAAGTTTAAGCAGAAAAAGTTTCCTGCTACATTTGATAATCAAGAGTTTTCAATAATTTTAGATAAATATTTTCAGGACAAAAACGATACTATGAAAGGTAAATATGGCAAAACAACGCAATTTTACATGGCATACGTTAAACTTATAAACTATTATCTCATGTTTTCTCGCAGCATACGCACTGGAAACTTCAAACTGTTTAAATTTATTATAATTAAATTATTCAGCATATTTTTTTAGTTTTTAACCAAAATAGTTATTCCCGCTGGCTTCTCAAATGTCATGACAATCTAGTAGAAATTTAAAATGCTCATCCAAAGTTATAGGTTGAATGTGGAAAAGGTACATTTGGGGTAAAAAACAATTAAACCTTTTTCAAGAATACCAGCAGGCCTAACACTCGAACAGACTATCAATGCAGATGTTGCAAGAAAATTGACAGGCGTGTTACATTTTTACAAATTCCATATCTGTACGGCAACAGTGGTGTACAAGCCAGAGTCTTAGGTTAACTATTATTTTTCTTGTATTAAATGAAGGTAGTTTAAATAAATCACCAGATATATTATCTGATTTAGGAGATCACCAAGTGTAAAAAGATTCAATGCAGTTAAAAAACATTATAAAGTAATTAAAATTAATATATATCTTTTTGAAAATAAAAATATCAGTGATACTCTACCACATAATATCGCTAACAGGCGTTCAACGACAGATTCCGGAGTCGAGTTCCTCTTAAATGTTGAAAAAAGTGGTAATGCAATGCGCGAAAAATTTATTACGGAATGTTTACTTTTTGAACGAAAAAAAAGTACATGTAAACAATAAAATTTAAGAAATACGTCTACAGAGAGATTTGTTGGAACAAACGCTCGGTATATCTATGTCGGATAATAATGCTGATATAGAAAAAGTTCTGTTCCGATTACATCGGTTTCTATGTCATTTTGTCACTTGGACAGGACCTTTTGCAAAATTGAGAAATTAACGACTGGTATCTTTCAGCCTACGGACATAGTAATTATTGATGGCTTTTATATTTTACACTGTACTGAAAATTTTCCAAAATGTTTTGGTAATATTTCCTAAAAATTATTGCAAATTATAACTAATAATAATACATTTGAAGTCTACATTAATTGTGATATATATTTTCAGCCATCCATTAAAGATTATGAGCGAATCGAACACGATCAGCTAATTTTATCAGAGTTAAAAAACAGCAATTTTAAAGAGGCTTTTGTAAATTTTATTATTCAAGGCTAACGTAATAAAGAACTTGTCCCATTTATTGGAAGCAAGAAAATATTACTCAAACTTTGATAACTGACTGCTATTTGTATAAAGTTGAAATGATAATATTCTTTGTGCCGTTGAGTAAAATTTCTCATGTCTCGCTCACGAGGAAGCGGATACAAAAATAATTTGCCAAATTTCTACTAATTCTAACATTTTGATCAAATATTCTGTTACCGAGATATTAATCATAATGTTGGGCAATATGCCGCATATAAAAAGTAAATCAAAGATTTGGATGGAGTACGGTGCTATAGGAAAGAAACAATTCATTGATATTCTAAAATTGCCTAAAACTCTTGGAGAATCATTATGTAATGCTGTTCCAGTATTTCATGCACTAACCGGTTGTGACTATAATCCATCGTTCTATAGAAAAAGAAAAAACGACATCTAAAAGTAATGAATCAGTCTAATGAATATCAGAAAGAATTCTCGGGGCTTGGCAAAAACTATGTAGATGTCAATACTGTTTAGACGAAGTTAGAGACATTTGTTTGCCATTTGTTTAATATTATTTAAAAGAAAGAAAATAATGTTCCTAAAGTTAATGGTTCTCGTTTCAAACTATTCAACAAAAACCATAAAACAAAAAACGTCAACGAGCCTTTTAATAAAAAAAACAATCAAAAAATTTTAATGCTTCATGTTTGCCACCATGAAAAAATTCTCATAAAAAATATGTAACGATCTTGATCCAGAAGACTGGATTGAAAACAAAAATAAATATAAATTTAAATGGTTTAAGGAACAGCAACTTCCATCCACGTTTAAAGGTGTTTTACTGGATCAGGACGAAAATGATAAAAGTGAGTATGATAGCTAAAGCAATTATAATATGAATGTGCCTTTTAAGGAAGATAGCAAGTTCAAAAATATTTTCTTGTAAGCGTCTCATTATCTGTGTGTTTTGTATATTTAAAAAATATTTATAAATCTCAAGAAAGCTTATGATTCAGTACTGAGCTGTAAACTTTGGAAAACCCTGCATTACTGAAAGGTGAACAATCATACAATAAAAATGATTAAAAAACTATACGAAGATAATGTTTTGCATATAAAAATTAATCAACAACTTCCTAATCCAGTAAAACACACAAAATAAATTCGTCAAGGTTGTAGTCTTTCAAAAATATTATTTAACATCAATATTAAAGTGGCATTGCAAAACTGGAAAAGACATTGTGCTGGGATGAGAATACTCAATAATGACGGTCATCTGAACACCTTAAGTTTTGTGGATGTTCAGGTGGTTTTGGCGCAAAACTCTTTCGACTTTCAATTCATGATCAGAAGACCGTATATAGAAAATAAGAAATAAGGATTGCAGGTTTGTCTTAAGATGGAATATTTAGTAGTTAGTACACCAATACATTTTGACATTTTAATCAATAACGACGTACAGTGAAATCAAGTAGACAAATTCAAATATCTTGGAATTATAATCGACAGAGATGGCTTAGGATTGCAAAAATTAAAAACAGAATTAAACAAAGCAGGAAAATTGTGGAAGCCCCGAAATTGTATCTGGTGGGATAAAAATATATTGATAGAGAATAAGAAGCGGATAAGTAATACAATGGTGAAAACCGTACTTTGCTGTAGAAGTGAAGTGTAGAACCTCAATGATAAACTAAAAAGAACTGCTAGCTGTAGAGCTGGATTACATATGTAAGAGTGCCAGAATATCCAGGCTGAAACACATAACAAATAAAGATGTTAGGAACCGAAAAAAACAAATGAAACCGTTATTCAAGGAATTGAAAGACAAACTTCGTAACAATGGACGACAACAAATGGCCACAAAAAATATTCAGGTGGCGACCACCTAGCAAAGAAAGCGTAAAAGGCCAAGGAGGTCATGAAAGGAAGGATTTAGACAAGAGATGTCAACCAGAGGACTGGAAGAAGATCGGGTAGACAACTTTTAGTTGTAATATGCAATGTACCTGTTTATGCCTTTTTTCTTGTGCATGAGTGTTTTTGCATCAATTTATCTAAATATTTCAGCAAAAATACAAATTGATTAAGCTTTCTTGATCGTTTGTCTCCAGCGAGGTTCTGTCTTTTTGCACAAGCTTTGTTTAGAATATTATTTTAATATATATTTTATACAACAAGATACTACTCTATAAGTGTATACTAAAACCAATTTAGACATACGGGCTGCAACTATGGGGAACTACAAGCAACTCAATTTGGAGATCTTGCAGAGATTCCAATCTAAAACCCTAAGGGGAATAGCAGATGCACCGTGGTACGTTAGAAATAAAGTCATTCATCGGGACCTCCGAGTGAAACTAGTGAAAGACGAAGTGAAGTGCGTGAGTGCAAAGTATATTTTACGACTAAAAAATCACACAAACTATCTTGCTGTGAATTTGCTGGATAACAGCAATTCAGTTTATAGGCTAAAAAAACTCACTCCCCTGGATCTTCTAGATCTACACTAGTTGTTTTGTGTGTTAAATATGATCTTGTATATAATAGTTCATAAGTAATTTTAAGGAGGAGCTTTCCACTGGGACGGCATCCAGCATGTACTCTTTCTGTAAATTCACCTGATTTACTTAATGCTCATCAGAGCAGATTGTATATATAAATAAAGTTAAAAAAAATTTTTAATATATGCAAAAGAACGGACATACACTCAACAATATTGCAACAATATTGGAAGAAATGTCCAAAGCAGCGCGCGATGCTCTCACTTAATTGCAGTTGTCTTAATAGTGTTACTTCTTCTCTCCTCTCTGCTAATCCTCGAATTTTTAATTTTTCAATTATTGATTTATACTTTTGCTGGTCTTTATGTATTTGAGTCACTGTTTGCATCGATTCTCTTAGCACGCTTGTTAATTTCTCCATATCAGCGTCGCTTTCATATTTATGCTTAATTAATGATATTGTTCTTTTATTTCTCTTGCTTACCTATTACAAAAACCAAGTTTACCTTCCATTTCTTTTTTCTTGACTTTCCTTGTTTGTTAAACTACTCCAGTCTTAACTGTATCTGTGAGTTTTAGATAATTTACTCATATTTACCAACACAGCTGTGCATCATCTGATAACTTCCGTCGACCTGCTCGCTGTAGTTTCGTTTAGGAAACGTAAATTTACTTCTTTATTTGCATTAATATTTACAACCTACGAAATTGTTCTACGCTTTCCAGTAAAATTCATTTTAAACTTCAACATTATAAACAGCACTTTCCACATTTGCACTCGTGAAAATTTACACAATTGAGCAATTATTTACTCGGTAAGATTTGTTTTCGACTTTATGTACAAGAGAATTTTATTGAAAAACACAAAATTAGAAATAAAATGTTTATACTTTTTTTCTCAAATCGTGGTTTATTTTAAACTTAATTATTTGCTGCAACTGTATCATTTTTATCATATAAAAGCTCCTGATCTATAATATTGATTTTACTGAGTATTTTTTAAAGTATGCATGGTTATTTAGGAACACTTAGTAGTTTTATACATTTCTCTGAAGTGGTGTATTAAAGATTATTGTCATTGTACTGTTAAACACAGAAACACTCACATTTGTTACGTATTTTTAGTAATAAAATAAAATTATGGCTTTGCACGTAATTGCTTTTTGTAAGTGTTTTTTTTTGTGAATTTTGCTAAGTATTAACTTTCAAAAGTGCGTACTTTATGGGGAAACATTTTTTCAAATATTTTTTTATCAACCACAGTTGCCAACTTAATGGGATATTTTTTTGGTACTCCCCTATCGACAGAAAATGGGAGATAAAAAAGTATCTAACATTCAGGGGCAGTACCAGTTTTTTCATCACATATTTCTTGTATCTGCCCCTACAATATATAAAATGCACAAAATTGGGAGAAACGTACAACATTTAGTCATTTGAATAATTTCACATTTGGTCTCATTAGTACTTATAAGCTACAAAGTAAATAAATAGGTAAAAAGGAGAAAAAAATCACTTGCGCAAACGTGTCATCTCTACAGGAACTCAAGTCTCGATATAAGTTTTAACCTGCTCATAACGCGTCCGTGCAGAAACATTATTGTCGGGAGACCAACGCTGTACTTCCTCGCTAATTATACGTTCTACCGCAAAGAGGATAATAGTGGACTTACTGGTTTAGTGTGACATTAAACTAAACTAATGCAAAATTAAACTATTTCTATACATTTCAGATGCACAATGTTATCCGCCAAGCTAGCACGACATAACACCGAAAGCCAACACGCCGAAAGACGTTACGGTGAACCCATAATGCCGAAAACCAACACGCCAAAAGTATTGACAACGAAAATTATTACGCCGAATGGCAGTTACGCCAAATAGCATTTATACCGAATGGGAATTACGCCGAGCGACAACTTATAATTTACAAAATACGTTTCGAATTTCTTTTTTCGCTTTTTTCATTTTTTTACTTAATTAAAATTTTGATAAATATAAATAATCATTTTCTCAACAAAAAAAATGTGATTCGTCGGACATTTACTTTGCAATGAATAGAATATGGTTATAACCACATAGTAATGTACCATAACTTAATAAACTATATAATAATGAGATAACTTTTAAAATAAAAATTATAAAGAGAAAATTTCGACAAGAGTATAAAAACAAACATGAAGCAAGAAACTATATATAACAATAAGATAAATAATAAGAGTAATAATTGTATAGTGTAAAAAAATAATCTGCAATATTGTCAAATTGGATTGTCCTGTTATAATAACAAAAGTATAAACAGTAAAACCCCAGAGTACTTCAATGGTTGAGGTGCAAGATGAGGTGCGGACGGACCCGGGTTCTATTCCAAGCGCTCTTTGATGCTTGGCGGGTAGCCTACTCAGTCACTAAAAATAATTGAGTACCTGCGTTCACTTGAACAGGGGGTAATAATGGCGGCCTTTTAAGATCCTAGCCATATCGCCCCGCTTCAGAGATGGTGCGCGACAACCGGGCAGACAGACCGAACATATGAGAGCCTTAACCTTGCAGTTTGCAGAACTTAAAATATTACAGTAATAAAACTACACGTGTAGTATAGTCCAAAATCTGTATTATAGTAAAATTGGAATTTAGGTTAATAATTACTCTGCAACTCAAGATTATGAGCAATTCCCGATAAAAAGTCATTAAGATTTCTGTTCTCGTATTCGGATACAATTGTTTTTATACTCTTAACGATGTCCTTGTAGGACTTTGGCCTAGTAGGAGGCTCCTAGCCAGCAACGTACTGATTTACTTTGACTTCATTTAAGCTCTGATCCTTTTTAAGCCCTTCAATATGCTTTTAAATAGTTATATCGCACGCAGAAAGCAATAAACCACCATTTGTTTCAAAGGCAGGTGATTCATTTATCTTCGAAATAATTTTTCAAGTACTCCAAAATTTTGCTGTGTTTGTAAAACAGAGATTGCATTAGCTCTTCAAAGCATATAACACCTCCTACAGGGCAGTGAGTTGGCTAACATGCAACACAAAGTCGTGGTCCTGTGCACCTTCATAGTGCAAGTCACTGTTGGTTTGGATGACTTTTCATAGGTATTACGTAAAATTAAAAAGCATCCTCAACTCTCCGCTTCTGGGAGTTTCTCTTAAAATGCATTTATATGTGCTGTTTTAAAATATGTCATTACTTACTCTTCAATCGACCACTAATACCTTCGATGGTCTGAAACACACGCCCGTATGTGACTTGTTGCTTGTTAGGCAACATTGCATATACCGATGAAAAAACGTTGTTGTGACGCACACTATGTATAGCATAAATTTGTTGAAAGCGTGCGGGAATACTTTTTAAATTTCCATCCGCATACCACCGTTCCGCTTGAGTCATAATTTCCAGAATACGCGTCGTCGAAAATATTAAAATTTTGTCGTTGCTCTGTCAGGAGTTAAAGAGTAGAAATTGTTTCCTTCGTAATGTTTTGGTGTAGTCCTCAAGCAAATTCAACTCGATGAGCGATGTTGGTGACGGTAATGGCCCACCAATAGCTTTTCGTGCACGTTGTATGCGCTTGGTCATCGTTTTTACTGGTAGTAATTTTCTGGGCACTGTTTTTGATATAGACGACGTTGCAGATGACAGAATTTGCTGAGCTGTTTCATTTCCAGCGACGGCTCTTTCTTTGATGTTTTCCAAGACCACTGGAGCTGCTATCTCTTCGAAACGTGGTAAATGGTTATGTAAACTCATTTTAACCATTTGTATTTCAAAGCCACTATTCGCCTTACCAATTCTATTCATCCCAAATAAATGTCGGACGAGCCACATTTACCTTTTGTCCGGAAAATGGTTTATCAAAATTTTAAAATTAAGTGAAAAAATATATATATAAAAAGGAAAGGCAAAAAGTGTGTATTTCGTAAATTATAAGTTGTCGTTCGGCGTAATTGACATTTGGCGTGTTAGTTTTCGGTGTTACGACTTCTCTGTGACGTCTTTCGGCGTTAAGTCATAGTACAATACCGACATAGTGGAAAGCTATGATCTGACTTCTACTACTCAGATATGTAACTAGCGCACTATTTTAAAAAAGTCTAGCTAACTTAACTCAAGAACAGACTGAACAAAATACCTTACAATGTACATAATAGTATCAAAATTAAACAATATTAAAGGGCCAGTGGATAGCAACAACTAGTGAACAAGACTCGCATGAACAATAACTAACAAGTACATAAATAATATTTTCGTACGATAAAACTATACAAAGAATACAAGCCAGGAAAATTTGGCACTAGAACGACAAAACAGCATTCCAAATATACACTAACCACCCAACGTAGAAAAACTAAAATGCTCCTTTACAGTCATAACACCATTGAAACCTCATAAAAACAAAAAACATAACCAATGCTACATGAACTACCTAGTAAAGGAATAGTACATTTGCAAAATTTGTTCAACGTACTATTCGTACGATAAGTAAAAATGATAATTTAACAATATATCTACCAACACTGAAAAGATTACACTAGTAATACCCTGTGCTTAGACTGGTAGAAGTTGGACAAATAATGCTAATACCAAAGCTAGGAAAAAGCCCAAGAGATCTAGCATCATATCGCTCCATAACTCTACTTTCTATAGACTCAAGTAGATTCAGATACGAACTACGGCCATAAGACTGGATGCTAAATCACCAATTTGGTTTTCGACAGACCTCACAAACTACAGAATAACACATGAAATAAATAAAGGAATTGAAAATAAGCAACACTGCACGATGGCACTGCCAAATGTTTGCATCTTAAAATAAAAAAGACTTTTTCTTTACATTTTAAACTTTTACATTTTTACTTTAGTGGTCGTAAGTTACAAAAAAAGTTTAACACTGAAGTGTCTATTGTTTATTCAATAAATTCAGAAGTATCACATGAAAGCGTTTTCGGGACCTTCATATAATTACTGTACACAATGGACTTATCAATAAGTCCGATAGCACAATCACAAAAACATTTGCATATAACATAATCATCGTCGCAAGGAATCAAGCCAACAATAGCTTCATTTCGCTTACAAAATCACCTAAGCTCGCTGCAGGACTAGCTTCGGAAATAGCGCATTAAAGTAAATGGAAGTAAATTTAAGCACATAACATTTATCTTTGAACAACACTTTGCCCAACAGTTTACATAAATAACGAAGAACTCCTACAGACCAACGTAGTAAAATACCTTGGCTTAACCCTGGTTAGTAAGCTCAATTGTAAATCCTACATTGTGAAAAAATGGAAACAAATCGACCAACAAATGAGCTCAACTGGCGAATTAGTAAACGGTCAAAATTATCGCTAAATATCCAGCTTCTTCTGCACAACACAATACTAAAGCCTATATAGAGATATGGGATAAACTTATGGTGCTGCGCAAGCAAATCAAACGTGACCATACTTCAAAGAAACCAGTCATATATTATACGGACTATTACTAACGCCCCGTGGTACGTCTCTTATTTCATCCTCCACACGGATCTCAATGTGCCATTTGTGCAATAATGTGCAAGATACTCCAAACAGCATGAAAAACTTCAACTGCATCACAACTTTCTATTATAACCGTTTTACAACAGAAGACTGAACTGTTAGCCAATGGACCTATGATAGGAAAGCATTACTGAAAAACTTTATTCATCACGCTATAAGTGTATTTTTTTACACTCAGTACACTAAAAACAGAACATTAGCTTATAAAATGCTAATTCACTGGAAATTAAGAAATATATATAGATATTTATGTGCTACTTATTGTATTTTACAATTAAATTCCACACAATTATTTACAATTTGTACAGTGCATTTAGTATGTAATGAAATGCCTTGATAATATGATAAGATATCTAAAAGAAAAACCATCTTAATGTGTATTTAATTTTAAATGGTCTTATTACTGTCTAATGTACAATTAAATTTATGTATCACAATGCAAAGACGCTTACGTGCAACAAACTTCATATAATTGATTGCTGGTAGAAATAGATAGAGCCAAGAATAAAAAGCTTGTAGCTGAAGTTAATTAACTGATTCGAAGCTGCTGGCAGTGGCGACGGCGACATCCTGATTGATGGATGGGCGCTGTCTAGACATAACCGCAGCATTTGCATTCGTTTTACAGCTAAGGAACGGACGATAAAGTTTTTGAACAACGGCCCCAACACAATTAATCTTCTTCAAGTATGCGACACCAGTCAATCCACGAACTTTCATTTCCTTGTTTTGCTTTTGTCCAATAAAGACAATAGTCTGTGTTTCTCCTCTGAAAAGGTTCTTAGCTGCGTGTAACGATTTAATGAAGATTTTATCTTTGTACATTATAATAATATTTTTAAATATGTATTGGACTGCTTATGTAGTTAAAGTTCCAATATTTATAGGGTCTACTATATTTTAATTTAAATTTAGAATAGATTGTTACAAAATAAGGAAAACCATTTAATTATTTAAAAATATATCTATATTTTGTAAACAGTTAGTTATACTGAATCAATTATTTTGTAATTTACGGTTAAAAACATTGACGCTAAAGTGCACAGCCGGTTGTTGAGTTTAACTATAAAACTTCAAATTAGTTTTGTAAATGGGATGGTTAACCGGAGTTTCATTTTTCTAAGAAGATAACATTTTAATGCTATATTTAAAAGTAAATTATGTATTATGTATTTCATTATAATACTGCTTTTGTTCGTAATAAATTGTAAAATCGGTCGCATTTTACTCAAAAACAGTTCAGTTATATTTATTAACAGAAACATTAGTCAGGTCTAGATCTTACAATTTCGGGATTTGTGAACCGAACTACTTATTGATTTACGACTAACTTTGCTGATGTAGCACACTACAAATTCTTCAGTAAAATGAATCCGCTTAGTCTGTCGGAACCAACAATAACAGCCATACAGTCGATACGAGTTCGGATTCGACCAAGTCGAATAGTGGCGTCATTAGATCCACTACATTTGATTAGGGCACTGCAGTGTCCACGAAATTAATTTATACGAGGGACGCAAACAGACCAAATTGTTCTCCCCGGCGAAAAATCGGGGCGGTTCGGAGCAAGATTTACACAGTTAATTTCCATAGCTTACTCGGCCAAGCAGAGAACAAATTACATGGCGACAACATCCAAGTAGGCGCTGGGGAGTGCGGCTTTTGGATTACTACCCTGTCGCGGCTCCGTTCCCTCCCAATTTATAACGTATCGCGCGTTACGCGATCAAAAATTGTCAACGCGCGCCAGATCTGCGCCTAGCAGTTAATTAGAAATGCATTATAAATGAAGTCAAATGGAGGCTAATCAATGGAAAAGCAATTTCTCTGCGCAACGAACTAGAAACGTGATATCCATAGGCGTATATGTAGCAGGATGTGATGAGCACCTAAATAATGGTATCCACTACAACTAGCTCGCGAGTGCTATAGTTTACTTTACAGAACATGGGTATTCATTAAATAACATTCACTTAATTACAAAGTACAAATAACGCAATTTAAACAAAATTATGCTAAGAATTATGTAATTTGTTTACAATAAATAAAAGGCAGTAGAAAAATATAACCATAATTTAAAAACATCAAATATTAATTCAATCAACATAGAAAGAAATAAAATATTGGAAGCATTTTATTGTATTTCAGAATAAATTGTTATACAGAGTTAGTTAAAAGTATGGAGACGACGATTTATTGATATTAATATTTATAAAAATTTGTATCGTTTTGTTATTTCAATAGCCTCGCGAATAATTCTGCTGGTAAGATGGGAGATGGGAGTTAGCGTTTTGAAATTGGAAAAATTAATTATATGTAAAGTTTTCTTGTTACGTTTGCCTAAAGCAGAAGATATAACATTCTTTCGTAGAGCTAAATAGTGGTCTTATATGCGACTAAATATTTGTCTATTAGCTTGGACTACAGTCACCACAAAATATTTCGTAGACACCTTGGGATTTGTGAAAAAAGTGGTTCTTAGCTAAGCGGATAAAGTCAGCTGTTTTATTGTTTGTAGTGAAGACATTTCGTATATCTTGTTTATTTAGTATGCAGCCTATTCTGTCAGTAGTGCATTTGATGTAAGATTTTAGTTTGGTCGGGAAGGTCATGGGTTTTGGAAGTGGCATTATTAAAATTTTGGTAACGGTTTTGAATGCAGTTTATCGGTTATTATTGTCGAAAAGTCTAAGAGATTTGGTAATTAGGAATTTTGTGATTGAAAGGATTTAAGTACGGTAATGTGGGATTTTGCGTATGTCATATTCAATAATAACAGAAACCTATGACATATGAGTTAGTTTACTTAGCACAAGCGATCAAGCACCTATAATAATAAAATAAATAGAAATGGCTCTGCAACTCTGGTAAAATATACATGTGAATATATTGTGTAAAAGAGGGATTATTGAACTTTATTTTGTTACATATCTCGTCTAACATAATTCGCATTTTACAAAAACCGATTTTTGAAAATTGACGATTCTCCCTGAAGAGTATGGAGAACTATTGCAAAATAAAAAAAACAAAATGGTTTCATAACTATAAAATATTCTTCCAAAAATCTAGCTGTATTGTTTTCAATTTAAAAACTGAAGTTTATCATAAATTAAATCCAAGTGTTTCTTTAAACGAAAATCGTTACAAATCAAAAAGTGAGTTCCATCGTGTTAGACAAAATACTTTTAATTTTTTACCGCAGATTCGTTCTACTTCCTAGAAAGTTTTAGTACATATAAATTCTAATTCGGAGAAAACATCTATAACTTTAGACTTACATTCTTTCATGCGAGCTGAAATTTGTTTAGACTACAGGTACCGTTGAAAACACCTTCCAACATATTTAAAATCGATTGTATATAACAAATGTCTCTCTACAATTATATAGTCAGCAATAATCTGATTACACTGAAAAAAATTGATCATATTTATTTGATAGGTAGCTTTGGAATACCAGTTTTAAAAACTTACATTTTTATTAGACATGGACATTTTCTTTGTTGCAGTTGTAGCTACCGAAAATGGGGTGCTCGTTATTATCATCTTATTCGAATTTTGGTCTTCAAAATCACTGGAAGATAATGTCTTTTAATAAGGCCAATATTTCTAAACGCTTGCGCTATAGAATTCAAGTTAGTTGAATTTAAAAAATGTAGTATGAGAATTTTTAAATAAAAGAAAGGAATTATTTACGTACCTTTACATGCGTGAGGAAATTGTATGTTGCCTTGGGAGACGCACTTACTAAACCGACATTTGCACCTACAGATATTTGTAAATTTTGTCTTCATTAATGGAAATAACATTAAGTATTCCGCAATTTAAAACCAATGGAAATTTTCATTCATCTCGAATTATCGAGTTCACGAACTTTGAGCAAATGAAAATAAAATGCTTATTATTTGAAAGATAAAACAAACTTTCTAATATTTAACGACTAACGACTGCCGAGAAAAGCAATTAACCCTGCTGTTGGATAGGTACCCACATGGTATTGTGATAATCAAAACTTTGAACTACCTAAATGGACTTAAAATGTAAAATGACGTTTAAAGTATTTACTTTTCGATAACACGTGTAGGGACACTTTTGAACAATTGAACAATTAAAGAAATAAAGATAAATCAATTTTCCTATAAGATTATGTTGAAAAAATTACTTCGTTAAAAACCCAGAAAATAAAAAGAATATAATTGAAACTCGCCTCAGAAAAATTATCAGCTAGAAATTTTTATCATTAAATTACACTCAAGTTACATATAAGATGTACTGATTAATGGGTTGATGCTTCCAATTATCTTTAGAGGCTAAAGTACTTCTTCATAAAGCAATATTGAAGCTAGTATAAGTTGCTAGTAAATCCAATCTAAAGGTGCTTCAGCGATTCTAGCTAACTGTACTGTATTCTATGGTATGTACTAAACAACTATATCCATTGTAATCTGCATTACTAAGAAAATTATAAATCTTAGCATACTATATCTAGTTAGGTTGCCCCTTCATTTTCACACAATAGCTGCGAATCTTCTACACGATAAAGAAGAAATACGACACTTAAAAAATTAAAAACTAATAGACCATCCAATGGATTCACTTATAGTCTTATAGTTCGGTTTGAGCGTTTAAAGAGTGCATGCGTTGGAATGTGCGCTGCGTTATCACGCTGTGAACGTTGGAAATGCGATTAAAAATTGACCTTTTGTGCAGATAAGTACAAATACATATACGGATCTACACAAATTTTATTTGTAGGTTGTTGCTGTTCGTGACTGGATGGTTGAGGATGGAATCAATTCAGCCATGCAGCCCACCGGCCCTCACGGTGGAGCTGTGGCAACAAATTTAAATACAAACATAATATTAAATCCTAATCTCATACCAAATTATCTCCATTACAGAAATCATGATCAACAGCAACAAGTATTTCAAGTACCCAATACTTTATGAAACCGAATTACGGTCTAAATAATGGAAGCACGTTGTCAGGTCCCCCCGCATTTGTGCAAAATACAAATCCTCAGATTATCAATCCATATCAAACACAAATGCAACATTTCTCAAGTCCCATCCATACGACTTTACCTTCCGTAGGCACTGAACTGCAATCAGATTCGCAATCTAAAACATCCGTAAATGAAATTTCTTGGCAAGAACTAAGAAAAAATAAGAAAGAAAGATATCACAAAAGAAACTCAAAGAAAATAATATTGTAACAAAGGTTGACGTTCACGTTACAAATAAATATGCTTCACTAGCTTCACAAGAAGATGATCTGGAAATGATACAAAATCAAGCAGACGGAAATAAAAGTCAAAAAGAAACTACTCCAAAACCACCTCCTGTCTTTATACACGGAGTCAAAAATTTCCCGGATATGCTTAAAACCTCAACCTTGTTATTTCGGAAACAGAATATGACTGCAAAGCGATGGTAGATAATTCTATTAAAGTAAACGTTAAAACAACCGACTCATACCACACTAATAAAACATCTGCAAACAAAAAATATTGTCTATCACACCTATCAGTTGAAATAAAATCGAGCATATAGAGCCGTCATAAGTAATCTTCATCACTCAGTTCTCATTGAGAACATAAAGACAGAACTAACCGAAAAGGTTTAACATTAGGAACATCTACAATATCAGGGGTAGGAGCACTAAAGATCCATTGCTCCTATTCTTTGTCGACTTAGAGCCGGCAGAAAATAATAAACATTTATAAACTCAAATACCTGCACCATACAAGGATTAGTGTAGAACCTCCAAGGAGAAAAACAGAATTAATTCAGTGCTCACGTTGTCAGGCACACAATCACACGAAAGCCTACTGTAATAAACCTTTTGAAAGAACTGAAAGAACACAACTCCAACAAAGTGTGTCCTATGTGAAGGTCAGCAAACGGAAAATTACAAATAATGCACCGTCTATAGAGAACTGCAAAAGAAATACCAACCTGTAAGATTTCCACCACATACTGGAATCATCAGAAAAACTGCAGCTCCAACCTTAAATCAAAGTCAATTCCCATCACTCTCTAATCAAATTCCTTCATATAATTCTCCCATTAACAAGCAGTATAGTCAAGTCCTTAAATCCAACCCAAATTATACACAAACATCAAATGAATCAATTTTCCTAAATTTCTAGATGAGTTCAAAAATCTATTCTACCAGCTAATTCAGCAAAATAGCACTATTCTAAATATGCTGACTACAGTTATAAACAAAATACCATCATAATGGCTGAATTTTTAAGAATAGCTGTATGGAACTCCAATGGACTGCATACAGGGACGAAATTCAAATTTTCCTCAAAATAAATTATATTGATATAATGGTTATCTCAGAATCTCACTACACAACCCGATAGAATGCCCACGGTGCAATCTTAATAAAGGAAAACATAATGCACTACCACAACTCAAAACAGATCGCATTCAAGCCACAACCATTCAAATATATAAGTTACCATGACCATTGGTTATCAACGGTATACTATCCGCCAAAACACAAGATCAATAGCATTCAGTTCTGTCAGTTTCTGCATACTTGGATCATCGTTTATAGTGGATGGTGATTTCAATTCTAAACATACTCATGGGGTATGGCTGCTCCCAAAGAAAGGAAACTTTATGAATGCATAAATAAAAACAACTTTGGGTTTCTCTTCACAGGGAAACCCACTTATTGGCCAATCGACCCCAACAAAGTGTCCGATTTGTTGGATTTTTGCCTCGGGAACGATATTTCACCAAATTATACCACTGTAGAATCAAATTATATCTTTTCGGACCATATTGTGACGATTAGTTCTTCGGTAATTATAAAACAACGTAGTAGTAAGTTATATAATAAATACACAAATTGAGATACCTTTCGAAACTACATTGAAATAAACGTAAACCTAAATATTAAAATAAAAGAACCAGATGAGTTAGATCGAGCTACAAAGTATTTACATAAAGAAGCGGTTAAGTATTCCAACCCCCAAATAGAACAGCACCAAAATAATATTAACATTTCCATTAAAATCAAGAAATTAATAGCAGAAGAAAGGAGAGCAAGGTCTACTTGGCAAATAACACGTAACGCAACGGATAGAGACAAGTATAACAGATTAACAAACAACTTAAAAGCTAAGTTAAAGGAATTCGGAAATAAAAAATTTAATGCATATATCTCTACTTTATCCAAAAGTGACTATACAATTTGCGAGTAACTAATGGATTTAAAAAACAGCAAACTACAATCCCTCCAATTCCAACTGAAACAAGAGAATGGGCCTAATCTGACGAAGAGAAAGCTAACACTTTTGCACATAATTTTAAAAAAGTTTTTACTCCTCACTCTACAGACATAAATATAGAAATTGAGGACTAAATTAATGAATATCAATTATTAAATATTGATATGACCTCAGACATTAAATGGTTAGAAGTACAACAATATATATATTAAAAAAAATATTTAACGTTTTATTAAATTTAGTTTTTTAAAATTAAAATAAAAATAAATGCAGTTTAATGCTTTTATTTTATGTGACACCAAAATGTTGATCAAATGTGGACCAAAATATAGATCAAAACTGAAAACAAGTATAAGAACATGTTACATGAAAGCATGTTACCTATGGCACTCCTAAAAAAATGGTGAATAACTGATTCGTACTCATCTTGATAATTTTAAATTTACTCAATGTATACATGTTGACTGTAATTGTAAATTGTAACCATAAAGAAAAATAAAACCAAGCTGCATTTGAAATTTACTAAAATAGCTTAGCGATCAGCACACATTAGGTTTGATTCTAATGATTAAATAAATGTTTTTTGTATATGGTAGCATTAAAAATATTTTTTCAAATTAACTTTTATTATGCTTTAAATGAAAACTCAAAATGTATTCTTAAAAAATAAAAAAAAGTACTTTTTTTGTTTAAGGTACGCAAAAAATAATTTGTTCATAAGTAGTGCGCTATAGTGAATGGTCTCCAAAGAGACAATTAAAAAATTATTTTTTGGTTTAAATCCTGCATTTGAGCAAGCACAATCCCCTATTAGGTAACATAAGTTAGCTTTACATAATCAACAACCTGCTATTGTCGAGAAAGTGGGCTAAGAATACGACCGCAAAGCTGCTATACTCAAATCCCTTTGCGCCGGAAAGTCGTCGAGAGATTATAGCGTGTTCGGCTATAAAAAAACTCGAGTTTACGAGATAGCTTAGAAGTACAAAAAGAGGTAACTGCTAACAGTGGAACTTACATTAAATAGTCTGATCGCAAAAGAAGTGATGAACTTGTTCGCGAATTAAAAGGGAAAATCGATCGGAATCCTGGGAGAAACATGACTGACCTAGTAAAAGAAATGGACGAGGCGAAGTCAATGGTGAGTTTAGTAATGCACCAGGACTTGCATTACAAGTACAAAAGTCCTACGAAACCGACAACTTTTGTATAAGAAAAATGAGATAGGCAGGAAGTTAAAGATGCAAGCACTACTACATGACATAAGCACGATATCGCTAGCTTTCTGAGATTTTTTGTGAACAAAAAAAATTAATTCATTGCAGGAAGGTAAATCGCCAAAATAGCCGTTGGATCTGCTAAGATGCTTTTGAAGTTTCTCGCCTCTGTGATGGTAAGCAGCGGAAGAAATGACATGGTGCTCCAATTTTTTGAGGAAGGCTTGAATGTGATCGCTACCAGCTATATCAATATGCCAGAAACCGTTATCAATCACTCGATAGAGGAGGTGGCCACTGGAAGGCATATTCCAGGAAGTCTACGCTCTAGTCCACCAGCTAAAGAACGCCCAGGCGTGGCTATACAACAATTTGCAGTACTACTGTTTATCTGTTTTGTGGCCATCCTCCAACCCCGACTGCAATCTGTCACCAAAAAACAACTTAAGGTTCTGCATCGTGACGGTAGTGACACATATAGACAAGGAGAAAATTGTGTCTGTAGCAGGTTTTTGTCCGGGGTCAAGAAGGCCGTGACCGCTGATAAGGCTTACGATAATTAATATAATTTTTAATATTGTAATTTATTGTAAATTACTCTAATTGTGCCAAGCTTTATAAAAAATAGATTTATTTTTTCTTGTTAATGTTCTTTTAACTGTTTATTCATTTTCCGGATTTACCTAGACGACCTTGCCCATCATTTTTTTGTAAATTCACTCAAAACTATTTTGATATTTTGTAACAGAACTTTGAAATCACGGTTTTCACGAGATCCTATAATTTATGATTAATTCAACGTTGGGAAAATTGGATATCGTCAAAGAATTTTTAAAATCCTTTGATAATAACTTTGCTGTATTCGCGTTACTAACAAGACAGAAAAGTTTTCAAAGATTTTAAAGATTAACAACTTTAGTGGTTGATTAAATCGGTTTAAGAAAGACAATTGGCTTTTTAAAAAGTTTTGTGGAGAAAGCACAACATTTAATAAAAAGGTTACAGAACGTGGGAAATAAAACTGCCTACAATAATTGCTCACGATATGAGCACTATCTTTAATGTAGATAAAACGACTTTGTTTTCTAAGCTCAGATCTAAGAAAGCAATGTAATTAAAAGGTGGAACATGTAGTGAAGAAAGTATTACATTTCCTAGTTCAAATACGAGTGCATTCAAGAAATTTACTCCCATCGTAATTTTTTTTTTATTGGTTTAATGCAAATTTACAATCTACTTAATAAAGTAATAAGTAAATAGGTTGAAAGAAGTTCACTTGAGTCAGGGGCCATTCATTGACGATATGCACTTTTGGACGTTTAAATTTGCTAGTAGCTTTGCATAGTGTGTACTCATCATGTGCAGATAAAGAAAAGTTGCTTACATATTCTTTAAATGTTTCATTTTTATTGAAAAGTATATTAAACCAAAATGTCTTTTTAATTAAGTCTCTTCTTGTACAGCACCTTTCCAAAAATCTGTTTTTGAAAAACTACTGTTAAATTTAGTTGAACATTTTTGCGACAACAATTTGCCATTTTGTGGTTTATTAACAATTCCATTGTTTATGACTCTACAACTAAATTTTATAAAAATTATTTTCTCAACTATACATGATATCCGAAAGATACCCGATAGGGGATCTGTACAGGAAAAATAATAAAGTAAACAACAGTATCACGTGTCTATGTAAAATAAAAAATGTGTAAGTAGTAAATTGCATTTTTACTTATATATTAGTATACCTTAAATTTATTTTCATAAGATTCCTTAAATAAAATATTTATCATTTCGTATGTTTTCACTTTCTTTAACTTTACTTTAACGAGATTTTATTGTATCAATGATACATATTATCACAATAATGTTTTCGTTGTATATTATAATTGTATCTGCCAAATACTAGGAGGCTGTCATTAGAGCCGCTATTGCAACTTTTTCAACACATCACTTCTTCCAAAACAAAAGCAGTACTTTCTGAATCACTGTAATTTTGAATGCCAGCAAATATAGTTCTGCATAAAATATTTTTTAAAGATATGCACGTGAAACGCATATCCTGGGATGGTGGATTTAGTGGTATTGGAAGACAAAGCCAAGTTTTCTAAAATGCAAATACTTTTTATTTTTTTAGCACTTCTACAGATATTAAATTTTTATGTCTGCTTACAGGACATTTGCCGCAGAATATTTCTGAGCTTAGGTCACACCTTTTTAACTTTTAAGATCAATCGTCCTTTTTTTGCTCATGTGCGATATCGACCCCGTTTAAAAATTCTAATCCTACAATAGAAATTTAAGTTGAATGTACCCCGCATGCACTTTAAATTGCAGGTTGTACTATTTGGCAAATACAGCATTACAGATCTGATATATTTGGAAGAACATTATGATCGGTAAAAGGTATTGCGCCCAACGTGGGGCTCGAACCCACGACCCTGAGATTAAGAGTCTCATGCTCTACCGACTGAGCTAGCCGGGCTTGCAGGACGTTTATTGATTGATTTAAATACTCATTCACAGTAATTATAGAATGTAAATCTAAAACAAGTTTGCGACAAAAAATAATAAAGAAGAAAAATTAAAAAACATACAAAGATAGAAATATATACAAAAATAAAACACAAAAATGGCAAAAACAATACAATTTTACTAAAAAAAAATAAATATTTTCTGAAAAGAGTTTTGATATGTAATTAAGCAAGTTGACATAAATCAAATAGAAAATCCAATATTCTCTACATAATTGAAATTTGTGTTTCAAATGTTGCTAATGATGTAATAACATAACAGCCTATTATTGCCTGTAGCTATTTGCTACATCTTTTTTTTACATATAGAAGACGTAATGTTTATGTTGCTGCATTATTTTAAACAAGAGACCGCAATTCAAAATTTTTCTTGAAAATGCCAACAACAAAAACTTTACAGACTTTATGACAATTAGAATAACAGTATAACTAAAGGTGTGTTAACTAAAATTTTGAAAATTATTTTCACGTCATTGTTACAATTTGTTAATTTTAGTTCATTTTTAGTATTTTTCGAAAGAGAAAATTAAATTTTAAAACTTACGGAGCAGGTCGAATGAGACAGATAAAGGCATTATAAAACATTATAAAATCTTTAGGCGCTTGTGACGGGCGACTCTGCATGACCTCATAATTGTAAATTGCACGAATGGTAGAATTTCCGTACCCGTGAATGTGGCTATATAGGTCTTCAGCGGTCTGGGAAATAAAGTCCTGGATTATGGAAATGTCAGCATCTCAGTGAAGATCGTAGTTCCTCAGAAACCATAGAGCACCAAAGAGGGAGGTTCGATTCTAGATTACCTGAAACTTGTTGACGTGGGTTTTTGAGGCCCGAACTAGAACCTCATGCGTTATGATGAGTTATATCGTGGTTTTATATAACAGCAGGTTTTTGTTGGTGGCTAATCGGCTCCCGGAATGAAAGATTGAGCCAAGTGCCGATCTTGCTGATGTTGCTCTTGAGACCGCCCTGTCTATGTGCGATTTCCAGGTCAGTTTCCTGTCTAGAATTACCCCAAGATAAGTTTTTTTCTTCTGGATTATCTTGCTTTCAAAGATTTTGAGATTTTCCAAGTCATTCGCCAGTAAAGTAGTCTTCTGGTGGAGAATAGGACTATCTGTCACACTATCGTTCCAGGAGGTCTAGTTCCTATTGGAGTCTTGCAGTCGTGAGTGATGTGCTTAATGAGTCGGGCTGTATAATGAGCCAGTGCAGTGGAGGTCGTCATTGGTATACGTATGTGCTGGACGTAGAGCATCGGGGACAGCACAGAATCTTGGAGGACGCAAACTGTTGCGATTTTGCTGTCTTATTTATACATCTGAAATTTGTTCTGGAGTCTCTTTGGATCCTTCTGATATATTTTCTAGTGCTCGTACGTTTATGAACACTTTACGATGATATCGTTACAATATTAACAGGAGAAAAAAGAAAATAGTAGTTTTGAGTTACAGTAAAACGCAACTAAAGAGTCAAATTTATTTTAGAACACAAGATGTTGCCAACGTTTTCCAGTTAGGTCAACTGAACGCTTTTGGTATCAGCTAAAACAAAAAATGTATGAAGGTAGCTGAAACGTATTAACAAAGGAGAGCCAGTGTTAAGCTCTGCTAATATCACTCTACAAACTTTGAGATGTATTTGTGTTTATTTTGTTCTCAGTGCTCTTGTTTTTCTTATGTGCTCTTTTAAGTTCTCAAGTGTACTTTTATTTACTCGCCAATACTTTTTCGTTTTTCTTTTGTCTTTTACGGCTAATTTTTGTCCCCTTCTAAGTCAGATATTACGTTTCAGATTTAATGTTTTTTATATATTTTTTTTAATTACGTTGTTGTCTTTCCTATTTGTAACATTGATTTTGTTACATTTTTATTAATTTGAGCAAATATATTGCTTGTATATATTTTTATGTACCACAGGTTTTATTGCAATTCTTTTTGGTATTATTTTATGCTTTCTTTGATCACTTAACGTAACTCGTACTAGGTGATAGTCATTTTCGATCTAAAACTGATTTACTATTGACAGTTTAGTTAGTACTTATATGTGTGACGCTATTACAGCCCATAGATTTGTATTCGTTATGTGTACATTAATTACGATGCTTTGCTTAATCATCATGCATAGACAAAGACCCTATTATTCTCTACGGACGACGTAGCATTCGCTGTATTAGCTAGCAATTACATAAGACACTTTGCCAGATATGTAACCTTGAGGTATTATCAAAATCTATAAAAACTTTTAGAACGCTTTAACCATGGTTAGTTCTCTACAGTTAATTGCACGGTTAGTACGCCAAATTTAGTTTTTTGAATTAGTTCTCATAGTCAATCTACTACTCTAGTTCACCTCTGTAGTTTTCTACAACAAATATATTTGTTAAGTAATTTTTTAATCTGTATTGTACTATACTATACCGCCAGAGTGGTCCAGTGGTTGAAGCGCGGGCTTTCCCAGGAGCCCCAACCTCTCAGTTTGCAGGCCGTGCTTCCATACGGGGCATTAGAGCCGTACCAATATTATTGTACTATACTTTATTTTATATATTTATTATATATTTAGTGAGTAACTATATTGTGATTCTGCACAAGTGCGAGTTTATTCTAAATATTTAATTAAAACTAAAAGGAACTCACCGTAACCAGGGTGAGTGCCTTTTTTGAAGAGGCCACTGGGTTTCGTTAAACATAAATAATTTAGAATATTAGCATAGTTGATTAGTTTGATGCCTTGTTAATTCTTCCCGTTTAAAACGTCCAATGACGTTTTGCTGTTTTCTCGTTTTTCTTATTTTGTATTTATATCCCCTATAACTATACAGTGGAATGTTGTATTTGATATTATAGCTCATGATACACAAGATAAGCGCCAGAAGTAGCGTTAGATAACGCCATCTTTGTATAATCGTTTACAAAAATTCTAGCATCCAAATTGTCTTAGTCGCGTAGCAACGGTTACTTAAATTGGAGATGCCACATCATTTCGCAAAATAATGATAATCGGGTATTGAGTATCGAGCCGTCATGTTAAATGACGTTTGCCTGGGCGTGTCTTTTGTTTAAATTTTACTGTAAAGAAAAGAGTAAAACAATTTTATTTAATCCGTAAAAGCATCGAAGATAAACCATGTGCATGTTTGGCAGTTAAAGTGTTTTCGGAGAAAACGTCGTTTTCTTCAATCGTCCGGTATTGCTAGATAGCCATAAAAGTAAGAGAGTTATCATCAACGTTAGACTTTTTCGATGAAATCGTACCAGGCGGCTTCCAAGAGCATAAATAAAATCAATGCCAAATGGGTACCCCGACTTCTGTGAGCGGTTCAAAAGCATGACAGCAAAATATTGTCTGTTGCGAACTGTTTTTAAAACTCCGTCGCAGTACGGAGAAAAAGTTGTTTAGTAAGTTATAACAATTCAACCATGTGCCTGCCCTGTGATCCCTTAGCATAAAAAGAGTTAATGAAATAGCGCAGATTGGACAAAAAACACCCAAAGGAAGGCAAGGGTAGCCCAATAGACAAAACCGATTATGGCAACAATCTTTGAGATTCAAAAAAAATCTATCAATTAATTTTAAAGAAAGAAGCGCATTCGTAAACAAAAAACCTTGTTCCAGATTAAAGCATAAATTTTGCGACATTATAAAGGAAGAGCATGCTGAATCGAACTTTTCGCCTTTTATGCAATAACTTCCCTATACATAAAGTCACAATTATATAGACTGCTGCGAACAAACTCTAGTGTTAAGAAGCTACTTGCCAGCGAAAACTAGGAGTTGTAGTAGATTAGTGTTTTGCTTGCTCTACTTCGCTATTTATTACAATACAATTATTAAAGAGCCAAGGTAAAACACACGCTGTAAATCGAAGAAACAACCGATTTTAATGGTTGAGGGCTCTTTAGATTTTTAGGGTGTAAGTTATAGTTTTGAATGCGATCTGAATTAACCATGGTCAGATAATATGAGAAAAACGGTGATTTTTGACCGAAAATGGTATTGCGAGGGAAGCGCGGGCAAAATGGCGGCAAGCGCAAGTTTATAAGTTGCGTCATACCATGTTCCTTGTAGAAATTACAGTTTTACTCAACTTATTTCGGCGAGAAATGTTGGGTAAGTTTGTTTGAACGAGTCATGTAATTGATGACTTGAGATTTTTAGCAATTTCCAAATAATGCAAGCATTGACCATCAGCTCCAGTATCCAAGCACTGGAGATTTTTTGTTATTTGAATTAGCTCACGAATGGGATCAGAAGTAAAATGAAGTGTCTTTAATTTGCAAGCATTAATTTTATTTCAATATTTGACAAATTCTGATAGTCACCACTTTTACGCGTAGCCATGGAATACATACATATATATTCTGTTTGATATTTACTTGTTTGACTTACATAGGCTCTTTGGCAATCTCTGTAAGATATTTTATAGATTTTTTTAGATTCTCTAGATTTTCACATATTTGCGAAGGTACGTTATACTCCTAAGTTTTAAAACCAACTCTTGTTAAAGTAGAAGTTTTTGCGTAACTAGTTATTAACTTTTAAATCCAAAAGAAAATTATTGAATGTGAAATGTGAATGTGCATAATAGGTGATCCACAAATTTATATTTTATTTAAATAAAGTTTTATTTTGATAGTAGTATATGTACAAGTACTACCACCGTATAGAATGACATCCTGTTCATTAATATTCGTAAATATTAAAAAAAATAAGAGTGATTTTATCACATTTTACAATATTTTACACCAACTAAAGTGATTACCAAGATGCACTTAAGTAACCATACTCCAATCGATGTAATTTACTTAAAGGCTCGTGTTAATTACATGCTATTAAATGACTGTAAGCTGTCTAAGATTTAAATGTGTGTATTAGAGTATGTTAGTAGTTTTGATAGCTAGTGTGGAATCGTGAGAACAGTAACAGAACAGCTTTTTAGAGATGCAACATTTTTTTAGTAACATAATTTTTGTATGGCCTTAACGACAATCAGTTTTCACAATTTATGGTTAAATAAAAATTTATTATTGTAACGTTTAACAAAAATTAATGAATCATTAAAAAACGTTTTTTTATCTCATTACATATTCAAGCTTAATTTACGGGTTTCAAAATATTTATTATTAATTATTATAATTTTTGAAAATGCTACAACCTATCTTATTAGTGATCGTTATGTGTTTCTCTGTTGTTATATATGTTAAATAGTTAATTTAGAAACTAAAAGTAATATTTTACAAAACATTTAATCTTCTTCATTAAGAATTAAAAGTAGAAGGAAGTCCTCGTTCAAATTTGAATGCAGCCGAAAGCATGCAGGACGACGTAGCATATGTAATACAAAGCCGGACGTTGGATAACAACTTTACCGTAACTCCAACAAAGTATGCCTCGATATTCGAGTTTTATGGATTTTCTGAAGTTATTAAAGTGAAATATCGGAAATATAACACATTTACTGCCTTTGTATGCAAATTCACATTGCAGGCTGTTAGTGCAGTCGCCGGCTCCCTTTGCCAAACAAGCCCCGTTGAACGCGCTGGCACACTATTTCTTTCAAATTTCCTCAATATTTCGTTCACAATGACATTCAATAATTGCAAGTGTAGACGCCTTCATGCTGCAGCGCGTTCCTTCATTTCCTGCATGTGACTACAAAGTTCTATTTTGCGATAGAGCCAGTGCATACATCGGTGCCTTAAGTGTGATATGAAGTCGAAAAGATTGGAGGTTTCAAGAGTTATAAAGCGAGTTTTGCACATGCAATCGGCGATGATAGAGTGGTTTTTATTATCATAAAAAGACACGATTCGCTGCTTCAGCTTAATAAATATTAAACGTCACTTAATTGCATGTTCCTACTGAGAAACGAATAAATACAAATGTTTAAAATGTTTTTAATTTTTAATTGTAATGTTTATAATATTGCTTTTATTTGCCTACATTTGTTCCAAAGTCATTAAGTTGTACTATTTGAATTTTGTATGAAAGTTATAATATTTGTCCTTATAATACTTTTATGTTAACATAACAAGTACATTTAAAACATTCAACAAACAAGGTTACAATTAAATAACATCAACATCGTTAAAAAATAATGCTCATGCACATGCGCTAGCTAGTAGCAGTAAGAGGTGTTAGTAAGTACATGGATGACAAAAGCAATTGGCGAAAGGTGTGGTTGATATTTGTGGTTTAAGGGGAGGGCGTAATATATCGCAAAAATCCAGTATGAATAAAAATTTAAATAAGGCATGGAAAAAATATATTATATCAAAACTTACTTGAAACCTGCGGTAGCAATGATTCGGCAAAAGGTACAACATATTGTTGATGTTTGGGAAAAAGTAATAAAGTTTCCTTTAAAGTTCAATATAGAAAATAAAAGATTTATAAAATTTTCATAATATAGATAGAAACAAAATTATATGATCTTGGCTAAATTATGTTTTGGAACTATTGACGCAATAAAATCAACGTTTTGTGAACTTATGGCAGGTTCTATTATTTTTAATTACATATCGTCAAAATAGGGAGTATAAGATTTGTATAATCTCGAAGAAATATTAATGCCGTACTAATACGTCTTGCCTTCTGACTGCAGTCGTAAGAGAGTCTACTAACAAGAAGGGGTAAAAGGCGAGTTTCTGGCGTCTTAAAATCGGTACCATATGACTAAGCGAATAAACTTTACAGAAAATTTTGGTTCTTCGGATTGGGGGTTGTCAACTGATCAGCTTCTCGTTTGGCATAAAAAAGGTAAAATGCTGAAAACTGAGCACTAAAGATAAAAACTAATGACGACGACGATTTGCGAACGAACAGGACAATGAAACTAGGAACATGGAATATACATTCATTCACAGGAAATATCTCCCAAATAATTTATGTAACACAAGAATATAAATTAGAGACTTTGATGCTAACAAAAATTAAAAAAAAAGGAGGCGTGGAAAATCTAAACAAATATATTTGCTTTTGGTTGAGCGTCAAGCGTTGAGAAGTCAAGAAGGCTAACACTTGTGTGATTGCATGTATTAAAAAGTCAAGGATAATATATATAAAAGAAAACAATTGCATATTTGGAAGAATCTTAACAGTAACACTCAAAAAAATAATAAATTAAATCAAACTGTGTATTAAAGAATGAAGAAACTTACAAAAACGAAATATAAGCTCTCTACTACAGCAACAAAGCATACGAAAATTATATAGAAGACGGTTGAGAATTACTAAAAGTACAGCAACAAAAAAAGAATAAATCTTTTCGGCTAATATTAAAAAACAAATCACGTAAGAATTAACTAGCTAAAAAACTAAGAAGAAGATAGAAAAATACAGGAACAGAGAACATCAAAATAAAATAAAAAAATAAAATAAGAGTTTAAGTTTAAACTGTAATCAAATTAACAGCTAGCTACATAGGGGGAACACAATAGTTTAAAGGATAAAGAACTGTAAAAAATATAAATAATAATAATAATAAAAGTTGTTCTAACTTTTTTATTATCATAAATAGATTGAAACAGCATTATGATACTCCTAACTGAGAAAGAAAAAGAATTTATAGAAAAAATTCTAAGACAAAATAAATAATATACAATTTTAGAAGAATGAAAAATGGTAGATCGGCTAGTCGAGCATACATCATCATTGAATTAATTAAGACTGGAGACGACATAGAGTAGAAATAATCTGAATACTTATAAATAACTATATTTAACAAGAATATACCTCAGTAGAACGGGAAACATCTTACAACATATCAATTAATAAGAAATATGAAAAAAGAACCATAATAATTATAGGGAGTTAAGTATCAATTTTTTTTTAAGTTTATTTGCAGATTAACAATCAGAACCATTTTACATAATAAACATATAGTAAGGTCCTATGAGCTAATGAGATGACGGTAGTGACGTGAGGGGAGTCCATCCATCGATGTTATCCCGTTAGTTTCTTCTTAGATCAATGGGCCACGTTTTTTTGTAGTCGTCTAGGAGGTGGATCATATTGCAGGCTGGATGCCATAACATTGGGATGAACTTGAAGTCGCAGGAAATGGTTGTTGCTTCTTTTAGTACGTTCTTCTACTACTGATGGCATTTCCAGGTTGGTATGCAGGGTGTCATTGCTAACATACCAGAGAGCATTGGCTAACATTCTCAGTGTTTTGGATTGCATGCGTTGGATTATGTTTACGTTTGACTTGCAGGAGCATCCCCACAGCTCGATGCCATAGGTCCAGATGGGTTTAATTATTATTTTATAAAGTAGAATCTTATTTTCTAAAGATAGACACAATTTCCTACCAAGTGACCAGTACATTTTTTTAAGTCGTAGATCAACTTCTTTTCGTTTCTTTAATATATGCAGTTTCCACGTGAGTCTTTTGTCTAAATGAATGCTCAGGTAGCGGCTTCATTTGCTTGAGGAATTGCTATATTATTTAGATGCACCGCGGCATTCCAAGCGATTTAGGGTAAAATTTACCTGGTGCATTTGGCTTCGTTCACTTGTATTCTCCATTTGTTTAGCCAGGTTTGTAAGAGGGACAGATGATGTTGCAAGTTTAAGGAGGCTGTTTGAGGATTGGTATGATGAGAGAGAAGGACTGTATCGTCAGCGAAGGTGCTTATAGTTGTAGCTACTGTTGTAGGTATGTCTGCCGTGTACAATGTATATAGAAGAGGTCCAAGAACGGTGCCTTGTGGTACTCCGGAGTTGATTGAATGAATGGCAGAATATTCTTGGCCATCCTTTATCTGGAAGTGTCGATTTGATAAATAGGATTTTATCAGTAAATAATATTCACTTGGAAGGTGTAATTTGAGTTTATATAAGAGCCCCTTATGCCATACTTTATCGAACGCCTGTTGTATATCGATAAATACTGCTGGACAGTAAGATTTAGAGTCCAGTGCTGTGTTAATCATATTTACGACGCGATGACATTGCTGAATGGTAGAGTGATACTTTCTGAACCCAAACTGGTGGTCTGGGATGCAGTTTTCCAATATATCTGTTTCATGTATTCTCCTGACTAAAAGTTTTTCTAACAGTTTAGAAACTTGGGGCAGTAAGCTTATTGGACGGTAAGATGTAATTTCCTCAACAGGTTTACCTGGTTTTGGTATGAGAATTACCTGTGCGAATTTAAGTGGTAACGGCCAATAATGGAGACTTAAGATAGAATTGAAAAGGTTCTTTAGAAACACCAGACCGACTCTAGGTAGTTCAGCAAGCACTTTACCGGATATTAGTTCATACCCTGGTGCTTTTTTATGGTTAAGATGTTGAATTTCTTCTTCCAGCTCTGCACAGGTGAATCTCTTGATAGGTAGCGACAGTTGCAATGGTGTGTCCAAGAAGCTGTTTACTGTATCATCAGGATCATCTGAGTAGGGCGTAAAAACATTAGCAAAGTGTCGTGCAAATAAGTCTGTCTTTTCCTGATCTGTTCTAGCCCACTCGTTATTTGTTTTTCTTAGTGGGGGATATGTTTTTTGTGGCCGTTTGTTTGCTTTGGCGATTTTCCAAATGCTATTATCTGTTCTTGATAATGTAGTTAGATAATGGTTAAAAGTTTCCTGCCTTATCTTGCGTAGTTGGTTCTTTAAGGTATTTTCTAATCTATTATACACTGTTTTGTCAGCTGGATGTTGTGTTCTATGCCATCTAACTCTCACTCTTCGCTTCTGTCGAACTAATTCAAGTATGTCATTAGGAATATTTATATCTCTTTGAACGCTGCTTGTGATCGTAGGTGTGGATTTCCATGCTGCATTTTGCAGAGTAGTGATAAAGTGATCAGTAGCTTGCTCTAATTCCTGGGGAGTTTTCAAACTAATATTTGATTGTAGGGTTTCTTGAAGAATGGCTCTGTATGAGTCCCAATCTGTTTTATTGTTATAAAGTGATGGTCTTGGTAATTTTTTAATTATCGTTGTACTGATTGTAGTGATAATTGGTGTATGATCTGAAGATAAGTCAAGATTGCTGATAATATCCGTATAGTTAGAAGAAATTCCATTTGTGACAAAAAAGTCTAGCAAATCAGGTGTTTTATTATGGTCCGTGGGCCAGTATGTTGGCTCCCCAGTTGATAGGTATCCATAGTTTTCTTCTCGTAGGAGGTTATATAGAGCCCTACCCCTAGTTGTAATTAGCCGAGATCCCCAGTAGGTGTGCTTACAGTTGAAGTCTCCACCGCATATGAATGTACTGCCAAGTAATTGGAAAAACGGCTTGAGGTCCTCCTTGGTAATATTATGTCTTGGTGGACAATAGACAGAAGATATGATAATTGGGTTTGGTAATTTACAAACTTGTATTGTTGTTGCTTGTAGGCATGGATCCTCATATTTTTGTAGTTCATAATGAACTATTGAGCTCTTTATGAGTAGCGCTGTTCCTCCGTGGGCGGTACCATCCGGATGTTCCGTATGATAGCATGTATAGTGCGGAACTCTTAGATAAGATCTGTCCGTAAAATGTATTTCTGATATAATATATCTATATTATGAAGTTTTGAAAATAATTCGATTTCTTGAATTTTTGATTGGATGCCATTCGCATTCCATAAACATATTCGTAAGGACTTAGACATTAACGACAAGTTTATTTATGACAGTAGACAACATATTTATTATCATGTTGTTTTGTTATATTAGCTGGGTGAACATCATTTTGAATTCCTCTAAGAACTTTAGTAAGATTGTGTCTTGACTGTTGGCTTGTACAGTGTATGTTGAGGGTGTGAACTTTGAGTGTTGTCTATTGTTGCTGGGTGGTGAGTGGTTTGAATTGATAAACCTGTTTTGAGTCTGTGTGTCTGGTTTCAGTCTGTTTTGTAATTCTTTGTGTACTGTACAGCCTCTATAGTTGGAGGGATGATCACCGCCACATAAAGCACATTTAGCCGGCAAATCTTTTGATTTCTTGCATGTGTCTTAGTGTCATGCGGTCCTCCACATTTAACGCAAGCGTAGGGACGGTTACAGTAGGCTTTGGTATGGTTATATTGTTGACACCTCGTACACTGGACAATTGATGTATTTTTACGTGGCGGCTCCACTTTTATAACGTGATTATTTAAGAATTTAAGGTTGTAAATGTCTTTATTGTTTTCAGCAGGTTCCAAGTCTACAAAAAACATTGGTAACTGTAATTCTGTGTTTGATGTTTGTTATAGCTCTTACTTTGGAACCTTTCTCTTCCAGCGATTCTGCTATTTCGGTAGAGGGTACAGTAGGATGGAGGTTACGAATGACAACTCTATAAGCTTTATTTTCTCTCATCTGATATGTGTGGTAAATTATACCTGTTTCCTTCATGAATGTTACTAACTTACGGTATGTGTCTGGAGTATTTGCACTTAGCTTAACTATATTATCAGCCATTGTTTTTGTTTTATATTGTTCTATTTCAGTAACAGCTGTTAGAGCATTTATCATTTTATTATAATCTGTAACTCCATGTACAAATATCGGAGGTGGTCTGGGTATCTTATTTTGTTGAACAACCGGTACGACTTCAGGAATATCCTCATTAAGGCTATTAAGCGCAGAATATCTATTATTTTGTGTGACATGACTGCTTTATTTTGTGCTGATTGTTTTGTTATTCTTTTCCTTTTTCTGTTTTGTACACATTGCCATTCTTTATTGGGCATTGTATTCAATTCCACTTCACTATCGGATGTATTTATTCTGTTTTGATAAATTATTTGTCGGTATGTTATTTAGTTGCATTGATGTAAAAGTATGATTAGTTTGTGTATTCATTTGAGATTGTAAATTTGGGATCTGCACATTTGGCACATATGTCAAATTGTTATGTAAGTAAGGAGTATTGATAATAGGAAATTGGGGATTTACCTGGCTAGCCATCGGAGCGAAGCTATTATGTGATTGAGATGCTAGCTGCCGTGTTAATTGCGTTGACGGAATATAGAAATTATTATTGCTGTTGCATGCCATTCTAGTAGCATGTGGATTGGTTTCATATAACTATTTTACGAAATGTGAGTTTATAATTATTATACTTCACACAGATTAAACCAGCGTATTGCTGACCTAAGGTCAGCGATAACCGCGTTACACACTTTCACTATTATCGCTCAGCACACGTCTTTACGGTATGAAAGTCAAACGCGCACAAGTATCAATTGCGATCTAAACAGACTTTTTACAAAACTACTGTGTATAGGATATACTACAGGTGAGAACCAAAGTAATTTTACTCCAGCTCATTCTTGCGCAAATAATCTACTATATACTTGAAAAGAAAGTAAACAAAGACAGATGAGATAAAATGTAACGTGGTTAAGCTCCGAGCGTATGTTTCGTTACCTATTTTTAGTATCGTTTGCATACCTTACTTTCATAAGGTCACCGACTTATCCCACTAAAAATTGTCAGCCTAGGACGCCAAAAATATTTTTGCGGACAACCTTTCGCCTTTTTACAGTCCAACGTCTTCTCGAAAAGAAAATTGTAAAAAATGACAAAGTGCATATAGCGTTTGTGTGTTTACAAAACCATATATCAACAGTCTTAGAAAAAAAGATAATATTTTTTTTGTTAAATAAAATCATCAGCAATCAATAGCAATTACCGTATCCAAAGAACTTGGGCTGGAGTGTAGCGCATGGCTATTAATTTTTAATTCATATATCAAAGCATAGATTGGAAAAATAGCTGTGGTGGAATGGGAGTATTAATCATTAGAAGCTTTTATTTACCATTAACTTTAGAGATGACCATGTGGCAAGGGCCAAGATCCATATGAGTTGGAGTTTATGTTGAAAAGGCTATGTAACGAAAATACCAAGTAGCCTGCAAAAGACAGAATACCTAGTAGTAAACTCCAAAGCTAAATTCTAAGTACTACTAAATTAAAAAACTCAAATTGAATAAGTAGACAGCTTTAAATAGGACAAACAAAAATGGTTTAGGAATACAAGAAATAAAACAGAATTCAATTGTCTAGAAAAATAGTAGGTACTATGACTTTCCTTTGGTGGGATAAGAATACCTTGATTGGGAATAAAAAAGAATTGGCAGATCTATGGTCGAAGCTATTCTGTGTTATGAATCCGAAATCGGGAAGATGAGGAAAGACGACAAAAACAAAATACTAGCAGTCCAAATAAATTACTTGATGAAGTTTGATACAGGATGAGAATAAATTAGACCATTATACAAAGAATCAAAGTAAAGGCACTAAAATGCTTTGTTCACTTATTGTGTATGGTAGAATCTAAATAGTCAAAGAAGTTATTTTCGTAGACACTGCCAAGGAAACGAAAGAAAGGATGGTTACGTAAATCCTGTAACGAGGGGTAAGAACAATGTTTTTTTTTATTGTACAATAAATTAGCAATCAGAATATGTATTCTATAGGCTAATGTGCTAACATAGGATCTTAAATATGAAAATCCTTATCGGTCATTATGGGGCCTCTACCAACGAAGAGTCCTCGTCGTTTTCATAGGATGTCGTTTGGCCAGAGACGTTTTAGCCTTCTGTTGTCTTGAGGATATAGAAGTGGGCGTATAAGAGGGTTGCTGTGTGTTGTAAGTCTGGTATGATGGTTGTTGCTTTTTTGCTGGATAACTTCAGTGATGTATGGGATGCGGAGGTCATTATGCAATGTATTATTAGACATATACCATGGAGCGTTAGTGAGTTCACGCAGGATTTTGGATTGGGATCTTTGGGCAATGGAAATATTTGATTTGCTGGCACAGCCCCACAATTCAATGCCGTATGTCCATATGGGTAGTAATATTACTTTATATAGTAAAATTTTTCCTCGAGTGGTAGATGCGATTTTCTTCCAAGCAGCCAGTGTAACTCCTTGAACCTCAGATCTATTTGTTTCCTCTTTCTGGTTATGTGTTCTTTCCAATTCATTTTTCGTCAAGATGTAGTCCTAGATAACGCACTGAAGAAGATTGTGTAATGGGAGCATTGTTGAAGGTGACCGAAGGACATCTACCTTTTCTCAGTGTAAAGATTACTTGGATTGATTTTGATGCATTAATTCTTATTTTCCATTTGTTGACCCAGTTTCCAATTAGTTTAGATGGTCCTGCAGGTAAGAAGCTGCGATTATGGGATTTTCGTGACTAGCCAGAATAGCTGTGTCATCAGCAAAAGTACCGATTAAGGTATTTGTTGTGGTTGGGAGATCTGCTGTATATAATGAGTATAGCAGGGGGGCTAAAACGCTGCCTTGTGGTACTCCAGATTTAATATCGTATGATTCAGAGAATTCACCATTTACTTTAGCTCTAAATTGACGGTCTTTTAAATAGGATTTAAGTAGGTAGAAGAGAGAGGTAAGAAGGAGCTTGATTTTATAAAGAAGGCCATCATGCCAAACTTTGTCGAAGGCTTGGCCTATGTCCAAAAAAGTCGATGTACAATATTCTTTATTTTCAGGGATGTGTTAATTTGTGAACTACTCGATGACTTTGCTGGATCGATGAGTGCTGTAACCGGAATCCGAATTGGTGGTCAGGGATAACATCTAAAAATGAGTTCATTCTGCTGCGGATTAGTTTTTCCAGTAGTTTGGAGATAGCTGATAACAAGCTTATTGGTCTGTAGGAAGATACATGATTTGGGTTTTGCCAGGCTTGGGGATCATAATTATTTCAGCAACTTTTAGTTGTTTGGGCCAATACTGTAGTCTTAAAACCGCATTGAATATATATATGAGCATTACATACCTTTCTTGGGGAGTTCTTTCAACATTTTGGTGTAATCAGGTCAGGACCTGGAGCTTTTCTAATATTTAATTGAGTTATTACATCTATGATTTCTTTAGGAATGATTGGTTTTATAGGTTCTGGGAGGAGGATTGTTGTTCAGAAAGTCGGAAACTTCTTGATTTGGTGTGTTATCGTGAGGAGTAAATACTTCTGCTAGATATTGGGCGAATAGGTCGGCTTTTTCCTTGTTGCTTCTTGCCCATGGCCCGGTGGGATCTTGCTTGCGAACTGGGGGTTTGCGTGAACTGGTTTGAGAGCTGCTTTAACGGGTCTCCAGATGGAATTATCATAACGATTCAAGTTTAATATGAGTTTCTAAACGATATATGTTGAGATTCCTTTATTTGGCGTTTGAGTTTCCTTCTTATTTGGTTATAAGCTGTTTTGTCGGTTGGGGAATGGCTACGGTGCCATTTTGCTTTGGCTTTTCTTTTTCTGCTATTAGTTTTTAATTTCTAAAGGGATATTAATGTTACTAACATGAATTTTCGAGGCGGCGTTGCCTGGTGAGGGCTTGTAATAATATTGTGGTTAGGTTATTTAAGGCATCCTCTACTTCATTGGGTTCTTTTAGTCTTATTTTTAGATTGATGCTTTCGTTGATTTTATTCCTGTAGTCTTCCCAATCAGTTTTTTAATTATGTGTCTTAGGTGGCTTTTTAACATTTATTATAGTTGTGCTGACTGTTGCTATTACTGGTGAGTGATAGGAAGATAAATCTAAATTGGGGACAATGTCCAAATAGGAGTTTGAAATGCCATTAGTGACGAAAAAGTCCAGGAGGTCTGGAATTTTCCCGGGATCAGTTGGCCAGTAAGTTGGACTGCCCGTTGATAAGAAATTGTATTTCGCTTCGTGTAGGACCTTGGCTAATTCTCTTCCTTTCGTGGTAGTAGTCCGTGATCCCCATAGGGTATTTTTACTGTTGTAGTCGCCACCAGCAAGAAACTTAGTGCCAAGCGTTTTAAAGAATTCTTCAAAATGTTCTTTTTCAAGTTGGTGGCGAGGGAGACAATATATAGCACTTATGGTTATGTCGAATGGTAGAGTTTTAACTTTTATCGAAGTGGCTTGTAAGTAATCTTTTGCATATTCAGGTAGTACATAATGTTCGATGGTGTATTTTATTAATATTGCAGATCCTGCGTGGGCTGTGTTGTCTGGATGGTTAGTGTGGTAGAATTTATATCCGGGAATCTTAAAGTATGACATGTTGGTAAGGTGGGATTCGCTGATTAAAAGAATGTCAATTAGGTTGTAGTGAAGGAAGGTTTTTATTTCTTCTTTATGTTGTAAGATACCATTGGCGTTCCAAAGTGCTATTCGAAGGAACTTAGCCATTACTTTTGTCCAATTAACATGGTTAGCATGTTTAGTACCATGCTATTCTGATGTAAAAGCTGGTTAAACATGTTTTTGAATTCTTCTAGGAACTTATTTAGCAGTTCGCTGATGTTATCTTCTGTTTTAACATTCTATGATTGTGGTGTGTAATTAGTATTATTGTTGGCTGTTTTAGTGTAGTTGTAGTTTTGAAGTGGGTTGTTAACAATAGGTGCAGGTGTTTGTTGATTTAGATTTAATAATGTTGGAGTAATATGAGGATTAAGATTGTTGTTTGAGACAGAATTTCTTTTGTTTAAACGATGGTAATATTCACAACATCTGTAATTCGCAGGGTGTGGACCTCCACATAAAGCGCATGTAGCTGGGGTGTCCCTAGTTTTTTTGCAATGTGAAAAAAGAAACTTACAAGAAGAACAATCGTAAGGCATAGAGAGTGCGAGTGGATATACAACATTACTTGTTTAATCGTATATAAGAATTAGCACAAATATATCGTTAAAATGCACACCAAAAATTTTGAAAACAAGCCATTTCTATTTTAATAAAATAAATTCTAATTATGCCTTTGTATTATAAACTTAACACGTTAAAATACCTTTGTTGTTTTTGTTAACAAAACCATAACATAATTTTATTTGTTAATATAATTACTAAAAGGTAAACTCTTTGAAAAACAATTGTATAATAATTTTTTGATATTGTTAAATATGTCTACAACAAATTTATATTTGTAATATAAAAGCTTATATGTGGAAATGCCCCTTTTTAATGCTGCATACTATGTTCTACCTATACTTTTAATGTTAATCTTTGAAACCAATGAACCAGAAATAATACCACAGTTTTAGAATTCAAGCAAGCAAAATTAATTTACTTTGATGTCTATCAGAAGTTCAGGCATGTTGTGTTTAAATGCATAGTTTAGTTCCCCATCACAATCTATTTGGCGTCAAGTCGAGATATATTCTCTCGGTGGTTAGCGAAGTCTTAAAGTTATGTAAAGTGTAATTCTGTGTAATGTGCTCCAAAGTTGGTTCATTATCGGGTCGTATTTGTACACTCAGCTTGTGCCTTATTTAATAGCGCAACATCTTGCGCTGCCAAAGTTAAAAATAAAATATTTTACTATTTTAATCATGAAAGACTTTCCTTGCGCAAATTTTCTTAAATTTATTACAAAGTGGCGATGCTACTTTAATATTAATTTATCAGAAGGCTCATCTATACGTACATGCAGCGCCGGCGAAATCCAATTCTCTGTGTGAGCTTTAAGGCAGCTCTTTGAAGCCGTGAAATCTCGTTGATTATCTGTTCTCAAACTTTCATTAGTTACAAACATTTTGCAACTACGTGTAGCTCTTGGTCACGAGTATAACTTCCGTGACGTAATTAGATGATAAAGTTTCTGGAATTCAAACATCCATTCCTCGGCCGACCTTAAATATCAACCCGACTTGAGGAAGGATATCGAAATGTCATGTCGGGCGGGAACGACCTTTCCTGCCCAAAATCGGTGCAGCAATTTTCGAGCCGAAATAGCAGACTGGCGGCAGCGCGTCATTAGTAGCCGTTAAGTTTGATTGTTGCAGTAAGTTAATTAAAACGAAGAAGTCTCGGCCGTCGTGTTGTTATCCCTCCAGATAAGATTCTATCAGGTCTTCGCGAGTTTGAGCAGTTCGTGGCAAAGGCGTTCATGCCTGGACGCCGCTTTTATCTCATCAAATCAGGAACAGGACAAACCAAAGCTGTGCAACCACCAAGAAAATTAACTGTCTTTCTCCAAGGGATTCCTTTTACGCCGGATATAAAATTTTATTTTTTATTTTCTTGCGGCTTTTATTATGAAAGGGCAGCCTCTTTGCGTAACGCTAAATTTAAAGTACAAAATGGAACACTCCGCTGCTCTCCTTAATGCTCTATTCTTATCTACACTTTCTCATAAAGGAAGCTGAGCAGATCGCCGTGAAGGGTTGCGGCAACACACAACTTTTTAGTATTTTGCATACGTGAAACCAGAATGCAAAGCATTTGCTGGCTTGACTTTAGTTGCATTATTAAAAATAACATAGGACAGTTTAAAGCAACTTTTTAGAAAATTAAATATTATTATCAAGAACATATAACTGCGTGTTGTAGTAACTTTCAGGTTTGTACCGTATTTCCATTTGTTGTAGATAATTATTTTGAAATAATTGATTTTTCTGCTACTTGCAATTATAAGCGAGGGCAGTGTTTTACGCTTCTCAACTTTGCGGTATCGCAAATATAAAGGGCAATTTTCAGGCCACCCTTTCTAAATGCAAAGTGGCCTGTGTGAATGTAGTTCCGGATTTGCTCCGGTTTGGCTTGTTAACACGGGTTAACACTTAACGAGTGCACTGCTCTAATCGAGATTGTGTAACCATTTATGGAAACGTTTTTAAACTGTAATTTAAGTGCGTAAATTGTCTTCTTTTGTTTGCAGTTAATTAATTTTAAGTTGCACGTAATGTTGCTCAGACGTATTAAATACAGCTAAATATATTAAACCCTTTTAGTTTATCACAGATGATAAAACAAATGCTCGTTTGCTATGCCAGCATGTGCATACTATTTAAAACGCTTTATCTAAAATTAGATACCCACCAATTTGTTAACTATAAATATTTCTGTAAGCTACGTTTCAATAAAAGCTTCCAACTAATTAACTAATTGTTCAAATAATTAATTTGCAGTTTTCATTATCAAAAAGTTAATACTTTTAGAACTTTTATATCACATCCATTGGAGATATATATAAATTCCAATTTTGCCAGTATAACTTTAGTTAAATAAAAGCACATTTCAAATTTCCACATGTAAGATTGATACTGCTATCGTATTGTATCATTGTTATTGTTTACTTTAACATTTTTTTTGATAAATTACATTATTTAAGATATAATAACCATTGTTTATTTTTCGCAAAAATATTAAAATTTGTGTAATGTATTTAACGGAAAACTCCTGACAAGCAAATCTCCTTTGTTTTATTATTTACAAAAATATTGTTTTATAAAAGGTAAATTATTAAGAAAGTTTTGTCTGAAAATTTTTATAGCATTTTAGGTTACATAGTGTGTAGCTCTTATTATAAAATCATAGATCATACATAGTCCGGGCGAATTAGATGTAAAACAAGCTCGAATCTGAAATCCTTTTAAAGGTTATAGTTTTTTGCTTAAAAATAGTAAAAAAAATTCATAAATGATAACCTTTGGGCATCTATACTTTTGAAAGTACGGAACATGGTTTTTTATTGCAAAACAGAAAGCGGAACACTGTTCTTTTCAGTTTTTCTGAAATATCTCGTGAAATAAGCCGAAGTTAATTTACAAAGTTAAAAATTTGAAGTGCTGCCGCTTCTCGAAAAGAGAACGAATCGAAATGAAACCATTAAAATCGATTCAGTTTTATAATATCTTTACATTTACCAAAATTCAGATCATCTGAATTTTTTATTTACAAAAAATGAAAAATTCCCGATTGCTAGGGATGATATCTCCGCAAATTTTGCGTTTAGAGTTTTGAAATCAAGCGCGTAGAATTACGTTTAAAAAAATATGAACTTGGCGTGATGTAACTAGAATGCTTTATTTATACGTATAATTTTTTTCTAGTTATTTCGATTAGTTTTTCATTGTAAAAATATCGAATAAAGAGCGCACAAGAGCGTATAGCGCGACTGACGGCCGAGCAGCTGAAAGAGGGGGGCGCTGTGACGTCATGGCGTGCCGCCGCGCTCGGCTTTCGTAGACTCTTAAGTTACAAATTAGATTACTTGGCTTAAAAAGCACCTGCGAAAATGTTTTTTTAAAAAACTTTTTTTCTAAACTTTACGACAGTGTAAACGAATTTCGTGGTTTGCACGTAGTTGCACGTGGAAATAACGAACGGTCACTACAGTTCCTGCTACACGCTATATAACATCTATAGATACACCTGCTACAATAGCAGTTCCATCCGTTATTGTCTAGGTAAATGGAAGTAGAAATATGTTTGTCAAAGTTTGTGACATTTTATTCTATAATTTTATTATTATTTTAAATTTAAAGTTAAAATTTAAAAAGAAAGCCTCAACAGAAGTAACTGATGGCTGAACATGTGTTACATATATAATTTACATTTCAATTGATACTGTTAATGAAGCTGTAAAATCAAAAAATTTGGAGGATAAAAACGGTTTGCATGATTGTTACTATTTCTCAAATTATTTTGTCAGATAAACGTAGGTTATTGATCTGACAAAGTAAATAAACAATAAGTCATTGTTTTGATGAGTATAAAATCAATGATTCAAGATGTACAAAATAAACAGTAGAATGTTGTCCTGAAAGTTTCACATAAGAATTTTGTTGACATTTTTATTTATATCATCATTTATCATTACAATCAAATATCAAAAAATTACAATGTTTAATAATTATAACGCACAAAACGCGTTTGAAATATTTTTTTTAATTAAATATTTTAAACATTAAAATTGGAAATGAAAATAAGGAAAGTAAAAATTAAAATTAAAATTCTTGTCCGGCAAGTTTGTAAACAGTATTTACTCTTTTTGAATTTTATACTGCACATTTATTTCAGATTATATTGCAAATGTGTATTATGGATCCCAATGATTTATGTGCCATCTGTGACACGGCGTTGAAAGAAGCAAAAACCGTGGATGTGACGAACCAACGTCGTAAAACTATGACAGTATAAAAAGAGGTGCCGTCTGTTAATGAAATTGAGAGGGCGGAAATGTTACGTGTATGAAGTGTGCTACAACTACATTAATTACAAAGTTATTGAAAGGACCGTTGCAGCTGGGGCTTCTAATGTAAGTAATGAAGAAGTGGCACCTTCCACTTCCCTATAGTCGACAGATTTCAGTTTTGATAGTTTGTGCACTTTTTGTTTTACAAACGCGTCCGATGAATTTATAACAAATGAATCAAAGAAACCAAAAAGTAAAAGAACATCAGCGCAACAAATAACTTCGCCGATAAAATTGAAAAGTTTACTAAAACAGGAGATCGATCGAAATACAGAAAATTCACGATTAGCAATACTGTTAAAATCGATTGATTTGTCGATACATACTCCAAGATATCTTCGAAGAAAATGAATCACTCATTAAATCCGATAAAACATGGTTGGAAAAGTACTAAGATGGAATTGTTGCCAGTCATGACAACAGCAAATGTTTTACCAGACAAATACATGGAAACATTTTTTTGTAGTTGTTCAAAATGCACTAGCAAAAATTATTCATGCAAAAACTGGCCATATTTTGCACTATTGTATGCAAAGCATTTCGAAGGTAAAAATTGCGCAAATGTTGAAGAATTTGATATTTTAGATGATGAAAACGAAGAAGAAGGCGATGAAAACTACCCACAGTATACTGAATTGATAGAAAATGTCGAAGCCGATAGTACTATTCTTCAGGATGATGATGAAAACTTTAGCATTGCTTGTATTGAGAATGATGATGATGAAAATAGTGATGAAATTATTGAAAATACCGTCAAAATATCTAGATATAAATAACTGCAAAAGAAATATATATTATATAATATTGAAACTTGTAAACAGTTAAAATATGTATTAAAAACAATATAAATCCTTAAATTTATAGTTATTATTGAAATCAAATGCCAAAATAGATCAAAACATATTACAAAATTCATAAATTTTAAGAAATTGAAACAAAGTGTAAAAATGTTTTAATTGTATGCACACTCCGTATGTACGATGATTTTTATAATAAAGCAAAAATGTAAGACTTTGATCTTGATGTTTTCTTTCCAATAATTATTCCAAAAAAGTGTAACGTTTAAAAGGATTTCAGATTCAAAATCTAATTCGCCCGGACTAAAGTTAGAAGTTGGAAATCTATCATCAGTAACAGTTTAACACAATTATACATTAAAACATCTGCATTGACTCTTATTGTTATATAAAATGTTATTCAGTGTATACATAAAGTAATTGATTATTACTTTGTCATTGTTCACTTACTGTTGAATAAAAATATTAATATATAATTTATTTTTGTAAAATTTAACATCTCTAAATTTTCTAAAAATTGTTATTAAGCCGGTATAGTTATAACCACATAAAATAACATCTGTTATGGACATGTATGGTCTCGTGGTTGAGGGTCGGGCTGCGATACTGACGGAACCCGGGTCCGTCAATTCCCGCTACTCTCTGATGCCTGGTGGTCGCCTACTTAGTCACTGAAAATAATTGAGTACCTGCGTTCACTCGAACAAGAGGTAATCATGGGGGTCGTTTAGGGCGCGGTGCTTGTCACACTGCTCCAATCAGAGATGGTTCGCAACGACCGGGTAGAGAGAACGAACATATTAGAGCTTTAACCTCTTAATTCGCAAGCCGTGCTCGCACGCAGGAATGTCCCATTTTTTAACATTTATTAATTTTTATATGCAGCAAAAAATAGAGTTTTGCTCAACATATTTATCAGACCAACAGTTACAGCAAGTACTAGGAGTCTGACAAATTTTGGAAAAATAATGAAACTAGTGAATCAATGAAAAACAAAGATGGCGAAGAAAGTGAAACTTCAGAACTGACACATTTAATGAAATTTTGAATTTTGCTGAACAAACTGATAACGAATATGAAGATGATGAATACTTAATGATCATGAAACATTAAGTGAACCGAAATACTCTAATTCTGACAAAGAGCGAGTGGGAGAACCTGTCGCTAGAAACGCGTGGTATGGAAAGGATAATACTAAATAGGCGAAAACACCAGTACTTAGGAGACGAACTCCAGCGCATAATTGGCTAATTGTATTACCTTCTCTAAAAAGTTTTGCTTAAGATCATTCTCTAAGAACACCTCCTAGAATTTGCTGTTTAGTAGCGAGATGTTAGAAACAATTGTTGACTGTACAAATAAAATATCGTTGTGTCAAGGAAAATATGCAAAATTTCAAAGATTTTCTGGTTGCATGAAGCGCAGATCTACTTTTGTGGACAATACAAATTTAGCTGAAAGTAAAGCATTTCTAGGCATTTTTAAATCTAGCTACAAAGATATTTGGTCGCTGTGGGCCAATAATGGCACAGGAAGACTTATTTTTCGGAGTACTATGAGGCTTGTCAGATTTCTTTTTTACTTAGTTGCATTCGGTTTGACGATATTAGTAGTCGAAAAGACAGAGTCATAACTAATAAGCTTGTCTCCATCTCAAATATATTTGATGAGGTTGTTTCCCGATCTAAATCTTGTTATTCTCCTGGGTGTTGTACAACAATTGACGAAATGCTAATTCCGTTTCGGGGAAGATGTGCATTTAGTATGTACATTCCCAATAAGCCGGCTAAATACGGCGTTGAAATGCAGATTTAGGCCGATGCAAACACTCACTATATGGTGAATTCCGAAATCTATGCTGATGCCGAGATAAATGCCCTTCCTTCTAAAAATAAATTTTTGAACCCAACAAAGGTTGTATTAAGCGATTGTATTGAAGGGTCCAGGAGGAACATAATGGGAGATAACTGGTACATCTCCATAGAACCCTTCGATAAATTTAGAAAAAATCTATAAAAAAATAAAAGAAGGGTACCACTTGATTTTCTCCAAAATAGAAAACCACCAGCCTAGTCGTCAATTATTGGATTTACTTTTACTAATACTATAGTGTCCTATGTGCCCAAAAAAGGACAAAGTGTTATATTGGTATCCAGTATGCATCACAACCCATCAATTGACAATAGCAACAAAAAAAAACAGAAATTATTATGATGTATAACGACATAAATCAGGTGTAGATGCTTTGGATGCAAAATGTGCATTATATTCAACATCTAGGCGTATAAATAGATGGCGGATGGCAATTTTTTATGCTATTTTAAATATTGCAGATGTGAGTTCCCGCGTTATCTAAATTTGATTTAAAAGGTAAAATAATTCGACGGTTTGATTTTCTCAAAGAGTTGGGAATTCAACTGATAGAAGAACAATAACGTTTGCGAATGTTCAATAATAAGGTGCCTTTGATAATCCGCAATATAGCAGGAGACGCTTTGGACATACCAGTACCTACTTTAGAAGTATCTATATAACCTATACCGAACAGCAAACTAAAGAGATGTGCCATATGTCCTACTAGCAAAAAACTAAAAAGAGCCATAATATGCAGTGCTTGCAAAATACCTATTTGCAATGAATGTTGAAAGAAACTGTGTGCAAAATGTTTTGAAAAATAACATTTATATTGTTGTACCACTAACAATATGTCAAACAAGTTTTACAATAAAATTAAACTTTCTTTCAACTTAATATACATAATTATTATGTGGGTCCTCAGAACCCATCAGTAGTAAATGTTAAAATAGTAACTGAGGGTTAAACAAAAAGTGGCAAACTATTCCTCAATAATTAGATCAATATTTAGTTACGAGTGCTGCGTCTGATATACAACACTCGAAAACAATCTTAATAAACTTCAAGTAACACAAAACAGGACTACTAATTATAATAAATTTTTTTTTTATTAATAGGGGTTATGCCAGATCAGCATTACATTTGCTATTACATGGGAAGGTTAAAAGATTTTTAACATTTATATCACTAAAATAGATAGTTCATTGTGGTTTTGACAATTAAATTAGTTATTTTCACTATTTAGGACATCAATAGGTAACTTCCTTTTAATTCTGGTGTGTAAGTTTTCAGTGCCCAAGTTGTAGTGAATCGCACCACTGCATTGATTTATGTTATCATAAAATTTTTGGGCTGTTTTCTTTATGAATTCTTCCACTGTCAGGATTCCTGTTTCTCGGTGGAACTGCGAGTTTCCTGCGTACCACTGTGCATTTGTTATTATACGGATAATTTTATTTTGTAACACTTGGAGTTTGCTAAGATTAGTTTTGATGTCGCGACCAGACACTGCACCCGTATTAAAATTGGTCGAATGATGGTCGTGTAGATGAGAACCCACATTTTATTTTCAATGTTGACTTCTTGTTGATGATGGGATAGAGCATGGCCAGTCTTGCGTATGATTCAGTCAGTTTTTATTGGTGTGGAAACTCCATGTTAATCTACGGTCGAGAAAGACCCTAGGTATTTCACCGCGCTATCTTTCGGATTCCAAGGGATAGGTACATTATTGATAACGATGTTAGGTGGGTCTTGTGGGTGACGCAAGGTAAAGATTTTGCATCACATTTGCTGGGATTAATTCGTATAAACCATTTGTTAAACCATGAGTTAAGATGATTCAGACTTTGTTGCAGATTTTTGCGGCTAGGTTAATGTCGTAGTCTTGAGTTATGATTGCTGTATCGTCGGCATACATTGCGATGTCAGAGTTTGGTGTTGTAGGAGCATCGTGCATGAAAATATTGAATAACAAGGGACTCAGTACGGATCCTGCGGTATCCCGCATTGATTTTACGTATTGATGAGGTATATCCTTTTATTCTTGTCTGGAACGTTCTGTCAGTTAAAATGATTTAACTATGTTTAATAGGTAAACAGGGATTGCCAAATTTTCATTTTGTATAATAAGCCGTTTATCCATACACGATCAAAGGCTTGTGCCATATCTACAAATGCCATTATCGTGTGCATTTTGTTTTCGTAACCCTTTTCAATTATCTCAGTGAGTCGTAAGATTTGATGACCAGTAGAATGTGCGCTTCTAAAACCAAATTGGAATTTGGGAGGACTGCATTATCTTCTAAAACTGGTTTAATCGGCTTTGAATGGTTCGTTCAAAAACTTTAGAAATTGTGGACAGCAGGCTGATGGGTCGGTAGTTGTTAGGGTTGTCATGCGGTTTATTTGGTTTGGGAATCATTTGAATTAGTGCTCGCTTCCATTCGGTAAGGAAGTAACCCAATTTTGAGCAGGAATTAAATATGGCTGTTAGTAAACATATACTTTTTGCGGTAGATTTTTCAGAATTATGTTGGGGATCATGTCGATTCCTGGTCCTTTTTTGGTTTTAAGTTTTTTTATACATTCTTTAATTTCTGTTGGGGAGATAGGGTTATCTAGCATTTGTTCTTGGGATTCCATTTCAACCTGTCTGATATGATTGGGATTATTGTTAAAATATGCGGTGGTAAATGTTGCTTCGAGATGTTGTGCGAATATTTCAGGTTTGTCCTTATCTTCCGATATTGTTTGGCCATTGTATTTTAGTGTGGGGTAACCGTGGGTTGCTTTAGCATCCGTTTGGTGGCTTTCCACATGTTGGCGTCTCCAGGTTCGAACGATTCTAGATACTGTTTATAAGAGTTTATTCTGAACTGATCGAGTTCGTTTTTAACCTGCCGGATCAGCACATTTAGATGGTGTTTATCTGCAGGGTTCCTAAGAAGTTGCCACTTCCTTCGGGTGGAGTTTTTTTCTTTTATTAACTTTAAAATTCGGAGTGGGGGTGTTTGATTATTGACAGGTTTGCGTGTTTGAGAGACTAGAGTAGATTGTTTGATAGCCTCATTTGTTGTTTCTTTGAAGAATTAAATGGTTCCATCAATTTCAGCTGTGGTAGATATGGTAAGAGGGCACTTGATTTGTTCGTCCATGATATTACGGAAAAGTTCCCAGTTAACTGGTCCGTTGATTAGCCTTGGAATTTCCGGGTAATAATAAGGAGTACAGTTAAGAGTGAATATTACCGGAAGATGATCAGACTCAAGTTCAGTTATTACGGTTTGGTTTATTGGTAGTTGCAGGTTTTTATGTATTATTATATCTAGGATGTCCGGCAAGTGGTTTGTGCGGTAGGGGAAATAAGTGTAATCTCTAGGGGCTGAAATTTGTAAAGCCAGTTGGGACGCTAGTGTGTTCAGTTTTATTCCGTTGGGGTTGTTGGCCCTGCATCCCCAGATTGTGTTTTTGCAATTTAAATCTCCGACTAGCATTGTGGGCTGCTGGTTGTCAAATATTTTTACCAGTTCTTCTAATATCAGTCTATTTGTGGGTGGTTTATAAGCCGAAATTATGTTAATTGAAGAGTTATTCTTAAAGATTAATTTTGTGGCGGTAGCTTCAAGTTGATGAATGCCTGTTAGTTCAATAGGGGTGGCTACGATATTTTGTTTTATGATTATTGCAGAACCGCCCCATCCTATTGCTGCTTCTCTGTCTTTCCGAATAATGCGATATCCCGGAATTGTGAATTTCTCGTTTTGTATGAGGTGGGTTTCGGTAATACACGCAATGTCTATGCCAAGTCTTGCGAGGAATGATATGAAGGTACATCTCTGAGTCTTTATACCGTTAGCGTTCCAATTCATTAGGGTTAACTTTTGTAGAGTGGTTGATTTATTTGCCGCCATTTGTGAGCAGCGTTGGGATAAGGGATAAGAGGAAGTTTTTGATTTGGTCATAGTAGGGAGTGATTAATGTGAGAATGGACTAGAGGTTTTTTGATAAAGGCGAATCAGTAGTATTTGAGTTGTTGTTGATGTTTGTGATGGGATGGGAAGGGTAAAAGTTAGTTTTTACTGCTTGGACATAGTTTGGGTTGGCAGCGATGTTTCCAGTTATGGTAGAGTTGGGGTTGATGGGCTGGATTGTAGGTGGGGGTGTTTTTTTGTTAAAGTTTCTTATGTATGAACATCCTTTGTAGTTGGCGGTGTGCTCACCTCCACAGTTTACACAGTTAGGCTTAACTTGGTTAGTTTTATTGCATTTGGAAAAATGGTGTTGCTGAGGGCATTTCACGCATCTCGGTGGCATGTGGCAATAATTCTTGCTGTGACCTATCAGTTGGCAGTTGGTACATTGTGGGGTCTCATTTTTCTTACGTCTTGGTTCTACCGATATGACTGAATATAGGAGTCTGTTGAGGTTAAATATTTCTTTGGCTTTATCTGTGCTGCTCAGTTCAGCCGCTATAAGGGGCATTGGCATTTTTTTGTTGTTGAGTAGACGGGTTACTTTAAGAATGGGATAATTTAGTTTGTTTAGTTCAGTTTCTATTTCTTTTTCTGTAATTGATAATGGGACACTGCGTATTATTACAGAAATGTTCGCTTCTTCAGGATTTCGGTAGGTATAGAAATGTACTTGGTTTTCTTCATAATATTTTGTGAGTTTTCTGAAGTCTTCAATGCTGTTTACATTGATTCGTAATTGATTGATTTGGTGCACAGTAGAAAAATCTTCTTTAACTATTTTTTTATGTCTGCGGTTAAATTCTGGTAGTGAGTTGCGTTTGGTAAATATATTGGGGGTATTTTAGGTTTTGGTGGTGGGTCAGCGTTTGAATTCTTAGTATTTAGTGAATTATTGGGGTTATTTGTGTTAAGTATTGTGGTGTCGTCCTATTCAGATTGTAGGGTATAATATTTGTTTTGGGTAACCAGCGTCTGCGAGTTAAAAAGATATCGTTTATTTACGTCGTTGTCCGGTGACGATAAAGGTCTTTTATTGTTTGATGACGTATTACTGGGTGAGTGTTGTTGATAATCCATTTCTGAATGTGTTCCAGTGCACTTGGATCTCTTGTAGACTATGGTTGGAGATTGAATGTCAATTATAATTTTATATATATAATATATATAATAATAATAAAATTATAATAAATGCGCAATGGTTCATAAAAAATTCTCAGCTATATAGAGAAACAGGCATTTCATTCTATCAAAGAGTAAACTAAAACTAAAACAGTAAAAAACAATATCAGACCATAAATCAATGCAGTGAAACTACATACTACAACGTACGCAGAAAACAAGTACACACCCGGCTAAAAAGGAATTATAAACTCTGATAGTGATATCAAAGTAATATGCTAATTCTAAGTTTAAGAGTATCATGTAGAACACCTAGTGCTGATCTTGCATAAACTTTATTTAAAAAAATAAATCCAAAATCCCAACAAAAGAATTTAACGAAAAATTCAACTATTTTAGTATTTCCAAAATACAAAAAAGTAAATGAAATGGAAGTTATTATAATTTTTTGAAGAGCTAATGACTCAAGTATGCCTGAAGTGTTAATAGATGTTAAAAATGTATTTGAAAAAATGTTCTATTTTAGATAGTAAAAATTGTTTTACTTTTAAAAACAATGATAAATAAAGAATAAGCTGTTTGTGTGAATCGTAATTGTATTTTCTTGATCTCGTACTCGTTGTTTGTTTTCAGGACTAGTAATTAAGCAGCAGGATTGAGTAAGTATATATTCAGAAAATGGTTACCTTTTACTTAAAGGAAAACATTTGTTGTATGTATTTACTTGAAAATTTTGGGCCAATATTTAAGATAATTGTCAGCGTAAAAGATTGGAAAGCAAAATGTGAAACTGAGCTTCAAAATAAAATTAAATACGGCATCAAAAAGTGTATTTTAAAGCCATATGTAAAAGATAGTTGAAATTTTTTTTTAGAAAAACACCATTTAAAGTTACTTGGTAGACATTCTTTCTGTCACAATCTACTTGTCTAGGAGGTGCTAAATTTTCTGCGTGTCTTTCAAACTTTACTTCAATGAACTTCTTTTTAAAGAAAAGAAAAAGATAGTCTACTCCACAACACCAATAGAAATCTATAACATTGAAAGGCTGTCTGGCTATTCACAATAAAATCTGTCGTAACGCTAGACAGCGTTATAGGTGGTGTAAATTTTAATATTTGTAAACAAAGATTTTATTTTATTTATTTCTTTGATTTGAACCATTAAAATACTGAATTGAAGTAGATATTATATGCATTTAGTGTTTTTTAGATAAAATACATTTTTGTATTCTGTATTCTGTAGAACTATTATTGCGAGGTTATTTTTTAAAAGTAACTGGGTATTCATCCTTAACAAAATTTTTGTTAAATAAGTCTTTATTCTGCAAACAATTAATTATAAATTAAATTAAATTTTTACTTTTCTCCTTACTTATCTAATATATATAATTGTCTTATCTCCCTAACTTTCTTTCTTTCTTTCTAAACTTATACTTCTGTCTCTCCTAGACGCTTCAGCCTTCTAACTTTAACCGTTTTTGAATTTGTTCTTTTGAATGTTCTACGCGACTGCCTGGCGTCTAGATCAGGCTTCGTCGACGAAGCCTGCGGGGTCCCAGCTGGTCGATTTTAAATACGATAAACTCGCGAAAATATTGACTTTTTTATATTTTTAATTCATCCCGAACACATAACATAAATGCAACTACTTGAGAAGCTCAAAATTTCAGTTAAGAGCTAATAATATTTAGAAAGTAATTTTAAATTATACTTTAAAATATGTCTACTAATAACTTAAATTACTTTATGCGTATTCAGTAGGCGTTCGGCTAAGAATTATTCACAGTATACAGTGACGTTCAATTTTGTCTATCCTATCTAATTCTAATCAATAAGCATATTGAGTTCCCGAGCTCGAATACCGCACAAACGTGATCCTTCAAATGTCAGGCGAGCATAACAAATATTCAAACGAGCACGACTAGAGTATCTAGCAGCAACGCTGTAGTCCATATAAGTTCATCAAAGTTTCAGACATGTAATTCCCGTTTAATGTATTATTCAAATTATAAAAGTATATCAACTCATTGTTAGCGTGCTAGAGCATACCTTATGGTGTAATCTGGCATTTGAAATACAAAAAACCCCAGTAAAGTGCAGTGTATGGTGTTGTATTAAATTGATTAGTTAATTATTTTATATGTTTTCATTAACAAAAATAAAATAATCCATGTTTCCTTTAAATATTGAGACTATCACCAATATTTGTACTGTAAATGGTTTTGAATTCCATCATAACATAAGTTTAGGACAATTATACTTAGACTTTTTTATACACGTACGGAAGTGTAATGTATGTACATAATTTTTTTATATAATCCAAACAATTACAGTACATGTACTTTTAGTGCGTATTTTAAAGAAAATTAAATTATTTTTGAATAACCCTCAATTATTTGAGAAAATTAATGGATAATTTAATATGAATTTCACTACTTGTTCCACAGCGCTTTGTAAGTTTTAATACTATTTATAAATATCTAGCTTACATATATTGTAATTCAGTCAAACTTAAAATTTGACACGACTTCATAAGTCAATTTGAACAGGAATCTTCAAAGGGGAATTAATTGCCTAAATTTTTCATTGAGTAAAAGAAGAAGAGTTAACATTTTAAAATACAATCTGCTTTTGGTTATTTTACTGATTGTTAATAAAGTTGGCTATCTAAAACTTGAAACGCAAAACCTTATCCAGCCCCTGATGCTACCTTACCTGCAACCCAACATGCAATAATTGGACATATGCTTCCCACTATGCGGTTTCCATGTTATAAAGGTAATACTGATGTATGGTTAAGATTTATTTGTATTTTTAATTTGTCAGTTTATATGTATCTGGTCCTAGGCAACGTTCAAATTACACGTTATTAAACAAATAAGCGGAGAATATGCGAATATTTTTTAAAAATTAATTTACAGGTGAAAATATTCCCACTTGATTGAGTTTGATTCTCATTAAGGTCAGATCTATAAATTTCAAACTTAAAAGCGCCCCTTCTTATTTCTGCCTTCAAAAAGAATGGTTGTATGCTTGCAAGAGGTTCTAAGGTCTCTAAAAAGGTGCTTACCTAAGAAAGTTCTGTTAATTTTTAACGTGATCTCCGTCTAGAATTACATATTTTTTGCAATGTCGTCGCTAGGATTCCACGGCTGCTGAGATACTTCTTTGGGGGTCTGTTTTGTCTACTGTAAAATCGCTGAGGCAACAGCGGCTCGATTGGAAAATGGAATCCACGTCTTATCCATTGTGACAATTGACGAAAAGGAAGCACCATTTATTGCGGTATTATGTGCAGCATGTGCTGAGACATTCGCCATACGCGCAGCTTGTGTTTGTCAGTTAGTATTTGTGTGACTCCTTCTAAGTATACAAAACAACACTCACTCCAATGGCGGTAATTTGATCTGTATAAATTTTATAGTGCTAGCATTTATATTGCAAACTATTTTTCGTGTATTTTAAATTTAACCGCATCTTTCTACTTACTTCACTGCTAAAAAAAATTTGGATACCTTAGAACTTAAACGTACCTCGTGTATTATTAGTAGATATAAAGATTCTTGTTTCAACAATCATTACAACACATTTTTTCCAAGATTTATTTGCCTTTAACTGTGTCTCGTAAAATGATAGCAATGTATCTTTTACTGCATCTGGAACAAATCGTTTACCTCCTGAAACTCATCTGTCTCTTACTCGTCCTGAGACCTATTTGTATTTTTAAAACTTATTTATTGACGAGTTCTGATGCAATCACTTAGTGTCCTCTTTGTCACAAACGTTTACTATTTTGTGTTAGAATTTCATCAAAGTTTCTATATGGCTCAAATATAAATTGTTAGATCCGAAGCATTGCTTGATTATTATGGCTCCCAGCTTCACTCTAACTTTAATTGTAAGTCTGCGTGCTACATCTACAATATTGTTCAACGTCATTCTTTAACACAGGCATATACTTAAGCAAAAAAATTATCGAATCCACTATATTAGAGACGGTTCTAATTAGTAAAATATTGGTTCCCTACGACCTAGCACTACCAAATGGATTCTTTTAGCCGTCCCGTAGAAACGCACATTTGTGTGGTTTTGTATTTAATTACTACGTTTTTGTCCGTGATTTTAATCTTTTCATCGTGGTAAGAAAATTGTACAAAGCTAGCTGAGATTTAATTTTATATTTCTGTTGTTAAGAATTTTTGTACATTGATCAGTATTTTTAAATACTGTTGCAACAAATTTTTCCAATTTTAAAAAATAACATTTTATTTGGATACAATCGTCGCCATTAAAAATTTCTAAGTTTAATTTTGAATCCAATGTCTTTATTCATTGTTAATGAGCTATTTTGAAAAGTTAAGTCACTAAGAAAATTTCCGACTATCCTCTAGAAGTATTGGCTAAAAAAGTATTTTGAGAAACTTGTTCGCCAACTAACAGACATTATATCGTAGTGTTGCCTCCTAAACGCTCTCTTGTAACAGCAGTTTTAAAATTTGATTAGATTATTCTATCTAGATTTGTATTTAAAATTTTGCTACTGGATACCTGTCCTCATTTACTTGTACTTCTTACTTCAGCCTTGAAAGAAACTATATTGCTTTTATAAAAATTTCTCGATATGCACGAACCGACAATAACTCTGTTACAGCAAAATGTGCTTTTAGTGTTGGGTTTTTAACTAAGCGTCGTCCTCATTCTCTGATAATTTTATCTAAAATATTACACAGTGTTTTCTGTCTTCTAGTAAGGTAATTTTTGCTTTTCTTTTATCTAGACTTAATAATTTTATTTTACAGAGAAATTAACGATGTAACCGCAAATGAGAAGCTGGTCTCCTATTTATAGTTCAATCAAATTACTTTTTCAGGTGCCAAAAAATAGTTCAGTAATTGCAAATATGTAAAAATTAGGAAAAATTCCGTAGAATTCAATGGACTACTTTACCCCACCTGAATTTTTGGGTTTTATTTTCAAAATGGCGTCCAAAGTTCATAAAAAACAGTTTTTTTCATTTATAAAAAACACAAAACATTTTAGAAAAAAAAGTTTCAAACAAAAGTTGTAGTAATTTTTAATACGGATCGAATAAGTCTAAAACGGTTCGGATCGATGAATAAATTAATTAGATATTGCAAAAAAAACGCTAAAAATTGCAATATTTAATAGCTATATTTTTTTTATAAAAAAAAATTTTTATGAAGCTTGGTGAAAGGATAGCTCTCGGTGATTAAAATAAAACTGTTTTTCAAAATAAAAAAAAAATTTATAGGTTTTGCAAAAATCGAGTTTTTCTGAAAAAAAGCGTTTTTGTAAAATCCCCATAATTCATAGGCCGCTACATCTTTAGGATCGGGGTTGGGCTTAAAATTTTCTATAATAACTACACTATTATATGCAAATATTAGGCAAACCTCAAATCGATTTCAAATATTGCAAAAAACGATCGAAGTATTGGTTGTTTTTTCGGAACCATAAAACTTTGATTTTATTTCAATTCGTATCAAAATGTCAATACTGCTGTTCGAAAACGCACATTTTTTCACAAATTTTATTTAAAAAAAGTCTGGTTTACGACCAACAGAGGCCGAGAAAATAATTTTTTTTCGAAAAATCGCTACAACCTCATTTATTAATATTATTATATATTAAAATATTAAGGGCTGAAATTTACACATGTTACAGTTCAATACTTGTACTTCAATATAAAAAATCCGCAACGATTGGTCCCATTTTCTTTCATTAAACTCCATTTTTATAGGCCTCGGCTTGCTCGGCTAGATACGTTGAGGCGCACGGAGGGGGGAGAACGACTGACTTATTGTTTTCGGGGTACATCTACAATGACTCTGTCTCTCTCTACTCAGGCACAGCGCAGGGCCAGTTATTGTAGATTGTAGGCACAGTTAGTGCTTGGCATATCTGCTCCATTTTCAACGGTTGCTTGTTAGGTGCACATGCTACTGAAATCAGTTTTGTCTGTGTGGAAATTAATTTTAAGTGTTGTGTAAAAAAATAATATAATATCTCAATCAGAAGTACAGGTATGTTTTTTTGTTCTATTTATACATGCTTTCTTGAATCATAAAATGTGTTGAAAGTACATTGATGAATTAATGCTTAATATTACTTCATAACTCTATTATATTAGAATACTACTTTTTAAAATTATTTACAAAGTTCTACATTTCGCGAGACTAGTTTTTGATTATCATTTTCTGACAAGTATTGCTGTTATTGATATAATATGTGATTACATAACCTATAAACACGTGGCTTGCTTTTTTCTAAGGTCATAACATTTTTTTTACAAAATCGAATTCTCATACTTCACGTTATAAATAATTTATATTTTGTAGAATAATAAATTAGCATACGTATGTTTATAAATATATTATGTTTTATTTTTTTTACTTTACAGATTTAATGTGAAAACTATGGCTGGTACTCCAACTATTTGTGTTTTATGTGATAAAGTTATTACCGAAGGCACTGGCATTACTTGTGGCTCAAAAGCAATCAGTACTCTTATCGAGTCTAGTAAACAACGTCATGATAAAAAGTATTATCGTCTACGTCAATACACGTCACTTTTAATACACAAAAATTGCCAGAAAGAATATAATCGTCCAAGCTCAATATTATCTGCCAAAAAGGAACAAGAATCCTTTGAATTTTCAAGATTATGTTTTTTTGCGCAAAAGTTGCAAATATTAAAAAAGGGAGAGAGTCATTTCGTATTGTTTCAAATAATGACATGATGATTAACGTTTTAGAAGAATTAAGTTCGCGACCACTAGACGAAAACAACAACTTAAAAAAAGAGTACAAGCCGCCGTTGATTGCAATGCACAAGATGTTCATTACCATGTACATTGTCGAAATGTTTTTTATAATTATAGGCCAGATAATACGGTTGGTCGCCCGTTAGCAGAAGATATGAATGAATGTGTGAAATTCATCATCAATTATATCTTAGACTATAAAGAAGATTCACAAATGTCTTTAAAAGACATTTTAGAAGAGTTTGAAGGAGAAATCCCACGAATTTCAAGAATTCAAGAAAAACTAGAACAACACTTCGGAGAAGATATAATTTTTTATAACGTAAAAAATGATATCGTTCTATGCTTTCGTGATTCTCGAGATCAACTGCTACAGGTAGCCTGGTTAAAACAAAGACAACAGACAAGTCAGGAAAAAGAACGCATGGACATCGTTGTGCAAGCTTCAAACATTATTTTGCAGGACGTACGAGCTCGTAGGTACGACACTTCTTCGTATAAAGCGCCTAGTAGTTTTTTCGAGGATGTTCAGACAGACATACCGGAGACTTTGAAAACATTTTTAAACATTTTAATCAAAACACACAAAAAAGAAAATGAAATGCAGACAAAGTGGACTAATCGTGTTGCAACCGTTGCACATACTTTAAAATCTAGTATACGACCTCGAACTTTTCTGTCATCGATTTTATTGGGATTGTCATCTATGATACATAAAAAGCATGCTTCTAAAAACTTAATCGACTCCTTATCGTATTTAGATCTTATTGCATCGTATAATGATACGGTACTTTTTGAATCTTCAATAGTAAATGATCCAGAAAAATTTCAAATCACCGGTGATTCGTTCATTCAGTTTGTCTTCGATAACACTGACCATAATGTAAACACAATGGATGGTCACAACACTTTTCACGCCATGGGCGGTATTATGGTTGTTACACCCTCAGCAGCTTTTTGTTCAGAGCATATAGTACAGAAAATTGGAATTAATGCCATTGAAACAGTATGAAAAAACAAGTAATACTGGATTGCATAGAGTTTTCGTTGAAAATGTTGATAACTACGGTCATCAAAATATTGATATAACATTCGCAGAAATTTTGTGGCTGTACGGCAAAAATAAGTACCCTGAATCAACTTACGGATGGAACGGCTACATGCAAAAAGTACATTCAAATGATTATTCAACATCAAAAATCATCCCACTTCCTTTCGTAAAGGCTCCTCCGAGTGACTACAACACTATTTTTACTGTATTACTGTCATAATGCTTACCAAGTTGGAACAGCATTAATGAAGAGTACTATTGGTAAATCGTTTACTGTAATAAAAGCATTGAAAAAAATAAAGTCCAAACGCTTCGTTCCGTACATTCCTACGTAAAGTTAAACGATAAAAAAGTGCCCATAACTCCTTTGCTTATATTCCAGAGAATTTCTTTAAACATAGAATCGAAAGACGACATGAAAAAGTATCTCCAATACAAACTTTCGCCAATTTCTTTATCTATATTTGATGAATCTCGAATGAGAAAAACTCAAAAATCAACATTTTAAGACTGTTTTGAAAGCATCCAACCTCCGAATTGTGAAAACGTTGTACATGTTATAGACGGTGGATTTTTTCTTCATAAAGTTGTGTGGAGTTCTAATAACACTGTGCAAGAAATTTTAGATCAATATGTTAACTATGCGCAACGATATTTTGCCAAAAATTCGATTTTTGTCTTTGACGATTACCTGAAGAACCCAACATCAAGTACAAAATCTGTCGAACGCTTGCGTAGAGTAATGAAAAATAGCGCTCTCGAAATATTATTTGACTATAATACAACAATTTTATATCCCAAAGAAAAATTCTTTTCTAATGAAAAGAATAAAAAAAATTCATAATTATGTTATATAAAAAATTTCTTACTAAAACTGGCGATGATGATGCCGATAGACTAATCATTTTAACTGCCATAGAGATCCAAGAAGAAGACAATATAGTACAAATAATTGGAGAAGATACTGATCTGTTAGTTTTGTTGGCACAGTTTGCACCAACAAACAAAAATATAATCTTTCGTAAAACTGCAAAACCTGGAAAAATTGAAAAATTTTATGATTGTGGCAGTTTCAAGTATAAACATTTAAAAAAATACATTGGATTGTTGTACATAATAACTGGATGTGACACAACGTCGTGCGTTTTTAGAAAAGGTAAAAATAAAATTTGCAAAACATTTAGCAATGAAAAGAAAGAACTATCTCTTGATATTTTTTACAACAAAAATGCAAAACGCAAACAAATAGCCAAAGTTGAACGTGACATCATTAAAGATTTGTATTCTACAAAAAAAGATATCGGTACTTTAAATGAATTAAGATTTACGCAATTTAAAAGATTAACAACAAGATCATCTTTTCAATTAGAGAGTCTTCCACCAACTGAAAAAGCAGCAGCTGAACATTCGTATCGGACTTTTTTGCAGCTACAAATTTGGCTTGGCAATACACACGATCCACAACAATGGGGGTGGAAAATCGTGAACAATACTTTGCTGCCTGTATATAGTTCTGATCAGATGATTCCCGAAGATATTATTGAAAATGCGAAAGCAGTGATTGCAAAACTAATGCGTGTGGCTGCGAAAACATGGATTAAAATGTTCTAATTTATGTTTGAAGTGCAAAGATTAAAATTGCTCTAATATCGAAGAAACAACTATAGTTATTGAACATATCGAGGAAGATATGGAAGAGCCATGTTTATCAGAAAATGAAATCGAATCAGACGAAGAAAACTTTGACGATGGCGATGGAGATGAACAAGAAATCGTGTTAAACAGTAGTAGCGAAGAAGAATGGAGGCCTAAGAAACGTTCAAAAATAAATTAATGTAATTTTCATTTAATAAAAAAAAAATAACTGATTGTATATTAGTTTTTATACTTTTCTACTTTCCGCCTTTTCATTTTTTCAACTAACCGACATTACTTTTATTATTTTATTATTTCAATCAAATACGTAAAATATGTAAATGCAAATTCGTAATTGATAAAAAAGCTTTATAAATGTACCTGTAGGTCGTAAAACAGACTTTTTTTAAATAAAATTTGTGAAAACATGTCAGCTTTCGAACGGCAGTATCGACATTTTGATAAAAAATAATTGAAATAAAAAAGTTAATCAAAGTTTTATGGTCCCGAAAAAACAACCAAAGGTGGTATATTGCAGTATTATTAATGCCCTTTTATGCTAAAACTTACCGCGTCCAATCATAACCTACCATAAATTATCATTTACATTACTGTGCACGTCCATAGCACTGATGCGCTTCTTTTTACCTGAATTAAATTTGTAATTGATAGTTTATTTAGTTTTTTAAATTTATTGGGTGGGCTATGTCTCAAAAGATGTTGTTTTAATATCCAAATATAGCGTTTTAAACAGTTTATGATTTGCAGCCACAGTCATTTTATTATATGTAACAAATACTTTAAGAATTTTTTTAAACAGTTGTAGGTATTGTAACAGTGTAATTGTGCTTTGCATGTGGCCCTCACGTACCCGTCTGCCCAAGAGTGAGGTTAATCATTGTAGAAAGTATATACATTTTTTCTGCCTCTATTATTTCAATCACCAGTTTCTTGAGAAAGCAACGGTTGGTTTTAAGAGTTGAACAATTTTTTTGGTGTGTAAGGTGCATTTACCTTTGCAGATTTAGATGTAATCAACTGCTCCTCTAAAGAAACTATTTAAAATTGGCGATTGTTTATTTAATATCCTTAGAGTACACCTATCCTGTATTTGAGTGGTGGTATAAATTTAGTTACGTCTAGTTTCCATATTTACATAATGATTCCAAATTACAGTTATTTTAACGACTTTGCCTCGACATATAACACGATATCATATCATATACGATATCATATATACATTTTAAAGTCACCATGTAACTATATATACTACGTCTTAAGATGTGTTGTAACAGCAACGTCAACGTTTGTAAAATTTCTCCATTACATTACTATATTTTATAATAAGCTTGAGTTATTGAATAAGTAAGTAAAAGTAGCAAATGTACGATATTACTAGAATCAGAAGGCCTAACGGTCGCGCAGCTAGCTTAGACTTTATTAAATATCACGAAATATAGAGGGTTGAAAGTTAATATTTTTTGTTTAATACGCAACAATTGCAATATATTAAAATGTTATTTTTAGCAAAAACTATTTTAAAATCTCTCTATAAACACAATTGTACGTGTATTTGAATTATTCTGATATATGACCCCTGTCTTGAACCTTCCTGAATCTAGACAAACAAACTTGTTTGTAACTCGAAAAATGCTTTATACAGTTGTCCATGGATGAAAACAACGTTTGATAACGTAATGTTTGGACATATGAACTTGGTGATGGTCATGTCTTACAAGACGAAAAAACGTGCTTTCTCTTGAGCTGAAATGGAGGCCATAATTCTTGACATTTAATGAAACTCGGGAGCAATCTTTTCACCTTTGTGTCACCATTAAATATGCTGCATTGAATTAACTGTGTTATTGCTTTCATTAATATTAAGAGGCTTTGGATTGATATTCGAAAAATTTTTCTCACATCGTTTGCTTAAAAGAGACTTTTTAAATAGAATTTGAATAGTGTCATATTCAAAAGTCACAGGTATGAGATTAAATCTAAAGTCTCAACTGCTAATAGTGTCCCGAACAATAGTAATATCGTTTATCTCTATGTAATAATTTAAAGATCGATTGGTTGACTTCGAAATTTTCATCATTTTGTGACATAAAATTGCCATCCCATAACGTCACTTCGGAATGGAACTGATGTCTTCACCGAATACGGATGTTCAAAAATCTTTTCGATAAAAACTGAATTTTGACAAAGTTAAGACTTTTTACCGTTATGAAAACTGATTCAATTGCAAAAGCTGTTCAAAAAATTACTTCGTCTCGATTTACCCTCATTTTAGTGACTAAGTTAGTTTTAAAATTTTTCCACAATTGGCATTTTGAACTGGATTCCATAACTTTATCACGATCCGAATGTTTTAGACCTAGTGCGTCCGTTTGAAAATCTCAACAACTTTTGGAATTTCACCAAATGTTTATGCCCTTTTTTCATAAATAACTTTATTTTTTGGCGAACATTTTGAAACATACCCATGAAATTGTTGGGGAAATAATTCATTTGATCTATGCAACTCTTTCCATAATGGTGTTTCTTTTTCAATTCTGGATACAGTCTTTTAAGTTATCTCAAGCGGATTTCAATGTCGGAATTGACCATTTTTCCTCCTTTAAGAAGAGTTGAGCTAGTTTGTTAAGCGACTGCGGTAAGGCCAATCCATTCTTACTATCGTAGAAATAGAAATTAACAGTTTGTAAATGAAGGATTTTCATTCTCTCATTTTCAGATTTATTAACATTTATTAGGCCGTTACCATCAACAGAATCCATGAGTTACTTTAAGCTTCCTGTTGCTTCGTGTTCATCATAGCCACAGTCTTTCGACTAAATCTTTCCTTCTCCAAGTCTATTGTAAAGATTAGCCTTAGATCGTTTACGCCCTCATGGGTGATAAGTTCTTTCAATTGAGATAATTTTTCGATATCACAAGTTATTTAAAGTTTATTTTCCTCATTTTATCTTTGTACGTAATCCTCAATCAAAGCATTGTTGTATTAAACGCCTCTTTTAATTTCACCTTGTACAAAATAAATTTGCATCATAAGCTGTCAAAATCCGAGTATTTCAGACTAAACTGGCATGCACATTGTTTTGCAACTCAGTATCGTGTCAAAGTAAATTTAATGCCTTTTCGCTCTTTGTATGTATTATGTTTAACTCCGTCAATTGTTCTTAAATCTTTAAATTATTGGAACCTCTAAATAAATATTTTTTAATATCTGCTTCTTAATAATGTAACGAAACTTAGAGGTTATTAAACGTCAATTCCTTTATGACTGTGATAGACGCAAACATTTGAATTCAATATCTCAGTGAAACTGAACATTTTTCTGCAAAAGTGGCGTATTCATTTAAAACCTCCAAATGTTAAAAATATTGTACTCGCAAACAAAATTAATTTATGACCTCCTGAGTGGTCTATAAAAGAATAAAATTTTTGGATCCAGGTGAAGATATTATGCAACAAATAGACATCTTTTATCTCGTTAGCAAATTTGTAAATCATGCAGTAATTTTTTTTCTTATCGGAACTTTCAAATAAAGAGTCCAAAAAGTTAATATTTTATTAATTCCAATCAAAGCCTTTTTTTGTATAAAAATTTGATAATACGTAGAAGTTGATATGTCCGTTTGCTTTAAGTTTCCAGAAATCTTGTTTTATTTATTTGGAAGGTGGTATATTGCGCTATTATTAATGCCTTTTTATGCTAAAACTTGCCGCGTCCAATCATAACCAACCATAAATTATCATTTACATTACTGTGCACGTTCATAGCACTCATGCGCTTCTTTTTACCTGAATCAAATTTGTAATTGATAGTTTATTTAGTTTTTTAAATTTATTGGGTGGGGTATGTCTCAAAAGATGTTGTTTTAATATCCAAATATAGCGGTTTAAACAGTTTATGATTTGCAGCCACAGTCATTTTATTATATGCAACAAATATTTTAAGAAATTTTTAAACAGTTGTAGGTATTGTAACAGTGTAATTGTGCTTTGCATGTGGCCCTCACGCACCCGTCTGCCCAAGAATGTTGTTAACCATTGTAGAAAATATATACATTTTTTCTGCTTCTATTACCAATCACCAGTTTCCTGAGAAAGCAACGGTTGGTTTTAAGAGTTGAACAATTTTTTTGGTGTGTAAGGTGCATTTACCTTTGCAGATTTAGATGTAATCAACTGCTCCTCTAAAGCAACTATTTAAAATTGACGATTGTTTATTTAATATCCTTAGAGTACACCTATCCTGTATTTAGGTGGTGGTATGAATTTAGTTACGTCTAGTTTCCATATTTACATAATGATTCCAAATTACAGTTATTTTAACGACTTTGCCTCGATATATAACACGATATCATATCATATACGATATCATATATACATCTTAAAGTCACCATGTAAATATATATACTACGTCTTAAGATGTGTTGTAACAGCAACGTCAACGGTTGTAAAATTTGTCCATTACATTACTATATTTTATAATAAGCTTGAGTTATTGAATAAGTAAGTAAAAATAGCAAATGTATGATATTACTAGAATCAGAAGGGCTAACGGTCGCGCTGCTAGCTTAGACTTTATTAAATATAACGAAATATAGAGGGTTGAAAGTTAATATTTTTTGTTTAATACGCAACAATTACAATATATTAAAATGTTATTTTTTGCAAAAAACTATTTTAAAATCTCTCTATAAACACAATTGTACGTGTATTTGGGTTATTCTGATATATGACCCCCTGTCTTGAACCTTCCTGAATCTAGACAAACAAACCTTGTTTGTTGCGCACTTGAGAAAATGCAGTATATAGTTGTACATGGGTGAAGACATGTTTTGATAAGTAATGTTTGGCCTTGCTACTTGGTGATGGTCATGGAGTAAGCAAGACGAATAGAAAACTGCTTTCTCTTGAGCTGAAATGGGATGTCAGAATTCTTGACATCGAGCCAAACTCGGGGAAGGAACACTTTTCGCCTTTGTGGTCACCACTACATATGCTGCATTTAATTAGGTTGTCTTTCATTGCTTTCATTAAAAATGCCACGCTTTGGATTGAAATTACGGAGCAACTCAACACAGCATCTTTTCTTTAGCTGGAGTGAATGAGGTGGCATCCTAATTGGTGTCAATGAATTCAAAAACTCAATAGGGTACTGAGCACGTTCTTCTTCAGTCTCACACTCGCCAATAGTGTCCACATCGTTTATCTCTATGTAACAACAAGAAGATCTGGTGGTTAGCTTTGAGAGTGTACTCATTTTTGGGACAAAATTGCCATCCCAGCTAACTCGTCACTTCGGATGGAACTTGTGTCTTCACCGAAGAACGATGTCACGATATCTTCGGATAAAAGCTCCGACTCAATCTTGACAAAGTTAGACTTTCGACCGTTATCTATGCCTGATTCAATTGCAAGAAGCTGTTCAGAAAAAATTACTTCGTCTCGATTTACCCTCATGTTAGTGACTAAGTTAAGTTGTTCAAATTTTTTCCACAATTGGCAACTATTGACATAGGATTCCATAACTTTAACACGATTACCATGAATTATGACCAGTGCTTGCTGTTGCTCCACTAACAACAATCGGAATTCCACCAAATGGTTTATCGCAGCCCTTCAAATCGCTTAAACTTCTATTCACGGCAAGAAACAACAACACATGACACATTGAAATTTTATTCCAAATAATTAATTTGACGCGATGCAACTCTTTCCATAGTGGTGTTTCTTGCTTAAACCAGGATACAGTCTCTTTAGTTATCTCAAGCGGAATATCAATGTCGGAATGAACCATTTTTCCTCCTTTAAGAAGAGTTGTAGCTAGTTCGGTTGGAGCGACTGCTTTTACCAATCCATTCTTACTAAAAATAGTAGAAATTAAAGAGTTGTAAATGAAGGTTTTTTCACATCTACCAGTCCCAGAGAGAAAATAACATTTATTAGGCCGCTTTCCATCAACAGAATCCATGATGGTATTATAAGCTTCCTGTTGCTCCATGTTCATCATAGCCACCAGTCTTTCGGGTTCTGCTCTTTCCTTCTCCAAGTCTATTGGAATAGATGCTGGAGCGTTTAGATCGTTTACGCCCTCAGGGTGTTTTATGTTCTTTCCAAATTGAGATAAAGATTTCTCGATATCACAAAGTGCCAGATTTAGTTAATTTTCCTCATTATATCTCAGCAAGTAATCCTCAATCAAAGCAATCTTGTACTTCTCAAAAAGCTTTTTGCGGTCCACCGGTGTACAGTAAAGCAAAATAGCAGCAAACAGCTGTCGAAGCTCCACGGGAATTCCAAATAAACTGGCATCGCACATTGCTTTGTCCCACTCAGTATCATCTTCAAGTAAATTTAATGCCTGTGCTGCCTCTTTGAATGTATTATGCGCAACTCCGTCAATTGTTCTTAAATCTTTAAATTATTGGGCACCTATACATAAAAATATTTTTTTAATATATACTTTTTGCAAAATAATTACGCAAACTTAGAGGTTATTAAAAGTAAATTACTTCTAAGATATAGTAGGAGTAGACGCAAACAAAACCGTTCCATATCTATAGATGAAACTGAACATCTTATCTACACCTCTCTGTCGCTGCTTCCATCCCGCTTTTCTGTCCCATACGTAGTGGTACAGAATCTTACTGTACAAATGTGCATGGGCAGAGGGATCCTTATGATTCAGAAGAAACCAATTAGTGAGCTTAATTTCCTTTTCTTCAGTCCGCCTTAGAATTTCTTGCTCGTTTTCATTCTCAAGAACAACAGTATGTTTGGTTGGCAGATAAACAGGTAAACATTCAACTGAATGGGACCTCGTGAACACGTCGTATTTGCAAAGACGCCACATTACTTCAGCAGCGGAAATGTAGCGAGTGTCCAAATAGGTTTGTATCTCGTTTCAATTGTATACTCCATCCTCTGCGTTTTCGTTAATTTGAACAACAGCGGCGTCGTGTCTTTTCTATATACTGAAAATGTACTTGGCGCTCTGAACTGATAAGCAACCCTCAACGGTAATGTAAGCGTTAATACTTTCGTGTAAGATAAGAGTTGTATGGGACGACCCACCGATTATCCAAATCAGTTCCATGTACTGTAACTCTTTTTCCATCCTTCCTACGGCGATACAATGGATAGCCATCAAAGTTGACGTCAGTGCTCTCAAAGTATGGTTTTGAAGAATTTTTCGTACACTTGGATACACCTTTGTTTGCCGCCATACAGAGTGAGTTTTTGTTTAGATTTCCACAGGGACCATGCATCATGCATGTTTTGACAATTTTGAATAAATCTGCGTCCTCACTGTCCGGAATCTTTGCACAGACAACACTGTCTACGACTTTAGGTTCCCTCAGTTTGTCCTCTTCGTTTAGAATAAATAACATGTGACAATGGGGCAGATCTAAGAATACATTATTTTTTGCAAATTATTTAACTTCTGTTTATTTAAAAATGGTAATGTGGAATTAATATTTTCTACAAGAAATACCTTGTTTTTAAAATTCAATGACGGATAAGTATGCTTTGACCTTTCCGAGTACTCCTCCTCTTTCACATGTTATGTCGTTTAAAAACTTCTTTAGCTTTAAGTAAAATACTGTTGCAACTATATCAGACCAATCAATAGCTGTTTCATTTGTCTTCAGCTGACTGGTAATCTCCTCATATTTTGGATTACACGTAAATGTGATAAAAAGATCAGATTTCTCGAATTTTGCCACCAGTACCATTGCGTCTTAAAAATTTTGCTGCATGCATCGTTTGCTTCCAGTAAAAGAGGATGGAAGTACGGCCAGTCGTCCTACTCTAAGATGTCGCTGCTCGGCTTGATTGTGTACGTAGTCCATCAAGCCAAGATAAAGGTCAACACAATGTGTCTTTTAGTTTTGGCAGTTCCATTTAAGATTCTGGCCCTCTACCTTTAAAAACGCGTCAACAATATGTTGCTGCGTGTAACAAAGGATTAAATATTTTTTTTTCTGCAGGTGGTAGGAGTAAAACTCCAACATGAAAACGTCTTCTATTTCTGCTGCAACTTCCAAAGTACACTTTTAGAACTCTGGTTGCTAGCCAGGCTCTCCATCAGAAAAAAGCAATGGGTACGTCATTGAGTCGCAGTTTGGACTGACGATGTTGAGATATTAAAGATCAGACGAACCAACTCGGTGCACTGCTATGTCACGATGAAACGGTGGTTCTCCGTCTTTCTAAAGAAAAGCTACTGCTACTTCGTTAATCACTGATAGATTGTAGCATTTTGGGTCGCGCTGCCGATCTTTTGTTATCCACATTTGCACTGTACCTCCATCTTGCTGATGATTTTCTAATAAGTCGCGCATCATTTTGTAGGCTCGCGCAAACGGGTTTAAATTTCTTATTATTTCACTAATTATCCGGAAAAAACAGCTTTGCATTCCGCATTGTAGGCAATGATGCTTCGTTGCGCATTGGCAAATTCTGGATCCAAAATGTACAGCATATGTTAAATAGTTCCTGTCCGATTGCGCTGTTTTGTGTATCTCTGTGTTTCTGGCAGCATATTTAGATAATGGGGAATTCTTTCGGCGTTTGTTACTGTCTCTGCTGCTGTTGCTTCTAAAGTTCTTTGAGAACGTCTCTGTTGCCTTCCATGGTTTCTCGCCGCTATTTCTTCCGAGGGTCTTCGTAAACTTCGCTGTCGCCTTGCTTTATTATCTGCCACTATTTCTTCTTTGAGAAGGTCGTTGACGTCTTGCTTGGTTTTCTACTTCAACTTGCTTTGGGGTTTTTTCGGCACATCTACGTCGCCTCGCTTCATTTATTGCTGCCTTTTCATCCGCAGTCTGCTCACTTTTTCGTTTTTTCATGTCATTTCTGTGGTGCTCAGATTTTTGTACCCATTCCATACCAAAGAATGCCTATTTGCAAAAAAGAACAAAAAAACTAAAACAGTATAATATAAATGGTATAATTTTAATTTAAGTTTTTAAAATTGCAGTGTGCTTTAAAGATACGACAATCTTTCGTGTATTTCCGCGTGGCCCCGAATGCGTTACTCTGGGCAAGCTATGCTTTTCACATGGTCCGCAGCCGGGGGACCGGAGACAGTAGACCTCCGCATCGCGTTTTAAATATATTAAATACACTTAAAAACTATTTAACCAGAAAAAAACATTTTAATATATAAAAGAAATCTTAAACCAGAGCTGAATATTAAAACAATTTTGATACTATAAGACAAAATAGTATGTGATAAAGTACAACTGTGGTAAGTATCTAATAGCCTACATTTATTTAACTATTTAACAATAAGTTTTCTTACGCACTAAAATAAATGTTTTTATAAACTTTTAAAATATTTTGCATTATTACATTATCTCGCAAAAATAAGTAACATTTATTTTAAAAGTAAATGTGCTTATATATTCAAGTAACAGGACAATTTTGTAATTTTAAAAATCTTTAAAAGTAGATTTCTAAATTGTTCTTAAGGATTTTTGCCCTAAGCTCGAAAGTACATTTTTTTCTAAATTAACTTTACGTACTAATAGAAGATACCTGCAATATTTAAGCGTCTAATGGATTCACCTCCTAAGTTACACAAGAATTCATTAAGCTTTAATTAGTTTTCACTTTGTTTACTCCATTGGTATGTTTAAAGAGATACTGCTAGATAATGGATTGGTATTAGAATCGGTGCACGGATAAGGTCCGCAAACTTGCTTATGATGGCAACATAATAACTAGGGAGAAAGTTAAATATAGCTTGAATAATTATTTAAAAATGGTGATTTTTTAAATTGGCTTTATTTGTATTACCAGCTCTTTCGTATGGGTTAGAGATAAATAAATTATATAAAATATAATTTTCCACATTTCCGCCATAAATTCGAAACCTTCGCTATATTCGCACATTGAAGTGGATACACAAGCATTGATTGGGTTTATGAATAGCCAATTTAAAGCTATTAGTCCTGGCTCTGGCCCAAATACATTATAACAGGTAGAGGTGAATAGAATTTGTGGAATATATAAACGATGAAAAATAACCAGAATTCACTGCTGCCCGCTGTTCCATAAATATCTAGCAATAAATGTCCTTTCCCTTATAATCCGATTCATTCGACAAAGATCGTATAACTATTACATTATTTACCGCGCTGTGTCGTGGAGCTTTGTCGTAAAAAACTGCATAAAGATGAATGTTTGCAATGTAAACAAATCCGAACTGAAAACTTCCGATAATTTATAACCACAGCTAAAGCTCCCCTTTTAGCGGATTTTGTATTTAACCCTACTAAAATTAAATTACGACACAAAAAGTAAAGTATGTGTAACAAAGTTATTATGAAAAGAACAGCAAGTGATAAAACAAACACATAAATATAATTCTGATAACAACAAACTTTACCTAAAGCGCTAAACTGTATGATGAGATATTATAGAAACAATAAAAATTACAAAAAAAAATAATAAAATTCACCATACTAAAATTGGCAAACCAGATATATTACAAGGTCGTTTTATAAATTATTTCGTTTTTAAAATGACTATTAATATAATAATATTTGTTATAAACTTACAATTTTCTTTATAAAGGGATGTTATTTTTCTACAAATTATTATCTTTATATATAAGGCATACCAACCCTAAATAAATATCTTCATCTCCTTGGAAAAGAAATCAAACGTCTACTTGTTTAAGGGAGATCCTTATAAGTGCTTTAAGCGGCGAATAATATGAATCGGTTCTTCTATGCGCTCCCCGAGCTGTTCATCTAAGACTGAAAGGGCCAACCACATAGAGCTTGAATATGCGAATTTGTTTTTCTTTTAGCACTTTTTGCTTACCGTTCAATAATGTTGACATTCATACAGGCGTATTGCTTTAGTAGAGAATTTCCAATGTTCTTAAAGTATAGAGCCAAATTTGCTGTGCATTTTTTAAAAATGTAAATTCTTTTGTTGCAAAGGTTAACAATAAACTTAATATTGCTTGTAATATTTTGTAATACATCTGATTTTTAATATTAAAATGACCCACATAATTTTATCGTAAATGTTTATTATTTATACACATACACACATGTACGTCCATTTTACTGTTTGTGTGTATGTGATAAAAAGAGAGAGCATGGGTGTGTGTAAGTTAAAGAAATTTTGATTATATAAATTAAATATGATAGAAAATAACAAAACAATACCTAAGATATTTAAAAATTGATATCCAAATAAATATTAATTGTTTTTAAGGAATTGGTGTCCGCTCATTTTTTTATTTTACTCTACCAAATTTGTATATTATATATAAGAGAGCGCGACAGCCGCGACGTAAAGGCTTCGACCTGCCAGACTAACGCACGGCGGGCCCTGGGTTCGACTCCCAGGTCAAAAATAACGGCAAACATCGAGTGCTCTCCGGCCATCATACAAACACCTTTGGCGGTCGTAAAGTACATTCTCCTTCTTCTAACGGGTCAGACTAGCCACCTGCCCGGGGTACGCCCAACATGGCTCATAGTACTACACGAAATGTGTAGTTAGAAACAGGCTAATAGCCTATATATAAGAGTAGAAGAAGAAGAAGAAATTTGTATATTCAATGTTTGCAGTTTTCTGTTTTTGGTTTTTGACAGTTTAAGGTTTCGCTCGTGTAGTTAGAAGTCAATAGTATTTTACAACGGTTTCTTGCGTTTTATTTCTCTTTTGTTAAAAATTAGGTTGGTATTCACATACAACTAAGATCTTGAATGCGTCTAAAAACAGGTAACAATTTCTTTTGGCCAAACCTAACAGTGTCTTGCTACCCTAAAGAAGAAGAAGCTTAAATGGGTGGATTGTTGGAGCTGTTCAATGGTGGCATTCGCAACTGTAGCTACAAAACGGTGAAAATTCGTTTACTTGTGATTTTTGGCGAACTTTTTTGGTAAGTACTTTGAATCTATGACTGTAAGAAAAAATAGACAAAATGGCGCTGCTCAAAGCGTCTAATTTTACGTGTTCCTAATTTAACCAACATTTGAGAGAAATTGACCAAAACTGATAAAAAAATCCGACGTGTTTGGTAATTACGTTAGGGTTACCATGGTACTGGAGACATTTTATCTATTGTTCCATATAAAATTACATTCATATGTACGTGTTCTATATTAAAAATATTAAACTATGTTAATGAAATAAAAAACAGATGGCATGGCAGCGATGTAGTCGGTAACAATGAGAGTGAATTGTATTGTGCGAATAAAGACGACTTCGTTGGGTACATCAGTTCCAAGGTTTTCCGATCATTGAGCACATGTAATGTATGATCGTCATGTTTGCGATGTCTAAGCAAATATACCAACAAATTTGCATTATCTGTAAAAGAGAAAATATTTCGAACCTTTGATGTGGCTCAGGAAAAAATGATAAGGATATTGTTTGCAATTGAAGCACAGAACTTTTGGTGGAAAGAGTTTCCACAACCCGGTGGCGTTTTGTTGAAGGCTAATTTTTCCGGGATTCGATATTTTGCCAACCAGATTTTCCTCTTCGCGGAGGTCGTTTTGTTGGCCGGTTGAATTTCGGGAGTTGAAATTTTGCTGGTGCAAAGACTCGGTTCGATTTCCCTGTATGTGACCCGGCGAGGAACCAAAACAAATCTAGTCGCAAACTTCGGACACAACCAGTTGAAGGAGCTACATTAGGAAAGACGCTTTCGATCGGCCCCGCAAAGAAGATTGGGGTAAATTGTCCTTTTTTACCCACACCCTTTTCTTTCTTTTTCTTAATTCCTCAGGAGTACAGCACAGGGAGCCGATTTCTGCAGCAGAGCGTCCGATTCCCAATGGTAAGTTTTCAGCTTTGGCTTTTGATCGTAGTTCCTTTATTTAGAAATTTTAAAATTACACTACAGTCTACTTCTGGCCTAAACAATATGACTCAACACCCTTGGAATATATGTGTAGCAGGTGTTGTGCATATATATGTGCGAGTGCGTGTGATTTAAAATTAGCAAAAGAATTTGATGTACGTGTTTGAATTTTAACATTTTTGATAACTGTAAGGTATTCTAAAATCGTACTTTTCTTATTTGACAAGGTATTGTTTCGCTTTAAAGTTTAACCTATTTTATTACTTCATTTTGTTTTGTGGTACATATGTATTTTATTTCAAAAATAAGTGTATTCATCAAATAGCTTTGTTAGATTACATTTAATCCTATTAAATGTTATGATTATTATTATTATTATTATTATTAAATTTAACATGATTGGCGCTTTTTTACATTATGTTAACATTCCACTTAAAAAGATTTGTTCTAAAATGTTTATCTAGAAGAATTATTTTTTGCTTGAGGTTTGATTAAGCTTATAAATATTTACTGTAGTTTACAATATATAAAACATACCTCAATTAATGCTTTGTGGGTTACGAAATTAATTCTACTCTTATTAATACGAAACGTTTTTAAATTTTTATTTACTTTCTGGTATCGTATACTCCCGATGAGAGAGTGAATTATTGATTAACTCCTATAACCGTAAATGGGAAAATTAAAATGATTAGTAAAATAAGTAATTAGTTTTTTTAAAGACTTAAGTCCTTTATTTTCTTCTTTTTGCCTTCTTCTAAAGCATACAGAATGTCCTAAGTGTATATAAGTAAAATGTTTTGGCGCCATTTTAAGGTTTTGTTGAAAACAAAGTTTTTGTTTGTGTTTTATAAGAATGGAACAATTGACAATATTTTGTGAAAATTATTATTAAAAATAAACTCCACCTCTAAGGCCATTTAGATCAAGGAAGATCAAATTGCTGTAATCTATTATTAGAATGAATTTTCAATCGTTGGTGACAAATTTATAACAATTATATTTTAATTTATTCTTAACTGATTGATTGAGAAATTTGAAAGAACTACAACTCTTTATGACAACAAGTCGAGGAGTGGTGGGCCGGCCACTGTTACCACTTCAAAGAACATTGAGATGGTCAACGATGTCTATTTTACTGAGACATGGAAACACTGTCACCTGGATATCGAAATCGACTGTCCAGAGGATGCTTCACGAGAAACTAGATATATTTCTATATAAGATCCAATTACAACAGCCACTGATTTAAAGAAATTTTGACCAAATATTCGATCAAATGAAGTTTTGGGAAAAATAAAAATTAGAAAATGGATATCAAAGAAGTCTATTTTTCTGACAAAGCCTAGTTACAACTCAATAGCTACGTAAACAAACTTACGACAGACCACGTAAAATTTTTAAAAATTTTGAGAAGACCTAAGGCATAGTTTGTGCACAATATTATTGTAAAACTATTTAACTATACGCTTATGTTTCAAGGATAAGAAACAGATGAAAATGAAAATCTATACTTCAAAGCCATACAATAAAATAGACCACACATAACACTTTACAAATTTTATACGGATTGATATATTTAGGCCTTTATTACACAGCATACTTATGAATTTTATAAATGCGTTCATCATCCGGATCTAATTCTGTATTTATCCAACAGCCTAGATATTTGTATTTGAAGACTCTTTCAATTGACCTATTATTTACTGTAAGTCGAACTCGACCAACAGGCTCTTTGATAATAACCATAAACTTGGTTTTCTTAATATTCATACTCAGTCCTGCTTCCTCACATTCCTAATTAATTCTTGTCAAGAGATTTTGTAGATCTTCCATATTTTCAGCCAACACCGCAGTATCATCAGCGTATCGGATGTTGTTGATGATCTCACCATTTATTTTTATTCCTTCTGTTGCTTCCCAAACTGCATTTTGAAAAATTTATTCTGAGTATACATTAAACAGGAGTGGCGATAGAACACACCCTTGTCTCACTCAGCGTTTAATTTTAATCTCATTCGTTTCGCCATATTCTGTTTGTACTACCGCGGTCTGATTCCAGTATAAGTTTTTAATTAATCTTACGTCTTTGTCGTCAAGTCCTATTTTAGCTAACGATTGTATAAGTTTATTGTGCTGAACTCGGTCAAAGGCCTTCTCAAAATCTGCACTTCTGCAGTAGGGTGTTCATACTGAATAGTGCTTCTCGAGTCCCTAGACCGCTTCTAAATCCAAACTGAGAATTGGCCACCATCATGTCACATTTTCTGTATATTCTATTTTGTATGATTCTTAGTAATAGCTTTAGTGCGTGACTCATTAGGCTAATTAGTCTAAAATCGTTACATGATGTTGGGTTATTTTTCTTCGGGATCGGAATAAATGTAGATTTGAGCCAATCTGCGGGTATATTTCTAGTATTATATATTTGATTAAACATCTTCGTTAGCATACGTGAATTTTCTTCATCAAATAACTTGAGGATTTCTGACGAGATTTCATCTGGACCAGCAGCTTTATTAGTTTTAGCCATTCGCAAAACATAGTCGACTTCTGACTGTAATATTTCTGGGCCTTCAATATTTGCTTCTGTATCTTTTCCTATATTTATATCGGCCCTATTATCATCAAATAAGGTTTTAATATAGGTTTCCCACATTTTTACTCTGTCTGCCGGATCTAATACTAATTTATTATCTGCGGTTTTAAGTATGCAGGGTATCTTACGTTTTACATTACCAGTTACTTCCTTCAATCTTTTATGTAAATTAAATTCATCATGTTTAGTTTGTAATTCTTCTATTTCTTTACATCTGTCCTGCATCCAGTTCTCCTTAGCTTCCTTAATTTTCCTTCGTAATTTTAGCTTTATCTCTTGGTATCTCATTTCGTCCGTATTTTTAAGCCGTCGCCGCTCTTCTAATAAATCTATTATTTCCTTTGTCATCCATTCTTTTTTCGCTTCTTTTCAATGTGGTGCTAAGACTTCCTTAGAGATTTGATCTATAGTTTTTCTTATTTTACCCCAGTTTTCCTCTGCCCTGTCTTCATTCCTGTTTATTTTCTTTAGCTCCTTATTTAATTTACACTGTAGTTTTTCTTTCACTTCAGAGTTTTTGATGTCATTTATATTAATGTTGGTAGTATGGGTAGATTTTCGTAGCGCTCTCAGTTTTATTCTTATATTTGCTATTAAGAGATTATGGTCGGAGTCAGCATCAGCTCCAGGGTAGGTCATTGCACTTTTAACGCTGTTTCTAAAACGTTTATTAATTAGAATAAAATCGATTTGATTTCTCATTATCATTTCGTTATTATCTTGAGGCGATCTCCATGTATAGAGCCTTCTTGGTGGTAACTGGAACCAGGTATTTGTGACGATCATGTTTTCCTCTTCACAAAATTGAATTAGCCTTTCACCTCGTTCGTTTCTCTGACCCAGTCCATATTCTCCTACTATATCGTTTATTCTATCTTTATTTATCTTGGCGTTATAATCGCCCATAATAACATTAACTTCGTGTTTCTTGAGACATCGTGTCAAGTCTTTTATCTGTGTATAAAATTCTTCAACTTCCTCATCATTTGCATCCGCTGTAGGCGCGTATACTTGTATAAGATTTATATTTATTGGTTCGCCTCTCATTTGTATCCTTATCACACGATCAGAGTAAGCAAAATTTATGACTGCATCACTGATTTTTCTATAAATTAATATAGCTACTCCTTTTTGATGAACATTATCATTTCTGCCAGAGTAATATATAATGGTGTCATTTGATTGTAACTTTCCGCTTCCTGTCCATCTAGCTTCGCTAACGCCTAGTATATCAATTTTATTTCTCTTCATTTCGTTACTTATATTCCTTAATTTCCCTGCCTCGTACATAGTCCGGACATTCCATGTCCCTATTCTTTGAATTGTCACTTTTTGGGTCCGCCCGGGGATTCTTCGCACCCCTGTCCCATTCAAGGGACGCCGGGCACTCGGGGCCATTACTTCATCCTGATTCTCCATGGTGGTTTTTCTTGGGAATCCCTAGGGATCTATAATGCAATGGTTTCCCCTTGCCTTTTGCATCCTTATGCCATTGACCATAACTAGTTCATCTGGCTTCAAGGCCAATTTCTCGACCTCAGGACAAAAGGGTGTCCTACTCCCATGGTTCTTCTACCCGAAGCTGTTGACCAATAAGGAGGGAACTACTTATACCGGCAGTCATTCGGTTGTTGCTGGTTTTGGTCCACCCCGGGTATTTTATTTCCCCGGTACCCGTCATATCTAACGGGCATCTCCCTATCCGCCACCTGGGGAGGCGCCCGATGGGGGACCAGCAACCCCACACGGGGATTCCAACATAATTGACTTAAATATTGAATCAATGCTGTACTTACTGTTTTATTTTTCATTAGTTTAAGACAAATTTGCATTTATATATATATATATATATATATATATATATATATATATATATATATATATATATATATATATATATATATATGTGTTAAGATTTATTTTTTAATAGTATATTATTTTTATTGGATTTAGGAATTAAAAACTTAACTTCTTCTTTGTTAGCTTTGTATTAATTTTTGTATGTACGCCTCTTCGAGATATGGTTTCCACGTTTGTCTTTCATCCATTTTAGACCCGCTGTTGGTCATCGACCCATCTTATTTAGGGACGTCCTCTTGATCTTCGACAGTCATATGGTCTTTTTGATATTATTTGTTTATGCAATTTTTCTTTATCTTCTGTAACGATGAGGCCGGAAAATGACTATTTCAGTTTCGCGGCGTGTATAGCAACGTTCATTACTTTTGTTCGTCTTCGTATATAAATTTTGGTTTTTCTGTACTTTAAGAAAATCCCCATCACTGACCTTTCCATAGCTTTTTGTGTTGTTTAAAGTTTAAGTTACTTTTTGTCATTATTCAGATTTTTGCCCCATAACACATGACTGGTATAGTGCATGTATTAAACGTCATTTGTTTTAGATACAAAAAATCTTTTATATTTTATTATAAAACTTAGTTTTCCAAAACGACAAGAAATAACTGCAGGAAAAGAAAATCAAACTCATGAAATAAAAATTATCTAACAATCATAGGTCGCTTTTGAAAAACTATATATATATATATTGTACATTTTCTTTTGTTTTTTATATTAATCCCCATATTTGACAACTCTACGCATTTAAATACTTTTAAGGCAAGGTTGAAACGTTTTGGTGATAGATCTCCTTGTCTAAGACCTCTATTAAGTTGATTTGGGTTTGGTGTTTTGTTCATATGGTACGTTGTGGTTGCTTTATTGCCAAGTTCTTGCAACAGTTGTATGTATCGGCTATCTATTCTATAATTTTTTATCGCTTGTTCGACTGCCAATGTTTCTGTGCTGTCAAACGGCTTTTTATAATCGACAAATGCCGGGGGATTGGTATGTTACATTCGTTCGTCTTTTCTATAAGTATTTTCATTGTTAACAAGTGGCCTACTCTACTGGCTAGTATGTATCCAATTTATTCGTTAGATAGTTAGTTATTATTTAGTCAGGAGCTTGTACATGTGGAACAAGATACTTATCGGTTAGTAATTTTTTAGCTTTTCTTATCGTCTTTTTTATATAGCATAATCACTTTCGAGTAGTTCCATTTTTTTTTGAGATTGTACCTCATTAAATACTTTTATTTAATGATTTGGTTACATTTTTAACTAGTTCTTCTCCTTTCTCTCATAGCATCTCAATTGTTATCTCATGGTCGCTTGCAACTTTCATATTTTGCATTGCATTTTTTACTTCTCGAGGCTGTAATTTCAGGTAGTTTTCTTATGTTTATTGTCGTTTTTGTTGGTTTCAAGTATGTTTTTGTTTTATTTTACTTTTATATAGATCTCCATAAATTTGTTTACTATCTTTATTATATTTTTTGCTTGCTACGGTCTGACCTTCTCTATTCATTAGAAAGTACATTTGCTTTTTCCCTAAGTTATTTCTTAGACACTTCGTTCCTATATAATTTACTAATATTTGTTTCGTAACTTTTAAAATTTAGTTATTATGTACTCTCGTATCTTCCGTTTTATTAGCTTGTAAAATTTTGTATATTTATTTATTTTTTTTTTTATTTATATCTCTTCTGTTCTCTATTAACTATTTTATGTCGTCATCAATTTTTAGCTTTTGGTTTTTACTACTGTTTTGTTTAGTACGTTTACGATACTTGTTCTAATTTATACTATTTGTTCGTTCATATTATCAATGTTGTTTTGGTCACCTTCACTTAAGTGGAGGTACGTCAGCCTCTTTGTTTTTCTAGTTAGCATTCATCTGTAACTCTGTTTAATACTTCACGTTTTACAATTTTGTTTCGTTTATGTAATCGTCGATTTTTTAGTTTCGTATTTATATTTATTGTAAATCTAACCATTCTGTGATTACTTCTACATCAAAGCTGTGTAACATGTAAACTTATTTTATTATGTTTCTATTATTGGTCATGAAATAGTCTACTTTTGTTTTTCGTGGGGCCAATCGTAGGAATATTTATGACCACTGACAATTTATAGATTTATCATAAATAGTTTGTTCTTTCATAAAATGTTTTTCGTTGCTCGTTCTCTCTCTCTCTCTCTCTCTCTCTCTCTCTCTCTCTCTCTCTCTCTCTCTCTCTCTATATATATATATATACATATATATATATATAATACATTCTTCGCCTTATCTTAGTAATTCGTAATATGTCATATTTGATTTTTGCCAATTCGTTTTCTAACTCCCATATTTTATCATCTGAAATTCCTCTATTTATATTTTTTATGATTTTTAACTCTCTTTTTCCTTTTAGTCATCCGACAACTACCGTGGTCGGGGCCTCCAAGAACGCTGGGGACTGAAGGCCTTACGTTTTGTTGAAGATTTATTTTCAGGCCTTACCACTTCACGCTAGCCAATTACGAGTTGCAGTGGAGAGAAGTGTGGACAGGATTAAATATGGTATGTTTGGGAATAGGTGTTTTTGACTTGATTTCTCTCAATGTTAGAAGGTGGGAGAGAATGCAAGCTTGCGTGGGCAGAGTCGCTTCCCTAGAGTAGACCTGTCTCTATCGAGGTTGTAGAGAGTATTCACCTGACACGTACTGCCTTGCTGATAATTGCTTGGTTAAATTGTTCCATTAATAATAAAAAGAAAATTTTTTTCTAATTTTTTTTAGCTTTAGAATAAATGCTTGTAAGGTTTCTAGTTTTATTAGTTTCCTGCTTAAATTTATGCGTAAATATGAATGTTTCACTTTGGTTTTGTTATTAAAATCACTGCCGTTCTCACTTTGCTTTATTTATTTATATTGCTTGCTTTATTTAAATAAAAAGTGATGCATTTATTTACGATTATACTTTTTAAATTATTATATAAATTAACACATTTAATAATGCTCGGGGGTAGTTAACGTAATAATTCTTTTTAAATACTACAAAAGCAAAAATTTGTTGTTGTTTAAAAATTTTAACCTTTAATATCCCACATATAACAAGAAGAAACCAAAAAGTTTATATAAGTACTATTAGAATTATAATTAATTTATATATGTAGAGAAATGTTATATTATCTTTTAAATATTTTACTAAGTTATCATTGTGGGTGGCTTTATACATTAACTATCTTACTCTATCTTCTGATTTATAGATGAGAAATTTTTATTAAGCTGGGACGCAAACGCGAATTATATTTTAATAGAACCCAATAGCCTTTTCTTAAAGCGATGTTCATTTAGGTTATGGATTAGCTCCTCTTAATTAAATACTCGGAATAAATTTACTGTTGCGTAGAATAACAATTAATTTATGCGTAGAAACTTACTAAAGCATTACATTAACAACAATCTACTTGACTAAAGAAGAATACTAACGTAGCAATACAATTAACTTTAGAGACTAACAATAGAATTAGCGTTGTAGCTTAACTATTGGAGACTAACAAAGTAATGGTAATTAATTTTGGGATACTAACTATAGGATATTAAAACTAACTCCAATGAACTAGCAATGATGAAAATGTTCTACAAGCGTCGATACATTTTTATTATACCTCTAAGGTTCCACATCTGGTCTTATTTAAAGGTGAATTAATACAGCGGAAGGGTTGTCTCCGTAGTCTCACAGTTAAGAGTTCGCTCGGCTGTCCACGACCCGACGCAGGCGAGTTCGAGTCTTGTTCAACCCATAGATGTATGTGACGTCCTAGCATTAAGTTAATTAAGTAAGTGTATGTTAGTAAACACAAGAATCCTTTAAATCAGCAATCCCGGTAAGTGTGCCTCAACAAAAAAAAGAAATACAGAAAAAATCACGTCGCTTATAAAATATAATAGTGTCTGTGCATGACGATCAAGCAAAAACAGCATTTAATTTATTTATTATATATATATACAAACGTTTTTGATTGTTCCTATTTTTTACCAACCATGCTTTTCTATATAAATGCTTTCCTATTTTGAGGGTCCCTTTTGTACCGTTTCGCTAACTTTTATTGTTATATTTATTCTTTCTGCTATTCCTACTTGTTTGTAGTTGTGTGCGTACTTAGTAACACCGCAGTCCCTAGGGACTTATTGTGTCTAATGAAAATTGAACTTAAATTCTACAACGTCAAATATAATTATCGGCTTTTGGCGAGACTCAAACTCACACACGCTTTGGTTTCCCAGACAAAGGAGCATTTGCTCGTAACCAAGCAACCACAGAGGTAGCCCACGGTATATCTTACTGAGTCAAGGTAACATATCATTTAAATGTCATTTTTTTAATTTAACCTTATTGTTATACATACAATCGACTTATTTAAAAAGAACAATGCGTGTTTTGTGTGGTATATGATATAAATTAGTGCAACTAGTAGTTGAAGCTGCAAAATGCTCTGGGCACGTAAACTAGGATTCCAATAAGCCACTCTATTACAATTTTTTGTGGTCTATGTTACAAATTATTTTTTTAGTGTTAATTTAAAAGGAGCGGCAAAATTAAACTCTAATATTATGTAAAATTCAGACCTATTTTAAAGTTAAAAATTGAAGTTAAAATTGAGTAAGGATTTTATTGGATTCAAAATGTTTATTATTAAAGTATTCACCAATTAGTTCGGATGTGTAAACCGTTTTTAATAGAGCTTTGTATCTCTTCTTTCACAGTAAATATGCACAAATTATTTAAAGTAACTTTGTTTGACATATACCATGGAGTACAAACTAAGGTAGATAGAACTTTATTTTGAAACTTCTCAGTAATAGACCGTTCTACAAAGAGAAGTGTCATACGTCCAGATAGGTTTTAATGTGACCTTGTACAGTAGATGCTTGTTTTTGTAATGGTAGTTTAGATCTTCTCCCGATTACCTCTGAATTGACATCAGCTGTTTTTGTTTATTGAAAATATGGGTTCTCCAAATCAAGCGTCGGTCTAAGGGGAGCTTTAAGCATTTTTCACAGTTAGCATATTTTATTTACCCATTGAGTGTTACCATCCTGCAGTTATCACGGTTTATAGTAAACATAATAAAATAGAATTTATCTTTATTCACCTTAGTACTCCAAACTTTGAGCTACTGCTGGACAGCATTAAGAAAGTCTGGCGTATTGCTGGATGCAGTTGCAGAATTGCTATGTAAGGTCAAGGTAAAAGCGTCAGATTTGAAATTCATAGATAATTCTAGTGAAATATGTTAGTAAATATATTTCTCAGATAAAGGTTTTTTAATTAGTAAAATTGTAAAACAAAGTAACTTGTTGAAATTATTTAAAATTCTGAAATGAACTTATTAGCGAAATTACCTAAAATAAAATTATTGAGATTATAACTAATCACCTTAAAATATTTAAGATTAAAAGTGATCAAGAAGTTAAAATGTATTACACACCAATTTGTAATAAATTATAGGTAAATTTTCTTTGCATAAAAAATGTTAGAGGTCAACAGCACTTGTAATATTGTAGCTTTACAAAAGTTTACTGTTTTGTTATAAAATGAGTATCATAATGTAATTCTAAATTCAATATTAGTAATTGTAAAATATGAGTACTTTTTAAATTTAAATACAAGTTACATTTAATGGTTATTTAAAATTGCATAAAGTACTTCTTCTATAAATTGCGTTTGTTTCAATTGTTATGGTTGTTAAGCGCTAAACAATATCAAATAAAACTTTTGGGTCTATAAAAGCAATCCAAACAAAACGTTTTATAAAACTTTTACTATATAAATGACTCACGGCAGCTTCTCTAAATTTTAAAAGAAAGAATAAAGCTTTCAGAATTACCGTTCGGTAATATCAAAGTAGCTGTAATTTACCGCAAAATATTTCTTCTAAGGTTAAGTAAAATTTAAATGCAACTTTAGTTATGATCGAAAAATTTCTCTGTTGTGCTTCAAATAATTAAACTGTAAATCGTCATAAGTATTTAATTTTTTTACTCAAAACCACTGGTATGCCGCTATGAGCTGCAAATCAGCCGTTTAAAATGCAATTTAATTGCTGTCGTTAACCACCTCGGATTGACTACCTGTTTTTGTGACATAAATACCAAATTCATTGATACTGAAACAATAGGATGCGGGCTAAAAGCCAATCGCTTAAAATTTATTGACAACAGCTTCGTGCATAGACGGATCACTGTTATTTATAGCAGTTGGACAATTTTATTAGCCGCATATTTCGTTCGGGATTTATGGTTCGCAGAGGCTGATAGAAAGTGTGAAAATATTAGGGTTCGGCAACCCATCAGAGGCTCGTGCACTTCCGCGTCAATTTGATGTCTGTAACGTTGGCTTTTACGTCATTTAAAAGTAAGTTGCCTACTTTATTTTTTTAATTCTTATGTACATATATTCAAATCAACAAATATGGGTTTATTATTTACAGTAGAAATAAAGCATAACGTAAATATAATTTAAACTACAATATATAGACGCAAAATAATGATAGTGTATATTCTTTAATTCTAAAGTGTAATCATTATCATAATTTGATAATATGTCTATGTGGTTCAGCTCGTTGTAAGTATTTGATTGAAATGTTTATAGTAAACTATACCACTACAACCACATTGTTTAGTATACTCAACGATGAGTACTACTCTAGCTCTTGGTGCAGCGTGCTGAAGGTTGTAGCAAACGTATTTAGTTCTTGTTTTATTATCCTAAAGATTATTGTATATCAAGATTAATATAATATATATATATATATATACATATATATATATATATATATATATATATATCAACATTCTGTAAAAGAACTTCCGCATTCTCTACAAAAATGTTAATTTCTTTTAACCTTTCAATAAGTTTGTTTATCTAAAATTAAACTAAAGGCAAAGAGTATATTGAGCTTCTCACTAATGTCTATAAAAGGTTACAAAGTTATTTTTCTCTACAACTCCAAGAAACTTTTTGGTATCTATTAGATTATCTTTTGTGCTTTTTTTGGTTTTCATAGTCAAAGCATAGTCTCGCTTTATGCAAGGACTATTTGTTATATTTATACAGGGTAATTTAAAATAATTGCGTACGCCTACATTTCCTAAACTCTACAATGTATGTAAATAACTTAAATAAAATTTCAAAAGAAATATCCCAAAGTTTCGAATACCACTGCTAGAGCGTTTATGTCTTTTACAAAGTCATGCAGCAGTATTAGTATTTTATATTAGTGTGACGCCATTGAACAAAAAAGTTTTTGCCCATAAGGTTTACTTGGGAGGAATTTTCAAACCGGTATAACAAATTCTGTGAATATTTCTTATGGTCAAGACTTAAGTATTTAGGAACATATCAGTTAAACTAAACGGTGTTGAATTAAATTACCATGTTTAATGTTAGGTAAATCTATTTTAGGTGGATTTTCCTCACACTCGTACAACTACTTTGCACCATTATCTAGAAGTTAGCAATTTTTGCATACTCTTTATTCCTGTTGATGTAGACAGCTGCTTATCATTGATAAATGGGCAATCATTTTGCTGGAGAATTTAGTTCAATCTCAAAATTAATAATATTAATTACTAGTATTTGTTTTTTTTTCTTTCACGCAGACAAGCTAATGCCTTTATCTAGTGACATGCTTTAAAGCATGTAAGGTGACACTTTTCTGTTAAGTTTAATTTTTAGTGACAGGAAAATGAATCGACATGATGTTTAGATTGTGACACTGTAACATAAGAGGGACCCCCCAAAAGTTTATGTGTTCTGTACCTTATCGAGAACAAGAGTTTTTTGGTAGTAACACGGTTATTGGGGTAACGTTTCTGACAATCCTGCAAAAATGACTTCATGTTTTAACAAGATGGAACTTCACTCCATTTACACCGGGGTGTTTACCGTTTTCTGAATAAATCTCTACTTCAACGATGAATAGATTGTGTGGGGAATAAAGGTTAGGCTTTGGCCTCCAAGAACTTCTAATCTCTCACCTTGTCACTTTTTATTTTTTTCTTTGAACTGTAATTGTTACTGTTAAGTTTTGACAAAAACATAAATTATTTTTCTTTGTGTTTTAATATTTCTCTTGTGTTTTTGCGCATATCTTTACTTTCCGAAATAGAATGAGTTATATATTTTTACAACTGCTTCTTTTACGTTACAAAGTTTTTTTTTTAGATTAAATGCTTAATATGCTTTTGATCTGGAGGATTCTGATTCTTTGCTTACTTGCGTCACTTATGTCGAATTTAGCCTTATATTTTAAATCTACAAATAGAATCTTATAGGGCTATAAGTTTGTTACCTCTCTTATCTTAAGTTCTAAAAAAGCTCTTGTTGAAAAGACTACAACCAATTATAGAGAAACAAAACTTAATTCCCAGTCATCAATTCGGGTTGAAATGCATAGAACAACCAAGAATGCATCAAATTATTAAACAAATAACTCAAGACTTGGAGAATAACCGTTATTGTTCAGCGGTGTTTCTTGATATACGCCAAGCATTTAATAAAGTGTGGCATAAAGGACTACGTTACAAGATGAAAGGTACGCTACCTCATCAACTTTACAACATACAACTCTTTCTTAACGGATAGCAGTAACGAACATACCTGAGGCATATACTGACTGTTTCCATAGTATCTGGTGTCCCACAGACGTATTGGTCCAATACTCTTTAATTTACACTGCGGATTTACCAATTCACGAAACAACTCTTACAGTCACATTTACGGACGATACTGCCCTATTAGCATCCCATACTAATCCTATAACAGCTACGCAAAATTTGCACACACCTAGACGACATAGAAGGTTGGTTACAAAAATAGAAAATCAAAGCAAACTCTGACAAATCGGTCCACATCACATTCACGTTAAGACGAAATTTTTGCCCTCCACTGACGCTCAATGGCCAGCAAATACCCCAGGAAAATGAGGCTAAATATCTTGGTCTCCACCTAGATAAGAGATTGACATGGAAGAAGCACATATTCAGCAAACGGAAACAACTCAGAATAAAATTTCGGACAATGCATTGAATGTTAGGAAGGCAGTCGCGGATGACGTTAGATAGTAAACTACTCATTTATAAAACCATGATAAAACCGATCTGGACGTACGGGATTGAACTGTGGGGCACAGCCAGCAACTCAAACATAGAAATTCTCTAAAGATATCAAAATAAAGTGCTTCGTACGATAGTTGATGCTCCATGGTACGTGCCTAATGCGGTAATACACAGTGACTTGAAAGTTCCGTTAGTGAGTGATGTAATTAAGCAATATAGTGTAACTCACAGAGTTAAACTACAAGTGCACCCCAATTACCTGGCAATCACACTGTTGAATGACGAAGGTGAAGGTTCAACCATCAGATCTTCCTGCTAGATTTGATTATACTTGTATTATACTAACATAAGAAATTCTTAGTTTATAAATTATAATAGAGATTCTTCACTGAAAGTTTCTGTGCATGTCGCAAGATTACTTTCATATAACCACATGTTTTTATCAAATACTCATTATTCCTATCTAGGATAGATTGTATGTATATTCTGAGTTAAATAAAAAAAAAATTTTAATAGTTGCAGGCATGTGCCTTACAGAGAGGCCTTCAGGAAAGTTCGTTTTTACGTTTTACAGGACACATTTATATTGCTTTTTATTAATGTGGTGAAGTGTTATATTACTGAATATATATCTATTAAAGTTTAAAGGCTTATGAAATTAGCGTAAACTACACTCTAGTAAGCAAAATAATTTTAATGTATGTTAACCTGAAAGCTGTGTACTGGGTTTGTTAATGAATAATTTGTTACCAAAAGACACTAATGCTGAAACATGATCGAAATTAGGTTGATTGTGATAGTTTGGAAGACTGACACCAAATATTTTCAGTAGAGCAATGATCTACCACTTTGTTATATTTTCTATCAGTTTTCTTAACATATATGTTATGCCCTTCTTATCCTGTGCCACAATTAGTTATTGGTAATGATAAATTAAATATGCCCTATTTCTTATAAATATTTCCATTGTTTTACATTTTCTGTATTGTTTGTTGTGTTGCTCATTGCCGGTATAAGTAAACTTCATCCTATGCAAAGTCCGACGCAACGTTTAACGCTATGTCTCTCCTTTGATGCTTTGGTTCGATAATCTTTTGCAGTGTTTCAGCCAGCTTTATGAACTTAATAGATGTCTTTCCGATGTGCAACTCAGTAGTAACCCAAATGAATTACAACTACACAAAATTTATTTCGCCACCATTTATTATAGCACTTGTCAACTTTTTTTTGACAGACTAGTTATGTCAGCTTACTTAATTTTTATTTTTCGTCAAACTGAATAAAAAACATATTGATTTACAATTTTAATGCGCAGATGAACATGGCTTATACTAAATGCCGCCCATCTTTACAATTCCAACCACAAAATTACGGCAAATATTCTAACTTTCCACACGTAGACCTAGGGGACACAATTAGTCGACTCCATGGTGAAAGTAGTTCTTCTATTGGTCTCCGCGTTTACGGTGGTCACCTAAACAACTCGAACTTGTCCATCTGTTTACGTATTTTTCGGATCTTGGTCATCCACCATCACCACCAAGTCTTCAACTGTATTGGCTCAACATTCTGGTTACATCTTGACATGTCTGGTAGCACCTCGCTAGTCCAATGCTGCCAGAATTCTTTAGCAAAATGTTTGAAACGACACTACTAGACTCAAAAAATCTCGCTGTTGTACTCACCAGGAATCTCTGGTACGGAAAACTCACCTAGAAAGTGGTTTAGCATTAACACTTCCTAGTCCATCGGGTTACCAGATACGTGCGTCAATAGGCGAGAATTGATAAGGTTTTCAGCCTCTTTTAACATTGTCTAGCAAAATCTAGTCTTTCCGATATTTTTTGTGTAGGATTATCTTCAGTATCCGCTTTACAGACTGTACCATCAGCTCCCAGATTTTTCCAAAATGAGGCGACGACGGCTTTCCAAGTTTTTCTACATTCTCTTTTGGTAACCACGCTGGTCAAAAGAAACGAGATAGTGCCATCATACCTCTTCCAAGTAAATAGCACAATTCACCATACAGATAAAACGCAGACCCAGCGTTTCTCATGGTGTCTCACGTCGACCACTTCAACAGGTCCAAACAGATCAACCCCGGTGTAATAAAACGTATATTTGCCAGCGGTAACACAATAATGCGGAAGATTTCCCATCACTGTAATCATTGGCTTTGTCTTTGCATTCTGGATGATCTACATTTCCCCAGAATACGCCTTACTGCTGCTAGTCTCTTCAGAATCCAATACTTCTTTCGCATATTAGCCAACACTGTCATCTGGCCCTGATGTCTGTTAGTCACATGTTTCCGTTAAATTAACAACTCCGTAAAATGATGACCAGCTGGAAGAATGACCGGAGAATTTATCTCGTCGGGAACACGTGCAGGTCTAATTCGGCTGTTTAGTCGTAACAACCCATTCTTCAATATACTGCTGTTGACTAAGTTTTCCAACTGCAATGTTACGATTTCCGCCGAAAACACATCTTGCTGCACCTTCAATAACAGCAGTATTTCCGCGTGTCCCAAAACCTTAGGTTCTAGACAGGAATAAAGATGGTCCCGTATTAATTTGGAAACTCCTTGCTTCTATTTCCATGTTCCAACAGAAGGAAACCTATCACCTTCTCTCATTTTCCAGGGTTGCTGTGTGGAAATGGGTCGAACTTTTCCTAGCCAGAAGTATGCTGTTTTTTCCACACCAGCTTGCGCTTTCAAAAGTCGGGTGAATAATAAAAATATTTCCATTTGGATAACAGCAGAATGCGGGTCAATAGAATTAAATTTAGCAGCAAATACAGGCAACTTTCGAACAAACTTTTCTTCTTCAGCAACGAATTCGTTTTTCTATTTTACTAGCCAAATCTCAGGATAATCTAACAAGAACGCTGACTCTATTCGCCAAGATAAAGAATTTAGTAGAACTTCAGACTTTAGTCGTATCCTTTAATCAGTCACATTCAGATCCGTAGAAAATCACCCACATTCTAGCACGTTGGAAAGCATATAGATTTTGTTGATGCGGTTGGCTAAAAACTCTTTGCAACTTAGTGTCTCCTTCTGAATCCACATTGGCACTGTCTAGAGTGGGGCCGGTATGACCGTCTCATTAACTCCCAGTACTGTACCTGCTAAAGACGCTACCATCATGCTGAAAGCTTCAATTTTAGGACGGTTAGCTTCTTGGTCTGCATAACTTTCGTCTTCGGTGCCACAAAGAAAACGGCACCGGTTTCGCCCTGTTTAATGCGCAAGTAGCAAATAGCATAATAGGCTTCTTCACTCGCATTCACCAGTGTGTGCAATTACACTGACGACGCCAAATGAATATCGTAGCAGTAACATCGCAGCACTTTACATTCATTGTTTCCTTCAAGTTCACTGCTTCACTAGTCGAAAATTTCCTCCAAAACTTTGTCGACCCAGTCTGTACCACTATGCCAAGTCTATTAGAACGGATTATTCTTTTTATTTTAAATTTGGCGAGTTATCTTAGATAGTCAAATATTGAGATAAACACACTACTCATGTTGCGATTTGTAGGTGGTCTTCCTTTCTGAAAACTAAGATCTAATTTTTTAAAGTTGCCAGTGAAAATAAAAGATTCATCTCCCGGATCTCACCATAAGTTAAAAAAAATCTCTTTTTGTTACCAAACCCTTTGAATACAACAGCTCGATCTTTTTTTAGAACAGACTCCAGGCTGTTAGACAACCACTTCTTCACGTTAAAGTTACCCGCAACGTTTATTTTACAAATTTCCTCGCGTAGCTTCATGACTTCTTCTACAAAATGAGCTCCGGAAAGACAATCACAGTAGAAATATTCTTTTGTGACACGCACAGCTTCTGGATATTCCACTCCAAATTTTTCCACATTTCTATTTTTAACAAAGATGGCCTTACAAGAAGATGAGTAGGCTCCAAAAATTAGAACGTTTATGCGATAAGCTATCACTTTCGGATTTTTTTGTTGCAGGTCTCACCAAACAAAGCGTTGGCTATCGCGATCATGCTCTCGAACTTTAATTTGTTGAAATATGTCCTTAATGTCCCCAATGACTGGGACATTGTAAAGCCGAAACCGGTCAGCAAACAAATGAGATCCCACCCCGTAAGGAGGTGCTCATTTAAGTTTAGTTCCCTATTGTTACAGGCGGCGTTTAACACGAGGCGCATCTTTTCCGGCTTATTCACGTTAAAAACTCTAAAGTGAAAATTGTAGAGCGCCCGATCAGTAATCATGGTTTAATTAAGAGTCAGCGGACCAATGTTCCCTTTGGCTTCATACTCGTCAAATGTGACATGATAAATTTTGAAGAAATTTTTATTTCTCTTCATTCGCTGTTTCTTGGAAAACAGCGTTGATACTGCTTTTGATCTGCTTTCAGGGATCATCAAAATTTTAATTACGCTATACCAATCTACATCTTTATAGAGATTTAATTTTTTTGACCATTTTTTGCAAAATTTCCAAAGAAAGATGATTCTCCAATGATTGTTGAATTGACTACTGGTATAATCTGGACGATTCCAAACTGAAGTACTGTCTCAATAGTGAATCCAAATCCGCTTTACTGAAAAAGCATTGATGTGAGAAGTGCCAAAAAGCAATAACCTACAATCTTCCAATACTCAGCCAAGAATAATACGCTTGGTTATTGTCTCTTGTCCCTATGGGTAGTCAAGTATGGATGGCTTTTTCCTATAATTATTTGTGGCACAATTTCGTTAGAACTAGGAAGTCTTACTCTTCGCAGATGTGGCCACTTTGCTTCGTTTCAGTTGCCTCTTGAGTGTGTAAATTTAATCCACGTCTGCCCATTGCCATTTCGTCACCAACCTTGTGTGGCTGTGCACTCTTTTAGTCTCTAGCAACTTTTAAATTCGACTACTTGAGCGCCTTTGCCTCTCATTTCCTCAATGCCCGTACAGTGGTGCTTGGTGGGACGCGCAGTAATTTCAAGTTCCTCGACGAGCTTCTTATCTATGACAGTTGAGTCACTTCCATTGTCCAATAACATGTACACTTGTCACATTCCCTATTCTATTCCTAGATCCTCATTAATCCTGTTTGTATACTGGTTTTTATGTGTTTGTAGAATTAATTTGGATCTTTTTCTTCTTCTAATATTCTTTTATTCAGTAGTATTTTTAGACTTGGTACAATTTATTTATACTTTCACATGTTGTGAGTTTAGTTTTGTATAATTCCATCTATTTTTTTACTTTTTTGCTGTTTCTTATTTGTTATTATTGGTGTGTAAACAAAGATTTACATTACCATATTGTGATTTCATCCGCACTTTAGCTGTCTATATATTCTTACATCTTTTATTTTTATCTTTCGATCTTTTTAAGAATTAAAAATTAATAATTTATTTAGATGTATTTATATGTATTTGTGAATGCCCGTGATCAAAGAGATCTATCATCTTTTATGTTTCCTATCTAGGGGATTAATTGTCTTTCATTTTCATTTGCCATTTCTTTGCCATATCTTCCCACTCGTATCATTTTCTTAATTTTATTTTAATTTTTAACAGCCGTTTGTTGATTTGTTTAAGGAATATAGCTTATTTTTCTATCTTTTTAATGAATATTAAGACTCTGCTTTATGTTCCTTCATTCTTTCACACTTTACTATGTAAATGGATATATTTTCCATATATTTCCGTATTTTTCGTCTTAATATCTGTTGGTCTATTTGAGTTACTACCTCTTTCCGTGTATCTTATACTTTATCTATTTAAAGTATTTGTCTTTAATATATTTTATCTTATTTTACTATTTTGGTTTCTTGTTTGTCTGTGGTTAATATTTGAAATAAGGTCCTATAAGCTCTATAGCAGAATTTTTCCCCTACTACACCCTGTATTTGATGGGGAATTTACACCCAGGTGTTCTTGTTAGTGTTCTTATTCTGCTACCATTTTCTATTAACCCTTAAAATTTTAGTTATGTTAGGGTGCTCAACCTAACACTATAATATTCTCACTTTTTGAACCTTGTAGATCTGGTAATTTTTTTATCAATAGAAAAAATCTCATCCATCTTCCGGGCCCTTGACCGATTTTCACCCTGAGCCGAAACGTTACATGGTACTGTCAACTGGATAAGCTAAAACATGGTTTTCGAAAAAAGTGTTCTCTATCCCTCGCAGTTTTCTTAAACGATATATCGGAGAAGAAATATGTAAGATTAACATTGAGAAAGAAAAAATACAAACTTGTGTTAAATATATATTATCCGGTTTAATTATATAATGCTCAGATCAAGTATATGCGGATATACATGGCAAAGTAATATGTTAACAATTAAATTTTGATCGGAACTACCATAACTTTTAAAATTTTGCTACAAAGTGTTTAAATTTTGATACCATTTGATGGGTAGCGTACTCAGAGACAGCTTTATTATGCCCTTTACTTGATGGAGCTTACCAGAGAGGACATTTGATTGCTGCTTCAGTTTTATTACAAAATATAGACGGATATGAGTGCTACGCAGGCTAGAAGAAACATTTGCCGTTGGAGAGGCTACTGCCAAATGTTGGTTTGCTGAGTTCAACAAGGTGCAGAAAGATTTGACTCACAAGCAAGGACTTGGTCGTCCACAAAATATCAGTTGACAAGTGGTGATCGACACAATTGAAGAAAATTTATTGAGGCATTGATATGGTCCTGACAAGTGGCAGGATGTTATAAATTTAGTAGGCAATTACTTCAACTACTACTTTGTTTTTAGTTCGAAAGTAAGTGGCGCAAAAATAAAGGCATTAAGGTAGGGTTAATCAAAAACTAGTTTTCAGCCTATTGATAAAAATAAAAAGAGAATAAAATTATCACAAAACAAAACAAGAAAATTACTTAATGCTATTGTGGAGAGCGTTACAATATATGGAGGAGAACTGTGGCCGATGACTAAGAATATAAGAGGTATAAGAATTACAGATAGTTAAACTAGACCGCATAAGAAGGAAACGAACAGAAGAGACATAAAGAGCGATAAAAGTAGAAGTAATAATTAAAAGCTAATTGAAAAATAAGACACTTAAATAGTACGCCCATGTTTTGCAGAATGAACAAAAGAAAGCAGCTGATTGCCTAGAGAAAAGCTAAAAGGATAGATCGGCAAGCAGTAAAATAAAAAATATATGCTTAAGGCATAATAAAAGTGAAAGAACTAAATCAAAGAGTTTGGAAAGAAAGACAGTATCAGAAGGTAAGAAAGTCAAACCTCTAATGGGGAAAAAGACAAAAAATAGCAGTAATTTGTTTAATAATATATGTAGTTATCAAATAACAAGATGAGAAAATTTTTTTATTTCTTGGTACGTAAAGCAAAGCGAGTTGTTTGTGATTACAATTGATAAGAATTTGTTATTTTGGTTTTGATAATTATAATATTGAGCTTTAGTTTTAGTAAAAAAATTGGTTAGGGTTTCTTTGGTATACAACTTTAAATTCTGATGTAAATATATTATGACATTTTAAAAGTGTTAGATTTGAGTTTCTATATGCCTGCTGCGAAATTTTTTATTTTTAATATATTTTATTGCATTACTGCTGGGGAATTGAGTAGGTAATTATTTAATTTACAAATTTAAAGCAAGAATATTTATTGCTTATTAGAAAATTTCTAGTGGTTAATGCGTGTGGCTTTTGCATCTTGTTAGCATGCAAATATAAAATATTGACTTTAGATTAATTACGAATTTAACAATTTGTTTCTAATTTACAGGTGGTAATTATTATCAGTGTTTAACCGCCTGTTATACTGTTATAAGACGGCATTTAAACAATTCAATATCTACACATTATTTGTAGTCGACTTACAAATTTACGAATATGAAATATTGTTTCTAATTCTAAAAAAAAGGAAAGAAAATATAAAAACTATATTTAGTAAATACAAAGTATTTATTGCAAGACAGAAGAGCATTAATTAAAATTGTTTGCATATTAAATGAAAAAAATAATGCAAATGTACCTTAAAATATAAAACAAAATATAGAAGAAAATTAAGAGAATAAAGTAGTAACAATTATGATAAAATAAACAATGAAGCATAGTTTCGTAAATAAACTATATTACATCACCTTGGGTGAAAAAGGTAAAAATGAAACAACCGCGTCAGCTCTCAACTTTAATGCAATTATTACAGCAAATGTGCATTACTAAGTTACAGAACTTTTGCCATTACATTTGGCACTTATATATAAAGTTTTCTATTGGGTTGGATATAGTAAACCAGAGTTTCGTTTTAAAGTGTATCGTAAAACTAAAGTCAGATGTAGTTGGTTATTGCAAGATTAAGCTTTTTATTTTAAAAAAATTCGGTAGCTTGCGAGCTCAATGCTTATACATTTATGTAATGCTCGTTTTTAAACAGTTACAAACTATAGCGTGTCAATCTAAAATTAAATATTTATTAAAATTATTTTTCTAAACCCTAATCGATGTTAAATTATAATCTAAAATACTGTTATTTTTGGCGAGTTATAGACTAGCAGTATCAGTTACACAGTATATTTAAAATTCTTTAAATTAATATTAGTACAAAACAAGTAAAAGTTTTAACAAATTGCGTAAAGTAACCCGTGCCTTTTTTAAATTAATTTTAATATGAAACAAATACTTATTTATTTATGCATAGAGTCAGTTCCAGTTATTACAACAAATACATTTCAAATACTGATTCTAATCTTCTCTTAGTATACCTGCATGTAATAGACACAATATATTATTTAATCCAAAACATAAAATTATTATAAATTCAATTAAAAGTTACTGCAAATAAATATTACAGAAGTTGTGTGATACAAAAGTTATTTTAAAAATACTAAATTAAAAATTAAAATCTGCACCATTGCGCTACGTACAGTATTTATTTACCTACCAGCCAAATTTTCTGTTTTGTTGATAGCATTTATGTGCTCATTCTACTTCCTAAAAGTTGACAAACTGATATTTGACCAAAAATTTAGCCATTTGTTAGAACAGATGGTAATTCGACGATGCCAATTTAGAACTATAGGGGGGATGGGAAAAGAGTCCTATCGGGTTGAGTTTTCTAAATTCTGCCTGGTTCTTTCTGCCATATGTAGTGTGGTGTTATCCATCTACAATAACAACTGAGATTGATCATATTCTCTTTGTTCCAAGGTAGCATAAGTTCTTTTAAATTGTTGATAATAAAGTTAACCCTCAGAATCCAGTACAAAATAAATCACGCCTTTGTGATTCCACCAACCAAAAAGCATAACTTTGGCATTAAAACTGTTTCGTTTTACAACAAATCTGTAACCATTGGTCTAATCTATTTGAATTATAAAGATTCACATTTTGCAACTGGTAATAGTTCGGCGAAAAAATCAAAGATCCTAAAAATTGTCCAGCACTAGTTTGCTCACATAAATCTGTTGTTTAGTTTGATTTGTTATTAAAGCGTGAGGTAATTTTTGCTTCGTCTTTTGCAAGTGACGGCTTATTGTCCACGGGGGTAGACCAAACTCTTATAATAATTGTGGGTAGCATATAAATGGAGATACTCTGACTACCTAAAAGTCGTATTTGAGAAATAGGGTCGTCGTAACTAATTTTTTTTTAAACCAATTGCAAGCTTGCATATTATTCAAACTGTATCAATAGCAACGAGAATTTCCAAAGCAAGCTGGTAATCTGCCAAATAATTTTAAATGGTCTATAGTTCCCAGTGTAATTAAATAAAATTAAAAAAAAATTAACTTTAAATAATATTATTAAAACAATATAATTGTTTTAACAATATAATTAGTATTACACGTTTTTTAAAATTGAAAATTTGGCTTACTCTGAAACGGAGCTGAAATTTATTACTTCTATATGAGCTCTGTTCAACAAGTTTATAATTTAGTTGGGTTTACCTATGAAATCATGGTCTATGTCATTATCAAACTACTTCTGTTTTTGATTAATACATTTCTAAGCTCATTAAGCAGTGTGCTTACTTTTGGAATAAGTCCTTATAAGCCTTTCATGGGAGTTATTTGAGAGCCTGTGTTAAACTTGCTTTAATTTAATCAAATATATCAAAACAAATGTCTTTCCTTCAATATTAATTTTAATTTTGAGTATATGAAACTATTATATGATGTTACGTCAAGAAAGTAAAGAAGTAGGTAAAATAGTTTCCTGTATAATAAACTAGAAAACCTACTAAACACGCCTAGAATACGGTCTTCAAGAAGAGAATAGAACGATCAGGAATAGTACAGAGCTGGAGATTGCAGTAGAAGAATGATAGAACGCTGTGATTTTAGCGTATAAAAATAACAGTTCTCGGGTGAAAACTGATTCTCACAGGACTATGCGCCGGTGAAATAGAGACCTTGCTCAAATGAGAAAACAGTCAAAGAAGCTTTTGAATGCACCAAATAATTTAGGGTACGGGATAAGTATAAAAAAGGTGCTAAAAAAGTTTAATTAACTTATGCCAACCTGGAGGCATTTATCCTATTTTGTTGCAAAAGAGAAATGGTCTTCCATACTACGGTATATATTTAAAGCAAGTCTTGCCGTGGACCAAACATGGTATGGTATGACTCTAACCCCCGCGTGGGAGCACAGCCGGCTCTCATATGTTCGTCTTCCTTACCCGGTTGTTGCACACCACCTCTGATGCTAGGCGATGCGGCAAGCATCGCGCTTTAGACATGCGCTTTTATTACCCCTTGTTCAAAGTGAATGCAGGTGCTCAATTATTTTCAGCGACTGAACAGGTTACTCGCTAGGCATCAGAGACCTCCAGAATTGTACCCGGGTCCGTCAGCACCGCAGATCGCGCTTCAACCGCACAGATTTACTGGCGCTAACGACTAAACATAAATTCCTCAAAATATATCATAGTAGCATTCACAAGAATAATAAAATTATCAGGGAATATACAGTATCTTGGAATTATTTTACAAGAGGAGCACGGACACCTCGGGTCATCGATTTTGCTAAAATTTTGCAGTAATAAGGTATTGGTATAGAATTACCAAATATTACTCAAAAAAAGAACTAGAAAAAAAGGTAGAGTAACATTCGTAGCACTGCTTTATCTACCAGAGTACTGGGACTCGTTAAAAATGTGTTAGTATGGTAGAAGTATTAATATGCGGTGTAAATTTTAAATCGCGATTTTTTAAAACGTTTAAGAAATGCACCATCTTCGAATAGCATTTGATACTTCTATATCAATACCTTGTTTTTGCAAATTTCAACGAAATCGGTGACCCTAAGTGTCCGTGCTCCCTTTGTTACACTTAAAATTCATGTTTATAACATCAAAGGATTGCGGAGATGGCGCTAGCTTAAGCTAGATAAACTCAGAGGAAAGCGGTGTGGGGGTGGGGGGTAAAATAAAAAATAATCTATTGTATCTACACCACGATGGTCAGACTCTTAATAACATATGTATTCCTCCTCTTCATTTTGAAATTATGGGAGATGCAGAGTGTCTCTTAATATAATGCGTAGCACACTCATTTGCAAAGATAATATGGAAGAAGGCCAGAGTGGTCCAGTGCATGAAAATCGGGCTGCGATGCGGACGGACCCGGGCTCAATTCCCGGTGCTCTCTGAAGCTTGGCGGGTGGTCTACTCAGTCACTAAAAATAATTGAGCACCTGCGTTCACTCGAACAAGGGGTAATAATGGCGGTCGTCGAAGGAGCGGTGCTTGCCACATCGCCCCGCACCAGAGATGGTACGCGACGACTGGGCACATTGAGCGAACATATGAGAGCCTTAACTTCTCATTTCCAGAGCATGTGTCCACGAGGGGCGTTAGAACCGTACCATTATTATTAATAAGGAAGTAGAACATCTGAAAATTAAACATGTGTAGAGATATACTGAATATGAAAGCAGACCACTTGACACCAAAATTCGCATTCAATATATATTTTGCAGTTAATATTATAGATCTAAATGATTCTATAAACAAAATAAACAACAGGAATAAACCCAAAAAAATTATCTGGTATACAAACGGAGCAAACACCAGATCTGGAACGGAAACAGGCATATATTATAGAAAAGAAAACTTGCAGTTAAGCTTTTTACCAAAAAATATACAAACGTTTTTCAAACGGAGATATTTTCTATACTATAATATGTCATGTAAAATAATGACTTATGAAAATAAGCAGTGAGCTATCCTTGAAAGGGTTAAAAACAAAGATAGCTAGTATAAGAATACCGCGAAGTACTCAGGGCTTTGGCAAACCACAACAAGTTAACTATATTGCTGGTATTAGGGCACTCTAGAATTGTAGGAAAACAGAAAATCTGATGAGCTAGCACAAAAAGGATTAACTTTATATACAGGCCCGGAACCGACTCTAGGAGTATTTAAAGATAAAATACAAAACCGGGTATCTGAATAGGTCAGATTGAAAAAAATACCGAAAGAAAGTCGTGAAAAACCTTTATAAAAGAACCATTTCGCAAACGGACTGAAGAACTGTTAGTACAAAGAAGTTCTAAACTATTATAAGTTTCCTCACAGGACATTGTTTTTCTCAGAGGATACCTTAACAAAATAGGGTGGTATAATAAACACCTAAGCTGCAGACATGTGACAGGAGAGTAGAGACAACCATCCTTTTTTGTGGTAATATGACCCTTTAATTCTCAGGAGGCAAGCTATTTATGAAAAACTAATAACGGTCTTAAAAGAATACAGCAACTATGCAGCAAGGAACTTGTGTAGACTGGTACGAGGATGCTAAATAAAATTGATGTAAAGAAAATGAGAGAAGTACAATCGGTCTATAATGCTATAGTGCTACCGGAGACATAGATCAAATGGTTCTTAACAAACAAAGAGGAAAAATAGTCATTTGATTTTTGACACGAAATTGCTGGTCATATTTAAATAAAATAAATCATTTGCAATCTTAGTACCATTTAAAGATTTGTTATCCTAAACTTTGTTTTATTATATTTAATGCTACAATCTAGTCTTAGACTAATAAGTAACTTATTTCTAATCCTACTTTACTATAAATCTTAGTTACTAAGAGTCATCCATTGCTGTCTTCTTAGCCAAGTCTAACTTCTAAAGCACTTTTTTCACGCGCTTAGCACAATTCTCTGCTTTAACACTAACAATTTACTGCATTACACTAACTCATGGGGTTTAGTCCGCTTGAGTCTTCTTAGCTGATTTGCATTATCCAGTAACTGGATGGCCTCGATGTTTCCATGTTGTAGAAGTCGTTCTTCATGGCTTGTTGCATATTTTTGGTTCTCTTTTTCCACATATTCTACACCAAGGTCCCTATAGAGATCTTCATTCCTAATATACCAAAGCGCGTTAACTATATTTCTTAAAACCTTGTTTTGGAACGTTCGTATAGTCTTGATATTTGTTTTTGCGGTACAACCCCAAAGCTGTGATCCATATGTCCACACGGGTTTTAAGATTTGCTTATACAACAGTAGTTTATTGTGTATTGACAGAGCTGAGTTTCTTCCCAGAAGCCAGTACATTTTTTTTATATTTGATTTTTAGCTCTTCTTTTGTTTCGTATCTAACGTGAAACCAAGGTACTTTGCTGTATTAGCATACAGAGCCGTTTGTCTATTTATATTTATTGGTACGTGTTCTATCCTTTTATTTGTAAAATCTATGTGCACTGATTTACCTTCGTTAAGTTTGATTTTCCACTTCTTGGTCCATTTCTGGAACTTATTGACGGCATTTTGAAGTTTGTTGGTTGTTTTTGGTGTTATTTTCTCCCACTGTTATTATGGCAGTATCATCCGCAAAAGTTTCCACAGTGTCATTTTCTGATTCCGGGATATCACTCGTTATAGGAGGTAGAGTACCGGGCCCAGGACACTGCCTTGCGGTACTCCAGCTTTAATTTCTTTGAGTTCAGAATAGTCGTCCTCTTGCTTAATTCTATAGAATGTATTTGTTAGATAGGATTTTAATATATCCTAAACTTGTTTTAAAATTTGGTAAAACTTTAGCGCTGCGCTAACAAATTATTCGTCATATAACACGGCAAATAACACAATATTATAAGAACTAAGCAGCAAATTAAAAAATAGAGGTTATTTGTTAAATTACTCATATAACTAAAATAGTTCTGCCAAGTGCACATCTCTAAGATGCCCTGGTATTAAAAAGTTTAGTTACATTTTGAATAGACTTTATATATTTATTCATACAACTTTGTGTAAAGCGAGCACTGGGCAAAACGGCTCCTCTCGTGTAGCACTAAATTTAAATTTTACTAGCAATTAAGTGAATTAAAAGGAACAGTAAACTCTGAACCAGTAGATAAGAAAATAGCTGGCTTTTGTGCGTAAAACACTGAAAATAAAGCCGTGATCTGTAATGAAGAAGACGTGAGATTTTTTAAAATAAAGCGCCATTAATGTAGAACGCGTAAATATAATCCGTAGCAGATATGAAAATCCGAGTAGGCACCAGAATGGTGCAATTTAGTTTGATAGACAAAAAAATGCATAATACTAGGAAAACAGCGCATGATGAAATAAGTATTGGAAGTTATATTAAAAGAAAAAAGAAGCTAGGAAATCTAGAAAAATGCCAAAGAAGCTCACAAAAACAATAAATAAGAAAAAATAGTAAAAAATGTAAACCGCGCGTAAAGGGCCACATGTAGTTAAGAAGGAATTGAAAAGAATATATATGCTACGAAATATTTAGTAAAATATTGGTCAGCTCTCAGTCTTGCCATCGAAAGAAGGTAGTTCAATTGGCGGTAATTTTACGATACCTCTTTTTTGATCTAATGTAAATGTTTTGCTGTTTGACAATATAAGGTTGCGTTTATATTTAATACTCAAATATAAATCTTCAATAGAATTTAAACATGAGTAGTCTGATCAATTTCAAACTGCAAATTGTTAATTTCTTCAATTATTGTTTCAAACCTGCTGTATAATTCACTAATAGCTTCAGTTTGATATAAAAATAATTCGTTTGAGCGTAACTCATAATTTGAAATATTTGTTGACGTATTGTATAAACGATTAAATCGTTCGAAAATCGCCTCTTTTTTGGCAGTTAACTGAACTAACTTTAATTCCAGCTTATCCATTATAAAGGAACTTTACTTGAATAAAGCGTAATAAATATGTATGTAATTTATGGCGGTCACCTTACCAAAAACCTAAGTAAGTCTGTGACGACGCCAAGTTATCAAGCGGTTGAATATTTCTACAAATATTGTAGCTGATACCGAACCTGCTCGAATGGACAAAAAATGGAGAGGTAGGCGTGTAAATAGCCGTGCCCTCGTAGTGAGGTGTGGGGAACTAAGTACGGCCCGTTTTGAAAAGTAAAACGCTGAAGCCCAAATCGTCCCTTAAACGGCCGGCGCGAAAGCGGATGGGGCGGCTACCGATATCAACCGATAAGTAAAGCCAAATCGCTCACCTGTAATCGGCTTCGGCTTCGGCGGCGATGGTTTCACGGTGGCCACCTTGTTGCGATGTCTTCGTGCCTGTAACACGACCGCACTGACCGAGATGCGATGCGGATCGAGTATGTCTTGCGGGGTACTTATCTGCGGCTTGGTTAAATGCTACCGCACTGGCCGCGTTGCGACGCGAGTATATATTGCGGGTTGGTTAAACGCAGTCGTACTAGACACGATGCGGTGTGAGTATGTCGCCGGGCTTCGAGCCTGGCTTAGCGGTAGGTCATTTGCGGGAAATTTTAATTCGACAGCACTTTTCGTCTCAAAGGTTGCCGCCGACCGCGTATGCAGACTCGCCGGCTTAGCAAAAGCCCATATGCCGTTTTGTGGGCGATAGCAAAACGTGGCGACAGATATTAAAGCCACCAGCATGCGCCGCCACGATACACAAGCGGTTCAAGGGCGAAAAGGCCGCCACACCACTATTAGTTATTATTAATAGACCAACTTTAACCCACAGCGAGTTAAGAAACTATATATAATCAAATAAAATAACTATAAGTAAATACATATAATAGTAGAGGTGAGAGAAGATATGACAGGCATAAGAAAATAACTAAAAATATATAGAATTTCTTCTGCTACAATAAATAAATGTGGTAGCGGCGAAAGCTGGTGTTGTGCTTTGAGATAATCCTCTATTTTATTTACTTCTTTAAGCTGTAGAATGTGTTGGCATTGGCATGAAGAAATTTTCCAGGTGTTGTGCAAATATATTTGCTTTTTCGATATCTGTTCCAGTCCATGTTTCATCTTCCTTTCGTATTGGAAGAATGGATTTTAAAGTATTTTTTATTTGTTTAGAGGCTTTCCACAAAGAATATTTGGTGTCTTCTGTAGTGGAGGGGTTACCTAGATAATCGTTAAAGAATTTATTTTGAAATTTTTTGAAGAAGTTGTTTTAGTTTCCTCCTTGCTTCCTCATATCGTTTTTATCCGAAGGATATCTATTTCGTTGCCATATTTTTCTAAGCTTGTTTTTCCTCAATGTTTTGTTTAGCAAGTTTTGAACAATTCTAAGTTTGTTCTGTAATTGTTGTTTTTAGGGTTGCCTCCCATGTCGATTTCTGAATTATAGTAGTTACTTCACTCATAGATCTTTCTTGGTTTGTAGTGGAATTCTTATATTTATTTTGTTGTCAATTTGTTTTCTGTATTGGTTTCAGTCTGTACGATTGGCAAATAACATTTTATTTCTAGACTTTATTAGAAATGTTGTAGTCATAGTGACTATTACGGGAGTATTATCTGAATACAAGTCATAACTTGATTTTATTATCAAATAGTAGCTAGATATTTTTTTCGTGATAAAAATTTTCCACATACTCTAAAAACATTACGAGAAAGAGTGTTCCTCGTGGATTCGTATGTTTGAGTGGTTCTGTTCAGGAGGCAGAATGATGATCGTCAGAAACGCTTATTCGCGAGAATAGAGACAGAACTATCAAGGAACTCTGAGAAATGCACTATTAGAATAAGGTGAATGCACGTTGGGTATTTCGCACTTTGACAAACTTAAATAAAATAGTTCGTATGCAAGCTGCCAGCCGTCTCCTTCAGTAGTTTGAAGACGAAAGTGATGCCTTTTTAAAGTCTATAGTGACCGTCAATAAAGCAGTCGTCACGCAAATGGCGGCATACCAGTTCTCCCAAATCCAAAAAAGCGCGGAGCAATCGTTGTGTAAGAAAAGTGGTGAGAACATTCTCCTATGACTGCTAGTGGGATGCTAGACGGATGCCAGAATAGTCAATTATTGCTTATTTGCAACAGACGTTAAGTACAGTCTAAGATACATGATAAAGTCTACAAATAGAATATTTTTGTTTTAAGATCATCGCTGTAATGGATAGCCGTAATCCAAAAGCCTTTAGGGCATTAGATGTTCAGAACTTTGAAAAAATTTTGACTCAAAGTGTTGAAGACGATGTGGTATAAGTGTTTGAAAATTTGTTTTATTTTATAAAAAAATCATGTTTGGTCATATTTGAACCATATTTTAAAAGCAAGTGCGCACCAAGAAGTAGTTTAATTTTACCACAGATGTGGAAAAAATGTCAAAAATTTGAAAATTCCAACCACAGCCTAAAATATCTCAAGAAGGAAGAACAAGTTGCAATAAAACAATTTCGGACAGATATAAATGTATTGTTCTCAAAACATTAATCACTGTTTGATAATATTAAACTTAATTAGACATAAAAATTACAATATAAAATAATTTGTTTTTAATGGCACTGAAATTTTAATGAACACACAGTGAAAGTTTGAGGATCTACTGGATCTAATGTTTTGCGTAACTAATGTGTTTTATGATATAATATATATATATATATATATATATATATATATATATATATATATATATATATATATATATATATATATATAGATATAATATAAATTTTATTCAAAAATCTTTTGATTGTACTAAACAGAATCATTCCGAGTGAGTTTCCGAAGCGCGCGGACATGCCTTGAGGTCGACGAATTCGATCACGAGCCTACCTCTGTAAACTACTACCTCCACAACGCTCCGTTGGCTTGAAGAGTCAAGTGTCGTTTAATCTATAACTGCAATCAGTGTTTAATCAATGTATAAAATTCGTTCAGCACAAAATCGTATGTCAAAAGTATTACTCGTTTTATATGTAATAAATTTAAAATATGTTTCCAATCAGAAGTGGCAAGGGTTTAGCATCTTTCGGAACACCCGAAATAATAAACAACCAAAATATTAAATAAACACAGGATTTACCTATAATATGACAGTTCCTCCGCAATACCAATATACACCGCAGAAATTCCAATTTAACTCACAAACTCAATATGTGTCTAAAAATCAATTCATAATATTCCCACTTCGATTAATATATCCTCAAGCAACCCTAGACATAGATCAAGAAATTTTCTGTGGTCCAAATAAAAATAAACATAAATGGTAAATCACCATAAAAAGAAAGAAAAATTATACATTTTCCCTTAGCCCATCTGTAATCAACGAAACAAGTACAATAAATAGAAATTAAATTTTAGCCCAAACGGAAAATAATGATGAAAACCACGAGCAAACGACTAACAATCAACAATAATTTCTGAGCCACCAACAGTATATAGAAAGCTAATTAGACATCTCAATGATGCAGCTATTGTATTCTACACATAGCACCTTATCGAAAATTGATCATATAGAATATTTATTTGAAATATTCATCATTCCACACCAACACTCAACATTAAAGAAAAGCTAGTCAATCTGGAACACACAGTAAGAAATGTAATTAATGTACGTCATAGGTTAACTTCTGCCGTTGTTTATGGTATATCTTGAGCCCAAAGAAAATAACAAAACTATGTACAAATTTATCTACATAGAAAATCAAAAGGAGTGAACACTCTAGAAAAAGAATATTACAATGCATGCGGTGCTAGCAGTAGGAACAAATAAAAACTTGTATCATATGGCTGCTTCTCGGGTTATTAACCCGTGGTTGTAGTTCGGAAACTTTTGACATTTCGTCCACAACTGCGGTGGACATCTTCAGAAGATCTAAAAATAACACCGGCCATAAAAGCCTTCGCATCTATTTGATACGAAAACTTACTGCAACAGACCTTTTCAATGTGTCAAATGTGGCGGAGGACATAATACTATCCTATGTAAAAAAAAACACTTATGTACCTTACAAATATGCTCTTTGTGACGGGAGTCATTCGGCAAATTATAAAAAATGCGCAGTTTATAAAGTCTTGCAAAAAGTCAAAAATGGGATATTTAACAGCCTGGCCCAACCATCACAATAATTAAAAAAAAACACCTGAAGAACTAATACACTTATGTGCGAACAACTACTTCCAATAATATAACTGCAGGTCCATCACGGAATGAGCCAATGTTTTCGCATGTGGCTACATCCAATGAGGAACATTTCAACATTAATAAACAACTTTCTAACTTCCTCCAAGAATTTAAGAACACTATTCACGCAATTAATTAACCAGAACTGCATACTTTTTAACTTGCTCTCTTCGGTCATTAACAAATTGGTTTAAAAATGACTTCATCACATTGTGGAACACTAACGCTCTCGCAAACTACGTACAGGAGATAATAACATTCTTTCAGTTACAAAAAATAGATGTCTTGCTTATAACCTTATAAGGTACAAACAGGGCTTTGCCCATTTGTAATTACAGCAAGACAATCCATCACTACTGCACAATACGAAGAATTATTCCAGTTTATTGCAAACAAATTTATTGTAGGGAGTGACTGAAACGCAAAACATACGGTATGGGTATCAATACTAACCACTCTCAAAGGTCGCCAATATTGATTATCTCTCTACTGGTACGCCCATTTAGTGCTCAAGAGACCCAAATAGATCACCGGGCGTACTTGGCTTTGCAGTGGTCAGAAATATTAAACCTACGTACTTTATGGCAGAGTCTAGTTTTCCGATCACTCGCCAGTAATTATCACCGCAAGCACAACTGTTATCTATAAGGATGCTCCTCCAAGACTTTGCACCAAATCCACTGGGGGTTTATTTTCAAACCCAACTCGAGCACACGATTAATTTTAATATTCGAATTAAAACCAAGGATCGTCTAGATGAAGCAGTAAAGTATTTTACAACCTTAATATAGAACACTCCATGTAAGTCTACACCAACTCCAACACCTGTTTTACCTGAAATTAGCAATATACTATTGCACATTTGAGAGCTTGTTATTGCGAACTAGGAAAACATGGCTAAGAAGCAGAAATGTGCAAGATAAAACTACATATAATCGGCTTGCCCATTATTTACATGCATCCTTTAAGCAATATGTTACCAAGCTTTCTCCTAATGACCAATCGGTGTGGAAATCAACAAAGAAATTTAAACAATCAACTACAGCGATCCCTCAAATTAAGAAACCATGTAGTAGTTGGGCTAGATCTGATAAAGAAAAAGCAGACACATTTGCTGTACATCTCGAAAAGTTTTTTGCAGTCCTACCATCCTAATCCAATGATGATGTTTACGACATTGAAGCATTTCTTGACGTTACCCTACAAACTTTCACTTCTTCTAAAGGCGTTTTTACCAACTGAAGACCGGAATCAAATCAAACTAATTAACCGTCATAAAGCAGCAGTCTACGACCTCATAGTAGGAGACATTGTTCCCTGAAAGGCAGTAGTTAATTACCCTATATAAAACAGCATATTGAGATTATGCTGTTACTTGTTACAATTACTGTTAATTGCGATAAATCGACTCAGGTGACTTTTACAAACAAACGCATAGTATGTGAGCCAACAACAATCAACAACGTACCAATACCGGTGAGAACCAAAATTAAATACTTTGGGTTATACCTTCACCATAAACTTATATGGATAACACATATTAAAGTCAAACATAAACAACTTGACTTCAGAACAAAACAACTGGAATGGTTAGTCGACAGGCATTCCTAACTTTGATTAGCCTACAAGTTGCTCATGTATAAAGCGACAGTAAAACCCATTTGGGCCTACCGAATTCAGCTCTGGAGTTGTGCTAAGGCTTCCCATACTAAGTACTTTAAAGATTTAATTCTAAAAATTTACGAATTATGATAATTGTCCCCTGGTACATAACTAATAAAACACTCCACACAGACTTAAACATACCTTACGTAGCTCAAGAAATATAGAGCATTTCACGTGCATATAATCAAAAATTAGCGAACCATCAAAATTAATTAGTACAGCAGCTCGCCAATACCCCAGAAAGCCGAAGATGGAAACGTCATTGTCCACAAGATCTTATTTAGTGTAATTTTCTGGAGTACGAGCACTGGCTGGGTCTCCACTAACGTTATAATACCAAATAATTTGCTCATTACTCAAATACTGAGTAGATTGTAAATATGCGAATGATCAATAAATAAATAAATCAATAAAACAGAATTCAAGAAGTTTATAAAATGAAAATTTTAATGTCGTCGGTGTGTTTGCAGATTTTAAAGTCCTTTTATTTAAGTTTTCTAAAAATAATAAAATTTTGTAAATTCCTTTACGGTTACATTATTTGTCTGGAATAGTTAAATTCTGAGCGTTACTTGGTTAAGCTATAAGCTATAAAATTTATTTGCTGTTTCTCAATGTTGCTTTAGTACTATGTATATTTTCTCTAAGATACGAGCAACTATGTTTGTCGCGTGTTACATTATTTAAATTGCTGTACACACCAATTAATATTTTAACCACGGTATGACTAAAATCCGCTACTAAAGCAAAGCGTATTTTGCCGGTCCGCAAAAATTTAACAACCTCAAAAATTTTAGCTGGAGCTCGCCCGGTGGTCCTTAATGAACTGCTAACAAAACTAACCAAAGCGTATTGAATTTTGCAATTCAAACCGAGTTACTTTGGATAATGAACGGGGCAAGGTAGAGCAAATAATTTCAGAGATAATGCACGCAAGCTAACGAATGGAGTCGTCAGCATATTGTGCGGAGCCGGTGTTCCGGTAAATGATTGATGAGTCTCGTAGTGATTATTGCGCGGTATGAAGATGTTGCGTTTTATATTTGCCCGGCGCTCAGCGCTCGGTCCCATGTTGATAGCTCCCCGGCCTCAATTTCGTCACAATTAACACACAAAACCAGGCAGCTCGGCTAAGGCGAAATCAATTTGGATGTATCACAGAGGAAGAACGAACCGACTTAAAGAAAAGCTGAATAAGATTAATTATCTGAAACGATCGGCTTGATTGGTATCTCAAGATTCCAGTAAAAAAGGATCATCATCTTTCTAAGTGCATTTGCGAGATTTGTTCGGGTTGATTAAAACACAGCGCTGGATTTAAACGGTTAATGGCGTTTTACGGTATTCTTAATTTGTATAGAGGTCATTCAAAATATACTTCCAAATACTATTCTAAAGTATTATTATACAAATTATAAAAGTAATTGTGTGCCTTAAATATTTACTCACTTTTATAATTCGTTATGTAAAATCCATAAATTTCAGAAAATTCATTTGTTAAATAATCATCACTTTGATATAATATTAATATCACATTTTTTGCTTAAAATGCACGTGTCTTGTATTTAATGTAATGCAATACTGTAGCGTTGGAATAAATAATAGTACCAATATTGTACCACCTTCGGCTAATTGGTTTTAATTATTATACAAGATTTGTGCATAAACAAACAAACGACACACTATAGCAATTATTATTTATAGAAGTCCAATATATACAAAAAAATGTATAGAATATTAATAATTAATAATATCTACAACATAATAGTATGTAATAAGTTATTCAATATGTATCAACAATTAAAGATAAATGATAATTTATAAAAAAATATAACAACAATAGTATTAGAAGCAAAACCTTTATGGAAATAAGGATAATTAAAAATAAATAATATAATCAATATATGACAGGATTTAAAAAAAGATTGCACAGTTAACTTCCTTATAATATTACTATTTAGAACATATGTTTTAATGCAGACGATTTTTTGAAACAAGGATATATAAATTAGTAGTTTATTTGTACAGTACTACAAACCGACAACAAATATAAATTTTGAACATAAAAAATACTAGGTTTTTATCAAGACCCTTCATTAAATATTTGCGTTGCTTGGTATAAAAAGTAACAATACTTTATTTTATATAAACGAAAACTGATATTGTCGTTTTCAAGGCACAAATGACGCTAAGTCAAATGTTGGCAAAAGAAGGATTCTAGTAGCAATAACTTATTATAGTAATTGTAAACTCAATCTATAGTACATTCATTCTTATCGGGGGAAGAAAAATTAAGAAACCCGCCCATTCAGCAAGTTTTTGAAAATCGTTGTCAGTATCTCCTAAGATTTACGGGCTGGTTTACCAATTTGCTTACAGCAGAGGGTTCAAGGTGACTAGGAAGGTAGTATCTGTTTTCTTCTAGTTTTCATTTGTACTTTTTTGTATGTCGGTGGTCAATTGGAGTTGCTAATGCTAGGTAACAATTTAAAATTTTGTTACCAGAAATGGAAATAGTGTTGTGTTATGCGGTTATTACTATATTTAGGTGTTGTTAAGTCGCACTCACGTCGTTGTTGTTTGAAAGTAAAGAAAGAACAATATCGATGTACAAATGCATGTTAAGACCAAAAAAGATAGGTAAGAGCACTTCAATTTAATTTTTAAAATATCAAGCTCTCTGTCGCCCCCTCCATAGTTATAATAATTAGTAGTCTTTTATATTACTACTAAGCTTCTTCTATTATTAGAAAATAACTTGTAGTAAATATTATAAATAAGTAACAATAGTTATGATTAACACATTAATATGAACAGCACTTTCAATTAATTGTTATTTTTAGTCATAATCTGTTTATCTTACTATTATGCGATTTTATCAGATTTGCGTTATTGTGCTATTTTATAAAATTCTTCTTACAGAATAATTAAATTTTCTCATTATTATTAAACTATCAAGCTAACCTAATCTTTTAGTAAGATGTGAGCCAATCATAAAGACGAGTTTTCTTATTTTAGCAAATATGTCGTAAACAGTAAAGATGTATTGATCTAATTTAAAGAAAAGATCAGTGTTATTATACCTTTTATATGTGCAATAAAATTGTAAGGTATTATAGAGATATAGAACTGCTACGCTGCCGTTAACTATAAATCAGCTTTAGATCGCTCTTTGTTGTACTTAATCTAATAAAACAGACACATCTACTTTATAAATTTAATTATCTGTATCAGAAGGTGTATTTCTTCCAATAGTGCGTGATGAAATTTTTATGTTGCTTCGTTTAACTTCCAAATAGCCGTTGCTTTTTCAGCTTCTTCTTAAGGTTTATTATTACTGGGTCTGTATTTACCAATTTCTTGCAGATTCCATCTCAAAATTCTTTATTATAGCTAATATTATATATGTCGTGTTACTTTTTTTATTGTTAATATTAATGATATGACTTAGGCATTTAAAAGTAGTTCCATTCAGAAAGAATAGACAATTCGCTGCTTACAAGCAATAATTGCGTGTCCTGGAAAAATCTAATCAGTTCGCTAGTTTTAAATGAATTAAACAATAAAGAGTATTAAATATAGTTCCTAGTTATATTTAATTGATAATATTATCGGACATCTTTGTCGGATTGTAAATAATAATCTGTATAATAACACAAGTCTGTGATGGTTGTGTTTTTTAGATTTTGGCGTATAGGCGTATAAGGCTTATCCAAGTCAAAATCAGGGAAGACAAAAGAAGACAAATAATGCTTAGATAGAAACTGCTTGCACACCGACTATCCAAATTTCGAATACAGGGGCAAGGCGGGCAAGAACAGAGGGCCCGGTAACTAAAACACCATCGTGAGACGAAGGGAGAAAGAGCAACCGTACCAACATAGAAGACAACTCAACCACAGATACGACAGATAACGACGACACTAATGCTGCGTATTTTACAGATCAACACTAACAGAAGCAGAGTGGTCCATGGTGCCATCAGTCAGTTGGCATCAAACACCAAAGCTGACATTATAACAAACAAAAGATGCATAACCGACCGGACGGGATGGATCATGGGCAATAAGTACTAACAGGGAAACAATTACCGATGTAGGCAAGGGAGAAGGAACGGTATGGGGAAAGATACGAGAATACTATATAGTCTCATGCTATATATCCCCTAATATAGATATCGAAAACTATTTGATATTCCTTGATAAGTCGACAGACATCTTAAAGTCAATAAGAACAAAAGAAACCGGAGCAAAAATTATAATCGGGAGCGACTTTAACGCAAAAAGTGCGACATGGGGGTCGCCGAAGCAATGGGGAAAATATGTAACAGATTGGGCAGCTCAGAACGACCTGATTATTGCGAATGTCGGGAAAGAACCGACCTTCGTAAAAGGTACATCTAGCAGCATCATAGACGTGACATTCACCAGTTCAAATGTGGAAGGTAAAATCCATGACTGAAAGGTTATAGACAAAGAAACGCTTAGCGATCACCGAGTCATCCTGCTTCAAATAGCAGACAAAATACCCGACAACATAGACGAACAGCCTGGCTGGTTTTACAACTACCAATCATCAGAAACGCTCAAAAACCAACTATAGACAGCCTTTAGTAAAGCTGCATCTTGCCTTAGCCCCGCTGAAATGACGGAACTTATTACAAAAAGTGATGAAAAAACCTAAAACAACGCACTTGCACGGACAACAGAAAATCAGTGTACTGGTGTGGGCCAGAAGGACATGAACACATGCTAAGAAGAAGGCCCCCATCGACACTATTAATGAACATTACAACGTATATAACAAACGCAGAAAAAACTACAAGACAAAGATTAATGAACAAAACAGGAGAAGTGGCGAATTATACTGGAAAAAGTGGATATCAGCGTATGGGGAGAGGGATACAAAATCGTCACCAAGAAATTTTTGAGAAAACTACTACCCCCGGCAGACCCAGTAGAAACTTCCAATATAATCAGTGATCTTTTCCGTAACAGAAACATAAACACATGGGCTTACGATAGTTCCATAGATGAAGCAAGTCCAATAACAGAAGAAGAAATTAAAAGTGCCGCAAGAAAACTCAAAAGTAAAAAAACAGCCAGACCAGACGGGATTCCGCCGGAAGTCATTGAGATAGCCATAGAGGCCAGCCCATCAAACTTTGCCAGCTCCCTTAATAAACTATGACGACGAACACGTTTCCAATAGCATGGAAAGCGGCCCATCTGGTCCTGATACCCAAATCTGGTAAAGCACCTGGGATGGCATACAGGCCAATATGCCTTCTAAATTTATTAGCTAAACTTTAAGAAGCAATAATTAAAGACAGGCTTACTAGAGACTTAAAACAAGAAGAGGACTATCAGAACATCAGTACGGCTTTCGACCGGGGCGTTCAACAATCGATGCAATTAGGGCAGTAACAGTTTATGCTCAGAGTGCCAAGGAAGGCAACTGTAGACCGAGGGAGTACTGTATGGCAATAGCACTCGACGTAAAAAATGCGTTCGATACAGCATTCTGGAGCCAAATCATAAAGAACTTAATAGACCACGAAACCTCAGGAAAACATATCAATATAATCAAAAGCTATCTTGAAAACAGGGAGATAATTTACAAAGACAAGAATATACCAATAACATGCGGTGTTCCCCAGGAATCCGTCCTGAGACCTTTACTATGGAACATCCTGTACGACACTGTAATGGAAATAGCATTATCTCCAGGCTGCAAACTGGTAGCTTTTGCAGACGATCTTATAGTTAGAGAAACTGCCAGAGAAGAAGATAAACTTAAAATCAAGACAGAGACAGTACTGTGACCAGTGGCCAAATAGATAAACAACCACAAACTAGAACTAGCACCTCATAAAACAGAGGCTACCTACATAACCGGCAAAAGAAAGTACACCATTAAGGAAATCAATTGGTTAGGGGTAACTATACCCATCAAAAAAAAAAACTAAATACTTAGGGGTTATGATAGATAGACGTCTGTCATGGAAAAACCACATACAGATGGTTACAAGAAAAGCACTATGAACTGCAAACAACCTAGCTAGACTGATGCCAAAAATCAAAGGGCCAAAAGCAGCAAATAGGAAAATTCTAAATACTGTCACATCAGTCCTCCTACATGCAGCACCTGCTTGGATAGGGGGCCTCAAGACCAAAAAAAAACACACAAACATGATAACAACTGTCTAAAGACTAGCACTAATTAAAATCTGTTGTGCCTATAGGACGATTTTAACGGCCGCCCTACAAGTCATAACAGCGATCCTCCCTACGGATTTGTTGGCAAGATTAAGAGCTCATAATTGTAAATGGTAAAGCAGATAGGACACATACAACAAAGGTAGATGAACAAGAAACCTAATACCTGACATAAAACGCTGGAAAACAGAAAATTTGGTCATTTGAATTATTACTCGACACAAATGTTAAATGGCCATGGGGAATTTGAAATCTACTTAAAGCGATTTAGAAAAACACAAGATGACAGCTGCAGATTCTGCAGTGAAACGGAAGATGTGGAACACGTTATTTTTTTAAAATGCAGACATAACGCCAAGACACAATAAAAATACATGTGCAGGCCGAAATTACCCCCGACAATATATGTAAAATAATGGTCCAAAACTAGACAAGCTGGGATGCGATTAACATCATGTGTACTAAGATACTGAGCGACATGATAGCCAAGGGCAAATAACATGTGAATTGGACGGAGAACATAAAACAGACACAAAGATTTAGAATGAGATATCGACCCCCACCTGAAGTAATGCTCGCGTGATCCAGGGTGGGGCACAAGAGCAAAGAGAGGGAGGTAGACGGGTTTAGTTGGTAGCCGCCTCATTGGATCTGAATCCAACATGTCCGGGTTGCTTGACACCTAGACCCGGGTATATATAAACATTCCTAATCCTCCCTCTATAAAACAAAAAGTTTTTGATAATTGGTTCTTATGTATTTTTTAGCGCTGAATCCGAATGTCATCTTTATTTTTTACCATTACGTCAAGATTTTTGGAAAATCGCAAATTTAAAAATTGTTAATAAGTCATAAATTGCGAAAACCCGATGCTATAAAATAAACATAAAACGGTTTCTTTAATAAATAAATATAAAATAATCAGTGTTTTGGTTTATACCATACATTCTTATAGCAAAACAGTTAAAGGGTCAAATAAGGAGTGGAGGGGGTTTATTTACCTCTTAAGTTTTTTAATTGAAAATTGCTATAAATAATCCTAATTTTCTATTTTATTACATTTATTTTTATAATTCCTTTTAATTTTAGGTAAGTACATTGGGCTTTTAACCCCCCCCCTCCTCTTATTCTACAAAATTGTTTAGGTTGAAGATAAGGAGACGGTGGAGAGTTGGCTCTCCATTGCTCAGTGAATGCGTGGAATCGACAGCTTGGTCGAAAGTATGAGTAACTGAAATTTTGACAGGTTGTAACAATACTTAACAAGATGTAACTTTTTTTGCAGCTATCCACGCCACTCATGTACCGTGCAACTCATAGTGCTGTTTCAACCATCAGCTATTTTCGTGCGTAAAGTTTTCTTCCCTTCTCGGTGATCAAACAGCCCTAAAGCAAACTTCTCGTTTTCTAAATGGCTTCGGGAGGATGTACAAATACTGCAGATTTTTTTTGTTTTATTTGTGGCGAGTTAGTACTGGCAAGGCAAAAAAGAAATATAACAAGTTTCGTTCGAAAAGTGTACCTCGCGTGCTTTGGAGCGAAAATAGAAGATCAAAACAAAACTTGGGCACTCACTACGTTTGCTACACATGTGTTGAAGGATTTAGACTGTGGTCAAAGAGTAACAAAAAGCGTTTAGATTTTGAGTTTCAATGGTGTAGCGAGAGCCACGAAATAACAAAAATGATTGTCATTTTTATTCGATTGGTGTTCAAGATTTCAATTTGAAGAATCGTCTATCCAATGATGTCATCCGGTTTACGCCTAGTTTCTTATGGTCTAGACGTGTACCAGTGCCAACTACACTAAAAAATTTACCATGGACAATACAAATGATTTAAATAAAGATGACATCGAGAACTACGTACCTTGAGATAGCTGTGTACCAGAGCTTTTTTCACAGTTTGAACTTAACGATTTGGTTTGAGAGTTATCTCTGACCAAAGAAAATTCATAATTGCTTGGTTCGAAGACAAGAACCTGCTAGCAGGCACCTCATATTTCTAATTCAGGTACAAAGAAAATTATTTTCTTCCATATTTTTTGGAAGAAAAAGAATTAATCTAGCGTACTAATGTATGTGGACTTTTGACTCAATTTCACATTCCGTACGAAAGTACCGATTGGAGACCGTTTGCAGATTGGTCCAAAAAAAGTTATTTTTCTTTATAATGGAAATGCGTATGCGTCAATACCCGTTGGACATGCTATCCATTTAAAAGAGTATTGCAAAAATGGGATATTATTTCTCGATTAAATCAAATACGACAATCATAAATGGATTATATGTTGCACTCTCAAAATAATATTGATGTTCCTAGGACAGCAAGGAGGGTACACTATTTTTTGTTTTTGTGTGAATGGGATAGCAAAGACGGAGAAAATCATTGAATAAAAAAAGATTGGTTAAAAAGAGCTTCATTAGAACCTCCAATTAAAAGCAGAGCACGAGTCATCCAAAGAAACATCAACAGATAGAATAAAATTGTAATTATTTTACATTCTTTGTCATTAAGGATTAGTGAAGAGGTGGAGTGGTTTCCAAAGGCATGACGTACCTCATACAATTAATTAAATACATAAAAATAAATGAATATAAAAATGTACCAAAATAGAAGCTTAGGCTAACTTTGTGGCATTTTTCACTAGAAATTGTAGGATCAATTACCCCTTTTTAAACCTTTTACTGTTTAGATATAAGAATGCAAAGTATAATCCAAAAAATTAATAAATTATAAGAAATAACGTGTTAAGACTATTTTTAAGTCTCAATTTTCTGGTTTTACAAATTTTGAAATTTGCAATTTGCAAAAAATTCTATTCTAATTTCAAATTTAGCGCTTAAAATACATAACAATCAATTATCAAAAATCAAAAACATAACACAACCTAAATTTTGCAAGCTTGTGTGATGTAGCTGTTGAAATATTACGTATTAACTGGTTATGATAACTCCGTATAATTAAACACTATTACACGTAATTAACTATTTTGAGTGTTTACGGTTTCATTTCAAACAATGCTTAGAATGTTTATTAAGTGTTGGGGCCACTTTTTAAATCCTAACTATAAATGTAGGGTATCATCATCATCATTATCCGTCCTGTAAGGCCCGAAGAACTATAGAGCGCCTATAGATGCGTTTCAAGACAAGAAGATAAATTAGTCCAAGGTTGTCACTCTTGCACTAAAATGTAGTGTATAGCCGTGCAAAAATATTAAGTTTTACTCTCTTTAGGTGAAATAATAGAACATTAGTCCTTTTGTAATAAGTTTTATTTATTTACATAGTAGCTTTTAAGTAAGTATATATAACCGTTAATTAGCTTTTAGATTGCTAGATGTACTTCGACAAAATTTTAAACTAAAGTCTATATATGTCCGAGTAATTTTAATTTCAATAATTACGTTGTCACATTATACATTAACATATGTATTTTTAAATTAGTATGGTATTATTAACCTTTCTATGATTTTCTTCTTACATACTTGCATAATATAATATATATTTCCACTTAAGGAACAAAATTATTCGAAATAATCTTTTGTTAAACATTTTCTCCCTAAAAACATTTATATGAAAAAACATAATCGAAGATATTAATTATCTTGGCATTTTATATACCCGATAGAATTTTTCAGCTCAAAATCAACAAAATATTTCTACGTTTTCAAATTTGCGTTTTGTAGGCAGCATAGTTTTTCTGCTTAAAGGCAGATTTTTTTGGCATGTACAACGTATTATTTTAGTTCGTAGAAAATGCTTTTTATATAAAAGATTTTATTTTGTCTTCAATTACTTTGTAGGATAAGGTAAAATAAAAAAAATTGAGAGGAACGTTTCTTTCGGATATACTTGAGAAAAAGTAACCAATAAATTGGAACGTTTGTGTACTTCTAATATGTGTCAAAAGTCTGTAAAGATGTCTGCTAAAATTTTATAAATGAAAAAGTTATAATATTGTTTATTTTGTTTTTAACCAAGCAAGCTCTAAAAAGCGATGTGTCAAATAGGAAAAGCTTTTCTTGTTAGCACTTTCTTTATCGCATGAACAAAGAGAAGTGGTGGTTATGCATTTCTTTTTAGCAACTTTATGACAAAAATAAACGATATTTTGAAAATTGTCTAAAAGGCTAGTGTTGATAAAAGTACAGTTTATAACAGAGATAAATAGCTAAAAAGGACGCCAGTGACAAATGTATATGACAAAAAAACATCCGGGAGAATGTGTTGGTTACACTCTAATATTGGAATTAAATTACTAATGTAATGAAACATCACAACAATGAACAGCAGCTTTTAATCTACAATAAAAAATTGTTAGTACTATAAAGAAAATGAACAGACTGTTTTAAGTAGTTAGCCATCCCATGCAAATGCTTAATGAACCGAATTTCACATCATGCCCCTGTCAGTATGATACTTGTTCATATGAAGTTAGCCAAGTAAGGAATGTCAACTCCGAAAGATAATGTGATAATATCAAGAAATTTCTGTTTTTGTAAATTTAATGTTTCATAATTTTAATATTTATAATATATCACCCATAAGCACAATTATTGATAGTTTAAATATGAAAGCGCTGTATTGAGTTCAGCTTCTATTTCCATAATAATTGAGCGTCTACTTTAACACTGCACCAACTAAGACATGTCTATTACTCTTTTCGTCGGTGGCTATTGCTACCAAAATCAAAACGCTACTTTAGTAAATTTACTACTTTTGCGCTCTCAACAAAGAAAAATTGTTAGAGTATGAAAATACTTTAAGGAACGTCTTATGGAAACATTGTGCATTGGCATCCACAGCAGTATTGAAAAAAATAAGAAATCTTGCTTTCTAATCACTAAGTTTGAATAACAGAAAAAATCAAAATAATCTCTTTCTCGTGATGTTATATATGCCAGGCACATTTTTCTTCAGAAATAAGTTTTAAAATATATGATTTTAACTCTCGGGGAGGAAATGTGACCGACTACGCTATATCTAGTATGATAAAGCAATTTTGTTGAAATATCAGTGAAAAAGAAAAAATGTCGACCTCGCTTCTAAAACTTTATAGAAAAAGATTACCAATTTCTGAATTAAAAAATAAATATTTTGGAAATAAACCCATATCAGGAAATATTTACATTTTTATAAGCAGTTACATCAAAAAAATAAAATTTAATATTTTTAATATTTATTGAGATGTGTATGAAGTTTAAATAAGATAAAACAATTAATTAAATTATTAATAATACTTTCATTTGTTTATGTATATTAGTGTGTCAGCTACAGGAGTAGCTTAAGAAGCTAATGAAAAAATATTTACATTTTAAAAACTAACAATTGTTCAAAGCTTTCTGAATAGTTCTGAAATTAATCTCTATTTATTTACATTCACCTTACATCTAATTGAATCAATTCATCAGATGAATAATTAAGCTAGCGTGATTAGCTGAAAAAAATTAACCACCAGTCTATCAATAGAATAGGTTATCGCTCTGTTTAATACTTCTGTAGTTTCTATTCTGTCTAGAAATGTATTTAATAGGAAACAACCCAATACAATGTTTATATGTGGGTATATGCTGCAATAATTAGCAGTGGGTTAAAATTTCTAAAAAATATTTATTAAAATTCTTAAAAAGATGAGCTTTATAAAAAATTTAATTTTAAAGCATTTGGTGCGGCCGGAAAAGTGGACTGTATAGGTAATTTCCCGCACCGGTTCCAGTGCTGTTGGTCCTGGGGGTTCCAGGAAGAGGATATAAGGGTATGGGTAAAAAGATAGGACCCAATCTTTACAGCGGAGCCGAACAGTAGCGTCTTTTCTGGTGTAAAGGTTCCTTCGTCGAGTTGCCGAGTTTTTACTGGCAAAAATTTCAACCCCGAAATACAATCGGGAAACAAAAGGACCTCCGGGAAGAGGTTAATCTAGTTGGCAAAATATCGAATTTCGCCACAAAATTAGATTTTAACAAAAGCCTCACAGAAATGAAAACTTCTGCTGCCAATTAAACACGCCAGCGAACTCTCGTTTAAAAATGCTCTCGGCTTACGGATAATTTAAACTATCACAAACTAAATTCAAAAAGAACGGCTCCTGCGAGAAATAATAAAAGGCCAAGGCCGAACAAAAGGCCAAAGGCAACAAAAGCGAAGCGCACGTAGCAAAAGGTAAAGCGCGGCCTGCGGCCTATATATCAGGGCTCCGCGTGCTCGGACAAATTAGCGTCGACATCTCAACTCCAAAATATACAAGAAGAGTCTAAAATACGGCCGCCCCTAATTTAAAAATTAAAATAAAAATTATTTTGAGATTGGCGTGAACATTTCCCCGCCACTGAAGCCACCGCCTTCAGCACCAACAACTGCTGCGAGAGACGGATCAAACTTCGAAGTTGAACACAACAAAATTACAACACAACAAATGCAATAGAGTTATACGCACCAACCGCCTCTCTAAAATGAAACAAACAAACAACCTGGATAACTATATACAAAATATATACACACAATATACAGATGTTGATAAACCGACAAACAACCGTCTAATTGGGAAGGAGTGGGAACAGCTACACCGTCGATAGAGCAGAAACTTCTCCCGAGGTTCAAAACTCAAACTAGTCGAACTACGGAGCAAACTTCCCATCAAAGGGTGACAAATTTTTTTGACGAACTTGTTAGGCACTACTCAAGTAGGTTTGTATCACATTTTCGTCTGCTTAAGCTACACAATACAAGGAATTAGCTTACAACTAATCTAATAAGGCAGTAGACTCATTATTTATAACATATGGAACATAAAAATTGAAACAAAATTATGAACAATGCAGAATAGCTCAATGACAAGAAACCTCTTAAGCTCACTTAGTTCTCAATATCCACTGGATAAAACTATGCAAATGGCCGTTAACATGTTAGCCAGAACTAGTTAGTAATGCAACACCACTAGGTACTACTACCAAATGAAAGGATGCTTTAATTTTGCGACTTGCAACTGCACACCAAAAGAGAGCAGCAATGAGTGTTTTGTCTTTGCAGAACCAATCTTTGACTACTGCTTTGATCGAAATAATTTCAAAATCATTTTGTTGTTTGAAATATGTTCAAACACTTAAATCACCATCGATGCTTATTAAAAGAATAAAAGTGCGAATATCTGCAAACAAATTCCAATTAGCTTATCGAGTTTAGTTGAACAAAACTACTTTGAGATAGATAACCATAACGAAATTATATACCCAAAAAAACATCAAATATTGGTCAATTCAAAATATTTGCTTTTTTCGTGAAATAAAACTGAACAGAATAAGTAACGTTTCTCTGAAATTTCATTACCGCTCCACCCAAGCTATCTGGCATGTGGCTGAAACGTTGATAAGAGCACGACTGTAAATTGATCACAAGGGTTTCACTATGAGACTCATACGTGAACAGGCCTAAAAAAAGACAATCTCAAAACTCTTCTTCTTCTTCTTCTTCTTCTACTCTTATATAGGCTATTAGCCTGTTTCTAACTACACATTTCGTGTAGTACTATGAGCCATGTTGGGCGTACCCCGGGCAGGTGGCTAGTCTGACCCGTTAGAAGAAGGAGAATGTACTTTACGACCGCCAAAGGTGTTTGTATGATGGCCGGAGAGCACTCGATGTTTGCCGTTATTTTTGACCTGGGAGTCGAACCCAGGGCCCGCCGCGCGTTAGTCTGGCAGGCCGAGGCCTTTACGTCGCGGCTGTCGTGCTCTCACAATCTCAAAACTCAATCTGCAAAATTTGCAGAAACCTCATCTGCCAAATACTACACTGAATTTTATTTTTTCAAAAACAGTGTGTTTACAATTTTATTTTGAAGCCTTTAAATGTGAAACCATAAATCAACCAGGAAGTTTTTCTGAATATTGACTCGACTGGCAACAAAGGTCTGCCAACGAACGGCAAGAGCTCTCAATCAGCCCAAGACAATCTCCGTATCGCAAAACGTGATGACTGGACATTGTGATCCTGGACTGCAAAACCGGACAAGCACTTTCAATCAACTCTAACAACGACTAAACCGCGTGTATTTTAAGTCATGGAACAAACAACACCCCTGTTGGCGAAACGCTGGAGTCGGCACACGAGATGAACCACCAACTTTGCCCATAACAACCCTCGTATAAACTAGCGCTCCACAACTGTCCCGTCCGGCATCTGGAAATCCAATCGGCGAGACGAATCATCCAGGATTACCATTCCCGACAAAATCGGAACTCACCGCCGGCACAACCTCGAGTCCCTATAGGCCTAAACGACCTCCGGGATAAGGAAACATTGGTCGACAAAAAAAAGTTTTGTCGCCACTCTAACCTGGCAGCGAACAAGATAGCCAAAACTCCAACAAAACAAACACACGCAACTGTAAACAACACATACCGCTCAGTACATCCTCGATCTTCCGTTGCCATCCGAAACTTAAAACAATCCGAATGAGGACTCCAAAACAACCCCAACATTCGTATTTAATGAAAAAACAACTATACAAAAGAAATATTCTAGTGACTAGAGGAAAGAAACTTACAAATACTAGACGAGTATGTACACAGCATTTATCTTGCAGCGGAAACGTTAAGAAACAACTTCTCGCTAATTATGAAATCAAATTTGCACTAGCCTTTGTATAGGTGAGTTAAAGTTCTACCACACCTTTCTCCGAGAAACATCGGACTACCAAGTGATGCTCACGGACAATGCTCTGCGGTTTGAGAACACCAAAAAGTGGATGAAAGATCCAACGTGATAGCTTGAATTCCTAGCTTTTGTGGATTACCTATAACAACAAACCTAAGGGGCTTGAAATAGCAATCGGAAATTTTGATGAACTTTTGATGGTCGTGTTTCCCAGAATCTGTTTGACAAACTCGGCACCTAAAATCCCGCCGATTCCACTCGGAATGTGGAAAAATTCATCTGCCAAATCTAGATTTCGAAGATAGGCCAATTGGAAATATCAACTTCCGCCGACGGGAGTTTGTCGACGACCTTTTTTAAAATAAGGCTCAATCGTAAACGAAATACTGGAATCAAAACGAGACAAAAAAGTCAAATTGGTTTTTCCATAAACTGTTTGTGGGGCTCCTCCAAAACTTAATACAGAAGAATTCAGGCATTCTATTGGTAAGTTCAAACGCCGACACGCCTTGGAAGGTAGAAAACTTGACTGGCTTCCGGAATCTAACAAAAATCTCAAATTTTAAAATTCCCCGACTTGTAATAAACCCTTCCGACAACCGTTGACAAAACAACCGACGACTTTTCTGGAATCTCAGACTTTTTCGAATTTTCCAGCGAACACAAAGCCGTCTCCTTAAACTCCGACAACCGGCCTGCAGTTTTACTTCTTTTCAAAAATATAAAATGCAAGAGGGGTGATGAGGCAAGTCACATTTGTTACAGGAGATGCGTTGTCTACATTCTGGAGCTCGGTGACCGGGTGAGAAACACCGAAAACACCAATGATGACCTTTTATAAATTCAAATCTCTCCCACTTTACGACAATCCTTACAAGAATGACCTTTTCCTTCGCAAAATTTATAATTTTTCCCGTTCACACGATAATCTCAATTCACTAGAAAATTGTGTGTGGTACGTGGAACCTTCTCCTGGGTCTTGGGTCTTGGAGTTTCCGAACGACATAGTTTTAATTTGCTTTTGTAAGAATTGTACAAAATCTTGATAGGTGGGGATATCTTGGTTGCGATGTGCCTCTTCAAAGGAACGTCTTGTTATCGGGTCTAAAATTTCTAACCCTCGATTCAAAAACACGAAATCACCGATATCCTCCAAACCTTTTATCATTAAAACGATCTAATAAGGCTACCCAAATTACCTTATAATTACTTGCTGTCGCAGTAAGCCCCTGGCAGACCTATAAGTTCGAACCTTGCAATTTTGACACCAAGTGTTACCTTTTCTAAATCTGACAAATTAGGATTGTCGTGGACTAAACTGGTAAATAACTTGCTAAAAACTGGTCAATTTTGGAGCGTACCATCAAAACAAGGAAGATTTATCGCGTTCAGTTTGAGAGCTTCAGGCTTTGGGAGGGCAGGAGCTGTTGATGTGGTCATGCTTTCCGTAATTTGTTGAGCAACTCTCGCGATAACCTCCAATAAATTTTCAATCGCCGTAAATTTAGGAGTAAAATTTGGACCTAAGTTCAATTCGAAATTCTAACTCATTAAATCCTTTAACCGTATCTCCGTGAATTGTATAGGCTGTTTTGAAGTAAGCGAGATTTTGTCCCCCATTAATTTTCTTTGCGAAATCATGTAATCTTTGTACACGAGAGAAAAGAGTTTTTATTTTTGTATTTAAAATTTTCAACAGATTTTTTCCGCCTTCCTTTGTCCGTCATTTTCGCAATAATCAATTTTCAATGCCTAACAATCAATCAAATTCCCAATTAAATAAATTAAATAATCAAGCAATTTAATTCGACCGCGATAATTTGCTTTCACAAAATTTGCACATAACCAATCTCTAAAACAGGTCTGTGTCAAGCGATTAGAACTTAACGTTCCAACGCTTAGAATGACATCTAATCTAACACAGCACACGCCGACTCGGCTGGATCAAACCACAAAATGGTTCAAATCCGGCTTGCTAGGACCAAATGTTGCGGCCGGAACAGTGGACTGAATAGGTAATTTTAAAATTTGAACAAAGGGAACTTGAAACAAAGCTAAAGCTATAAACACTAATCAGTAGTATTGGTCCTGGGGTTCCCAGAAGATTATATAAGGGTATGGTTAAAAAGATAAGTCAAGTTACCTCAATCTTCATAGCGGAGCCTAACGGTAGCGTCTTTCCTGGTGCAAAGGTTCCTTCGTCGTTTCTTGCCGAGTCAGAGCAAAGAAAAATGGACCGAGTATTTACCGGCAAAAATATCAACCCCGAAATGCAATCGGGAAACAAAAGGACCTCCGGGAGGTGGTTAATCCAGTTAACAAAATATCGAATTTCGTTATAATATTAGATTTTAACAAAAGCTTCGCAAAAATAAAAACTTCTGATGCCAATTAAGCACAAAACTAAATCACAAACTAAATTCAAAAAGAACGACGTCTGCGATAACATAGCCAAGCCCGAACAAAAGGCCAAAAGCAGCAAAAGGCGAAGCGCGGCCCGCGGCCTAAATCGCGGTCTATATATCAGCGCTCCGCGTGCTCGGACAAATTCGAGTCGATATCTCAACTCTAAAATATACAAGAAGAAACCAAAATCGGCCGGCTCGAATTTAAAAATTAAAATAAAAGGTAGTTTGAGGTTGGCGTGGACAGCATTCACTAAAATTATTTAAAGAAAATTGTTAGGGGGGAGTGATGGAAAGCTACCTGAGTTAATAAGTCTTAAAATGATCTACGTATACTAATAGAAAACGAAGACTACCTTATAGAAGTTTTAAAAAAAAGAAAAGTAAATTTTGTGATATATAGGATATTGGTGTACTTATTTATACTCATCTGATTCCATACGTTAAAAAATAAATTCTATTATGCAGAAATTTTTGTTATAAGCGATATAAGCTTTTCTACCTATTTAACAAACGTTACCAAGCACTTATAGGATGGCCCAAGGCTCGTTAAGAATACTTACTAATTAATAAATATACTATTGTCCAATAGTTTCATTTACTTTAAGTAATAAGAAAATATACATTTTGGAAATGCATATGCACTATATAGGAAATATTACATCTTTTAAGTAACTTTAATTTTCTACTTTACAAGAAAGCGCTATTTCTAATGCATGCTCCACAACAGCTGTTAAAGTCTCAAGTTGTGGTCGTCTAAACAGTGCCTACCTGTTTTGCGAAAGTTTGAGGTGACCATAGCGGCCAATTAATTTTAGTTCTTCGTGAAATTAATCAACAAACGCATTATGGCTTTAGCATTACGACAAGTGGCTCCATCTTGCTGAAGCCACATATCCGATCTGTCCTGAAACGCAAGCTGAAGAAAATTATAAACTGTAAGGAAACACACTGTTAGGTGAAGTTTATGTTGGTCAATAATCCTTGAATTTTTTCTTCCCAAACCCTGCAGTTCTGCCCGTTAAAGTAACCGTTATGCTGGAAATCCCACTTAGCTGACATAATCAGACGGTAAATAAATTAGTTCTCGTTTTTTGTTAATCCTTGAAATTAAATGGCATAATGAAGGCGTCAAAATCTGCAGGTTTTAATTTTTGCACAAACTGTATTTTATAGAAATACAACTTTAACGATTCTAAAATGCGTTCGGGCCATTCCGAATTCAGCAGATCTCCTTCAGACCAATGTTCCTTTCATACATCCGATGACTAACAGAATGTAGTCTACCAATACGTGTGTGATTACGTATACTACCCTGTTCAATAACACGTTCAAATAAATGAGGAATAGTTAATTTTTAGGTTTATTTTTGATATAATGTCGATGGCAATGATTGAATGCTGTATTTTAAAATAAGATTGGATCATTTTGGCTTGCTGTAAAGTGGTATATTCTTTTAAAGTAAATATTAGAAATCTTGGCTACATTTCAAAAAATAAAGAATACTGTAAAGTAATTATGAAAATATTTGAAACCCCGTCGTAAATTTTAAGTCACCCTGTACTAGTGCTTTGCATTCTGTACAATTTTTACTTTTTAAATCACTAAACCTTCTGCTGTTAAGGTTTTACAAGCTTCAACGTCAACTTGCCCTGCACCATTAAAAATGTAAGCACCTTTTTCAGTAACCTCGTCTTTAAATAAAAATATCAGCGTACGGCTGCGCTTTTAATGGCTTGTGTATTTTTAACTCGAAAGGTAGAATTTTCACACTACATAATACATAACAGCGCTTTGCTTTGTGCTGTGATTAATAATTCTAAATTCCTCGTTAGACAGCTACAAATGTTTCACGCTTCAACTTGCATTTTGTGTTTAGGCAACAATGTGCTGCTGATGTGTGCTGATGTACGGACTTTACTGTAGTACAATGAATTGATTTCAGCTGCTCCATATAGATGTGTGATAATTTATTCTAATTTTTAGCATTGTAGCTAATATACCACTGATAACTTATTATTATAACAATTACTATTAATAATATAGTTACTATTATTTATTATAGCTATTATTACTTCATAACTTACAGAGCAACGCATAATTATCTTTAAGAGAAATACAACACAAATTAGGTAGACCAAGAAAAATCGTTTTTTACGGCTTCAACTGTTTGATATATCTCCCTTTCCTTTTCCACTTCCTTCTAATTGCCTGCTTTAGATGAATACTAATAGAGCGTGATTGTAAGTTCGCCACTTTATACGAACGCGAAGCTGCTGCCTCACGACGGGAGCTTACAATTTAATATCAATTCGGGCATTCTTAATTCCTGTTCGATAAAGCTCTCGTGTGCGATACAGCTTGCAATGCACGTTACTATCGTTAAGGTTTGACGTCGACATCGAATACTATAATACCCCAGAGGGTCCTTTGCAGGGTGTCCGTTCCCCTAGAAGTCTCTTGGAGATTAGAGGGAACGGTTAGCATTCAGATAATCGATGTACGAATGATTGAGGATTTGACAGTTGGGACTGACGTATTTCTTTGAGATCGCTCTCTAAGCCCTTCAGATCTACTCATCCCATTCACCTGCCCTACTTGAAATCCTATCAGGGTTCGCATAAAGAGGGTTAAAATAAGATAAATTTGAAGTGGCTTACCGCAAGTAATTTTGTACTATAAATAACCTTACTGGGATTACCAATCGTTTTCTAGCAATATAATAAAAAAAGAATGTTTAAACCGTAACAAATATTCATGATACGTAGCCCTAAAGGAATTGCTGTTTTATGTGGCAAGTTTACGTACAAGAAAGTTGCTACGGGCCGATTTTGTTTATTCGGGTGTCTTTTATATATAAATAACAGCGCATTGTAGAGGTGTTGGATCGGGAAGGGCATAAATTCAAACTCCTGACTTGCGGAAACGAAACAAAGCATTAGTCTTTCTCTAGCTCCATTTCTTTTGGCTTTGGACGCTAATGAAAGTCGCAAAACGAATAGTAGGATAATAAAGTCTGCCATTTACAAACGATCCTGTTTCGAGTTTCACTGCTAAACTCGTTTGGTGGCAAACTAACGGAAAATAGGTCGCAGCCTGTACACGTTACTTATTTTCTACGTGACTATAGCTGCTTACGTGCAAGATTACCTCTTTCATGCCCAGGAGGATAGTTATCGCTATTTATAGGAGGTTGTAAAATATAACTATCGTTTTAATGCTTTTGTAATATTGTTGACTTAAAAAATTTGTTCTGAAGATACGCCGTTTTAAAAATTACATTAGGTGCAACTCAAGCTATGCAGCACGCCTGTTATGAAAGGTTCATCCATCACTCAAGAGGGCGTTGCATTCACAGAAACGCGCTTACTTTATTCGCCATTAATTAATCCTCCAATTACTTGTCAACTCGAAAAATATCTGCCATGAAAGCGCGATATCGAAAAACGTCCTAATCTAGAGCAGATGGATCGCCGTTTTTTAAACGCTCGCTGATGTAGCACAACCAATCAGTCATGGAGACGAACAGTCCGGCCCTAATATTGCGAACGAACGTGCTTAAGTATTAGTGTTTTTATCACCTAATCGCTTTTTAACGACGCACGGAACTTTTAATGTTGAAGGCTATTATGTTTTTAAAGGTATTTGAAGCTCTTGTGGATGCAAATCCCAGAAAACCTAATAGCGGCCTTTCGAATCAAAAGGTCTTAGCACTGTAGATATTTCTGCGTAAGATAGCAATAAACCTTTTTATGAAGTTGTTTCGTCGAGATGCAGTTGACTGAGCTCGCTCCGCTTCGATGTATACATATGTCCCGGAAATCCTAATAAGATGAGGTCATATTTGTAGTTGTTCTCATTTCATGCCTGGAAACTTCGAATGGCAATCCAGCCCAGTACTTCAGTTTCTCGTGCTACTTCGAAACGACAGACATTTGCAAAAAATTCGTTTAATTAAGTAAATCATGATATTATTATGATGAGTTACAAAACACAATATATACTAATAGCGCTGCCATAACGATGTAAAAAACCTTGTTATATAAAACTCTATTACATAAACAATCAATTTTATTCATTTTATACTATTGTATATAACAATTGTAAGCAAATATATAGCAAATTACGAGGGCGTTCTAAAAAATTTAAAACCTAACAGAAAAAAGCATTTGTGCCGTCAAACTCAATTTTGTTTTTTTTACATAGTCTTATTTTAAGTCGATACACTTTTTCTAGCGATGTTCCAACCTCTTTAACCCGTTCAAATAGTAGTTGGCATCTTGCTCTGCAAGTTGCGATAACCGCCTCCTTTGATAAAATTCTTTGTCCTCCGAGCCAAACTTTGAGTTTACGGAACAAGAAATAGCTGCTGAAGGCTACATCTGGTAAATATGCTGGGTAGTCAATCAATTCCATCTACGATTTTTGTGCGCCAACCTCCAATTACTTTTATTTGGATTTTAAATTAGGGCCGGCCATTTTTTGACTCTCTCAGTATAGGTGCTTTAGTTTTGTTAAGGCTGATTTTGCGACGGAATTCAATATTTTGCCGACCAGATTAATCTCTTTCCGGAGGTCGTTTTGTATCCCGATTGCATTTCGGGAGTTGAAATTTTTCCGGTGAGAAAACTCGATCCGATTTTCTTTGTATTTGACCCGACGAGGAGTCAAGAAGTAACTTTGTTGCACCAGGAAAGGCACTTCCGATCGGCTTCGCTGTAACACACCCTTTTTTCCTCTTTTTGGATACCCCAAGATTACAGCACAAGGAACCGATTTATGCAGGACAGTGCCGCTTCTAAAAAAGGTGAGTGTTTCACCTTTGGCTTTGTTTGAAGTTCCTTTGCTCAAATTTAAAATTACGGTACAGTCTACTTTTGGCCGTAATAATTTATAAATTTTGACCATGGTGACACCCATAGTGTGAACCCACACGTTGTCTTGATGGAAAAGCACTTTCTTCCGTTTCAAATAGTGCCGTTTTTCGACAATTGCTGACTTTAGTTGGTCCAATAACAACACCGTTATTGTTGTCCCTTTTTCTAAGAAGTCGATAAATAGAATTCCCTGACTATTCCAATAAACTGTTGCCATCACCTTTCCGTCCGATTAAACCATTTTTTTGTTTGGAGCAGGTCTATCCTTCACTAGAAAGTAAGCGTCCCAAATTGCCTGAATTATTTACAGGTATTACAGAAGTGTTTTGACGAGTAGGACCATCTTCATGTTGAAGCACAAAACTTTTCTGGCTGCCCACGTGTTATAAAACACACATACCATCTACAGATTATTAGTTCAAAATATACATAAATTAATATAACGTTTTTCATAGAAACACAAATTCTGATCTGTTAAATGACGTTCTTGTGATTTACTATTTAGACAAATATTCAAAAACTGTTATCCTAAATTTTAAAAATTTTTCTAACAGATAAATTATTTGTAGAAAAGAATAACGTATTATTAAATTATATTTTTTAAACCCAAAATGTAAAAATGCCAATAAAGTAAAAATAAAAAATACATTTGAGTGTTCAAATGCACAAGCAAGCGAAAATTTGCAGAGCCTATGCATGAAACTAAACTATAGGGTTTAACAAAATTTTTGTGGTCTGTACTTGCTTATAGTCCTTAATTGAATACTGAAAACGTTATTTCTCTATCTATCACAGATCAAAAATTATAAGGCGTGACAGATGTCAGAAATGACAGAAATAGAAGCTGGTCTCCAGCTTGGGAACTGAGTCCGCTAATAAAAGGTGTTAAACCAGGAAAAATTGTTTCTAATAGAAGATGAACGTAAAAGTGACAATTACCGTTAGTTTAACAGTTACTAGGTTTACCTTTAGAGTAGTTGTAGCTTATAATTGCGTTAAAAATACATTTTTGCCTGCAGCCCTATCGTGAGTGCGTATATAATCTACTCGGATAAAAAACGAAAAATAAAGTAATCCGTTATTTTAAATATAAAATGTAATAATTTATAAGTGACAGCAAACGGGCAAGTTTGTTAAAATACTCCAGAAATAGACTAAGTCAACAATCCCAATTAACAAGCTACAGAAAAAAAATCGTAAAAATTGTAGGAATAGGGATGTTATTTCTTAACGCAATTTAGTGGTAACTTTGTAGTGCTATGAGTTGACAATTATAATACCAAAGATAAGAGACTATCAAAACCACTAAAAAGTAGACTAATAAAATGTAAGTATTTTTTTTATTTCGTGTTAATCAGAAGATCTGCAATCAGAATATATTAATTATTCCTTAAGTCAACTTGATACCTTTAAAACTGGCACGATGAGAACTCCTTCAGTGATGGGTCCTCTTTAGTTCAGATCAGTGAACCAACAAATCTTAAGTCTTTTAACAACCCGTTCATATCGGAGCTCGTTCATCAGGGTATTATTGGGAACTGTAATTTTTCGAAATGTATTGATGGTTTATCGTGTATGATTATTGTTATAAACGGAATACCAAGGTCTTCACGTTATATTTGGTTAGTTACGTACCACGGTAGGGTTATTGGTTGTAGGATTTTAGATTGGCATCTTTGCATGATGGAGATGTTTGTTTTACTCTATAAGTCTATATAAACTTAATGGAAGTTGTGTATTTTAGATGTTTATTATCCTATAATATATGTAATGTTCGTCCAATTAGCTAGTTTAGATTTTTAAGTATTAGCTCTGTTTCCTTTTTTTTGACGAAAGTACCTAGTTTAGTAGGTGTGGTTGGGAGGTCAGAGGTGAATATTAGATATAGAGAAGATCCAAAGATATTTTTCTGATGTATCCTGGTTGGTTTGGGTACATTACTAATATTTTATCTTTGGTTCGTGTTCTAAATTTCCGGTTTCTTAAATAGGATTTTAGTAGCTCGTGAAATTGACATGGTAAGACTTGTTGAATTTGGAATATGAGTTCTTTATGCCAGACCTTATCCAAAGCCTGGCTAACATCCAGTAACATAAAACAATGTTTATTACATATGTGATCCGGTGGCACTGTTGGATTGTTGAGTACGGTGTATGAAGACCAAATGAATAACCTGGAATCCAGTGGGTTGCCAAAACTTAAGGTCAAGGGTTTGCAACACTAGCCTCTCAAAGAGCTTTAAAGTCACCGATAACAAGCTTATAGGGATTATTATCGCGTAGCTGGAATCTTTAGCTGGCTTAGGGATAAGTGTTATTTTAACTTTTTTGAATTCTGTAGATTACTACTAAAGTCTTAATATAGCGTTAAAAATGTAAGTTAATAACACGACTTCCTTCTTTCAGGAACTCACGTCGCACGTTTAAATAAACAGTCTTGGCGGTTTTTTAAAATTTAGTTGCTGTATCTCAAATTTGATGTCGCATGGAGTAATTGGCAATATGGGCCTCGGAGATGTTTCAGAGGTTTATCGCCGTTTTGTGTGTTTCCTTTTCGTGTGTCGTCTAAAACGTTTCCTGGTTCGAGTGCCGTTTCGTGCGCTGACCTGCAGAAGACCACTAATTCGTTCCTACACACTCCCCAGCAATTAGATTGTTTAATTCCGAGTTTTCTTACCATAGCCATTGCAAATTTCTAAACTACAGATAAATATTTCATTATATTTAAACATTGACGTAACAGAAATATTTCTATATCAACACGTTCGAGAGCAAAATAATTTTTTATTTATTATAATTTATTGGCATATTATTTGCACAAACATTACAAAAACACTTAACTATAATAGAGAACATAAATATTACAATTTGAAAATATATGCAAGATGATTCAAACACTGACCTATAAATTCCTTTTCCTCTTCATAATCCACTACAGTTTGTTGAATACGTTGGTCTACGTCTTGGTACTCCTTCGCTCTCTTGCGTGGAGCCATTTAAAGTTTCACTTGGGTTTTTACTACCGCATAGTGTTCCGCTTTACTTTTTAATACCGATCACAGCTCAAAAATGTTAGATTTGTACTTTCCAACTACACGATTTAGTCGATTATGCCACCCTTCAAGAGCCAGCCTTTATCTTCTGCGCTAATGCGCTAATGAAGCACATTTGTGCACGGGTTTTCGAATGTCTTCGTCGTCCCGGTATCAACAGGCCATACTGAATTGTTGAGTTTTTCGCCAAAAACATTGGTTGTAGTAAAATTTGCACCCTTTTACTGGCGCATTTTAGAATGTTCTGAATATATATAGCTGCAGTTTCAAATTTAGTTTTCAACATATTGGGGGACAATTCACAAACTGACACTACTTAATCGAAGTGTAAAATCTCGGCCCACAAGACGGCGCTAAAACGGGTAAGAACCCTAAATCGCACGAAACAGGAACGAACGACTTACTTAATCAGGGTGCAAAATCTCGGCACGAAACGGCACTAAAACAGATAGAAACCCCAAAACGCACGAAACGAGAAGATACCGTTTCGGTTGGTATTAAAATATCTGGGACTAGGTTATCGATTTTACCGTTGCGTTGTTAAAATGCATCGGAGAGGTAGTCAGAAGATTTTTTAAACGAAGTTTCAAATCTGTTCTTTTATGTAGTTTCTGGTCTGCTTTAGAATTGTAGTCTTTTGAGAGGCTCTTTTGCGCTGTTATATTTTGCGGTGACGTCTATGTAATTTGTCGATATTCCACTGATGACAAAAAGGTAGAGAAGGTCAGATGTTTTTTTTTTTTTGAGTTAGTAGACTAATATGTGGTGGTTTTCGTTAACAAATAGTTTTATTTGTTATATTATATAACCTTGTCATTTCCCTTTTGTTGTGTACTACTAATCGAGATTGCCAGGTGCCGTGCACGTTGAAGTTTTCTACAGAAATTAATTTGGACCATAAGGTGTGTTAGAAATTTTCAGTCTTTATTTTTAATGTTGTGTCTAGAAGAACAGCAGACTATCGTGACAGTTACTTTGTACGCTAAGGTAGAAGTGACCTGAAGCAAATATTCTTTATATTTGGTGTAGTAAGTTACAGATAGTTTGGCCGGCGGAAATTTGGGAACTGCCTTTGTAATTTTGGAGGTGAGGTTTGAGAGGTTTAAGCTAAATAATAGTGAATTTTGAATTCGAATAAATTGTGGTAGTAGTTGCATTCGCAGTAGTTGGTTAGGTGATTTCTTTTATGTGAGGCACAGTTTACTGGCGCGTCTTTGCTCTCCTTATAGTTTGCTGTGCTGTGATCGGTGCCACATTTGATACACACATGTGGTCTGGAGCACTATGATTTGGTATCTAGTATTGCATACACTGTACTGTATTTTTACTTGGTAGTTCTATTAGGATAGGGTTGTATTGCAGATGACTATTATTTTCATATGGCTCCAGATTTACAAAAAGTAGGTTAATTGATTCCTTTATGATTTTGTGTTTTGCATCGATAGTGTTCCTGACTTGATGTCCGTGTTCGGTGACTTCCGCTCCCATTTTATCTATTAGCATTCAATAGTGAAGTTTCTTTTTTGATGAACTATTTCGCTTCCTTGCATAAATTTTGCTAATTTTCTGTATGTATTACTTGTAGTTTTCATTATATTGTATATCAAAGGTTTCTAACTGCGTAAACAAATACTAGAGGGGTTTTCTGTATTTTGTCATGTACTAATGTGTTGCTTTCTAGGAAATTTATTAATGTACCATATTTGAGTGAATGTGGTGTACACTAGAGTCACTGTAATCTTGTACGTTTGTTTTTATTTTTCTACGTTTCTAAGAATTTATCAAAGATTTTCTTTAGATAGTGTAATTTCTCTATTTTATTACAGCTAATTGAAATCATTTTTAAAAGTTGTTAGGGACTATCAGTTGGGTTGGTTTCTGAGGCTGCTATCCCATAAATTGCTCTTGATTTGGAAGGGAATAATTGCTAATGCTGATAACTCATTTGTGTGTTATGGGGTGGGTACTGACATTTTTCTATTTATGAAGGTTTTAAAAGGTATTTGAAGTTTGCAGCATTTCAGACACTTATTAAAGGTCAACTCTGTATGTTTTGTAATAGTGGCTTCCTAAATATGCGATTGAAGCTAGATTTATTTATTGCTAGTAATGTTATAGCAATTTGAAAAGAAGTTACCTATTTTTGTGACTATATAGCTTAAAAACTCGTTAAACGCTGTTAGAGATAAGGCCGACGTGGCCAAATTGCATTCAAACTTGAACTCATAAGGCGTTTGTCGCCACATAATTCATATATTTTCTATATATGGCACTTTGAAATATATGATAAATTAAATTCTATTTTAAATACTAATAACGAAAATGCAAGCCTGACCTTAAGTAGCAGGTAAATTTCTGGGGACTTTGGATCCTAATATTTTGTAACACGAGCAGAAATTCGCTAACTTCGAAACGCAAACGCGATATAAATAAAAAAAATTATTAGCCCCATTTTAATACAATCTGTTTGCATATACAGGCAATAATTATATCTTATGTAGTCACTTAACTTAATAATTAACTAACTTATTCCTATAATAGGACATGGAGAGAAATGCTCATGTGAGTAGTCTATATAGATTATATTAACAATAATAATAAGAGTTGTAAATGGATGTTTCGTTAAAGTGTAACAGTTGAGAAGCTCTACTGGTCTTTGTCATCATATAGCGTACTAGCAAGTGGGTTGGGCTGAGTTGAGACCCTGTTTTGGTGCTTAGTAATAATTTTCCCGCCTTTTGCCGGACTATGGGCACCTCTAAATCAGAATGTAATATTGTGTTGGGAAGATAGCAAGACGCATTGACTAAATCTCTAAGCATTTTGTTCTAAAACCGCTGTATTATTTTTATGTTAGATAAACTTTAAATTCCCCAGATTGGTTAACAATATGTCCAAATCGTTTTAAGCAATATTTAAACACTACAAATTTTTAAAATATAACTCGGAACATCTACAAGTTACTATAGCAATCGAAGATTGAAAAGGGCTTTTAGTGATCTCTTGACTCAAGCACAACAATAAATTAGAACACGACCGATATTATTTTCAAACATTGAGAAATTGAGTCATCTCTCGCGGTGAGCACAATGCAAAACATGTTTAGTAGGGTTTGCGACTTACTACTACTAAAAACAGAGAACTGCTAAAAGCGATAACCAATAATAAGTTGCATTATATATTTACAAGCGAACCAACACACTGGCCATCAGACATGACAAAAATTCCAGATTTACCCAAATTATTTTAAAGCATCATCTTACTCGATCTTTTAGCTGACCACTCACCAATTATTTTGAGCGTATGGACTCAAGTTATGTTCAAAATAAGACATCTTAGCCTCTGTAATGAACAAAGGAATTGGAATCTCTTCAAAACGACGCTTGATATATCTTAACATCGAAGGAGGAATTAATATCCGCTGTCAAGATATTTAATAAATCTATCTAACAAGGCGCATGATTATCAGCATCTTTAAAATCCGAGAAAATAGAAACCACCAACTGGCCTATTATGGACAAAAAAGTGACTACTCCCTTTAGAAAGTGACCAAGAAGCTAAAGTAATTACAAAATCACAAGACGTCCCTGCGCCTCGAAAATAATACTTGAGCCAGAAGTAACCCGGAAAAATATTTGGAATTCGTATTTCGCCCATTTTATTCTGAGGCGACAGGAGAAGAAGAGGAAGAAATTGCTCAATTTCTTGGATCTCCTTTTCAGATGTGCCTACCAACTTACAACTTCCGGATCAACAAGGTCAAGGCTATAATTATAGATCTAAATCCACGCAAATCACCCGGTTATGATTTAATTACAGCTTAAGTGTTGTGAGAATCACCAGAAAAATATCTCAGTTTTCTTACCTACCTTATGAATAACGTTTTAAAGAAAGGAATTTTTCGGAACAGTAGAAAGTTACCAAAATTGTATTAATACTTAAATCTGGCAAACCAACTACAGATGTAAGTTATTACAGATCAATGAGTCCTACTGCCAATTGTATTAAATTTTTTTGAGAAACTATTACTACAAAAATTTACACCAACATTCGAAAATAATCTTTTGTTATTAAACCATCAATTCGGCTTCCGAAATAACCACACCACAGTTGAGCAAGTGCACAGTATAACTAACAGAATTTTACATGACTTTGAAGACAAACGCTACTGTTTCTGCTATCTTCCTCGACATCACGCAAGCATTTGACAAAGTATGAAATTTACAAAAAATAGAAATTTGGACCAACAAATGACGCATAAAGGTAAACGAAGGTAAATCGATGCATGTGGCTTTTACTTTGAGAAGTCTGTCCATCTGTATTACTTAATAACAAACAAATACCACAGGATGAACATGTTAAGTACCCAGGCGTGTATTTGGATCGACAAATGACATGGAAGAAGCAAATCTAGATGAAAAGACAGCAGCTTGGTCTTAAAATACAGAAAATGTACTAGTTCCTAAGAAGAAAATTCAATTGTCTACAGAAAGTAATATTCTGTTACACAAGGCTATTACTAAACTGATCTGAGCATACGGCATACAACTCCGAAGCACAGCAAGTAATTCAAATATAGACATTTTAAGACGATTCCAGTCAAAAGTATTAAGATCTAAATGCTCCTTGGTTTGTTCCAAATTATGTTATCCAGCGGGACTTAAATATCCCCTCGGTTATCGAAGAAATTCAAATATACAGTGTTCGTATCTCTACTAAAAAATGATCAACTTAGACTTAAAAGTTTTAAGTCTTCTGACTTACCAAACTGATCCGGCAATGCAAAGATTCTAAAAGTCAACATGGGCGTCACTGGTTTTGTTAGTTAAGAGGAAATTCAGGTCAACATATTTCTGTGTCGTTTCCCATCAGCTAAATGTGGTAACTAAGAAAGGTAGCTACTCTTTGTTATGTATAAATAACAACTTAGCTACCTTATTTAAATTGTGGTTATTTTCTATGCTAGATCTAGAACATTGTTATTGATAAATGGGGAACGGAGCATAAAAACAGAGAGAAAATAGTAATAATAATAGGATCCCGACTAGGATATTCTACTGTTGTATCGTCTGGGTTATGCTACTTTAAGTAACTTAAAGAAACCGTATTATAAAGATTTACTTAACAAACGTACTCAAACATGTGATGCTAGTAGTTAGATCTTTTGAGAGGAATTTAAGAAATCTTCAATTATATTTTAGCAGTTGTAAAAAGCCAATTTAAAATTAATTTTTAAGAAGAATGTGAAATACTTAGGCCATATCGGGTTAAAAGGTAGCGTAACGGTTAACCTGAATAAAACTGCAGCCATACAATAGTATCTGTTATCAAGAAATAAGAATGATATTTGTAGCTTTCTCAGCATATGAGTTTATCTCAGAATTTAGTAACATAGAACCAAGAAGAAATGCAAAAATATCTGGATAAATGATTTCCAAACTGGCTTTGATTCCATTAAAACAAGCTTTGATTATAGAAAATTATACTAGAAACCAACATCAGCGACAATGTTACAAAAAATGAGTTTTCTCATATACAAGATGGATAAGAAGAGACAACCGATTACTGTAGTAAAGCATGGTTAAAAATGGAACAAAACTATTATGTAACATAGAGTTATTAGTGATTGTCAAAATTTTTGCACAGTTTTGCAAGTATTTTATGGCAGAAAATATCAGTTGGGAAAATTTTGACACGAAACAGAACTTCTCTGTAGAGAAGACCAGACTCAAAAATTTGTAACCGCTGTTATTGACTGAAGGAGTCACAAATTGCTTGGAATAACAATGATTTATAATTGGTGCTAATTACGAGAGCTACATCTCAAATATATTATTTACCTTAAATTAAAAGTAATTCTAGAATTAAAGTGTCATGTTAAATTAAAGTTAAATAATAGTCTACTGACAAAAACGTTAAAAAACGACCATGGCACCGTATCTAAGGTTGCAGATATTAGTAACGAAAAACAGTGTTAGAAAGCATCTGCATAGTGGGGATTTAAGAGGACACTTTTGAATTATATATATGTTGCAAAAGTTTCGATAGCGGCGTTGAAATACATAATCTTAGGATTTTATAAAATGCTTGTTGTGTCATTTCCATTTTTCAGAACAATTAGTGAAATCGTAACTTCGAATGTGAAAAATTAAGATATTTTTATTGGGACAACTGAGACTTTGTTTCCGGATCGTAGCCTTAGGTGCACGTTTTATGTTTAATTATGGTGTTTTTTTTTTAAAAGTAGTACTTATTTAATCATTGTAAATACTAAGATAACAAGCTACTTGTACTTACTTGCTGGTGTCTAACTATCTACTGATCAGGACAATAAAGTCATCCTCATTCATACATATTCCTATATTCCACTATCATCAGTTGCTAAGTTATATCGCGACTTTCCAAACTGCTTCTATTCCACTGGTTTCGTAATTTTTAGATAGTTCTTATACATGCATTGCAGTGTTTTAAAATAATTAACTAAACAATTAAAAATTTATATAAAAATTTTATGTCATCCATTGATGAAAGCTTTGAATCTTTTTAGCAAATCTTAATAACAAAAATCCGTTTATGTAATTAATACTCATACAGTAGACTATTTATTTAATTATGTAAAAATATATAACTTCTAACAATACAAATAAGACTACAATGAATTTTATTCACAAAAATTAAAAACATACAATACAAATACAACAAAGCAATTCTAGAACTTGCAGAGAATGCACATACGTACAATATAAAATATTTTCTTGGCATTATTTACTAGTGCGCTCTCAATTTCATAACCTTGGCACTAATCACATGATCGTATGTGTCATTATTGTTTACAGCAATAAAGACCCGTATAATAGTTTATTTGACGTTGCATTACCAGGATGTGTTTGCTAAGCTTCTGTAACGCAATTCTGTCACGCCCATAATAGACAACTATTACAGCAGCTTAGTGAATTTGTATTTACAATAAACAGTCATATGAAACGTCTTTGTTGCAACGAGTAATAGGAGCTCTAATGAATGTAACAAAATAATATGAAGTTGAAAAGAAATGAAAATCAATTTACATTATTACGTAGTATAACTAAATTTCGTTTATCATTTAAGCTACAGCACAATGTTATTTTAAGCATACAAAAATATTTACATTATATCTATGATTAGTACAGCCACAATTTTTTGGCATTTATTTTGATTTTTTAATTATCTCTTTATATTAAGGAAAACCTATACTATTTTTGCATATGACAATATTGAGTTTAATAATTCTAAGTGTAGATTTTAATAAAGAGCTTTTAGGAACCCTTACATCAGCTTTGTTTAGCTTAAATTTTAAGCCAGCGTGTATAAATTTGAGTTTAAAGGATGTCTAATTTTATTTTATAATATGCTTTAAAACAGTAAAAACGGCACTTCTAAATAAAAAATGGGTCCTTTGGATATATCCCTAAATATTACATATGAAAATACTTTTATTCAGTTAACAAAACAACTTTTTTAAGTAGCATATTTACTAGATTGCCAGTTGTCGTATTAAAACCTTATAAGACAACAAAATGTGTTATACATAATGTTCTTGACAAAAGTTTTAATTGGAAACAGTGTACAATATATTTATAAGATACAAAAGCACAATTTATTTAAAAATGAGAAAGACTGAAAGAAATTATCATTTATTTGAAAAATGTAGCAAGGCAACTGAAACTTATGTTGAGGTAAGAAAGTAAACTTACAACTTTAAAGTACTATAAGATACACATTTTTTCTTTTTTAAATTCATTGCTGAGCGCAATGTGCATGCCATTTTAGTGCCTAACGTGGTGAACAGCGTGTGTTTGTGTTGCAGACTTATTTTTAAAATAGCGATTCTGTGATTTTAACGCAATCACTATTTCTTGCATATTTTGGAGTCGCGGAAGAGTTCTGATCAAAAAACCATAATAATACTGTGGGGATATAAGCTGCTTGAGTATTCAGGCAAAACTTATCCGATAGACCTCATTGCGTTCGGACACCCAAGAATATCTTAGCACTTGTCACAGTGCCACAACGTTCTGCCACTAAGCATACTTTCTTCTTAGAAATATTTGACTTGAGTGTGCAAATAATGTTAAAATTCCATCTACACACACTGATGGTGGCGCAGGAACCTCAAAACGGGTTTGGTACGCCCAGCAGGCTGGTTGCGAGAATATGTCGGCAAATAATCGAGCTACGTAGGCCTACGCCTATAAACAATATTTTCAGTATTAGGCCCCACGGGATCATTTATTTGGGGAGCTACCTCATTTCCTTATATGACTTTCCACGACCCGCTAGGTCGCCAAATCTGTCTCCTTGAAATTTATTTCTATGAAGACACCTAAAGACTGGAATCTTCTAACGCAGGTCGCTGACTATTGATGAATTAAAGAATGCTATTTCGCAACGTGAACGTAGAACCATTGGAAATGACTCGGTAAGCACTGAGAAACTTTAAAATGAGGCTAGAGGAGTAAACGTTTGGACGATATCATCTTCAAAGCTGGTTGATGACTAAATGGCAAGCATTGTTCTGTATGATGTTACAATAAAACGTTAAACAGAATTAATGTTCTTATTTTTATTGCCGATTCGACAAAAATAGTTTATTTTGTCGAAGAATGTATATTAATTGTTTTAATATAAATAGCATAGATATAGAAAACGTAATATTAAATTAAATATTTCCAAGAACAGTTAGCATCCACATTAGGCCAAAATTTTATTTAAAAGTCCGTGATATTTAGGGAGGTAAATGAGACTAATAGTAAAAAAACCGCATAAACTGCATGTAACATTTATACGTGAATCTAAATTTCTATCAGAGTTTTTAGTATAAAACCCAATACCTGAAAATAATAATTTGGGCATTTGTATTTTAAAATATTTATACAAAATCGTTAATCCTGTAAATAAATTGGTCAAAAATTATATCATCATGTCTAGAAGAAACATACATAGCTTATCAGAATAATTATTTTGTATACCAACTACAAATAATCAACAACTTATGAAAGAAGTTGTAAATAGTTTCTAAGCATAGTTGAGATAGTTAATTATAATTTAGCATAAATTTTGATGCTATAAGGGTTGTTGACATCATTCAATAATTATATAGAGCTTTTACGTAAAGATCTATAAAAATTAAAAAATATTTAACTTTTATTTCCGTTAATTAATAAAAAATATATATCAATATAAAAGTGTATATACAAAATGCCACAAAAGTTATTTGAAATGCATAAAAAGTACTCGTGTGTCACATACACTCACATCGGTCCCTGACCTAGCATAATGCAGCACGCAACTGCTGCAAATTACAGAACCTATTTAAGACTGGATGCGAGATGCGGTCAAAAGAGGCCTTTATAAAGAGGCTTTTATAAAAATAAATATCGCAGTGAAATACAATGCGGTATATTGCTAATTAATAATCAAACACCATTAATCGTAATTTGTTCCGTTACCTAAATAAAAAATATGAGTAAAAATAAACCACAAATATTTTATTTTTAAGTCCGTTGTCTCTAATTCTTTTAGTTTATTAATGCATGTCCGTGCTTTAATTAATTTTGTTGCTAACTGGTTGAATATATTTAGTATTATATGCACTAATTTCTTCTGTCATTAGTAGAACACTGAGATCGTCTCCGAAAATTTCATTTGAAGCAAACCATGGTCTAAGAATTCTATTTTTGGTATTATTATTGTATGGAACAATATTGGAGTCGCAATATGTGTTACGCACATACATCAGTTTCGCTAGATTTTTTTATGAAAATTTGTTGAGCATTTTAACTAACACTAATTTTTTGAATAATTTGTTAGCAGTCAGGAGAGTTTACACATAATTTGATTCTATGAGTCAATAGTAGGCTTAGTGTTCACAAATGGAGGGTGACAGCCATTGGTGCTTGCCCTCATATTATAATATATTATATAACAAAACACAAAACATTTGCATTAATGTAAAATAATACTCCTAATTATTTATGGTAAACTTAATCCACAGAAACTAATGACGTAGAGCTGCTATATCACGTGTCCAATACCTTTTTAATCTTTTAACGTGCCTGGCTTTCGATAGGGGTTGAACAATTTTATTTGGATGTGCTTCCAATTTACTTTGGGGTTTGGCTGCCACTTGTTCAATGACCTCATTAACAAAAGGTATGTTTAAATCTGTATCCATTGTCTGATTTGACACGAACTAAGAAGCGTTGATTATATCACATAGCGTCAATTGGAAACGTTAAATAATGTCTATATTTTATTTACATGAACATCCCCCTAGCTCAATACCGTGTGTCCACACTGCTTTTACAATTACTTTTTTAAATAAGGACTTTGTTTTTAATGAATAACGATGATTTTCTGCTTAATATTCGATACATTTTCTTAACCTTAAGGTCCATTTCCTTCCTCTTTTCCAATATGTGTGCCTTGCAAGTTAATCTGGAATATAAGTGCATTCGGAGATATATGGCTTCTTTGGCCTGTAGTGCTAGTAAATTATTAATTGTGACTTAAGGGCATTGCTGTTGTCTTAATAAAAATATTACGTTCACTAACTTCGTTTAGATTATTTTAATCTTCCATTTCGAAACCAATCTTTAAGTAAGTAGATATGTCTCTGAACAAGTTGGCTGGTCACCATAGGGTCTGCGAAAGTACCGATTAGTGTATCTTGATATATCTGCAGTACAATATGTAGAGGATTGGATCTAACGCTTCTCTGAGGAACACCTGAGTTTATACTACAGAGATTAGATGTTGCATTTCTATAACAAACATGAAAATTGCGATTGTTCAGGTAAGATTTTAGGAACAGCAAGTATTTGTGGGAAAGTATCGATTTGATTCTATATACAAGTTCCTTGTGCCACTCCTTATCAATTGAATAATAACGAGAAATAGTACAAAAGTTTTGCTTATTTTGTGTGTTATACGGTGACGCTTTTGAACTGTTGAATGGTCATGTTAGAATCCAAATTGGTGGTTAGGTTTCCAGTTCTGCACGCATTCTTTAGAGAAGCATTTTTCCAGCAGTCTAGGTGCTGTATTTTTTACAAGCAAATTTTTTTATATACAGAAAAACAGTTGAAATTGAAAAGTTAGGCTGTAATTCTTAATCTAGGTAGTTTTCAATTTCTCTATTTGTGCCTGCAAAACGCGAAGTGAAAACTTTTGTCCAATGACTGGCAAAAATATTTGCTTTTTCTCTGTCAAATTTGACCCATTCATTTGTTGTAGTTTAAATTAGGAGATAGGATTTTAAGGTTTTTGAAACCTTTAGTTGCTCGCTAAATTATTTTGTCATTTTTGGATACACTAGAGACGCATGCATTGAATTTTTTATTCCAGAATGTATGTAACTTTGCTTTTAATTTATTGTTTAATCTGTTATAGTTCTTTATATCCATTGTGATGCATGTTTTTTATTGCCAGGAAGATCTTGCTCTAATTTCAACGAACTTAAAAAGTTCGTTACTGAATTCTATATGTCTGTCGGTCTGTTGGTCTGTCTGTCTGTCTGTCGCTGTCACAAAATTATGGATTTTTTAAAATTTTAAAATGGATTCTTATAGGAAATTTTACGCTGATTTAAAAATCGAAATCAAAAAGTTTCTATCTCGAACAGTTTTCGAGATATTCGACTTCGAATTTCGGGAAAATTTCGACATTGCGATTTTATGAGTAATTCTTAAAGAAAATTTTACGCTGATTTCAATAATGAAATCGAACAAATTCTATGTCGAATAGTTTTCGAGATATTCGACTTCGAATTTCCGGAAAATGTTCGACATTACGATTTTAAATGTGATTCTTATAGGAAATTTTACGCTGAATTCGAAAATGAAGAAAAAATTCTATGTCGAATAATTTTCCAGATATTCGATTTCGAATTTTCCCGAAATTCGAAATCGAAATCGAAAGATCTTTTAAGTTCGTTCTGGGATTGCTTACAGAGCAATCTCTTCGCCGGCCCCATGTTTTCTGGTACTAATTTTTTTATTTCAAGAGGGATGTTGATAATATTTTGGCATTGTTCTATTTGGGGAATGGAGTAGTTAACTGTTTCTTGTGTGATTTCTATTAAATAGTCTGCAGCTCTGTCTAATTCTTCTAGTTCTTTTACTCTGATCTTGAGGCTGACATTTAAATCAATACAGTTGCGCAAATTATCCTAACTTGCATATTTAATATATAACATACTATTGCGTTGTTTTATCATTACTCAAAAAATAATCATCACAATAATGGGCGAATGGCCCAAAAAAGTTCATAATTAGATTCTACATTGGTATAATTAGGTGAAATACCGTTCGCAACACAGAAGTCTACCAGATTAGACATTTTGTTTAAATCTGTTGGCCAAAGTTGTCAGTTACGTATTCATAGACCTGTCTGCCTTTGAAAGTAATTAATCAAAAACCCCAGTGGGTATGCTTGAAGTTGAAATCGCCACTCATTATGAATGATAATACAAGTATTTATAAACAATGATAAAATTGAATGCTAGAAAAAACCGTTTTCAGTTAATTCTATTTTAAGTATCTCGATGGGAACTAAGTAATGAAGGTTTGTTATGACCACCGTAAAGGCTCGATTTTTCTTTATTTGATAAGTGTGGTGTACTACATTGTTTGTCTACAGGTACTTTAATAATGTGTAGTGGGAATCAGGAGATTTTACGTTAACTTTACAGAATTATCTGCTATTTCTTTGCAATCAAATGCATTTTCTGAATTAACAAGGTTGAGATTTTTAAACATTCTGAAAAAATTTGTAACACTACGGATAAAGATAAAAGGGGGTTTGGAAATACTATCTTTTTGATTATTAGTTGCTTCATTTTTATCTAGTACCATTTTCACTTTATTTCTTATGTAGCTAGCGGTGCACATTTATTTGTATCGTGTACTTCAACCGTTGTTGCAATTTTATTTATTTCAAGTTCCTTTTGGGATAATCTTCTTTTCTTATTTTTCCCACTTCTTGCCAAGAGATTTAAATTGCGGGTGACTCTCAGTCTATATCTGATCATACTTCTGTACATACGGATATAGCTGTATGTTGAGAAACGCTGCGCTTGCATGGGGTATGAATTTATAATCTGAGAGTTCAGGCGTGGAGAGATTTGACAACGTGTGTCCATTATTTTGAACGTAACTTGATTATATTTGTGTACTAGTTGCTTGAATTAACTGATGTTGATAATGATTTTCATACTGTAGGTAATTCGACATTATATTTAGATTATATATTATGTTATTTGGATTTAAATTTGTTGTAACAGCTTCACCGTGAAGATCAGCGAGCCGCACAGTCTACTGACTATTTAACTTTCTAAAAAATTTATGTTTAGGTAGTAATCAGTAACAACAGTTGTTTACATATAAACATGCATATTAATAATAAAAATAATAATAACAGCAGGTAGAGCGTTTCAGGCACTTACACATCTGTGATTAAATAGACGTCTGATGTTTTACTTAATTAGTAATTATAGCTTGATTACTTTTAAAGTAAATAATCTTATATTCTGAGATAAAGTGAAACGTTGTTCTACCCCTCAAACTTAATCTTTGTCTTAATGCGAGTTTTTTTTACCTTAGATAAAATGCATGCACCATTTAAATTTATTTGCAACATAATAACATCAAACGAGACACCTCTGTTTTAATTTGTTAATATACACAAATATGAGGGTACTTCACACATTTGGCTACAACTGTAGATTAATTTTAGTTTTTTTTTTAGTGATTTACAGAATTATCCTGCATGAAAAAATTTTATAATTATTTTAGAATAAATTGTCATTTCTTGGAGCTTGTTAGTTATCTGATTTTGTTTTCTCCTGATGTTCAGAATAAAAGTGCGCTGTTAGAGTAACTTAGAAATTTTTTTCTCTGCTACTTTTTTCTATTCTACTGAATATATTTTTGGTAATTCGTATGAAGTTGATATGTAGAGCAAATTATTTGGCATCGTTCAAAAGTAAATATTATCTGATATTTTTAGACTCACAGTTAGCGTTTCCATTATCTTCTTTGAGTGTATCTACTATAGATTACTTTGAAACTGTATAGTCGGGAGAGTTAATTTTTTTTATTATTAATATGGTTATTGTTACCATTATAGAGCTATAGCCTGAAGTAAAATCATAAGTCAAAGTTGAATCTGTGTAGGCTTGACATATTCTGTTAGTTACGTAGAAGCTCCGTAAATCTGGATTGGTGAGTAAGAAAGTTGCTAGTTCAGTCGATAAAAGCAAATTTTTATTTTTGAAAAATTTGTGATATTTTGTAGAGTTTAATAGTTGTAAAGCTTAAACCACATATAATGTTCTTGCAATTGTAGTTATCCCCATTCATAAATGTTGGTTCTAGTGTATTGAAAAATACTTGGGAGTCGCTTTTTTGCTCTCCTACGTTTAGATAAACCATAAATTTCAGTAATAGTTATCCCATAAAAGAGGCCTCGTACTTTTATTGGTATGGCTTGAATATAATTTTTGTTTGTATTTTTGGTAATTTGTAAAAATCTATACTTTCTTTCACAAATATTGCTGAACCTCTGTAAATAGTTTGTGTGGTATAATTTGTATTTGGGGTATTAAATTAACTCTTAATGGTAAAGTGTTTTTTCTTGATTAGTAAAATGTTAATTAAATTATATTTTAATACTAATTTTATATCCTTTTTATGGCCTGAAAGGTCTTTGACTTTTAATTTGGCAAGCACAAACGACTTTTCTATTTCCGTTTTGCTTATTTTGCTGAGAAGAATAGTAATCAAATTGAGACTACTAAGTTCTTTTGATACAATAATAAAAGCTTGCAAAATTTAGGTTGGGTCATGTTTTTTCGATAAGCACGTCATGCCTTTGAAAACTACTCCCCTTCTTCATGACAAAGTATGTAAAAGACTTACAATTTTATTCCATGTGTCGAAATTTCTCCACTCTTGCAGCATGTTCTCAACGATTAATTTGAAGTTAGGGCCTTTCTTATTGCCCAGAAACTTGGTTACTACATTTTAAAAAGCTTCTTTTTTTGCAACTTTCATGTTTTTCTCGAAATGACCATATTTGAAATTTTATTAAGGCCAGTAAAAGCATCCTTTTTTAGTTTTGCAGTTGATAAAGCTAGAAATGTGTCACAGATGTATTTAAAACGCTTACCTTCTTTTGGTAAAGCTTTGACAAATTGCTTCATAAAACCTAACTTTATATGTAGAGGTGGAACAACTTTATTCGGATCTAAAAAAGATTTTCGGAGCACAGGTTCTAATAAAGCTTTTTTTGTCAAACCTTTCTTTATCCAATGAGTTTTTCGGTCTCTGTTAACCTATTAACAAAAAAAAAAAAGAAACTTTGTGTACCCTCCTTGCCGCCCTAGAAGCATCGATAGCATTTTGAGATCGCCGTACTTAATCCACTTAAGATTACCGTATTTAATTTTATCGAGGATAAGCTCTACATTTTCGTAACACTCTTCTAAATGTACGGAATGCCCTACGGGTATTGACGCATACTTTACCAGCGTCTCGTCCTTTTCAATCCAAACAAATTTGTAGATTTTCGAAGGGACATTTAAAGGAAAGGGTTTTAAGGGCCTAATGTACTTTTTAAAAATTAAAAAAATAAAAATAAGTAAATTTTATAATTTGATTTTCCAAAAATCCTGACATGATGATAAAAAATGCAGATCTTTTTCTGATTAAGCGCTAAAAAACACATAAAAACCATCCCAGGCTAGTGTAATTGGTGATCTATTTTATTATATATATATATATATAAATAACTAAGAACTTTATTAGTATATTAATTGATTGTTGATTGTTTATGTTTTTAGATGGTGGATCAGTGTCGATGATATATTGTAAATACTTATATTGTAGGGTGTATATTTTATGTATATGGTTTTTCTAATTAGTTAGTGATATTGCTTACACAGCCTTTATAATTAACTGGGTGGCCCTCTTGCATAATGTTTTTTTTTTACCGGAGTACTTAATTTTCTTGCTATGATATGAGTTTTTATCGAATTTGACACAAGTAAATTATTTATTGAATATGTTTTGGAATGACCACATTGTTGTTATATTGTACATTAGATTATACTATTTTTGTTTATCGTGAAGGTTCTATTTATAAAACTCTATTTTATAGTTATTATTTTGTGGAGATATGTATTGTTTGATACTGGTTCTAAATCTATAATAAACAGGTTAAATGACTTTTTGGTGATCCTGTGCCGTACATTTATCATATTGTGAATTTTGTCACTGTGCGCCAGCAGTTCTTCTTTTATGTTGTGTACATTTGTTGGTCATTGAAGTCACTGTTACCTAAACTTTTGTGCAGTATTCGTCGTTCTTTATTATTTCTGGCAGTCGGATTGTCATTTTATTGTAGCGTAATACGCCGTGGACAAAAATTGATGTAGTAGGGTTTTCCTTGTTAGACATGTTTTTACTGGTACTTGGTAACTATTACTAGCTTCAGTTTTAGTCGCGTTGTTTTGTTATTTTGTGACTTTTTCTTTTAGTGCTATAAACGACTGGCCAATCATTCTTGTTAGTTGTATAGGATGCTTCTTCGTTTTCGATTGTAGATATTATGCTATGTATTTTATAATTTGCTTTTAGATTATTTGTATACTTATACTACATTTCAGGGCGTTGGTAAACAAAGAAAATTGTTGAGTATTGTTGATTTACGGTTAGCTATAGCATTACACAAGATGTGGTTGTACATTTGTTATTAACTTTTATTGCATATTCTATTTTTTTAAAAAAACTATTAATTTTTTATTTTTTTATGCTAAATCAGAGAAAATACATCGTTTGCAGACTTGTTACATCGTTTACGTACCTGGTTATAAACTTGTAGAATAAAAATTTACCATAAAACTATTATAGAATACTGAAATATAAATGATCTGGGATTATCAACGTAATTGTTTGATCACGAAGTGACATACTGCGGCCTTGTATACTTATTTACCTAAATATACTTGTAGCAAACGTAGATCCAGAATGCTTATTATTGTACTAAAAATACCTTAAATCCAGTCACAATCGTGTAATTGAAGTATGCATATAACACACTAAAATAGTTTAAGCTAATTAAGACAGCATCTTTATTTACAAGTAAAACAATCCTTATACCACAGTTAGCGATAAAAACAGATTAGTTCTTCCTTATTTTATTCTTCATTACTAGTTAAAGCTATATTTGTAACAATGTTGGAATAAGTAGAAATAAGCCTACTGTTTTACATCGAGAAATATTAAAACCCGAATTGTCATAAATATTTTATTAATTATACTGTTTTCACTTTACGAGGTATGAAATTTTAACTGTACTTATGTATTAAAAGACATACATCAAACAACAAGTATGCCCATATTTTCTCGAAGTTTTTCTAAATAATATTACCTAAAACTGAAACAAACAGCAAATATTCTTTTTAGTTTATCATTGGTTTGTATTAGCGTAATTAGTGAAATCTATTTCAGTTTGATTCAGTTTTCAGTCTGTTACAGTAGAAACTTGATTACTAAATACCGATAAAAATTAAAAACTTAATTTTTTAATGTAAATTGATGGTATCAAAAGCACGTAAAGATTAAATTTTAATAAAATACAAAGAGTGATTGATGTAACATCTGCTAGGAAAATTAAATTTACAATTACTCTACTTGTTTCAACATAGCTAAATTTGAATTACTTAATAATGCAATTGAAAATTAGTTATAACTAGAATAAGACCTTTTGACCTAAATTTTAACCAAGGACATTTTTCTTTAGCAAAATTGTCATTTATTATTTGAAAGGTCTATAGATTTTTATTTAAAAGAGTACAATTTGCATCAAAATTGTTACAATACTTATAATTTTTAATTCTAGAATAACTTTAATTTGTTAATTTAAATACACTGGTACATGTAAATGTAATTTAATTTTGCAAGTACAATAAAATAGTGAGAAAATAAGTATAAAATGCGATTATGTTATTCTATATAGACACCAACTTTCTAGAACAATTAAAAGGAAAGACACAATTAAATATTTTCGCTATATATTCCATTTATATCGCAAACTTAGAGAGGGTGAGCTCACGCCATTTATTAGATTAATGCTAAATTATTACTGGAAATGTGGATCGCATCTTGATTATCCAATATGTTGGGGTAGTATACTGATCGCGCAAGTGTTTATCTTTCAGGAAGAAGAGATTATTGGTTCTAAGCGGTGTGTAATCCGTAACCGTCGATAATGCAGTGAGATGAAAGCGAAGTGCCTTCCGGGAATTCCAGTCATACAAATAAGGTTGATCTTGCTCAAGTTGTATCGAGTGAATGACGCGCTCACATAAATAAGTACAATTAAAAGTATTAATATTCTGTTGAGTAAAGTGCATATATTAATTAAAATAATATGCTTATGCATAAAGGGACTGCGTATATATTTTTAAACATTCACTTTAAATTAATTTTTCTTAAAACACTCGTTGTTTCAAAAACAGATTTTTAAAATATTGCTAATAAAATTTTCAATACTATTTTTAATAAAAGCTACTATTGATATCGGTATGTATATTATTATTAAAATAACCGAAAGCAAATATAGAGAACTAACTAAAGCAAACAACTATGGTATTGATGCTTATGGTTTTTGTTAAAATGTCTTACATTTCGTACAACTAATCTGTTATTAAAATTAAATAATCTTTTCCGTTCTCAGTGTTTAAACTTACACATACATTTATTTTTCTACGTCAGTGTATTTAAAAGAATACATTATTGGTCTTTATATTTTAAGCTTGCATCGAGTCGCTTCCGTGTATATCATCATCGATTTAGTTTTATCAATTAAGACTTTTCTGTTATATGTCGTTGTCGTGGTCACGAATTTATCTAAGAGGCGTTTTAAGTCATGCCCAAGTTGCGCAATTAGGACAGCATCATTCATATAACATGTTACGTGTTTATTTGCTTTATTTTGTAGTCTTGTATTCTTAATTTGGTAATACTTCTACCCATAACGAGATTAAAAAAGATAGAACTTAAAGAGTCTCCTTGTTGAATTTCTATTTTATCTGTTCTGTTAATTTGTTTTCTCGCTAAATTGATTTTATTTTTATTTAGGTTTTACAATTTTTATTAAAGCTATAGATATCAGATATAGTTATCAGAAGTGCACGTGCCCAACCTCTGGCCCGTAATAGCTCTACAATGTAAACTAAATGTGTAAGTTAAAAATACACATATTAAATTTAAGCAAGTTACCAAATGTTGCTTCGGCGGAATATACGAAGTAACGACTCGAATATGTACTTATCACAACTAAAACTCACACAACTCTCTTATACCTTGCAACACTCAGTGTTTGGAAATTAACAAACAACTCAAAATCCTGGTTTTCTGCAATTTGCACAAAACAATTCTTGTACACCACCAGTTCAATATTTAAATTATATTTTGGCAAACCTTAATTAACCGACAACACACTGTCAATAAGTGTCTACGATTCCGATGAGAACAAAACAGAAAACCAACACATATGGCAACAAGTTAAAAGACGCAAACGAAATATATAATCAAAAATTGTATATCAAAACAGATACATCATGTTAACCAATGTTACTACCAACAACAAACCGCAAGCATCAGAAGTAAGTGAGGTGAAAAAAATACTTAAACCTTCCGCAATTCATATACAGAGTTACAAATTACGCAAAAATGCTTGAAAATCTAACAAAAATACTAACACAAGAACAACTTCATACAAAGGCTCTAGCAAACAATACAATCAAAATTAATACGCACTCTCGAATCATACAGACAAGAGTCGAAAAAATTATATATTACACTCACCAGTTGAAGAAAGAGAGGACCTACAGAATAGTACTTAGAAACATATATCATTCTGTAGATACCAAAGAAATCAAAGGAGAATTAAAAAGGCAACGTCATACGGTACAAAACAGCATATATGTTTAACACCAAGTCACAAAAGTACTGCTACCTATGTTTTTTGTGGATCTCGAACCTGCAGACAGCAATAAATATTTATATGAAACAATGACAACGGTGGAACCGTCACGCAAAACAAATATAATTACCCAGTGCACCAAATGCCAATCTTATGGACACAGCAAAAGTTACTTATGCTTCAAGTGTGGAGGGGACCTTAGCACTACCACCTGCAAGAAATAAACAAATTTTTTCATCAAGTGTGCGTTATGCCAAGGACACACCAGGCAAACTACAAGGGGTGTCAAGTATACCAGTATAATTACAGTTAAATAGAGGAAAATCAACTACCCCTTAGAAACACAAGGTATAAGAAGGCTAATTTACTAATAACTGCACATCATATATACTCTGTAAACGTAAATGGTCTAAGCTACTCACTAATTGCGTCACGCCATCATAACAATAATCCAACTCAAGATATTGACAATAACGATATCTGTATCTCAAATTCTGTCTAAGTTTAAAACTATGTTAAATCTACTTATAAACTAAAATAGCATCATGTTAAATCTGCTTACCACACTATTTACCAACAACCAATAATCGATTCCCTCCAACTAGCCGCCTGAAATGCAAATTAATTAGCACAACATCGACCACTAGTTAAACTATTCATAAAAAGCAATAAATCGACAACTTGTTGATCTGTAAAACTCATTTTAGGAATGGATCTATTTTAATATCCACAATTATACTAAATACTACACCAACCACCTCGATGGAACAGCTAATGCTAACCCACCAATTATTATAAACAACAAAATATTTCACCACGCCTTAAAAGCGTTTGTAACTCATCAATATCAAGCCTAATGGTTCACTAATAATAGAATTTATACAATCCGCCAAGACACTCTAAAACAAAATCAGTACGAAGCATTCTTTAAGAAACCAGGCGAGAGATTTATAGCTGGCGGCGACTATAATGCTAAAAATTCGATCTAGTGATTAAGACTAACAACCACTAAAGGACGAGAAGTACAAACGCCTACGCTGGCAAATAACTACAATTATGTCTATAGCAGGGAGCCCACATACTGACCGGCCGTCTTATATAAAGTATCTGATGTCGTAGATCTATTTGTTACTAAAGGTCTATCTCCAAGATATTGTAAAGTGGAAATGTGCTTTGACCTTATTTCAGATCATTTAACTATAATAGTTACAATCGGCACTTCTATTGTTACAAGGTAAAAGAATCCTTTCCTTTGCAACAACTACACAAATTGGGAATTGTTTAACGAGCATTTAACGAACATTACAACAAATAAAATTTTGTTGAAAACAGAAAATTAAATAGAGACCGCAGTAGAATAGCTAATAAAAAATTCAACAAGCAGCCTGATACTTAACTCCGCTTAGCCACAAAAAACCGAGGTTATTGAAAATTGCCTATTTTACATTAAAACCAAAATTGTCAATAAAAGAAGAGCCAGGAAAATCTGGCAGCAAACGAGAAACCCTATACACAAAAATAACCTAAGTAGATTAACCAGAGATTTAAAAATAGCTTTAAGGAATATAAAAACAAAACATTTAACGAATATTTTGGCAACTTATATCCCTTCGCTAATAACAATTACACTCTTTGAAAGGCAACAAAGAAAATAAAAAATGTCCGAAATTATATTTCACCAATTCGCAAAGACGACATCTCCTGGGCAAAAACAGAAGTTAAAAAATCTAAACTTCTTGCGGAACACCTATCAGCAATATTTAAACCGCATCCCACAGTTACTACCCTTGAGAAACAACAAGAGTTTATATACTACCTAAAAGATCCTTTACAACTAAGCTGACTAATACAATCCTTCACTCCTAAAGAAATTAAAGCTGAAATAAAATATCTAAACAATAAGAAAGCTCACGGGCACGACCCAATCACTGTTAAACCACTGAAGGAACTGCCCCATAAAGCAATAATATACATGACACAAATCTTTAGTGTAGTCATAAGATTGCCGAATTTTCCAATCCTGTGGAAATTCGGTCAAATAATTTTAATTCTGAAACTGGAAAACCCGCACACAAAGTTACGTCTTACAGACCGATAACGCTACTGTCAAAAGTACTAGAAATATTAATACTAAAGAGAATGGTAATCATAATTGAACAAGAAGCATCAATTTGGGTTTTGTCGAGATACTATACATTAGAGCAGATGCACAGAGTTGTCGATGTAATAGAAACTCACCTTGAAGAACATAGATATTGTGTTACTGTATTCCCTGATGTTAGCCAGGCGTTGGACTATGTCTAACACCCCGGGTTACTATATAAAATCAAACGGTCACTGCCACACAAGTAGTACCTTCTAATTAAATCATATCTAAACGAGAGGTATTATCAGGTCAAGTAAGGCGAAAGTCAGTCTGGACTATACCTAGCGAAATCAGGCGTTTCTCGGGGTAGCGTTCTTCGACCTTATATCAAATATTCACAGCCGACCTACAATGCAATGATGTTTACTTTCGTAGACGACATCATAATATTAGCTTCTCATTCAAATCCAACACAAACATCGGCTATCCTACGAAGTAGTCTGGATAACATGCAAAAATGGTTCCATAGATGACGAATACAAACCAATAAAAATACGACAAAACACAGCTTTGCTTCTCCGGTCACACTAAATGGTATATAAATCCCAATTAAACTTACACTTATAATTAATTACTTCTAAATAACTTAAAAAATAACCTTACAAGACCCTAATATTACATTGACTTATTTTAGCATGCATTGCCGGTATTAATTAATACATTTAAAAAATAATACATTATATTCATGAAATGTAAACACTAACTCTTAAAAATTAAAAATAATTTTTAAATTTTTAAGTTTTTATGGTTTACGGGAGATAGTAGACACAATATAAAAGTTAAAAAAAGTTTTAAGTGTTTCTATTATATGTAAATGTCATACTACAATAGAAAACATAAAAACCATAAAAAACATTAGTTTGACTATTCCTTTCTATGAGATATCTAAAAATTTTATAAATAATTATTTGTTTTGTCTACTTTTATTTGCTACGACAAATACTAATAATTACAAGAATTTTGTTTGGGGCTTAACTAACTTTTTAGAGATAGTATTCAGTTAATATACGTTTTTCAATAGACAGAAGAGCTTCCGACCTTATAGCTCTGCTGTGCTACCTCAAAATGCGGATCCTTTTCAACTTATCTAGTTTCGGATTAGCTATCGAATTTGTCCCATGAAGTAACGTGATAAGGATTGATTTAGATCGGATGTTCCCGAAAACCTTTGAAAAGCGGGGAAAAGCGAGTGCATTAAACTTGTTGACAAGCCTTACCTTGCGGATACGGGAGCTTTGAGATACTTCATCTGGGGGTTTAAGAGGTATCCCGGATACTAATTAGTATTTCTCCGGGACTTCACATGTGGATGAATGGGGCTGTTTATACGCTGTTTCAACGCGCAATCCTTCCGCAGCCTGTAAAACCGCTGACCCTTTGTGAGCATAATCTAAATAAAATCGATATCCCCTTTTGTTAAAAGCATTGCGAAAGGGGCTTTAACCGTTTGCTCGTCGTTGGTTTATTTTTCATATAATAAGATTACATTTTTTGTGCATAATTAACAAAATGTATCAACCTTAGTACTGAATGAGCGTGAGCATAGTCGCGTGTGTGTAGAAAATAATATAATAAATTATTTTACCTTTTGATGACTTCACAAAAGCAAAGTTTTAATTAAACATTTTACGTGGTTACGTAAGCTTAAAAATTAAATAATTTGGGAAATAGCTAAAATTGAGCATCTTTTGATTTCAAGTTATTTAGGAAAAGTCATTGTTTTGATTATCCAATGTTTTATTTTCACTGTATCATATATATCAATAATAAAAAATTAAAATGTTTTCTAACAGCATTACACCTGATTAAACGAGAATTTTCTTATTTTGTTGCTACACTAACGATTATTTCATTATTGGTCTTTATTGATTAAAATATTTTACTTTAGTAAGTGATTTTTAAAAGTTGCAAAAATGTTGATATAAAAAGTAAACAGTAATTTTAAAGTTGTAAGTAAAATATATATTACTTCTTATCTATGGAGAATGTAAACTAATAAACGACTTCTTTTGAAGTATTAAAAAATCACGTAGTGACATGTAGACGAGCGATGATAAATAAATGACCTGTTTTTCAGCGCGACGATAATCTCAAAGAATGGTAAGTCATGCAGATTATTTCCATTTAAAACAAGAGTCCTAACAGTCAAAGACTGAGTTATCCCGTAGAATTGTTTTGGGGACATTTAGATAAAGAAACAAGAAATTATTAAAAGAAGCGCCAGAATATAACTACAAAGCTAGTAGACTGGAATACACACAAATATTTTAAAATAGTATCCGTCATTTGCAGGACGATAAATGAATAAAAGTGATGTTTTGATGAGAATAAAATGTACATTGTAAATAGAAATCCAATAATATTTTTAAACAGCCAAAAAATGGACAAATGAATATTTGTTGTTTTTATGTATTTTAATTTTTAAAATAGATGTGAATAAACTTATGAGTAGTAGTTTATTTATACACTAAAGCGTAAAAGTCAGGAAACTAAGTAATAGTTAAAATTCGAAATAAAATGGTAAATTCTAAAAAAAAATGTAAACTAGCATTTAGATAGCATTCATAAACATTTGTGAATATTTTAGTGCTGTTTTGAATCATGCGGCGCTTATTTGGATGCAAATATTTAAGTGAATGAATAACATATAAACCAAAATTATGTTTTTTTTTTGTTTGTAGAATCATTTTACGGTTATAAACAAACAAGGTTATTTTTCTACTTAGTTTTCCAAATTAAAAATAGGATAGGTAGTTTTCTATGACCTTGTTGTATAGTAGTATAATGCCTAGTATTTGAAATTTACGTTTTTTCTAAAGATATACATTTTTTATTTTGCCCATAATTTAACAGAAACAATTTTAGTAATCTTTACTTAGCGGTCATCTTCAAGAAGGCTCCGAAAAATGCTACTGGTCTTTAGTTGATGTGGGTAATCTTTGCTTTTAACTAATTTTTGTCCTCTCTTGTTAATGCTATTTCTGCACCTAATTCATCTTAGAGTGTTGTTCCAAAACTGTACTTTAAGTTTTTTTTAAATAATTCTCTTAAACTTATAATAACCCAATAATGCCTCTTGCTACCACATTGGAATGCCGACTAAAAATAGATAACGTTATCTACCTACGATGTTAAGAAGCTAGACCTCTCTCAGTTTTCCTTGCTGTACGTAAAAGACAAATACCTTTTACATTTGATTTACCCACAAAGGTTATTTGAAATATAGGGAAATTCTCATAATGGTAGGGACTATCAGTTTGGTGTGGTGACAAATGGCGTTTAATTTGGTAAAGTATTATTTTGAATACCACAAAATACATTGAAATTTGGGTGATCCACTTTTACTGGTCTTTACTAACAACATTCTCAAGAAAAATTTTGTTTTCTGAAAAAAAGCGCGTACAAATGCCGCGTGAAAAAAGGAGCAACAAATTTAATGTTCGGACGGGACAACCTCTAGTCATAAACCCAATTTAAAACCTTATCCAACAAATCGATGTAAATAAACGACAAAAGCCTAGCAATAAAGTCAAATTAAAGAAAATGGTGATATAATGGTACAAATGTTAAAAATTTTGTAACGTAGTTGAGGAAGACCAAGCAAGTATTATTTGTAGATTTTAGTAGAATATTTGAGTAAGTGTAGTATTAATAAAAAGTTTTATTTAAATTTTTTATCTATTTTATTATAACATACCAGTGTATCTCTAAGCGCTAGTGCTAGTCTAGGCTATTATAAAGAACTAGGCAATTTAAAACTTCAATTATGTTTTTATTATGATGACGAATAAATAGAGTTTAGTGCATTATGTTTTCAAAATGACTGTCTTTACTAGAGATTTCAACCCTTTTTTCAAAACTCTCCATTGCGGCTTTTCTGATGTCCCCAGAAATGACCAGAACCTTTCCTGTAATGCGATTCTTGTGTTTGTCGATGAATTGGTGTTTATCCAAATAAACCCTATCCTTAAGATAACCCCATAAAAATATCACATGGCTCTAAATCGGCAAAATTTGAGAGCCACTCAATGTCACCTTCTATTTTAAGCGAGACATCCAGATTTATGATCCCCTTTCCAAAGACTTCCGTGAGGGTGTCCTGAGTCTGACGGACGGTGGTTCCATTTTGCTGAAACTAATGTTGGTTGACTTTTCAACTGTCACAATTGGAACAATTTCTCAAAAACTTCTGTGCGATAAACTTCGTTATTCATATATTTTCTGGAAAACGTAGATCAACAATTCCATACACACCATACACTAACTCTTGCAATGAACGAACTTCACCCAAATGTGAATTTTCGGTACACCAATGTTGGTAATTTTGTTTATTGACATGGCCATCTAGTTGAAAACAGGCCTCATCCGTGAAATTAACGTGCTTTATGCCCAAATTTCTTATCCGAACTATTTCCATTATACATTTTACAAAACTCAATCTTTTGCCAATATTAATCGCGGAGAAAAGCGTTTGCAATTAAATCTTATACAAAAAAAAATTAAATTTTTCTTAAAGTTGGTGTGAATAGAACCCACATGCACACAGATTTAAGCTGTGCCTCTAGAGACGAAGTTGTGGGTTCTTGTTTATAAAGCTCCCGAGCTTGTTCTACGGTCTCGAGAATGGTTACAGTGACTGATCTGTCCGCTCTTGACAGTAGTTCTTCCTGTCTTCTCAAACTTTTCAATCAGCCTTTTATAACAGGGTAAAATAAACAATTTAATAATAGATAAAATTTTCCATGGTACTTTTTACCTTGCCATTGTAGAGACAGACAAGGTAGTGTGCTTGTCAAACTCGGATTTGAAAGCAGTTAGCGCTCTACTGGGCACTTCGGCCCCTCTCGTAAAAGGCGGCCACAATGAGGATCTTTCTTCAGTTGAATAGCTCGTCTTAGCTGACGTTGTATTCAGTATTGACCTAGAGTATAAACAAAACTCCAAATAGGTATAACTATTTTCAAACATAAAATTGGCTAAAAAATAACTATATTGTGCATTATTATTTAAAACTAAACGCATACAAATTTTTCAAAAGATTTCTTTAAAGAAAAAGCTCTGGTAAATAACAGTACAAAAGAATATGGATGATTAGAACGTAATTCTTTTTTATACTTTTGGGTAGTTAGTCAATATTATTTTTGTCGTCTACACTTTTACAAGCATGGTCACAATAGGCCTATTATATCTATTAAGATGCAACTTAAACCTAAGACGCATACATGTATAAGTTTTTTGCGACTTTTAATCTCGTCCATAGTAGATTCGGTTAGTTGACCAATAGTGCCAGTCGATATGTCAACTGTATTCATTAGAGTGATAACAATTTTAAATCAATAAAGGTGTATTAATATTTAGAAATGTACTTTTTTAATAAAAACTGTATTCAAGTAGCGGTACACATAACCAAGTATTTTGCAATGGAAGCGTCCAAACTATCCTTACAAAATATTCGAAAATGTTCTCATTCAAAATTCAAAGCCATCAAATGCTGAAGTCGCGCGATATCGAGAAAATATTTCAATTTAGCCAATTAATAATTGCAAAAGTGGAAAATGATTCTATTGCATTTTCGAAAGTTAAAAAGATTATTAGTAGATTAGTAGCGGTAATAGTATGTTCAACCTAAAAATTCAAACTGTAACCTTTTTGAATATTCGCATTAAAATACTTATATATACATTTTGAAAGTTTGCTAAAGATTGGCATAATTTTTTTCTTGTTCTAACAAGCATTTTTATAATTTATTCTAAGGCATAAATTTTGTCTGGTTTTATGTATCGACATTTATTTAAAAAATATAGCTAGTATGCATTTCTGATTGTTGACTAGCAATTAAGTTTTATCCCGGTCCAAGTAGTTGTAGATTTTAGAGGTTACCATTTTTAATTTTACAAAAATAAAATTTAAATGTCTAGGAGAAAAATATATTTTATTTGCATAAAATTACATTCGTTACTTTCATGTGTAATATGAAAAATATGATTACATACTCGAACATGTTGATTGATAATTATTCTTTAAGGTGTAAAAAGTCTGGTCATCATCATCATCATTAGCTTTCTTCTACCCACTTACGGATATAAGCCTCTCCCATATTTCTCCATTTAGTGCGGTCCTGTGCTAATCTGTTTCATGTTAGTCCCGCTTGCATTTTTATGTCATCCGCCCACCTCTTGAAGAGTCTTCCTTTGTTTCTATGTTCTCCCCATGGTCTTCATTGCATTATTTTCTTGCACCATCCCTCTTGTTTTCTTATGATATGTCCTGCCCATTGCCACTTAAGTCTTGTTATTCTTTCTATAATGTCCTCAACCTTTGTTTTTTGTCTAATCCATCTCTTGGTTTTGCGGTCTTTCAAGGATATGTTCAAAATTCTGTGTTCCATTACATGTTGGTGTACTTGTAGCTTGTCTATCGTTTTTTTTTTTGTAAATATCCATGTTTCACTTGCATATGTGGTTACTGGCAGGATACATTTATTATATATTTTTTGATTTTAAGTATAGTGGTATATTTGATGATAAAACGTCTTTCAATTTTCCGTAGGTTGCCCAATTTGATTCTTGCCTTGTCTAGTGTTTCCATTACCGCCCACATTTCTATGCTATCAAAAGCCTTTTTGAAATCTACGAACCCTAGTCATAACGGTATATTGTACTCTCTAGTTCGTTCTATTAAGATTTTTATTGTTAGTAGATGGTCTAAAGTGCTAAAAAAATTTCTAAAGCTTGCTTGTTCTTTGCTTACATATAGTTCAAATTTGTTGTCTAATCGGTTTAGTAATATTCTGGTAAATAGTTTATATATCTGCGATAGCAAACTTATAGGTCGGTAGTTATCTAGGTTTTCAGTGTTCCCTTTTTTAAACAGTATTATCACTATCGCGTTCTCCCATTCCTTTGGCATTTCTCCTTTTCCAGACATATGATGAATAGTCTTTCTAATTCTTTCCATAAGTTTGTTCCTCCTTCTTTTAGCATTTCAGTTATTATTTGATCTTATCCTGGGGCTTTACCGTTTTTTGTTTTTTTTAATGCATGTTTTATTTCTTCCTCAGTAATTGGTGGTATTTCTTTCGAGCCTACGTTTAGTACTTTTGTTTTTAAATATTCTTTTGGCCTTCTATCTTGTTTACGGGACTTGTAGAGTTCTTGGTAAAATTCTTGTGTTGTTTCCAGGATTTTATTTCTTTCGTTTATTGTTATTCCTTCTTTGTTTTTGATTTTTGTAATTCCCTTTTTGTTTGCATTATTTCTTCTAAATACTCTTATGCCTTTGTTTTGTTCCAGTATCTCCGTTACTTTTTTTCTTAGTATTTTCTAATATCATCTTTAGTCATATTTGGAACTAGTTTGTTAAGTTCTGCATATTCAATTGTATGCCTTTTATTTTCTTTTATCAATGTTCTTCTCTGTTGTAGTAATTGTTTTGTTTTATCGCTGAATTTATCTTTCTCTCATTGTGTGGTTTTTGCATACTTTTTTGCTGTTTCTACTATTATCTTAACTACTTATTTGTTTATTTCTTTTATCTCTTCTTACTGTTTTCTTTTATTTTTGTTTTTGTTGAATTCTGTTTTTAAATCTTCCTGACGTTTCTTGGCGTTTTCCCTCAATTTTCTGATATCGAGTTTTTGTTGTTTTTCATTATCCATTGTTTTCTCCCCATTGTTTGATTTATATGTACTTTTGTTCGTACTAGACGGTGGTCACTTCCCGCGTTAAAGCTATTTAATACGTTTACATCTTGAATGATATTTTTATGGTCTGTGAGAACGTAGTCTATTTGATTATGTGTTTGTCCATTTGGACTGGCCCATGTTCATTTCCTATTGGATCCTTTTCTATAAAAGATTTTCATACAGTAAAGTTGGTGTTGTTCCATAAAGTTTATTAACATTATTCCCTTTCATTACATGTTCCCACTCCATAGTTGTCTACAAGTTTTTTTGCTGTGTCCTTTTTTGTTCCTACTTTTGCATTGAAGTTCCGAGAACTGGTCTATGAAGAGATAATTTTAGTGTTCAAAAGCGACACATATTATGATAAGTAGCTCCTATAGTGGTATGGATGAGATGACAATCATATTTAGTAAACACTACTTACGAGAATTTTACAATAACTACTTTATTATAATGTACTAGCACCTCATTTTCAAAGAAAATTTTATTGTCAAACGACATCTTCTATAAAACTGTAAGATAATAATTAAAAAAAAACTACGACAGTTATTGAGGCATTACAAAATATACCGTTAAAGGCGTGTCAAATTCCCCTTTTAATTGTTGAAACATTTACATGAAATAAAAAAGCAACTTATGTGTATCGCGTTTACAAACCAACTATGTCGAAATTTAAAAAAAAAACAACTAATATTTTTATAAGAGATTATTACAAAACTACTTCTTTTAAAAGCAAGCAAAATGGTGTCGTTAATTTGCCTTTTTATATAATCTATTAAATAAATATTAAAAATATTTTAATATATAACTTAGTTGTATTAAATAAATATATTAAGGTCAATATAAGAACTGTTGATGATTTTGGTTCGCCCGCAATTACTACGTATTATTGTCATTCACTTACGAATAATCGAGGATTCTAGTAAAAAATAATTTGCAATACTACATTGAAGTGTCATTAATACTGCCGTGTTAATAAACTTAATATAATCTGTATAAAGTTACTAAATAGTAGTGTTTGTGTTGAATAAATCAACTAGTGAGCTTAACTCAATAAGAGTTGAGCGCATGGTCGCGAAGGTTACATTAGTAGAATTTGCGACGTTATCAGACGGTGCACTAAAACTAAGTTTTTCCAGAAAGCTTATGTAGAAAGAAGGCCTGCCTTTTCCAAGTGTCAAACCGGGAAAAACCCTTAACAATTATCCGGATAGAAAAAATTGAAGAAATGTTTCTTGCAATATGAGAAAGACATGGATGAAAAATGGAACGTGCAATGTGCTAAATGAACGAATTAATAAAAAAAATAAAGGTGCTATTGATAAGGAATGAGAAAATAATAAAATTCTTAAAACGAGAAATCAGAAGGAAAATGTAATTATAAAAGGATTCAGAAAAACGAACACAAAAATGAAGAAGAAACAGAGAAAATTTGTACCGGTATGCCGGAAGATTGGAGTAGAAATAGATAACAAAAGGACTTAGATGGGGTAAGAAGAGTAAGGAAATATTAGAACAAAAGAAAAGGTTTATTTTAGTTAAATTACGGACTTGATAAAAAAAGTATGATTCTCTGAAAAATTCGAAAAATTTTAAAGAGTCGAATATATGAAACTACCTACAATAAGTACAATACGAACGGAAAAAGCTAAACTAAATTTGGTACGCAGCTGTCTTAAGCTATAACGACTTATGGATATTATTTTAGTGACCGTTATGATTTCAAAAAATTATTTCATACGGTGTGCAGCATATCATTCAACTCGCTTTAAAATTGACAAAAATAGCTATACATTTTTGAATTACCATCTAACGGGTTTTCTACAAAGTAATATAGCACATATATCCATCGGTTAATTGATTAATTCGTCATTTTCTGTTAATTGTGTTATTCAAAACTATTCGTAGTTGCACATTTGGGTCTATACCCTTCTCGTTAAAGAAATCTTAAACATAGGTATGTGGAACGTAGTGTCAGATGAACAAATATAATGTAGGAATTAGCAGAAATAAAAATGAAAAATTGAGAAATTATACACTATTCACCAGTGGAAATGAGTCAGGAGTTACAATAACATTACATTATGCGAATGCAAAATTAAGTGGAAAAGAAATGTTCAGAAATATTACAGGAAGTGAAAACAAGCAAGGGCCAAGTAATGATAACGGATTAATACTGATAGCACTTGCTATAGAACAAAAAATGGAAATTATGAATACACACTTCAAGCGAAAGGATATATAAAAGGATTATAGGTAATTTTAGAAAGTAATAAAATTAATAAAGACAATCATGTTCTAGTTGAGGAAAAGAAGGGGAAAATAATTACTAACTTAGGACATACAGAGGTGCAGAGGCAGACTCAAGCTATTTTTTGATAATAACAAAAATAAAACTAAAAAACTAAACTAAAACAGAAAAAAGAGAAATAACTAAAGAAAAAATATATTGTGATAAAAAAGAGCTTTAAAATGCAAAACTAGTATAATGGTATAGAAGAAAGCTACAGCTATTAAATGTATAAAATGGAGAAGCAGAACATAGATGGGGGAAAACTTGAATAAGTCAGTCAAAAAGGCTATACCAAACAATACATCAAGAAATATAAAGTATAAGAAAAACCATTGGAGGGATGAAAATGTAAGAATCAAATGAGCAAAAAAACTACTTTAGATTAGCAGAAATAATTATAAACGTAAAAGAAAAAGATAAAGATCTATATAACAAATAAAAAAGGAAATTAAAATAAATTTGCAACACACAGAAACGAAAATACTTTGAGGAACAATTAAGAAGTATAGAGAAAAAAATATAAGAATTAGAAAATCGGGGATTTCTACAATGATATAAATGTAAGATGACGTTACGAGATACCAGATTCGCCGTTAAAGTAAACAGAAATTTAACAAAAAGTTTTGAAGTAAAAATAGGAGTGACACCGAAAAATCCTATTTGCTAAAGATATCATTGGAAGTGATAATTAAGAAAAGTAGGATAAACAAAAGTAAAACACTTCTTAATAAAAATCACTATTATCTCGCATAAGCTGACAACATACTGTTATTAGCTGAAAGTAGAAAAGAATTTAAAAAATAGTAAGAAACCTAATAAATATAGAAAACCAAAATTAATACCCAAAAAGGTAAATATATGAAACTTAAGAATAAACAAGAGTTAAAAATCAAAAGAAAATTTAGGGTGCATACTAAAAAAGAGAATTCTTGAATTCGAAAAGGTAAAAGGAACATGTATTTGGAAGTACTATCATCAACAAATGAAGCAAAGAAATGAAAATAAGATTAGGAATAGGCAAGGGCAGCCGATGTGCAGGAGGTTTGAATCAAGTAATAGGATCAAAAACTATCTTGCACAACACGCTATTAGGTATTTAGAAAAACCGTATTGAGACCAACAGTAATATATGGTAGCAATACCTGGACTATAATAAAGTAGGTCCAACAGAATCTAGAGGTTTGAAAAAGAAAAATGTTGAGAAGAATAATTGGGCGAAAAAAAGATTAATGGGTTATGGGAAAGACGTACAAATGCGGAAATATATGAACTATATAACGAACCAAGAGTAACGCAAGTAATTAAAGCTAAAAATTCAGTTATTCGCAAAAAAATTCTAAGAATTTCATGCGGTGTTCGAAGAATTGCCAAAATAATTTTTAAATCGATTCGACTTGATTTTTGGGAATTGAGACATATGCACGCAATTTTTCGGAAAAATTTTAAATCAAGTCGGATCGGTTTTAAATTTGTTTTGGTGATTCTCCGAGTAAAATCAAACAACTTTTGTTCTTATCAATTTTTTTCTAAATTTCTTCTTTCGTCCGGAAAAAAAGCTAGAAGTTCAAAAAATTGGAAAAACTCGACCTTGAATTTTCAGCCAATCCACTCACTCTACGAAAAAAATACAAGTGAAATTTATTGTGTATTTTTTTACTTAGAAAACGATGCCGTAAAGTAAAATTTAAAATAACGCTGTTTCCAATTATTTGTTTCATTTTGTCAATTTTTTTCCGGCTTTCGGTCTTATTTCCGGTTTTTGACCATGTATATAGAGTTGAAGTAAAAAGCACCACCCGGCATCATAAAGTTGAGGCTTCAAGATTTCATTTCCACTAGAGATCAACCTATAAAAGTGCGTTAAAAAATGGGTAATTCTCCGGGAAATCGAACACTCCCACCTACCCATTATTATATATATATATATATATATATATATATATATATATATATATATATAGGATTAGGTTTCCGCGGTTAACTATGTTTAAACAACTTAGTTCACGAGATGAACCGCGTCTATTTTGGGTATATTCTCGACGTTTCGGCATCGGCTTTGATGCCATTTTCAAGAGGTTAGCTCTTCACTCAGGGTCTCAATCTGCTTACTCCCCAAGGAGAGCTATGAGTCTTTGAATAAAACTCTCTTTGAATAAGTTCCAGTTTAAAGAGAAACGCAAAATTATACACTTGCAACTTAATAAATTTGTAAGTTAGCTGTAAATATAATAAAATAAATTACTGAAAATGAACATGTAAAATGGCGATTTAGGTTACAGCGTAAAGTTTTTATAGTAATTGTAACATCAACCAAGTCACAATATAAATATTTGTTTAAAGCAGTACTTTAGCAAAGAAGTTATTACACGTTTAATTCGAATAATAAATAACAAACGTGCGACAAAACCCTTAAAAAATTAAAATAACAAAATTTTTAAAATAATACAAATTTTAAATTTAAATTTTTCCTTAGTTTTTGTACGGCTGTGTTTTTATTTGTAAAACGCCATACGTTTTTTCTCTTGCTTTTAAATATTTATTTATTTATTATTTTTCGGTTCTAGCTTCTATTCACTTTCATTTGTATAAAATTGAACGTCATTTGTTTTAATAAAATTTCTTTAAACCTTATATTATTGTTTCATGCATAAGGTCAGCTCTGCTTTACCTGTAAAGCAAATTTTCGCTTGTTTTACCTTTTGATATTTTCCTTCGCTTTTTATTCCAACTAAGATAATACGTATTATCGGGGCAAACCAAAATCTTCTTATATTAAACTTAATATATTTATTTATTAATACAAGTTATATGTCGAAATATTTTTGATATTTGCTTAGTAGGTTATATAAAATTGTGAAGTAACAACAAAATTCTGTTTGCCTTTAAAAGATCGCAGTTTTGTGACAATCTCTTATAAAAATATTAGTTTTTTCAATTTTGATACTCATGGTTTGTATTAATAAATTAATTCCAAACTTGAGTTGCGACCGACATAAATAGTTAGATTACAAACGCGGTATACATAATTTACTCCTTAAATTCATCTCTTTATTCCAACAATTGAAAGGCAAATTTGATATATGCTTTAATGGTGTATTTTGTAATGCCTCAATAACTGTCGCAGTTTTTTGTATTATCGTATAGTTTTAAAGCAGATGTCGCTACAGTAATATCAGACTATTAAGGTCAAACTTGCAGTGATCCCGAACACATGAAACTACAATGTTAAGAAAAAAGAAATTCCAAAGTTATCTGACTATCTCCATGTAACTAACATCACCACATAGCTTGAAAGCAAATCAAAATTTTCATTCCTAACTCAAATTTACCATCCATACTTAAAAGCTTCTTATATCTCAAAAAATATTCTAAAGAATTCCAAAATTATGTGGTTTACAAATAAAACGTGCTTTTATATTTTATAATTACTTTTTTTAGTTTTCTCAATAATAACTCGGCTGAATACAAAGATCGTTAAATCTATTGCAGAATAAACTTTCTCTTGTGTCCGAATTCTTGACACTTCTTAGAAATACTCAATAATTTTTCTATATTGGATTTGCATAAGGTGATTATATTGTATTTCGTATTGCAGATCTGCAAAATAAAAAGTTAAGGCTTCCATATTTCTTGCTCTGTCGTTAATCACCAACTCTAATACCTGGTGATGTGGTGAGCATTGTGCCTTATAAGACTGTATTATTATTCTTTGTTGAAAATAAATTTAAGTCTCAATTATTTTTAAATCGGCACAGATGGTGCGTGACAATCGGGCAGACGGAGCAAACATATGAGAGCCCTAACCTTGCAGTTTCCAGGCTGTGTTGCCACACGGGACGTTAGAGTCGTACCATTATTATTATTATAATTATTTTCAATGACTAAGTAGATCACTTACCAAGTATCTAATCTTAGGATAGAACCCAGGTCTGTCTGCACTATAACTAAGCACCTTAAATTTGATATAGTCATTCCAAGAAAATAACAACTTTCTTTCATTTACATAGATGTTGTAAACACATTGCGTACTAAAAACGCCATTACGTCTTTATCTCGCTCTCCTCTTTTTTTCCCTCTCCCCCTCACCCTTTCTATCACCCCCTTCCTCCTCTCAACTGCTGTAATTATTAATAAATTTAAATAGAACTTTGCATACACATTAATTGAATCAATATCTCAACTAAGTTTCTTAATCGACAAAATTCGACAAAATTCGCCAAAACTTAAAAGAACAGCCTCCAAATGTTTTTAAATTTTATATAATTTTTACAGTTTTTACTAGATCTAAATTAAATTCGACAAATATTTTTTAGTTATATACTTAGGCACACTAAAAAATATGTGAAATCAGTTAAGGTAATGGAGCTTAAATATTCTTGCTTCTTATACTTAATTTTCTATTCAACATGACAGTAGATCAAATAATTCAAGAAGTAAAAAACGAGAAAGATGCAGTATGGAAGTTCATAAAATCATTACAATATGCTACATTGATGACACGGTACTGATAGCCGACAATTAAGACGACCCACAAAAACAACTCCTTCATTGTGATAACAGGGACACACAATATGAAAATTTCAACGGAAAAGACTAAATGTTTGGTGATAAGTAGGTAGTAAACTGGAAATAAAAGAAAAAAGCATAGGACAGGTCATGACATTTAACTACCTGGGAATTAAAATCACCAGCGAAACAAACTTGACAACAGAGGTAACGAGACAAACAACCAAATCCATATGAAAAAATAAATATATGACCACAAAATAAGGTGAGCGTATAGAAGTCAACTATGAGACCAATCCTAATTTACCTAGAGGAAACAAGGGCTAACACGAATAAAACAAAACAGAAAATTAATAATGTAAAAATGAACATGTAGACTGGATGGGGCCGGACAAAATAGCAAATATATGTCAGAAGAAACCTTATAATAGAAGACCAGTTGAAAGACCATCAAAAAGGTGGGAAAATAATATACAATCAACCGCAACAGAAACGGGCCAAGAGGCTAATCAACAGGAAAAGTCCTGGTCATAAGAATAATAATAATAAGAAGAAGACATGTAACATATTAAACTCTAATTATACTTACGTCACATCGTTACATTACAAAATCTATTTATAGTACCTCTTGGAAATTTTGGCATAAGGAATTCTATTCAATACCTGTTTTATAGGCATCCAACATAACTGAAAATATTTTAATAACTAAAGTGTAATGGAATTTTCAAATCAAGAAATATATGCAAAACGCATATTATATGCATTCATATTTTGACAGTTTTTTTTAAAATGCATTTAAAATCACTCATGTCCATTTTATTAATTTCCTTGATTTTATTTACACAAAATAATTAAGAAACTTGTTCTGGATTCTTAAGTCCCTGGGATGCTTTAATCGGTTTTATTTTCGGTAAATATTTATATAGGGTAGTTCAAATACCTTTATAATAGCTTCTAAGAAACTTCATTGGTAATCTATTTATACTTCACTCTATTATAACACTTTAAGGTAATCCCGGATTAGTTCTCTACCAGTATACATTTTAAAATTCATTTAAAAGCAATTAGGGAGCTCGGTTTTTTAAATTCTAGAAGTACAAAAACTATATAACAGCTTTTATACCTATTGTGGTTGCTATAATATATTTACCATTCTAAGTCAGTTCTTTTTATAATATAGTAACCTTTCTTAGGAACAGCATCTTCTTCTTCTTCGCTCTTATCCTTATGCCTTCCAGCGTCGGATTTATACGTCACGGTCCTCCTTAACCCATTTCTTCCATTCTTTTCTGTCTCTTGTTAAACTTTTCATTTCGTTTACTGTCTTTCCTCTTGCTTTTCCCACCTCAATGATTTGACTTATCCATTTCTTCCTGGGTCTTCCCTTTCTTCTTTTCTTTACACTTCTTGCTTCGAACACTTTTCTGCATATTCTCTCTGGTTTCATTCGTTGTATATGACCGTACCATGTTAACTGTCTCTTTTTTATTTTGTTCACTATTGGTTCCTGTTGTAGAGTTTCTTATTTCCTCATTCCGTACTCTATCAAACTTTGTCTTATCCGCTATCCTTCTCAAGTGTTTCATTTCTATGGCCGTTATTACACCCTCATGTTTGGTTTGTATCGTCCAATTTTCACTGGCGTATAATACTGTTGGTATTGTTATTGCATTATGTACCATTAATTTCACTTTTGGTCTATCTCCTTTTTCCCAATATCGTTCTATGTAATGCATAGTAGATCCTATTCCCTCTCCTCATTCTGTTACTCAGTTCTGCTTCTATTCGGCCATCATCTGTTATTATTGTTCCCAAATACTCAAAAGTTGAGACTCTTTCCATATTATGCCCTTTACATTTTACTTCTCTATTTTGTCCCCTCTCCTGGTTTTGATTCACTATCATTGTTTTACTTTTCTTAATGTTGACCTCCATTTTCATTTTCTCTATTTCTTCTACCCATATGTTGACTAGCTTTTGTAATTTATTATCCGTATCTGCCATTATGACTATGTCATCTGCATACATTAAAGTTTTCACCTTCACTGGTTGTAGGTTTCTATATCCTATTATTGTATCCAATCCTTTCGTTTTTTCTTTTAGATTTTTTGCTATTTTATCCATTATTATTATAAAAAGTAGTGGGCTTAGGCTATCGCCCTGTTTTGTGCCGCTCTCCATTTTGAATTCCCCGGGTGCCAGTCCAGCTATTTGAATTTTTCCTCTAACTACTTTGTATATACTTCTGATGGCCTCTATTAGTTCCTTTGTCACTTCCAGTTCGTCTAAACATTCCCATATTTTTCCTCTCTCAACTGTATCAAAAGCTGCTCTTATGTCTAGAAAGGTAAGCAGTAGTTCATCTCCTTCCTTTATTTTTCGTTCTACAATGTTCCTCAATATGCATATGTTGTCATTAGCTTGCCTATTTGCCCTAAATGGCCCTTGTTCCTCCTCTAGTTTATTTTCTATCGCTTTTCTAAGTTTCCCCTCCAGAATTCTGATATATACTTTAAAGCACACCGAGGAGAGACAAATGGCTCTATAATTATCGCATTCCGTCTGATCCCCTTTCTTATATATTGGAACTATCAAGTTCTTTTCCCAGTCTTCTGGAATTTTCTTAGTTCTCCATGCCTCCTCACATATTTTCCAGAGCCATTCTTTACCCTTTTCTCCCACCCATTTTATCATTCCTAGTTCCGCCCTCTTCTCGGTTATCATTTGTTGTATACTATGTCTTAATTCCGGTGTATAGGTTATATAATCTATTATACTTTTGGCCTGTCTCTCCTCTGCCACAAACGTATACTTGTCTTCTAGTTCTTGTTCCCAGAAAGTATTTCCTATCAATAGGTCGTTTAACTGGCAGAATTCTATCATTTTAGTTCCATTTGTATTCTTTATTTCCTCTCCATATCCGCCCATACATCCCAGCCCTCTATTCACATCTCCTCCTACTCGAAAGTTCCAGTCCCCCATTATTAATATTTTATCGGTATCCTCTCTCACTGTATCTATTTTTTTTTTCTGTGATTTGTTATAGAATTCTTCAAGTGTCCTTACTTCACTTCCTTTTATTGGTGCTTATTTATATAAATACTATTCTTTCTTCCATTTGCAGGTGTAAGATTATCATTCTTGAATTTATTGCCTCCACCTTGGTGACTTTTTGATTTATTTTCTCATTCACGATTATTTCCACTCCCTTCTTTGCCCTTTCTTCCATTATTACCCCTAAATAATACATGTAGTGTGTATTTGTCAGTTCATTTTCCCATTTCCTTTCTTCTTAGTTTCGCTTACTCCTAGTATATAAATTCCATATTCACCCATTTCTTCTGTTACTTCTATCTCTTCCCCTGTTAGTGTTGTTATATTCCATATTCATATTGCCATTTCTTTTGTTCCCCATTTTTCTTCCTGTTTCTTTTAATTTTGTCCTCTTTTCTTCTATGTTTTCGTATATTATATGTTTCCGTCTGTTTAGGTTTGTCCATTTCGCCAATTTTCTTATTTCCATTTGCGTTAGCCTTCATTCTTTGCCTTGTCGTGTCTAGTTTCCTCCATCGCTCCCTACTAGTTTTTGTATGCCGTCCTGTTTTTGTTATTTTAGTTAACTTATCTCTTAGTGTCTCTTCCTCGCTGCTCTCTGGGATCTTTGACTCATTGTTCTTCCTTTTTGTGTTCTTCTCTCTCTCATACTCGTCTTCTGCGTCATTTCGTTCTACTTCCTTATACTTCTGTCTATCTATTTTATTTAGTTTTTCCAGGGACATAATTTCTCCATTTATTATTAATTTATTGTATCGTAGTATTGCGTGATCTCCTTTTCTCTATACTGGTTCATGTATTTCACTAGATATCTTCTCTGTTCCTGTATATTTTTGTGAAGTCTTCCTCCATGTATATTTCTGTTCCTTTTAATTTTTTGTAGCTTTTAGTATCTCCATCTTTTGTTGTGGCCCCTTAGTTCTATTAGTATTGGTCTTCTTTTTCCTCTTTGTTCGCTTCCCAATCTTCTGATTTCTGTTATTTCTTCTTCCATATTTATCTGTATTCCATATCTCTTATTATAATTCTCACTCTTTCTTTTAGTTCTAGTTCCGTTCTCTCCTTCATTTCCTTCATCCACTCCGTGTATTATTATTCTTTTCTTTCTTATTTCTCTTTCTAGTTTCTCTATTCTCTCTTCTTGTATTGATGTTTTTTGTTCTAGTAGTTCCTTATCTTTCTTCAGTAATTCATTTTCCATTCTTACGTTATTTAGTTCTGCCTGAAGGTTATCTATTTTAGTTTCAAGTCTCTGGTTACTATCTTCCTTTTTGTCTAATTTTCCATTTATTTCTTGTAGTAGTTTCATCATACTTTGGGTATATTCGTCTTTATTTTCCATTTTTACTAAACCGACTAAGAACCGACCCGGATCCACTCCTCGGAGGTCGTCGTTCTCTTTTTATAAAAAGCTCGTTACTTCTCAAAATTCTGTAAGATTTGGAATACGCTCCTGCGGAATTTTGAAAAGCCCGCGGTTTGGTATCGCTTCGCCGTTTAGTTCACGCGCTCAGCCGGTCAGCTGCCGCTTCTTATCGGTGTTTATTTCCTTCGCGATCTATTTTAAGTTTTCTACTCGCTAATCTTACCTTTATCTGTTGTTTATATTAACACTATTCACCTATTTTACCTTACTGTAATCACTATTTGAATTTAATTTCATTAAATTTTCACTTATTTATATTTAAACTGAGAGGCATTCACTCTTCAATCTTCCTATCACTTGCCAGGACCGTAATGTAGCATCATAAAGCTATATTTATGGATTAGGTAGAATACACATGAGCTATTTAAAATTGATTACTAACAACAATTTAGTATTGCTGACACTGATAGCCATCTAAATGGACCAGATTTTCTTTCACAAAGCCTCAATGACCTAGTCTATCTGCAGTTTTTAAGAAGCACTCCTTTATTGTTTGAAGATGTACCACTCTTCAGATTATGTGGCTGATATATAATTGTCATTCACTGTCTCTATAATAGATTCCTCTATAAATAAAATAAATGAGGTAGTTTTATAGCATGACGGGCTATTTGAAATGCGTTGTGTATTCTGAGTTAGTTTCTGGTGTGCAGAAACTTGAACAACGTACCACTGCAACCTGTCACACTATTCGGATATAGTCCGGAAGATTTAAACAGGTGCGTCGTAGCACAATAAGAAGTATTAATGCTTAAATTGGAGCCTAAGTGGGGGAGAAGATAGAGTTTAAACACCTACTCTAAAGTTGTCAAATAAATACTGTAGTGTTATGCAATAAATTGTGATGTAATATTTATATTTGAAATTTTTTCTATCAAAAACTATCTCCTGGAATTTGTTTGTATATTTAATATTCTACTTGCATAAAGAAGCCAATCCAAAATATTTTCAATATTAAACAACGCACCTTACCACATATCTCATTAAGCCCTAGTTGAAGGCTTATGTAGCTTTTAATTAAAAAGTAAAATAATAAAATCACATTGATACTCTTAATATATTTTTACTGCTTGGGGAACTAACGATAAAAAAATTAAAATAGTTGTGCAGTAGATTTAAAAAAAGGGAAGTGTTCTTATTATTGGTTTGGGTCTTGTCACATTAATAAAGTATCATCGCTCAGTCATTAGAACAGTTGATAGGATAACGTATTCAAAAATTAAATAACCACCTTTAATTGTTTTATTTTTTGTATTTTGTTGTAAGTGATCAATACAACAAGTTTGAATTTCACTGATACGTTATAATTGATCCGGAAATTTGAACTTATAGGTATGTTAGTAAGTAGTCTTATTAGTGCATTATCAAAGTTTTAATGTGAATACATTAAGATGGAAAACATAAAGAGAATTTATTAATTTTATTTTATTGCATACTTTTTATTGTGGTTTAAACAAAAATATAAATATATAAATAACTTGTAGTATATGTTTCGTGATTTTATATAAAACAAAGTTTATTATTATTATTATTAGTAGAAAATGCGAAAAATTATAATTAAAATTTATAATCAATATTCTAGAATAGTTGTGGCAATAACCTTGTTCAATAAAAAATAAATCCTGCATTTATTTTCTGTTTGAAAGCTACCGTCGCTTTATGTATCCGCTCCTATTGTATGCAATCTGGGTTTCTATATATTTGTATTCATACACGTATGCATAAAGTGCATTCACACGTAGCCCTGTTTTCCATTTCAAAGCAGAAAACCATCCATTTTTAAGGCAAGTTTTTAAATCAAGTTTAGACTTTATTTTCTAAAATTACGCGACGGTTGAACGACGCTGATGAATGAATTCCATATTTCACGCGTGAGTTCCCTCCGGACAGCTAATCTCCGATATTAAGATTTATGTTATTCAGAATTTAAATAAGATAAATATTGAATATGCTAGCTACGGTGCGTCTTATATGCTCTACAGCTAGTTGAATTTTAAAGCTAACCTCTTGTTGCACTATTTTCTATGTTTGGATAGATAGAAATTTATTTCTCGCTTTAAAATTTCACAACTAACTTTTTTATTATTCGGCCTTCATTTCGGCCGATCCTTGAGAAGATCCAGATCCAGGAGCAGTCACATTCGTGTAAAGACGAAAGCACCGCGCGAATTCAATATGCTACGTTACCAGAAGCATAGAAATTTGATTTGAGCGTCACAATACAGCCGAACAGCCTAAGCATAATATAAAAGTCATTTTCACAGAGCTGTTTGTGTTGTTTATCAGTTGTCAGCTCTGGTCGTGCGCGCGACATAAAGTTTATATGAATCGACATGCCGAGTTCCGCAAATCAAGTGATAAATAGAAAAGCGCCCAGGAACACCCTATAACAAGATTGCGTCAGATTTTTGTTTCCATCCCCCTGTGGAATGCAGAAGGGAGCTGTCGCATGGTAATATTGTTTTACTGGAAATGTGTACGGAATGGGCAAAAACCGGAATACATTTATCCATCATGTACTTACGGCACAATATATTGTGTAAAAATCTCGGTTGTTAATGTGTATGAAAGAAAAAAATCTCCATGTGTAATTAGAAAGCGCATTTTCAATTTGTTTAAATATGAAAATAATTTGCTTTTATGCAATTAACTGTCTTTTATTTATTTTTTTTTTGTAATTGGCTACATCAACTCTAAACTGCCCCAAACTTGTTGAACTTATTGATTAACTCACTGAGAAGTCTATACCTTTGTGCCGTAATTATTTTAGAATATTTTAATACTAATAGTTTGAGAATAAAATTCAAATCAAGATACATATTATTTATTTACGTTGACAAACAATAAGAAGGATGTCACAGTAATTTAAATAGAAGGAAGTGTAGAAAACGTAATAAAATTTTAAAAATTTTAGACCGAATAAAATAAATAAAATTTTATCGGGGTCATTCCAAAAAAATAATTAAAGACTTTAGGGCGACAATGCTACTCATAGTAATGGCAGTAAAAATTTTGTAATTTGAATATTTATAAAATTACACAATCTTAAAGTTTATTTTCCTGAAACCATATTTTCTCATAACTTTTTGCAGTTCAGTCCTAATTTTCAAATTTAATACATTTGTTACATCAACTGTGTAAATATAAGTGACCTGTTTTAAACATATCTAACTACATAATAAAAATAATGATATCTACAATCATAAAATATTTATATAATTAGAAAAATGGTATTAAATTAAAAAAAAAACATTGTCAAGTCTCTTCAAGATAATGGAGACCTTACACACTTTCTTCGACGCTATTTTCACATTTTGCGAATGTTTTAGTTACATCGTTCCTGAAAACATTTTTTTATTGAATCTACTTATAATCTACTCGGTTACAAGTAATAAGTGGCCATTGCCTTTTCAGTCTTTTGGTGACGGCTGGTTGCTAAGCTGATCAATGAGATGATTTGCATGTATCCCCAAATCGTTGTATAGAGTTTCATTTCTAACATGTCATGGAGCATATTGTTATTGATCTAAGAATCTGTGTTTGGCATCTTTTTGGTATTTTGATATAGGAAGCCTTTGCCAAGTCTTACAGTTGGAACTCAAATGTCAAGATAGGTTTAATAATGACTTTATATGAGAGTAATTTGTTAGACAAAGATAGTTGGGATCGTCTGCCGACTAGCCAATTCATTTGTTTAATCTTTAAGTCTATTTGGTTTTTTTTTGGCTTTAATATGTGCACTCCGTGTTAGTTTCTGGTCCAGATGCAGTCCAAAATACTTGATTTTGGTTATCTGGGATATTAGTGCATCGTTAACTCTGACTTGTGACCAAACAGTACACCTGTTGATGAACGTGACACGAGCAGATTTGTCACTATTTGCCATTTGTGAAGCCAATTTTGCAGAGTATCTGGAAGGGCTTATAAATGAGTTGCCGCTGTTTCTGGTCTTTTATTAGTTGAGAGGATAGCCGTGCCATTAGCGAACATGGCTATGAAGGTATTGGTTGTAATTGGTTTCTCAGATGTGTAGAGTAAATAGTTACGGACCAAACACAGTTACCTGTGATACTTCGGAAGTAATTTTATAATATTCTGGCACTGTATTATTGATTTTCACTTAGTAGGTCATCTAGGTCAGGTACGATTTTGGTACTAGTTACAACTGGCCTGAAGCGTAGTTTGATCTTGTATAGCAGCCCCTTATGCCATACCTTATTGAAAGCCTGTTTAATATCTAAAAATGCGGCTGCACATACGTGTTTTACTTTTAAACTCTCCATGATATGAGTGTCAATTCTATGGTTTTGATGAGTTGTCCAGTGATGTCGATAGCCGAATTGATAGAATAGGATTATACTATCAAGTTCTACAGTTGCTTGAATTTTTTGAGAAGTAGTTTTTCGAAAATTTTGGATAGTAAAGGCAGGCGACTAATTGGTCTATAGGAGGAAGGTTATGTGTGTGATTTACCAAGCTTAGCAATCGTGATGATCTGGGCCTATTTTCAATAAGCATGGAAGTAGCATAATCGTAAAATGCTACTCTAAATGATGGTAAGTAACACTAGAAATTTACGAAAAAGATTTTGTACCAGTTCACTCACTATCAGGTTATATCGAGGAGCTTTTCGAATATTGGCATGTTTAATTTATTTACGTACCTCAGCTAGCGAAAAAGATTTAACTGTTAGTGTCATCTGACATGGTGCAGTGAGAAATGACTCAATTTCAATATCATCATGAGTACCGTACCGTTGCGGTGTTGCCAAAACGATAGCGAGATGCTCGATTAGGGTATCTGCTTTTTTCAGATCTGGCTTAGTTGCCGTAAAGCTTTTTGATTGGGGGTATCATAACTATCAATAGTTTAAACTTTTTGTTGCTTTCCATATAGTTGGGTCATCTGGTGAGAGTTGCATAATGTATTCTTTGAATGTGTCATTCCGTGCTTCAATTAGTGCGTTGTGAAGCTGGTGGGTGAATCCATTTTATGAGACTTTATCATGTCTGTTTTTAGTTTTGTTTTCTGCATTTTCCAGCAAGGAGGTCTCGTATATAACAGGGAATGTTGGTGGTTTTCAAATGGTTGGTTGTTATATTAGGCGCAGCTTGCCAGGTAGCATTTTACATCGTTGTTGTTAGATGTTGGATTGGTTTGTCGAGATCTTGAGCGTCCTCGATTCGTATAGAAGGGTTAGTTTTATTTTACAGTAGACTTTGACAACAATTCCAATTGGTGTGTTTATTGCAGAGTTTTGGTGGTAATTCCTTGGTAACGACTGTTGTGCTTAGGGTTATGATAACCGGGTATGTTGGGTGGATAAATCATACTGATAATCAGTTCGGGTGTAAGTATTTGCTAGTCTACGAGTTACAGAAAAATTGATCAGATATGGCAATTTATTTGCATCGGTGGACCAATACGTGGGTTCTCTGTTTAAAAGATAACTGCAGTTGAGATTTTGCATCGCACGTAGGAGACTATGACCTTTTTGGGTGGTTAATTGCAATCCCCAAGCAGTATTTTAAGGTCTTTATATTCCTTAGTGAAAATAGGATGCTTAGGTGGGTTATAGACTGCTGCAATTGTTAGTGGATAAAAAAGAACTTGAACTTTTTGAAGCATTAGGTTGATGTTTGTTTGTTGTTCATTAAGTGGTTACTAGGTTTTCTCCAGTTGTTTGTAAATAGGTTGGTCGATTTTGTATAATATTTGTGACTTCTTTGTTTGTGTTGTGCATCTGTGGTCCAATCGATAGGAAATCTCCTACATTTAAAAAGACTTGTAGTGGCGTTTTATTTGTAAATCCCCTAAATATTGTGTTTTTAGCTTTTTGTATGTCTTGGTATACCGAGCACCTTTTGTATTTAGTCGGGTGGCTTCCACAACATAGAGCGCATTTTGGTGGGTTGTTTCAGGGTTTCTTGCATGTCGAAATTTTATGTTTTTCACCAGATTTTACACAGGCACTTTGCCTGTAAAAAAGTTTGTTAGAATAGGCTTTTATGTGGCCGTAATCTGTTTGTTTTCCCGGGTTTTTCTATCGAAACAATTATATGTTTGGGTTTTAAATCAACCATAAACAGCGGTAGTGATTTTTTACTTATACTATGACGTATATTAATAATTTTACGTACTGTGTGACCGAGCTTGCCCAACCCTATGTGCTCTCTCCTTCTTTAGCTGGTACGTATGTTATATTATGTTTTCATCTTTAATATGTTTAGTAAGTTTTCTGTACGAATCTATTGTGAAGATATTTATTTTAACGGTATTGTTTGTCGGCGTCGTTATGTAATATTGTTCCTTTTCTAGGATATTGTTTATGCTGCTAATCATTTCGTTATAATTATTTGCTCCATAGATACAGATTGGTGGAAGTTTCGCGATTTTTGGTAATTGATTATTAGGTGTTTGATCAGCCTTTGTGTTGTTACTTTGTGTTGAGGCCTCGTATCTATTCGATACGTTTGCTTGGAAAGGTTGTTGTTCAGTCGGGTGCAGTTGAGAATGATTTTTTTTTGATTATTTGCCATTTAAGTTTTGGTTTTGATGAATTGTCTTGTGTGCTTTCGTTCTCTAAATTTATAGAATTTGTTTCAAATTCTTTGCTAGACTGGCCCTTCTCGTTTGTATCAGTAACATCGTGTTGATGGCAGCTTGTGAAATTCATTACGTGTTGACTTGTGCTGTTTTGCATAGGTTGGGGGAATGGGGCTACATGAGAATTTATTACATAGGAAGGTGGTGTTAATGTTTGATTTTGTGTTACATATTGAAGTTGTTAATTGGGTTGAATACTGTACTGACTTTGTTGTAATGCGTATTGGTATCCTTGAGTAATAGGTAAGTTAAAGTAAACCCGTAGTTTTCTGGGGGAGTTTGGCCTGATGCGCTCGGCCGATCCGGGCCGCAGCCGTTTCCCTTTGGAAACATGACAAAGCGATTGACTTGCTTATGTTTAGTATTGTTAATATTGTTAATAAGAATTTAAAACTAAATGTACATACAGTAAATGTATGCATTAAATTCGTGCTTTGGAGCCCAGACACTTTTAAAAATAACAGAGCGTAGCAGGCGATGTTTACTCTTCGAAAGTCCAATAACCATTAAAAACGTTTTATATTATACAGTAGTTTCTGTGGGCGAATGTTATCAACCTTGCATTAAATTTGATGCAGGTTAGCTACTTTATTTACATGTAAGCATGTAACTCATTTATTATTACTATCACTGATATATTTAGCAATTGCAAAACACCCCATTTTTTCTAAGGGGAATTCTGAAGCTTTCTGAAAAATACTATCTTCTGCATAATAAAAAAAAATTAGTATTTTTAATATTTGGTTTAATTAGCTTCCCAACATGTATTATGAACGAAATCGACATTTTAATTGATGTACATTAATTTAAAGATTGGTTAAACAGCTTTCATATGTAAAAATAACAATTTGAGTATTTTTAATTTGCGGGTAGTAACAATTTTTGTCTAGGGTTTTAGGCTTCTATACCTAAAAGGGAAGCCTAATGCAATCGGTGCGGACATCTGTCTATTCGTCGTGACATTGAACTCGAAAACTACTGAACCTAAATATATAAGGAAGGGTATCATTCGAAAGCCCATGGGATGTTCTACAACAATGCAATAAGTCTTTTTAGAGGACCTAGCAAACTGTCACGCCTTATAACTTTTATCCAGGCAGCTTCAAAGCTGGAGACCAGCTTGTATTTCTGTCATTTCTGACATTTGTCACGCCTTATAATTTTTGATCTGTGATAGAGACATAATGTTTTTAGTATTCAACTAAGGACCACAAGTCAAGTCCAGACGCCAAAAATCAGCCTGATCGGAAAATCTCGAGACCGGTTTGACCGGTAGTAGCCGCAAAATTTTCGATTTGAATTTTGAATTTTAATTTGAATATAATTCACTATCACTGATAACATAAACATAAGTATTGTTAACGTAAAATTTTAAATATTACGCACAAATAAATTCATAACTTTTGAACCTGATGAGAATAAGAGGCTAATGATTTTTAGTTTAAATTGTTGCTAAAAACGGTCATAAAACATATTGTTTTAAGCGACTTCGAAAATCGGTCATTTAAATGTTAAAAATAATATTTATATTTTATACACAAATAATTTATAACCTTTGAACTTGTCATAAGGGACTAAAGATTTTTTGTTTAAATTTTTGCAATTAAGGGCATAAAACTTATTATTTTAATTAACTTAAAAAAATGGTCGTTTAAATATAAAAATAATGTTTAAATATTACGTACTAATAAGTCGTAATTAAAAAAAGGCGTGTAAAAATTGATTCGTTTATAACATTGCCGAAAATTCGAATTTTCAAGGAAAAAAATTTCTGAGTTTTCCTGCGTATATATCTACAAAATTGTGCAGAGAACCGCTTGGAATTCGGCAGGTCTATTTTTACAATTTTCACAAATTTCTACTCTATTACAATAAGATCAGTAATGTTGTAATATGCGGTTGCAATGTCATCAGCAGTAATCGATTAATAAATATTCGGATCACGTATCAAAAAACGAAAGCAATAAATATATTGAAAAAGTTATTCTGTTGGCTGTAAGGAATTCTTGAGACACTAGCTGTTATATGTTTCTAATTGAAATCAATAAACTTTGTTTATTATTAGTCACGCCAATAAAAAATTAGTAAAATATTTGCAATAGTGATTTAAAGTGTACAATTTACTTGGTAACTGCTGTATTTTTTATGCAATAATTATGATTTATTTTTAAAAGCTATACGAGAATCCTCTGCAATTTTAAGTGAAAAATGGTTAGATCTCTACAGTTGGTGCTTTAATCTCACATAGTTTTTATTAATTTATAATAAAAAAAAAACTGACAAATGTAAACATATGGTCCGTTTTTAACTTCGTATTGATAGACAATAGGATGGAATTTGTCGATGCGCAATCTCAATCCCGACGTTTTAACCATCAAAGTCAAATTTTTAGTAGGTTTTTAATACCATACAATTTGATTTGGATCACATCTTAAGCCGCATTTAACCGGGTAACAGAAGTACAAATGAGATTTTACGCTTGAAGTATATATTAAAAACTAAAAAGTTAACCAAATTATAACACCTAGATATATAAGATGAATATAACGTCGCACCGTTACCTACGCTATGAGGAATGCTAACAGCACTAGCATCACCATGAAAATATCTAACTTTTGTACTGAAATGCTCTACACAAAATATCTTACTTATATTTTCACGATAGCACAAAATGCATTTCTAAATCTACAATCGAAGGAATCCTTTGTGGTACAAGCAACTCCAGACTGATCCAATAGCATAAAGTACATAAAATGATACACAATTGGAAAATGATTATACTATTTTTTAATATCTTCTTTTTTCATATCAAAAATCTGATACGTTGTTGCCATAAGCATAAAATAAAATAAATTTTATAATTTTGTTTTCTGCTTTTCTTTTTATTTGATGTAAAAATAGTCTCTAGTGCAGGCATACATAAATAAAGTGAAATAAACTAATACATTTATTATTATAAAATAGAATTAAACAATAAAAAAATGGTAACGAAAGCAAATTAATTTTAAATTTCATATGCAAGTAAAATGTTTTTTTTTTATTAATTTTAATCTATATTTCGATAAGCCATCAACAATCAAGTCATAATTTAGATTATTTATTTAAATTATATATATAAAAAAAATTATGAGTGCTGCTGCTGCTGCTGCTGCTGTCACACAGGTCAAAGGTCAAATCGTTCGTGCCTTTCCGTGCCGACCCGAGCGCCTCCGAAAGACAAATTTCGGCCCGGCTGCAGGCGCGACCGAGGTAATATATTTCTGGAACCGCAAGCGATGGAAAATTTTCGTTTGAGAGCGGGTAAAATAAAGCACTTATACATAAAAAAAATTATGAGTGCTGTCACACAGGTCAAAGGTCAAAGGTCAAAGGTCAAAGGTCAACTCTAACTGGGTATGCGTAAATGCGTTGTCATGGCAACGGCGTACGTCAATTATGTCAAACAGAGCTTTTTAATGGTGTTTTTATTTATTTTTAAAAACTACTATGAGAAGGGGTTCAAGCATGTCGGAGTTGGACAAGCTCTCCGGGGGACCGCTGCCAGACCTCGTATATTTAAAATTATATATATAAAAAAAATTATGAGTGCTGCTGTCACACAGGTCAAAGGTCAAAGGTCAAAGTTCAACTCTAACTGGGTATACGTAAATGCGTTGTCATGGCAACGGCGTACGCCAATTATGTCAAACAGAGCTTTTTAATCGTGTTTTTATTTTTAAAAACTATGCGAAGGGGCTCAAGTATGTCGGAGTTGGACAAGCTCTTCGGGGGGCTGCTGGCAGACCTCGTTTAGTATAAACATAAAAATCACAAATAGTTACACACATACACACACACACACACACACACACACACACACACACACTCACGAACATCTTTAGAACCAGAACTTCTAAAAATATTGTAGATTTGCTTTTTAAGATTTTGGCCAAAATTTTTTAGAAGATTTGCTATGAAGATGTCCGCCGCAGTTGCAGACAAAACGTTATGAGTCTCCGAATTCCGACCACGGCCTAACAACCCGACAACCAAACACAACGAGAAGTCTTTAAAAACATTGACTATTGAAAAACACTAACAAAAAAATACCTAAAATGATCAACAAGATTCATAAATTTACAGACAAATATCGGACGGGAGAATTTGGTCTCGTTTTTAGCGTGTCTGATTTTAAAAAGATGTCGCGATAAAAAGCAAACAGGACTACGTTTTTGCTTATGGAAATGATTTTTCACTAAACTCTTTAGAGAGAAGAGAGACATAAACAGTTCAGTTGGTTTATCCAAAGTTAGTCGGCAGGGTGTGACATTCTAAATTTCCTTTTTGCTAAGCGATAATATAGAATATTGCAAATGATAGAGCCGCTAGAATACGTAGCATACTGATAAACAAGCTGAAGATGCTGGTTAATGTTGTTGGATACAATTTTAGGACATCTAGTTTTGTAGGCTTAACTTAACTAATCAGAATAGAAAAGTCACTGTTCCTGACAATTAAAATGTAATCGAGGCATAACAAATTTTGTACCGTACTTGTAATTGAGGTAAATCTATTTTAGAGACGTGACCCTGACTATATGAGCGTTGATTACTTCCCCTATCATATATTAAGAGGAATTATGTCCCAAACTTTCCAAGCCATCGGAGAGATACATAAGTAGAAATACAGAAGAGGCTGAATATACTTAAGTTCTGGCAAGCTGCCATTTATTAATGTGTACGTATAATATATAATCATTAAGAATAATTAAAAGACTAAAAGATTTTAAATGTGAATTAGAAAATATTAAATTGAATATAAATGAGTATCAGTAAAGTGACAAGAGAAAGAGAAAAATGTATTAGAATTCAATCTGACCATATTATTATTAGACAAAAATAAATAAATTTTTTTTAACTCCATAGGAGATCAGCAATCTGCCCGTGGGCAATAAGCGTTCGTTTTGATTGAGTAAGTAATTGACATGTAGAGTCTCATTCCAGCGAGTGATCTCCATACATTTATCTAAATCATAAGTTTAAAGCACATTTGTCGGTGTAGTCTTAACTTTAAACTTATTAGTAGACGTTTCGCGTACGTTTTATTGATTAGCCAACACATTTGGATGCACTGACACTCTTTCACTGTACTTCGCACTGAATCGATGCACGGCTTCCTTAACGGATTCCAGAAGGTTATCGTGTAGAATAACTTCGTTAGAGACGTAGTAAGGGGGATCCACGATGGCACGAAAGACCTTGTTTTAAAACCTCTGCAGGATAGCGATGTTCGAATCACTATCGGTTCTGTATAACTTGATACCGTAAGTCCAGACAGGTTTAAGAATGGATTAATATAGCAATAGTTTATTATCCAAGGATGATTTCGATTGTCGGCCAATGAGCCAATACATTTGACTTAGTTTTAGTCCTAGTTGCTTTCTTTTGGTAAATAGATGTTTCCTCCAAGTAAGTCGTCGGCCTAAGTGCATATATATATTTAGCTTCATCGACTTGCAGAACTTGGCAATTGTTAATCTTCACAGGAGAATGTTTCCTTGCGTAAAGTAAATGTCACATGCAAGAATTTGGTTTCGTTAGCCTTAATGCATCATGTTTTTAACAAATGTAGAATTTTATTTAGGTTTACTTAAAGGATTCGTGAAGCTGATGCTGGATCAGTGTAGGATGCCAGAATAGCAGTGTCATCTGCGTATGTTGCTACCATAGTAGTTCTTGTTGTCGGTAGATCCGCTGTATACAAAAGATATAATACAGGGCCCAGTACGCTGCCTTGAGAGAGTGAATGGGATATAAGTCAGTGTATTCACTGCCTTGCTTTACTAGGAAGTGTCTATCAGTTAAGTATGATTTAAGCAGTAGGTAGTGAGGATAAGAAAGAAGCTTCTTTAATTTAACTAGTAAGCCTCTGTGCCATACCTTATCAAAGGCTTGAGATATATTGTGGAATGAAGCAAAGCATCTTTTGACATTTAGATCTCTATTAATTTGGTTGACTAGTCTATGTACTTGCTCTATTGTTCCGTGTTTATTGTGGAAGACAAATTGATGTTTCGGGATTATTTTCCTTTCTGCTATTATAATATTAAGCTTTTAACGTATAACTTCTTAAGAACTTTGGACAGCATTGGTAGTAGGCTTATAGGCCTGTAGGAAGAAAAATATTTAGGCTTTTTACCTGGTTTGAGGATCATTATGATTTTAGCAACTTTCCAGATTCTGAGAATGTAGTTTAATCTCAGATTTGCATTAAATATGTAGGTTATTAGTTTGTAGCATTTTACAGAAAGTTCTTGAAATATTTTTACAGAGATAATGTCAAATCCTGGAGTCTTTTTGGTGTTTATTTCTTCCATTACAACTTGTTTTATTTCTTCAGTTTTAAACTTTCCATGTGGCAATTCTATTTGAAATGGGGCACCTAGGAATTCTGTTATCTCGTTTTCCTCTTCGGTGGATAACTCTGAAGGGAATACATTTACTAGATGATTTGAGAATGGTTCGGCTTTTTCTTTATCTTTTTTTAGCCTTTCTGTGGCTTTTCAAATTGAGTACTCCGTGGCTTCAGTCGTCGCAAGACCTTCTAAGTGTTTCTGAATGCCATTGTTCTGTTCTTCTTCAATCAAGTCTTTCAGTTCATTAGTGGCTTTATTTAATTTTCTTTTGTTTTCTTCAGTTCTGGCCAGCTGCCATTTGTTCCGCATGAGTCTTTTTTTGCAAGTTTTTCTTTAATAGCTGGAGATGTATCACTTTTTATAAGAGGGGTGCCAAGGGTTGGTGGGGCAAACCATGCAGCATCCTGTATTTTCCTTGTTAAATATTCCACCGTAATTTAAATGTCCATTTCAGTCTTTAACGGTTGATATGTCGAGATTAGGTAGTCCAATTTTTTCCTAAATGCATTCCAGTCTGTCTTACTATTGTGCAAGGAGGACTGTTTTTTTTATTCGAGGTCTGCAAGTGTACGGTTAGCATTGCTATGGAGTGGTCTAATGATAAATCAAAGCAAGTCTTTGCTTTACATTTTTTGATATCAATTCCTTTAATAATGCATAAATCTATAGTATCTGGAATTTTGTTTCTATCAGTTGGCCAAGACGTTGGTTCGCCAGTAGATAGTTGTTGCAGATTGTTCTCTTTCATTGTTTTAAGGAGTTCTCTTCCTTTTGGAGTTGTCAGCCTAGAGCCCCAAGTTGGATGTTTTGCATTGTAGTCTTTCCCTGCGAAGAATTTGTTGCCTAATGTTTTGAAGAATCCTTCAAAGTGCTGCTATTTATTGAGGTGTTTAGGTGGACAGTAGATGGCAGAAATAGTTATTGGTCTATGCTCTTCTTTAATGGTTACACTGGTGGCTTGTAGATAATCTTTAGTAATTTTTTTTCTTTTGTAGTGTTTTATATTATCTCGAATGATAATGGCAGTTAAAGAAAATAAAATGATTTACAATGGGGAATTGAAATACTTATTAATAAGAGTTTAACAAAGAATATCATATCATAAATAATAAAATGAAGTAGAATTATGTACATTATAATTAAAATATCATTAAAATACAGAGTGCGGCAACATAAGTCCTTTTTTCAAAATGTAATAAAACTCATTTTGTGAATCAAAAAAAAAATTTTTTTTCCTATAATGTATATCTAAAGTTGTGTTTTACACAGTTTTGAAAATCATGCCAGGTAGGTGACGCCCCCATTGTAGATAGACTAAATAAGTCGGTTTCTAGCGTTCGCCATGACCTTTACCAGCATATCAGCGGGTATGTTGGCAATTTCTGCCCGGATGTTGGCTTTCAGATCTTGTAGAGTCCTTGGACGGTTGACGTAAACGGGAGATTTCAAAACTTCACAAAAAAAATTGCAAGGAGCCAAATTGCCCCTTATTGAAATAAGACGTTCTGGGAAGTGTTCCCTTAAAACATCTATTGATGTCCTTAAAGTGTGAGCCATTACTCCGTCCTGTTGGAACCAAATGTTCACATACCGGTTTGAATTCACTGTCACTGTGACCTAATTTTCTCCAAAAAACCAAGGACCAACAATCCCAGCTGAGGAAATTGCACAAAACACTGCGACTTTAGGTGAATGTAAAGGCCTTTAATGCAATTATCGAAGATTAGTGCTAGCCCAGTAGCGCATGTTCTGTTTGTTGACGCTTTCACTCAAGTGAAAATGGGCTTAATTATTGAAAAAAACAATTGCATTTTTAGGAACATTTTTGATAAGTGCCTCACATGCGTTCCTCAGAGAATTGAAGTTCCGTTCTGAGAATTCCTCGACAATCGCCAACTTGTAGGGATAATGAAGGTCATCGTAAGAATTCGCTTCACTGAACGATCGGAAACTCTAAGGGCAGACGCATGTTTGCGCGCAGAACACTGTGGGAATTGCAAGTTCACAGAAAGCTATGAAAAGGTTAATAATAAGGGTATATTTGATAGACCACAAAACAAATGAGTAAATAAGGTCAACAACAAAAGTGGAAGGTATAAAGGAAAGAATATTATAACAAAATTGGTGAAGGGCAAACCGTCTGGCAAGGTTGGAAGACGATAGATTGACAAACAAAGCAGCGCACTAAACATATAGACAAGTAAAGAGATTTAGAGAGACCTCTATGATATGCCCAGGCGACATTGAAAAAGTCCCAACTTTAACTAAATACAGAAGGCGCAAAATAAACATGAATGGCATTTATTGGGAGAGGCCTGCATCCAAAATAGATTGATATGGGTGATGATAATGATGATAACTTGTAATTGATTTACTGAGAAATTTATTTGATAGCACATTAAAGTGTGGCATATTAGAGAGTTGCGATCTGAAATATTATGTTGACTAAACAAACAGAATGAAAGTTTTTTGCAGACCACTTTCTTGTGTCAGGTCTTTCAGCATATGAAACAGATGACGAAGATGCGGATAAAAACAATTCGTAAGAGTAATATAATTAAAATGTGTTGGCATGGTGAGACTCACTTTCACTGATTGGAAACGTTGATAATAAATTACTATATTATTTAGGAAATCATGTAGTACTATAATTGTATTTGAAGTATTTATTATAATAAAAAATACAATTTTTTCTAGACACTAGATTTCTTAAAACATTAATGACGTTCAACTGACCTTAACCTATGAGTTCTAATACAATGTTCAATGAAATGTAGAAAAGAGTAAACCAACTGGTTTGTTTGATAGGCGTCTATTATAGTGTAAGCCTCTAGAAAACCGACTTTGTGGCAAATTTTATATTATTTTAATTAGTAACTTGTGTAACCTTAATTAAAATCTCGACGGAATTCTCAATGGGAGATGGTTATAATTATTTACAATTTGTAATAGATTTTCCATGATATTCACTGTATCTGTTCAACTTTTCTTATAGTAATGTCATCCCCTTTTAAAGAAAATATTTTATGAAAGTTGTATTTGGTAATAATTTAAGAAAGCCAGATCGGGGATAAAATATGGGTTTAACTATTTAAATTTATAAATAAGGATAATTGCACTGAACCATATCTTAGCTGAAGTTGTATCAAGATGTTTCTTAACACACATCAATTAGGTGAAGTTCAATAGGATTTATATTTCATAGACAGATTGATATACTGTCGAACGATTCCTATAAGTCATAAACAAGTAAAATTGAGACTAGTAGACTTTTATTATGTTAGTATAGGTTACTGATATTTTATTAATATAACCAAACAAAGAAAAATATAAACAACTACAGTAAATAAATAAACGAGAATGGCGTAAAACCATAAATGAAACTTTCGACAGCAGTGTGGAGAATTAGCGAGAGGTGAAATAAATGCATGTACAAATCTCTGGTGTTCCAATTTCAAAGAATCAATTGCAGAATAATGTTCCTTATGACGTTCGAATGAGGTATCACATGACATATGTTATGTGATGGAAAAAAGTTTGACCTCACCGTTGACCCCTTGACCTTTGGCCGATTTGGTTGAAATTCAATAGCGAAGAAGGTCTTGACCTAAGGTATATGTATGCCAAGTTTGAAGTGAATCCGATGATTCTAACGCAAGTCATCGTGTCTCCAGACAGACACACAGATAAACAGACAGACACCATATTAAAATCATTAATTTTCGCCTATAGCGTTCCGCTGTCGAAAGTTAATAACAAAACTTACCCGTAACAGTGAATTTATCATCTTCAAAATTTTATATTTAAAATATATAGATGATAAAGTAAATATTACTTTGAATTCATTAGTTGTGTTCACAAACAACAATTTTAATACCGAATCTATTTATGCATATACTCGCTCACACGCACACATACACGCAAAATGTGGACACAGGCACCAACATATGCACACACAACAGAATTCGGTAACTTAAAGCCGTTTTATATATGCTGTATTAGAATTGCGCTCGTTAATAATTACATTTCGAAACCTTGGCTGCTTTGAAAAAATAGTAATTAATATAAATTGCAATTTTATTGTTAAATCAAAGCAACACTGTTTTATTATAAAAACTGTTTGTTGCAAGTTTTTGGCGAACAGAAGTAAATATCCACTTTATTGATAGCTATGAATATGTGCAACAAAATTAAATCGAATGCAGATTAACATATTATCATATCATATAAATAATGCCTTTAGAATGTTATAGCTCTTAGCAACCAAAATGTAAGTCACTCCTAAAATCGTTATCGTAGAAACATACGTAGTATATATATTGATATATACTACTATATAATTACAACAAATTCATTCCAAATAGACCCTTAGACTCTACACAAGTTTAAAGACGTTCAGGCCACTCGTTTATGGCAGTACGCACTACATCCATTGGAAAAATATTAACTGTAGCTATCAGGGCGCATTTTAAAGAACCAATATTGGAGTGTCTTTTTAAGAAAACTGTATCCTCTAAAACTGCTTATAATGTAACTGCTTGTAATGTAATGGATTGAGATTTAGACTACCAGAAGGCCAATTATTTGAAAATTGAATTACATTGTTGCTCACAAAGTTTGAGTTGCGCGAGCTTTGTGGGTAGGTGTGGAGTTTTACTAAAATATCCAAAGCTGAACTCTTCAAAGCATGTAGGTTAGAAGTATTACTACCACTTTCAAGAAATTGCATTCATAACAGCAGTGGAAGTTTTTTTCACAAAATGGATACCGGTTACTTGATCATAACAGATTTTCCTTAAAACTATTACAGCTGCTAGATGATGGCCTCTCTGAACTCTTTGCACTAGTTATAAAAATGTTTTTATTGGTAAACAAATTTTTCTCTGCATCTATTATGCTCGTATTCAGTAAATAACTCCTTTGCTTTTCCTCCCCTACCTTTTTTTTCAAAACATCTATCAGCAAATATCTCGCATGTTTTTTTTAGTTCATTACAGTTCTTGTTTAATAATACAAGTCATCGAGATAAATCTTCTGCTTACAAAGAGCATTTTGTTGTATTGGGGCATTTACGACTTTGACTGCCTGAACAGTCCTAACTGAATGTGGTCTTCCAGATTTTGGACAATACTCAACACTTCCCGTCTTATTAAACATTTTATAGATCGTCATACAAAGATATGGCTAGTGTTAAGAGGATATAAGATCTTAAATATTACATTTTTAGTTCCACATTTATGTAATGCACCATCCCACTTCATTAGTAAGTAACGCAATGTAACTTTCAAATTTAATATTTGACAATTGTAATCATATGCGAACGTCTTAGATATTTTAATGGCATGTAAAGGTAGGTTCGATTTTGTAACAATTTTTATGGGAGTACGATCAGACAAGATGCTATGACCTCACCGTATGAAGATAACTGTGCTTAGATAAAAAGGAATTCTGATAGAAATTTGCCCTGACGAAAAGACCTTAGTCGAACGAGAAAACAGGTAGAAAGTCTTCTAACGCAGCAAATATCCTAACTTTATACGTAGAGGAAGCACTGTAAAGAGTTAAAAATCACTCGAGAATCTACTAGACTTCACAACATACTCTCAAAATATACTCATAGACCTAGAACTATTCTGAAAACGGGACAAAGAAAAATACATTAATACCAGAAAAGAAAGAATCAGATGACTACACAGTACATATCGCCGAGCAATTGACAAAATTCAGAGCTGGAATCACCAAAGTGGGTACCTAGTGTTTTGAAGACTTGGAGATTTACATATTATTTCAAAATATTATGTATTTTTCTTTCATTTTTGTTTTAAACATCAAGAGTGAGTTTCAGGCCTCTCTAAAAAAAGTCTTGTCTAGCAGTTGCATAATTTGTCTGTAATATTTTTATAATAAAGTGACTGCTCTAAAAATTTGGCTTATAAAAACGTTTATTTTCTGCATTTCTGGAGTACTTTGAGCTGCCACAGCTGTTCACTGTCATACCTCTATGTACTCATTGTTGTTGACTTTGAAATGTATCGCTTTAGCTTATCGAACGCTTGAGTATACCTATGAAAAATTCTATTTAAAAATAAAGTGGAAAATGATCTCATCTTAATCTTATAAACCTCCGGAACCTGAAGGCAATGCAGAAGAAAAACGACGCAAAGGACCGCTATAATCGTAGTAAGATATAAAAACTTGTTTGTTTGAGAATAAGAAAAGTTATAAGAACTACACTAACAGCAACAATAGAGACACTGCTAGGCCTTTCTCTCTTCATTTAATAGATTGCTCACGTCCCATTAGCAAAGATTGTATGTAAATAGTGCATCTCAAAATTGGGCATATGGGTGGAGGCATATTGAATATGAGAACAGACCATATAACGCCAAAAAGACATTCAACATGCATTTTGAGATTAATATGAAGAATAGTAATTAATGTATAAATAAAATAAACATCGAAAAAATTATCTGGTGTATAGATGGGTCAAAACTGGGCCTAGAACAAGACCGTGAAAAAAAAACTTTCTCTTAAGCTTTTAATTAGGAAATTGTGCATCCGTATTTCAAGCGCAGATATTTGCTATACTGCAGTGATCTAAGTAAAATAACTTAAGGTTTATCAAAATAGGCGAATAAACATATTCATCAACCTGAAGGCATTAAAAAAGCCAATGGTAATATCCAGGCTAGTGCGAAAATTGCCGATAGGAATTCGGTGCTCTGGAGACCATAATAAGTAAATTCTGTTTTAGGCATTGGGACACTGTGGCATAGTAGGCAGTGAAGAAGCTGATGAGCTAGCAGAAAAAGGATTATCAACTCCATATATAGGACCTGAATCGATTCCGTGAGTACCTAAAGGTAGAATACGAAGTCGGGACAGAGAGTGGGTCAAAAATATTGAGAAAATGCACCGGGGAAAAGTAATGAAAAAATCTTTTAAAATAAACATCGCAAGAAGAATCGAAGAACTATTAGTACTCCTTCTTAGAAGATATTGTTTTCTTAGGAAGACATCAACAAAATAGGGTTGTATAACGGATACCCTGAGTTGCAAACAATGTGGCAGGAGGCAAGCTATTTATAGAAAACAAATGAATACAGAAAAATAAAGCAACTATCCAGTAAGAAACTTATAAAGACCGATACAAGGGATTAAAATGCTGGTACTGTAAAGAAATACATAAGACTGCTGTGCTATCAGAGACAAAAAAACGACAAATAAATATTAGACGTATATTTTGGATAGACTGCAATTCATCAAAATAAATGTAATCTATTCATTTATTAATATTTTAGCATGTTATTGTCCTTTCAAAAATAAACTTAAAATATTAACTTTTACTATACTTGCATATTTCAACATTCCTTAGATTATAACGATTGCAAACATATTATTGTAAAATAAAATGTAATGTACAAATGTAAAACGTATTTGTTATTGCAAACAAATAAATAACATAAAGGCACATCAACATAGAAGTTGCATTAAATTTGTTGGTAGCATTACTATTCATTGTTTAAGTTATGAATATTATACGAATAAAAAATTAGTTCAATTAAATAAAGTTTACAGTACATAATTATATCATCAGCGTCAAATTTTCATTTTTTAAATTAAAATTTCAAACGCATTTGTAAAGATGAAATTCGCTTTGTATATCGACATAATGCTTTTCTTCTACACAGCAAACTGAATTGCGTCACTTATTATATTATTAATTCAGAACAACACCAAATTCAATTACAAGGGATTGGTGATCGTCGTTCCTGTTTCGTATTTTTGCGCGGCTCGTAAATTAAATTAAATTAACAAATTTTCCCCGACAGAGTAGCACCGCCGGTTTGTTAATTAATTTTATTCGAAAAGGCCAGTTCGTCGATTGCACAGCATTCAATAGCGAGCGAGTGTGACTAATGTGCACTATCGAGCTTAAAAATAGTTCAACATTTTCGGGCGATATTTGTATGAAATCGGTTATTAGCTGGTTATCGCTCCACCGCAATGGCGCGCCGGTTCCTGCTTTGGCCCAGGAGCAGATGATGAGCAGGTGAATCTAAAAGAACCGTATTGATCGAGCAAGTTGGATAAGGTTCTGACAAATTTAGTAACCCCCCAGAAGTCGTCTTCAATCAAGGCTTAAAATCCCTGCGGATAACTTGACATCTCATACACGTTTCAAGCTGGTCTGTCACAAAGTTCGCGCAAATTTAAATTTGCCTCCCCCAAAACCAGTCATAATATTATGTCTTCACTGCTGCGATTTATGTGCTCGACTTTATTCTGCACTAGTCGAATAGGATGAATTGATAAATTAATTACGAAAATAGTTACTCATTCTTAAATTTATTTAGTAAGTTACATATAATGACATATTTTAGTAGAAGTTAGTTTTGGGGTAATTTCGTGTAAAGCCTAATTCTGGTTTCGGCGATAACACAATTAGAGAGTGCATTGGGATTTGTTCTTATTAGTACTATAAATTAAGGAGTTGGCATTTCCATAATTTTGAACGTTCACTGTATCAGAAGTATCTATATGCCTGCAATATGTAACAAAGTAAGCAACTCCCTAAGGTTTTGCCTTTGGGTTATTGAACTAATTGCGTTACAGACACACAGTGTCGCACCGCCAATTAAGCGTTATAAGCTGCACAGCTTGAAGGGCTGTGGCGAGGAGACGGTAAGTGTTTAATGATTATTTTAATATTAACTCTTGGAAATAACTTTCAATTAATATAATAATGTCTACGTTATCAAATTATATAAATAAATGATTAAAAATAAAAATTGTGTTCTAATTTTAAAAACTCCAAAGTGCTGTAGAGAGTTACTATAAAATTGTAATTTTATAACGCTACAAAACTATTTGATTAAGTAAAGGAAATTTATTTACAAGAAAGCTCTTATAATATATAGTTCTGTAGCGTTAGGCTCAGATAGAACTAAGAGAAACTTCTTTTTTTATATAAAATTAATAAATATTATAAATGCGATACAGATTTATATCTTAAAAATTTTGCATTAAGCAATCTAAATATTTGCTATCATGCAAATTGTACGACATGGTAAATTTACAACATTTAACATTTTTAAAAGGTATAATTGAAATTACGAGAATAGTTTTAGTCAGCTTAGAACAACAAAAGGCGAAATATAATAGATGTATGAAAACAAATGAAATAAACAAATTTATATTTAATTTAAAAAATGAAATAGATACATGTAAATTAAAATTACAATATAATAATCACTAATTAAAAAAAAAGAAATTTAAGAAACAAGAACTGTCTATTAATTAACAGAAAACTGTAACTAACGCTTATCATAAAGATGATAATGATTAAACATAATACTAAGCAAACATAAACGCTACAAAAGCCAACAAACACTTAGTTATTAAGTAAGAAAAAAGAAGAAATAAAATAGGTAAAAAAATAAACAAAATAAAAAGCGAAACAAAAACAGTTATCAACAGATACTTATTCTACTGTGTTTTTATGGGTATTCTCATTCGAATAAAATTTATATTATTTTTTATACAATTTATTTACATTTATTTACAAAAGTTGATATAAATGGAGAAATATGTATAATAAAACAAGACTAAATATATCTACGATTATAATTTAGGACAATCTGTTTTTCCAAGTTATTTACGAACAATTGTTGTTTTTTATTTGACAAAATATTTTTATAACAGGAAAAGTTCTTTTCAACATCTACCGAGGTAATTGGGGCATATTTAAAAACATGGGGCCGGCGAAGAGATTGCTCTGTAAGCAATCCCAGAACGAACTTAAAAATTCGAAATCGAATATCTCGAAAATTATTCGACATAGAATTTTTTCGACTTTATTTTCGAAATCAGCATAAAATTTCCTATAAGGATCACATTTAAAATCGTAATGTCGAAAATTTTCCCGAAATTCGAAGTCGAATATCTCGAAAACTATTCGAGATAGAAATTTTTTAATTTCGAATTAGAAATCAGCGTAAAATTTCCTATAAGAATTCATTTTAAAATGTTAAAAAATCCATAATTTTGTGACGGACCGAAAGACCGACCGACAGACAGACATATAGAATCCAGTAACGAACTTTTTAAGTTCATTGATAACTTGTTACAACCGAGAATTCTACACCTAAATCAATTTCAAAGTTTCCATACAAAATTTTGTAAATGCCTGAAGAGTTTTGAAGCCGCTGTTTTTTTCTATAAAACATAAACATTTTTTATTAATTGAGTTACCGATTTTACCTGAACGTTTTGAAATATTGTCTTTAAATTCTTTAACGATTTCATCGGATTCTGTTAAAAACATTTTCTGCTATTCTAAATTATTTATAGTTTTTACTATAAAACTGAAATGCGTTGTGATAGAGGGAAGTTGATTTACCACTGAAGTTTTTGTAACAATATTTTGTGTCTTTGTAATAGCAGCACTGTCTACGGCGTTAAACTCTAAAAGCAATTCCTTAATTGCTACGAAATGTTCAGTATAAAAGATTGCAGCTTCCAGCTAAGTTTCCCACCTAGTCAACGCTGGTTTTTGGGAGGTAAAGGTATATTAGGCAATTTTTCTCTGTAAAACTAAACCCGTAAAGGACTTTTAACAAATACTTTTTTTACGTTACTAATTAGTTTATTTACATAAATAAATTTACATTTAATATGTTCAGCTACTCTGTTATATCCATGAATTAAATTTGAGTAAATTGTTTTAAGTTGTTGCCCAGCTTTAACCATGTAAGGGGTGGCGTAGGCTGCCGCCGTTAGCTCAGTCGTCAAGATATTCGTTCCTATGTCCTCTACTCGGCGCGCGCGAGTTTGAGTCTCGCTCAACCCATAGGTGTATGTGAATGTCCTATTATTAAGTGCATGTTAATAGACACAATAAGCCCTTGATGCTGCAGTGTCAGTAAATGCGCCAAAAAACGGTAGATGGCGTCTGATAGCACAAGTAAAAATTTTTCAATAAAATCTACATTAGTTGCAAGAAAATTCATAAAACAATTATTAACCGATCTTAAAATATATAAATGGTCTAACTAGGTTCATCTTCAAACTTAAACCTTATTAAAAAATTTACATTATAACGCCCACAAGAATCGATAGTTTCATCCACAATAAAATAAACGATTTTTTACGATCTTCTTGACTTTTTTAGGGTATCGTTGCAGATGAGAAGCACGTAGTTTTTTCTTAACGTAGTTTCATCGGGAGCACTTTTCTTCGAACGTTTTTTCAGAAAACTTTTAAAAATAAGATTTTGCATTTTTTTCAAAGGTATGTTTGCCCAAGTCATCGCCTTGCATAAATCAGAATTAAATTCATGTTGTTCATCAGATGAAGTTATCAACGACGGTCTATCGTCAACGGGTAATTGAACAACTTTCGATTTATTTACTTTTTAGTTAGTTTTGTGCATCGAAAAAGAGCAGACGTGCATGGGCTGATTTTACCTGCGTTATCGTGGCGGTGCAGCTGCAGGCTTGCATATGGTCAGGCCTATTATTAATCAATTTTAATTTTAAATTTTTCAGTTACTTATTAACATAAGTAATCAACTCGCAAGCTATTAACATGGCATTTAACAACAGCAATGTATATCGCCAGACAAACCAATCACCTATTTAATTGATGCCTCAGCCGTATTTTGGAATTACGCCAGTATATAGCTAGGTAATACCCCAATCTTCTATTCCATATTTATGTAATAACCAACAATATATACCTAATATACAAATCCCAAATGTACTAACTCAGATACCTATCCAATCATCCAATATTACTACACAAATGCAAACAAATACAGTGCTGATCAGTAACTCAACAAATAATATGAGCATGTCTGATTATGAAACTGATAATGAATTTTCTTCTATAATTCAAAATAATAAATCGCAAAGCCAAAGAGTGGAAGTGGAAAATATCAAATCAGCCAACACAGAGCGATACAGAGCATGTCTCGCAAGATAACAGATACTCTGTCCTCTCCAATCTTAAAGAAGATATTACTGATAACACAAATAATCCACAACAACCAACTAGGGTTTTTAAACCACCACCAGTATTTGTACACAGCTACTCTACTAAGAAATTAAATTGTCCATCATGAATTAGAAAATACGAAGAACCATTTCTACAAGCAACCACTATTCAAGTTTGCAAATCAGATCAAATATCAGCTATATCTGTCCACCAAAATATAAAATCACCACAGACGACTTAAACCATTCTCTCAGTCACTTGGTAGCAATTTTATATGTGGTGACGACTACAAATGCAAACATACATACTGGGGTTCACGACTAATTACCACAAAGGGTCGAGTACCATAAAACTTTTACGTGAAAAGAACTATGGCATCTATCAACTGGGGAGCCTACATATTGGCCCACCGACCGTAATAAGGTTCCAGACCTGTTGGACTTTTTTGTAACACATGGTATTTCATCTAACTATATGAGTATAGCTAGTAGCTTTGACCTGGCATTTGATCATACGCCAGTCATCTCCACAATAAGCACCACGATTATCAAAAGGTAACCTAGGCCATCATTGTACAACACAAAAACAGACTGGTTTTTTTTTCTGCAAGGGGACTTACAAACCACTATTAATCTTATACCTCTCAAGAAATAGACGACGCGACGAACCACTTTATCACAACTGTGCAATATGCAGCTTGGCACTCAACGCCGAAGATTACAAATATGGTACGTGAGGATGGAAGTATTCCCAAAGAAATACTTGAGCTAATACGGCTAAAGCTTCAGATAAGATCTAAATGGCACAGAACACACAATCCTGTTGATAAGAACATAAATAACAGGTTATCCAACAATATAAAGAAAAAAATTAAAATGTTGAAGCAAGAAACTTTTCAACACCACTTAACTACACTCTCCCGCGCAGATAATAGTATCTGGAAAATTTATAAAGCAAATAAGAGGCCACATACCGTGAATCCGCCAATAAGAAAACAAAATAATGAATGGGCAAGAACAGACCAGGAAAAGGCAGATCGGTTGATGCAACATTTTACTGAAGTCTTTACTCCCCATTTCAGTGAACCAGATGATGAGATTCAAACCTTTCTTTAGGCACCCTTACAATTGTCACTGCCCATCAAAAGCTTTACCTATACCGAGGTTCTTGAAGAAATTAGGCATTTAAACAATAAGAAAGCCCCTGGTTACAACTTAATAACGGCAAAGGTGCTTACTGAACTACCCAAAAGCGGCGTACTGTTTTTACAAAATCTTTTTAATTCCATACTGAGACATTATTATTGGCCATCATCACTAAAATTTGCTCAAATTATTCAAATATTAAAACCTGGAAAACCCGCTGAAGAAGTTTCATCTTACTGGCTCATAAGTTTATTTCCTCTGTTGTCTCAACTACTAGAAAATCTTATAATTAGAAGATTATATAATACCGATGTATGGGAAAATTGCGGCCCAGGCCATCAGTTTAAGTTCAGGAGGTACCACTCTACCATACAACAATGTAATCGAGTTATAAACATTATTAACACGAGTCTCGATTCTAAATCCTATTGTCCAGCAGTATTTATTGATGTAAATGAAGCTTTTGATAAAGTATGTTATGATGGCCTAATGTACAAGATCAAGACCTTGCTTCCTATAGAATACTACCTTCTTTTTAGATCTTATTTGTCAGATCGCTACTTTCAAATAAAATACGGACAAAGTATTCTAACCTCCACCCAATCCAATCTGGAGTGCCACAAGGAAGCGTCCTTGGACCTTAGCTTTATATATTGTACACTGCAGATATACCTACAACATCAGATACATACATTACAACTTTTGCTGACAACGCTGTTCTCCTCTCTAGCCACACCAACCCTAGCACAGCCTCTTTAAAACTGCAAAATCACTTAACTATCCTACAGACCTGGTTAAATAAATGGCGAATCAAAGTAAACGAAATGAAAAGCACTCATCTTAACTTTACTCAAAATCGTGCAGAGTGCCCACCAGTGTATTTGAATAATACATCTATCCCACAAGCAAATGAGGCCCGTTACCTAGGTCTTCACTTAGATAAATGACTCACGTGGATATATGTCCGTTTCTTGGGATTTCAAAAAAGAGTTTCGAGTCTAAGATAATTTCAAAGCATTTTACCTCGCTATACTTTGAGACTAAGGAGCCTAAGAAGCTTTAGCTCTTCTAATTTTTCTTGTGAATGCTACTACAGTAGATTTTGAAAGACTTATATTTAGTCCCTCTGCATCTGTTCAGTTTTTAAACAAATTTAGGGCTATTTGAATACCCCACCTACTGTATTATTTCGTTTTATTTGGAATAGCATGACTAAGTTATCTACATATCCCATTGGTCTATATCCGTTCTCTTCGTCCATTACAAGGTTTCACAGTAGAGAAAACGAACTCCTTCCTGCAGACATTCTCTTACAACCTGAACCGTCACTATTTTACCCATCAGGGATACATAAATTAATCTTTTTTTAAGCATATAGTCTGGCCATTTGCGTCTCGTTTTGCCAAGTCTAATAATTTAACCTAGGAATGCCTTATCATACGTTTCCTTAATATTCAAAAAGAGAAAATCCTCTACTGCGGTAACAAGTAGATGCAATGTCATTTCTGTAGATACCCATGCCTTTTATTTACACCGCTCTTAATGTAGGAGTGAAGTAAGTAATGCACCATCCCACATATGCCCTTCAAGTAGTTATTCTAGAGTTTTTAGCGCAAAACTTATTAAACATAGTACCCCATTTTGTCATATTGTCTCAGGTTTTGGTATAAACCTAGTACTAAGTAATTTCCAGAATCTTGATATGCATTCCAAAGTAAGATTTTCTTCAAGTATATCATACGCCCTGGTGTACAATAGACAGTTTCCTTCTTTAACAAAATAGGATAAATAGGGATGGAATAATTTAATTTCCCGGTATATTTTGTCTATATCTATTAATTTCTTTACACCCTATCGATTCTCCCTAGACGCTCACTTTGGGAGTTTGAGTTCTAAATCTTGCCAGTAAACGCTGATATATTAGCAACTTGCAATCCTGGAAAATGTGCGCTGAATAATTCTTACCTTATTTTCTTTCCTGTGTTAGTGTATGTCTTAATAAAATTATCATAAGTAAGAAGGAGTGAATTTTTGACACAAACGTCTGATGTTGCAATAAATAGTTTAATTCATACTTTACCCAGGCACTAAAAATAATAATTAATATTAAATTATACTGTTACCTACATACTTTACATGATAAGAATTTATAATTACTTAAACCTGAACGTCTTTGTAGAACGCAAACAGAGAGTTATTACAAAGTAGTAACTGCTAAAAACCAAAATGCAAAGAACTTTTAGATGTCTGTAAACTTCTGATAAAACTAGTATAACAACTAACTAGTAATAGAAATAAAATAATATAATAATATTTAATCAAAACAAACTAAAATAAAACAGGGTGTATGTTTAGCTTTCTTTAGAGTTAGAGCCTCTAATGCTTATTATGTCTACCAACATAAAACTGGTACTTACAAACTACAATTTTACACACACACACACCTATGAGTATCCAGCGAGACTCCAACTCGCCTACGCCATGTTCGCGGACAGAAAGGAATAAAGCTCGTATCCACTAGCCCCGACAGCAGCTTATATCTGACTTTAGCTATGTTTTTTTTCTTGTTTGTATACTACTGCTTACAAAGCATTTTTAACTTTTTTCGTACAATTTATTATTGTCTAATATTATTATTTATTCCCAAGCCATTGCTTGTCAAATTTCTTTTTAATTATTTTTTCATCTGATGCTTCTACATCTAAATAAACATGACACTAAATTTTATATTGCAGAAAATATACAATACTTGTTTTTCTTAAATATCCATTTAATGTAGACAATAATTGTATCGATTTATTAAAAATGCCACTGATTAAGATATATTATATTTAAATTGGCATTAAATTGTATACATATTTCCTTGCGTTTTGTATGAAGTCGATTAAATCAATTCTCTCATTTTTTTCGAAAACTATTATAACAAAATAACTATCCTACAACAATTTATATCACACCGTCTAAAATAAACCAACCCATGCTAGCCCTTATTTAGATTTTGAAGTCATATCAACAAAGCCTATCAGTTGAAAAAAATTTATTAAAATGTCCCTAAAGCTTTCCGACAATAAGAAGCGACAATCTGAAGTTAAAACCACTATTCAAACTTTTGTACAAAACGGATATTATAAAGAATTCTTGACCTGTATTATTAGATGCTCTTACTTAATATTAGAGGTATCACTGACAGAGTAGACTGTGTTATAAGCAAACAAAATATATAAATGGTTTTTACTACTAACAAAATAGCTCAGCTAAATACCATTACACTCACAAATTCCAAGAAGTTTACAAAACACTTTGTGGTGATTACTACAAAAGATACATAGTCCAAAGAAACGGACAATATTAAGCTATATATGCGAATATTCTTTGAATGTATGGAAGGGTAACAGTTCTTTGACGTTTGCCAAACAAAATAATGAAATAGACCAAAAAATTTATTTCCCCAAATAGCAGACACCCGTTTTCATATTCTATCCCACCAGTAATCATTCGTAGGACAATTAAAAAAAAAACAACCCCCAAATGCCTCAATTCATCAGAAAATGATTAACTTTTATTTATTACCTTAATAATAATAAATGTTATCAATTACATAACTTCTCCAAGCAAACGAAATTTTCCTAGAACAAGTTTCTAACAAACTTTTGCTTCTGTTTCAATATATAGCTAACTAAAGCACTCAAAAAGCAAACTCATAGTTTGTTTTGAGAAATGAGTAAATTGAAACCCTAAGTAAAGAACTAACATAAAATCCCTTTGGACGATGGCTTTATAGTTGATAGCAAAACGTCAATAATTCTACAAAAATCTAAGCAGTTTACAAGATAAACCTAAATGTTCATTTATTTTTAATCACAGGAAACTTTCGGAACATACACAAGTATTGGACAAAATAATGGAAACACTTGCCAAAATTGGGATTTTTTGCTGGTAACACTGTGCACTGCGTAAATCAAGCGTTCTCTGCATTAGTGAGGCAATAGTTGTGGATGTCGTGCAGTTATGGTGAGTGCCCAATATGTCCGACCTGACGGAGTTTCAAAGAGATCTAATTATTGGTGCCCATCTGACTGGAGCATAAGTGAGGGAGGTTATGCGGTGTAACACAAGGCACCGTCTTAAAAGTCATGACCACATACAGAGCGTACGGTAAAACAGGGTCGGCAAAGCATAATAATGGTCGAAAGATAAAGCTGCAGGATAGGGATCGCCTATCCTTGAAGCGTATTGTGACGTCAAAAAAGAAAACAACTACCGAGAAAGTGATTAAAGAACTTAATCAGCAGCAAAACGGGTATGGCTATTGATATTGCTATTGCCAAGCTCATAACAGTCACGAATACTCAAAGGCGACGTGACTACACAAACTAAACGTTGAAGGACTGATAACGTGCCGTTTGATCGGACGAGCTATCATTACCCTCTTTCCCACCACTAGACGTGTGTTTGTCTAGCGAACACCCTTTGAAGCATATAATATAAATATAACATGGCGGCGGCTCTATTATGGTCTGTGGTGCTATATTATGTTATTCGACAGCTCCTTCTGTTACATATCAGTAGTCTATAGAGAACTGTTGGGTAACCAGATCCACTCAAAGTTACACATTTTATTTCTAGACAAAAATGCCATATTTCAAGATAATAATGTCCCATTCTAACCACCGGCGATATTCAAGAATGGTTTCAAGAACATGCTGATGAGAATCAACATCTTTTCTGGCGAGTTTAGTTCTCAAAATATCATTGAAATTTTGTGGGCTCGTTTCTTTCTGATGGTTTTAGGTTCCACTAACCACTATTCAGACTTGTATTGATCTATTACATCTAGAATTAAGCTGTAGTGCGTACTAAAGACCAATATCGTATCCATACAAGATAGTCTGACTACCACAAGTGTTTCCATTATTTTGTTTAATATGTGTATATTGCTATTTTATGTTCTTAAGAATAAAAATTGTAGAACTTTATTTAGAAATTACAACGAATGTTTTGTGTTTAAAATATATCAAATACTTTTTAAGATGTAGAACTTCAAAAACTTTAATAGTTCTCAACTAAAGAATTACTTGTTTCTTAAAAAAAAGTTTTATAAATAAGAATTATTAACATAAAAAGCAGTAATTTAAAACTATTTAAATTGAAGAAATTGGCGCTTTTGAAGAAGAACTAGAAATTAACCTATTATCTATTACCCCTTTGTATTTAACTTATTTTTGGTTAAAGTAGTAAATATTTAGTTGACTTCGTTAACTTCTAACCCTTATAAATAACAGAATATCGTGAACTAAAAAAGTTTTAAGATTACATTTTCATAAACCATCGCATGGGATATCTAGCGCAGGATCTGATGCACTCTGTATTGCTACATATTAAAAGATTTATTATTTACGAGCGTTTTCATTCGAAAATGCAGGATCCGCTGCAGACGCTACAGAAGACAAATTAAGCGCCGCTGCCGGAACTAGCGTGATTAATATTACGCGAAAACCAAAAAAACATTAACATTCCCGTGCAGTAACCCAATAACATCCGAGTGATTACAATAAATTACATGCGGGTAATTAGAGAAGGAAAATGCATGAATTTCAATTTTAGTACAACTATTAAACAGTAGACATACCTCATCATATCAGTTGTTTATTATTTACAATAAAATTATTAAAATATGTCGACATCTGTAAACAAGAACAACTACTAAATAAATTAGAATATGCTGCTTAACCCAACCTCGCCAAATTTATATTAATTTTTAATTTACTTACACCATGAAATTTAAAAATGCATGACAAATATGGTAATATTACCTAAAACTCTAAATCTATAGATTTTTTGTTAACTTTTAAATATACTCACTCGTAAGTTGTGCAGCATATATGCAATACTCTTAATCTATTTTTTGATAGATAACAAGTAGATTGTTTAAATATGTATAATTTGCTAACTAGAGGTACAGCATCAATTCTTTGACATATTCTGGCATGAGTTTTCGAAGGAAACGGACGTTCTTTTGTGGCGGACGATAATCCGGTGCCAGGGCGTGAATTCTTTAACGTACAAATGAAGTGTACTAGTGCTGATGATAGTGCAAATTGGAGGTAAAACTACATTTAAAATCATATGTACAAATATTTTTAAAACTGCCATATGTTTCCATCGAAGTTTGGAACTGGCCCTACGCCCCCAATTGCGAATGCACCAGGACCAATTAACAATACATTTTATCTACTTGTTATGCAACCAACAAATATGATACCTCAAGTATATCAAAATCACCTATCTCATTCTATGGCAAGTTTACTATTCCCACAAATATGTCAAAATCAGTTGCCAGTCGAACAAAATCTTATGACTAATATATATTATTAACACCATAACCAAATACAACCGATTACTATACAAAACTTAAATCATGGTTTTATTTCAACTGCACCTGAAGCATAAACGAAGAAACCATAGATCATGTATTGATTGATAAGAATAAAGAAATGACCCCCAAAGCAAGTAAAAACACAAAGAAACATGACTGGCAAGTTGTTAAATAAGGAAAATAAACGCATAAGAGTCTAGATCACGCTAAAACAATAAACGAAAGCAACCTAAAAATTCAAACGACTAATACATATCAATTTTTAACAGAAAGAAACCTAAATCAAAGCCAAAATAAGCCAATCGCATCACAAAATAAAAATACAAACAAACTAATGAAGAAGATATGAGAGACAAGAAGGAAACAGAAAGAAAAGAAGAGGCTTGGATAACTCAAATAGAAGAAGCGAGAAAAAAAGGAGAAAAATATGAAGAAAATGAAGCAGTTAGCACAATCCAGGAATAATGGTAAAAATGGGTGAAAGAAGCTAAAACAAATTAACCCGACTCCGACACACGAGAGGGTAATATGGAAGGGGAGAAAGAAGAAGTCATACCGGTGGATGAGTTTTTTAACACCCTCTTCATAAAAGATTACTGCCAGCGTGTTGAGATAGGTTTCTTGAAGCTTTTCGTTGAACACCTCTCTTTAGTTCTCGAAAAAAGTTCTGTTCTAGGTCTGGGCTGTACGCCGGGTGATCGAAGAAAGTCCACGTTCATTATAAGCATCAGTTCGGCCATTTTGTAATTTTAAATTAAACCAGTTTATTCTCCTATGAATTTCTGCTGCCTATTTTCTTCTTTTGTAGGATACGAGTGACGCTGTATTTGATTTGATTATTTTTTTATCACTTACCAGTCATAAAATCTTTTTATGTTTCGTTTTTTGTTGTTCCATAAAGGCATAAAGTTGCATTTTGAAGTTGCAGTGAGGAATGATTTTGTGATATTAGAATAGGATGAATTATTTGTTGAGGTTAATAGTTTGTCTAGTGTTGGTTACCGTAAGTAGCATTACGGTTGGCTAACTATACAATAAAGAGCATAATGCTTCATAATCTCTAATTTGTTTATTACAGATATAAACATATATTTTTAATCACTGCGGTTTAATGTAAGTTAAAAGTTGAAAATAACTTGCGGCCATAATACACATCTGCTTACAAAGTAACTATACATTCGAGGCGACAATTATAAATCATCAAAGCCTAGTTTTTCTAAATTAAACAAATTTGTATTTGTTTATGTTTTACCTTTTTTGTTTATTGCAGTCATATATTTTGTGATGTGATTTTTCTTCTTCTATAGAAGTTAATGATGAGTACATATAATCGTGATATATTTATTTTTAAAATTATTATTATCGTCTTGGTTACTTAAAAATATATGTTAATGTATTTCCATAAAGCGAGCGCGCTGTATTAAACTCGCTCGTACTCGTAGGAGGGAGGGTAGAAAAATAATAAAAAACAAATCAATAGATTTTGATCTGCTCTTCCCGATAGTGTCATTAGTTTTTGCTAAAAACCCTGTCTTTGTAACGAAAAGTGAGTTTGAAGTTCGGGAAATTTCTCCAAAATTTGCCACAACTTTCCATAGTAACATTTAAACGAGTCGAAAGAGCAACTCTTCGGCAATACTTACATAAATTTTCAAAGTGGGAGAGCAACAAATGCGTAAATAACAAGCAAATAAAATCGCCGACGCGCGGCGCGAGCGCAAGTACATAGCTGTTTACGAATATAAATTCATCGCAAACTTACTGGTATCGTATCCTTCGCAAGTGTAATTGTTATTTGATAATGTTATTCTCGAATGGTTAGCGCAATCGCGCATGGTTTCGGATGTTCTTTTTCTGTAAACCTCACATCGAGACGAAGTTGTGTCGTGAAAACAAAGTGAGGTGATACGTAAAAAAGGACGTGAATTAAGATGTAATTAGCTGTTATGTGGCATCAGAAATTTTAACAAAGTGCCGAACTAAAGTGAATTAGTATTGAGTGATAATGCATATATAACTTAAAGATTAATTAGATAGTTCAAAATGCATATCAAGAAACTTCTCCGAGATTTCGGCGTTCCATAAGAAATGATTTTATTTCAAGAGTTAACGAAAAATTCAAGTGTTAACAATATGTCTTCAAAGCGCTATTTTAATCCGTTTGAGGGTGCCGTAAAGCATTCGAAAAATTTGAGGGCTGTTCCTAAAAATCTAAAATTTTTCCAAATGTAACTGAAAGTGACTTTATTTGTAACATTTATAGGAAAAAAATCGTAGCTGAATTATATATAAATGATTATTTTCACGTAACAAAATATTTAAAAATAAAATTACAAAATAAAAATATTTCAAAAAATAAAAAATTTTTCTAATAGAAGCGAGTCGTTAAAAAATAGTAATTTTTATTGCGTGAAACCAGTGCACGGAACGGAGCGATTGGAGCTGAAAGAATTCTGAAGATCCGAATATTCACACCTACTTCCACTTATTAAAAAAGTTGCAAAAAAGCATAACGAACAAAACTACTTCTCAGTCAACAAATACTGAAAAAGTCTGCACTAGACGATTCTCGTCAAATAAAGTGCAAAACGGCCTATACCACATAAAATAAAAAAAGGTGCAGGTACATCAAAAAAATTAAAAAATAAAAGTGTATTTTAAAATATCCTAAAAGTTGTATATCGCACTTAAAAAAACAAAAAAAAAACTTGTACATAATTATTTGTATAATATAACATAAAATATATAACATTATTTTAAGTTTTAATTTATTGATTACTTATTTCATTTTATTTCATGCGTAATAATTTATTTTCGTAAGTTTTACTAAATATCCTACATCGACAAAATACATTAATATTTAATATATAATAAAAACATGGGGCCGGCGAAGAGATTGCTCTGTAAGCAATCCCAGAACGAACTTAAAAAAACCTTTCGATTTCTTAAAAATTCGAAATCGAATATCTGGAAAATTATTCGACATAGAATTTTTTCTTTATTTTCGAATTCAGCGTAAAATTTTCTATAAGAATCACATTTAAAATCGTAATGTCGAAAATTTTCTCGAAATTGGAAGTCGAATATCTCGAAAACTATTCGACATAGAATTTTTTCGATTCCATCATTGAAATCAGCGTAAAATCTTCTTTAAGAATTACTCATAAAATCGCATTGTCGAAATGTTCCCGAAATTCGAAGACGAATATCTCGAAAACTATTCGAGATAGAAACTTTTTGATTTCCATTTTGAAATCAGCGTAAAATTTTTTATAAGAATCCATTTTAAAATTTAAAAAAATCCATAATTTTGTGACAGCGACAGACAGACCGACAGACCGACAGACATATAGAATTCAGTAACGAACTTTTTAAGTTCGTTGAATATACAAAGACGACGCAGACATGTTGCCAGCTACGCAGCACCACGCGTCGGTGATAATCCATGCTGCCGTCTTTATTTAATTGGCATTAACACATTTGTTGCTCTCCCACTCCGAAAATTTATGGAAGTATTGCCGAAGAGTTGCTATTTCGACTCGTATAAATTTTACTATGAAACGTTGTGGCAAACTTCGGAAAAACATCCCAAACTTCAGACTCACTTTTCGTTACAAAAACAGGGTTTCGAGCAAAAACCGATGGTACCATCGAGAAGAGCAGATCAAAATCTATCGGTTTATATTTTTTTATTATTTTTTTAGCCTCCTTCTTACACGTACGAGCGAGTTGAAGCTCGGTCGAAAAATGCGCCGCGGGCGACGGGTGGCCCGTTCTCAGTGGACGCGTCCATATACGGGGAGACTCCAAATTTTTGCAAGTTTGGTAGACCCCAAGTGCGTTCAAAGTTCATAAATCGAAGAGCATTTTAAAATTTATCTATTTGTGACAATTTTAAGTGCAAAAAATTATGCTTGTCACAAAAAATTGGATCGAACATATGGGAAAAACCAAATTCAAAGCTGAGCGAATTTCTATTGTCTGTTTTTAGCTTGCTTACATTTGAGCCAACCTTGTATGTATAAACGAGCAGACATCTTGTATACGAGGCGCCACCCAGAAGTTTCAGATTCAGTTTATTAAAATTGACGCACTTGAGAGAATGTAACCTTTTGCTGATTTGATGTATCAATAAGAAAGGTGTCTGAAAATCATTTTCAGGATATCCTGCAATTTATATTAATTTTGCTCATATTAGAGAATAGAGTAAGTAAATGGGATAGATAAGAATAGGAAAAATAGATTTTTCCAATTTTTAACAAAAATTTCAATGAATACTTAAAAACACAGTTCTTAGTATGAGCTATCATACATAGACTGTCTTGAAGGTATGGAGTTACAAGTTAGAAATGTGAATAACTGCCACATCGTTGACGATCTGGAATATCTTCCCCTTTCAAAGTCTGGTTTATAGGTGGCAGTCTAAAGCAGACAGGACGATAAAAATCCGACTGTCTGGTAGCTTAGGCAATTTTTACACACCTTCTTCAGATGTGGCGAACAAAAAGACTATTTGTTTCATAATTGCAGTTGGTTATGACATTTATGAAGTTTGAAGCAAGTCATTATTAATTATAGCACAATGATTTTTCTTCTTCTGGCCACTTTCAAGAAACTCCAAGTCATCTCCAAGTTGTTTGCCTTTATACCTTTATTAGTGCTGCACTCATTGCATGCAAATAGTGTTTGCGGGCGAATGGTGCAGATTGGCACAAAATTTGATGCAGACTCGCTTGCTTAGTTATTGTACTACAAAACCTCAGACTAGTTTTCAGTACATTAATAATGGCTCAAAATTTCCGGAATAGACCTCGTGTGGTCTGCTTGAAACTCCACTGGTCCAGTCGTAAAATAGCAAACAAAAAAAATTCTCAAAAGTTGTTAAGAGCTGTTACTACAATTACATCGGTTCTTGCTATTTTTACTCGTGATAATCATAAAGTAATTTAATTTTGTTAAGAAGAAGTTTAATTAATGATAGTACCTCCTATTCAAATTTATATATTGTGTCTGCTGTAGAGTCACAGCAAAGCGACATCTATTAGCTTTACAGCCTAGTACAAGAGGTGCCTATTCTACCAGCATAACCTAAAATTTAGCCCGGGAAATGATTTGCTGATAGTTACACTGTTGCATACCTTACTACCTTCCTCCTCAAATAGTGATTTGGCAATTACCACTTTTATCAAATAACAAAAAATTTGCAGCACTTTCTTGTAAGTCATTCTTTCTGAACAATCTCTTATTTTTATTACGATTCTGAAAGCTGACTTTACAAAAGTAATTTGGAAAATCCATAATTTTAGGGACAAATAAAACAATTATTATGCTGGTCTTTCTATTGGTTTTATATGTTCAGGCCTGTGATCAACTATAACAATTTTCTTATTTAAATTCTCATGAATCCTTTTATCATTAGTGGTTGCCTAACAGAAGCTTACCATATTTTCCTCTTTCAGAGTTTCGCAATAGATGGTGCGAGCTGCTTGCTTGTACTACGAATAAAATCGTGCTTTTTTAAGAATATTGTGTTGGGCGAAAGATTGCAGCAATATTCAACTTTGAGTCGCAATTCTAGAAATGACACTTTTTCACTGTAGGGAATTTTGTAGATATTTTTATATTCATGATCATTGGACATCCCATGTTAATAATCGCATCTACAATAAAATTTTGTCTGACCTGTCACGTCATACCAAGGTTTTGCCCGTTTCCCCGGTTTTTTATTGTTTTATTGGTTTGTTCTAATCTGCAGATTTTTAAATGGGGAGTACAAAAGAAAACCTTTTTCATAATGCTGGTCAAATTTTTCTGCTTAATAAAGCGACTTTAAAACGGACTACAACATGTGCTTGGTTGTACAAACACAACCAAAAGTTAGTTGTGGAAACAATGTTGAGCGACGAGCAACATTTGCAATATCTCCTTTTTGCGTAGAATTGGAAAAAATACTGGTGAAATATTTTGTATGATTTGTTACAATATTGGGAAGAAGTGATTTCAACGGTTTATGCTCGATGTTGAACCTGATCCTGGATAACCAAAAAATGGCAAAATGAAATAAAACAACCTATAAAAGGGACTTACAGACGCGCACAGTCGGAGCTCACAAAAAACATGATGAGTTATTTCCTACAAAAAGTCATTCAGTTCTGTACGAACTCGCAACTAAGAACAAATGAGAATCGGAAAGATTTATTGCATCATATTGTAAACCTATGACAAATAGTGGATTCCCTACGGAATCCAAAAAGACAACATGGACAACCGCCTATTGCAAACATATGTAGCTGTCTAACCCTGCACTTTTCCTGTTGAAGAACATGGACATGTCTCGCGTACAGAATGGTGAAGGGAGGAATGGAGGAGGCACCACTACCCTCTTCCCTCTTTAGTATTGTGCATGCCAAAGAGATGTACGGTTGAAAAACAATAATTTCTTAGAGGGCTAACGTTGGGGCACCAGTCGCACCCTTCTGCTTCTATAGAAGAGCTCTCGATGTAGTAATCTCACTTCTCCCGCACTCCCGGTATTTCTGGATACACAGAGTAATAAAGGATCCATCTATCACACAAGGAGAAACTCTGAAATGGGAAAGCCCCCTTGGCTGAAGCAAAAACCACTTTCTGGTGCTGCAAGAGGGAAACTAAAAACTAAGAGCTGCAGAAATCACTGGTTTTAGCAAAATCTTCTTTTCTTCCACCAAACCTAATTAGAGCCACTTTATAAATTTAGATAGTTATGGCTCTTATTACCCACCGTCGATAAAATAATAGAGGGAGCGCAAGTTGAATTATTGAAAATAAATTGATGGGGAAAGAAAATGAGATTTTGAGCCAAAGAAGTGGGCGATTCCATAAATGAATATAAAAACGTAATGGATACGGAAATAAAGATAAATACATGGGGGGGTACAACTCCGTTTACTAAAATAATTTGTTAAAATAAAACTCTAAAACCACTATTAGGGAGGGCCCTAAGGCAGCGATAAAAAATTTAGATGGTCGTGATTCTACCATATTACGTTTCAGGTGGGGGGAGGGGAGTTCTGCAGTTTCGAATCTTAAGATGAGGGATCATTTATTCAAACATAAAAACAAAAATGAGCAAAAACAGAATGGTAAGTAAAGTGGTCTATGAACTGAGAGGTTAAGGCTTTCGTACGTTCACCTTCACTGCCCGGTCGTCTCGCACCATCTCTGGTACGGGGAAATGTGACAAGCACCGCGCCTTAGACGACCTTGTTCGAAGTGAACGCAGGTACTCAATTATTTTTAGTGGCTGAGTAGGCCACCGTCAAGCGTCTGAACCTAGGATTGAATCCCCCCCCTCCCATGTATTTATCTTTATTTCCGTATCCATTACGTTTTTATATTCATTTATGGAATCGCCCACCTTCTTTGGCTCAAAATTTCATTTTCTTTCCCCATCATTTTATTTTCCAATAATTGAACTTGCGCTCCCTCCATTATTTTATCGACGCTGGGTAATATGAGAGCCATAACTATCTAAATTTATTTTTTATTTAGTCACCCACTCCACCCCCAACTAGTCATGTATATTTTTGTGCAAATGTAATACTACCTCATATGTACTAATTTTATTTTTATGTCCGTCCAGAGGGTTGCTCCTCCGCCTCCCTCCCTTTAGCTTAGATTTTAGTAATTGAATCCTCATTTTATAATCAAATCTATAATTTGAAAGAACCTTTCCTTTTTTGTAATACTCTTTTGGGGGTAGGTAATACAATAAACTAAATTTATTATATATACCCCTATCCCCATGCGTATATTTTTAATCACATTTTTTATTTCTTGTGTATCGTTACTACAAATTAATTTCTTTAAATGTTTTTTTTTCTGTTTATTAGCCTTAATTTCTGTCACCAATGTATTTTAATAGACAACTAGTAGTTTTCTCATCTCCACCTAGTTCAATTTTTAGTAACTGAACATCTCCTCTTTTTTTTAGATTAAAACTTGCAAAATTTAAGGACTTCGCTTTTTTATAATACCTCATCGGAAATTTATTCCTTGTTTATTTTTTTACCCTCCCCCTTCTTTCCGAACTTTATTATTTCTTCAATATTACGCTTTTAGCTTTTTTATGATTGTTGTAAAAATAATTGTCCCCTTTCATATATATTAATCCACTTTAGTAACAATGACTTGGAAAGACTTTTTTCTTACAATACCCAATCAAAAGTGGGTAATACGATATTCCTAAGCATCTGCATTGATTCTTTGTTTATTTATCCTCCTATTATTCTAATATTTAACAATTTTTTTTGATGTTTTTTTTCTATGCCTCAATTTTTGTTCCCATTACATTTTTATATACACGCAGATGGTCGCCCATCCCTATGCTCATTTTGAGATTCAAAGTTGCAATTAGTCAAAGTTTTCCTTCCTCTAATTAACCATTCTAGGGTGGGTAATATATGTATATGAAACCACTTTCATTTATTACTTGCCCTTTTTTCCCACCCTCTTGCAACTGCAGCCATTTATTTATCTGGATAAGTTTTCTCATATCCTTGCAATTGCAGGAATATTACCCATCACATCAGCAATCGCTCAATTCAATCCATTGACCTTATTTTTCCCCACCCTTCAGCAGCTACAGCGAATTTATTAGAATTACGTTGGTGTAAACAGTTATGCATTGCGTAATTATAAGGATGCGTGCGAGTTTTTAAGCTTTGCGTAAGGTGTCGACTATATGAGCGTACCTGCTGCATTTGTAGCGCGAAATGCAAATGCTGAGCTTGCGAGCGCTTTGGCGAAACATTGAGCAAGCGAGGGGTATGGCTGCATGCGCTTTACGGTGTGGGAAGCATGTATTTAAGTATTATCGGGCTTAGAATTGCATGCTCTGCTGGGGTATCTTCAGGATGAAGATTATTTTTTTTTAGTTTGGCATAATATTAACTTAAATCTTCAGCATTAGTATGTGAAGTGGAAAAAATAAAATTTAAAAATTAATGGATACTGGATAACGGAACTTTGAGTAGTAACCAAGGTCGAGACGTTGTTATACCCTCAATACCCGTGGTATGTAGCTGCAATTTTGTTTACAAACTTATTTAAATATAAAATGTCTCTCCTTTTGTCTTCAGAAAATATTACTTGTTATTGCTGCTGCTTTGATTATTGTCGGAAGGTACTTTACAACCAATACAAACTGGTGGTAGATGCAACTTTGTCAGAGTAATAATTTTAAATCAAATTTTTTGTTATTCTAATTGTTTATTTTCCTAGAATATGGGAAAGCAGCCTAATCCACAGATGATACTAAGCATATAGAAAATGTTGGAAAAGCCGAGTTAATATGCTACCAAAATGAAAATCGAACAATTCGGGCGGATTTCGACAAAACCATTTTTTTCAGGCTTTTTAGGTTATTATATGAGTTGTATATTACTTTATACCAAGATGAGTAAGACTACACTGGTGACTTTAAAGCAGAAGAACTTGTACTGATTTTCCAAGTTTCTATCGGTAACCTACAGCCGACGACCAAGGTGGGAAAATGTTAAATTGGGTTAAATAAAGATCAAAACATCTTGCAAGACTAGTAAGTTAACGGAGAAGAGCTTTTTTTCTAACTTAATTATTTAATCATAGCTAGGTATGGAATCACCACTGTACGAAGCCCTGCTGGCTCAAGACTATTTTTAGACCCTTTCCGTTATTTTATGTAATTAAATTGCATTTAAGGTGTGTCAATTAATTCTGTGCTTTTTGTCAAAATTTAATTATGATTTGAAAACATGTAAAGTAAGATAAGGTATCAAAATATTTTTTTTTCTCTGAAACGATAGGTAGTGATTTGAAGGAGTGGGGAAGGTTTGTGTTTCTTCTATGTCTTTCCCAAGGACATATGGACTTACGTAAGGTATAGCTTAGTATTAAAGGTCTGCGTTGACTCTCGTTGACGGTCTTGTTTCGGTTGTTGCTGCAGAGATTTGGGTTTGCAATTGATGTCTTCAGTTGGCCTGAGCCCTCTCATTTTTCAACGTTTATAAACCTGAAAGGTTGACAAAATCAACATCGTCTTGGGAATATTTTTGATACCATTTCTAATAACTTATTAAAAATAATGTACTCCACCTGAAGTAGTAGCACAGAATTAATTTGCGTACCTTGTATAATGTCTATGTAACTTTGTAAAACATGTGATCGGTAGTATTTTCAAAAATTGTATTTTATAATTTGATATTTGCATAAGTTGTTCATGTCTTACTTTGTCAAACGCTTTCTCGTAGTCAATGAAACTTATGCGTGCGCGTTTTCAAGCTCTGCGTAAAGTGTCGACTATATGAGCGTACCTGCTGAGCATGGGAGGAGTATGGCTGCATGCGCTTTACGGTGTGGGTTAAGCATGTACCTAAGTATTATAGGCTTGGAATTTGCAGCTCTGCCGCGGTGTCTTCAGGGTGAAGATTATTTTTTAGTTTGACATTATTCGCTTAAATCTTCAGCAAATATTAGTATGGATTGTTAGTGGAAAAAACAAAATTTAATGACTGAGGATAACAGTTTTGAGGTGGTGATCATGGTTGAACTGTTGTTATATCCCCGATATCAATTTTATGGTATGTTACTAAATTTAGTTTGCAAATGTGTTAAATATAAAGTGTCCTCCTTTGTTTTCAGAAAAATATAACTTGATGCTATTCCTATTTTAATTGTTAGAACTTTATAACCAAAGACTTTGTGGTAGATTCAACCTTGTCAAAGTAATAATTTGAAATCAAATTGTTTTTTTTATTCTAATCATTTAATATAACGTTCTAAAAGGAAAAATTGTTCCAATTTATGGATAAGGCTACGCATGTAGAGAATGTTGAAAAAAGCGGAAATGTTGTGATACCGAAAAGATCGACCGATTTGGGCGGATTACGACAAAACCAATATTACTTCCTTTTCAGGCTTTTCAGGTTATATCAACTGTATATTATTGTATACCAAGGTTAGTAAAGTATCCACTGATATTCCAAATCACAAACTCTATATGGTCTTAAATCAGAAGACAGGCCCTGTTGTGATTTTCCAAGTTGGCACTGGTAACCTACAATTGACGACCAAGGTGGAAAAACGTTAAATTGTGCCAAAGAGTGATAAAATAATCTTGCAAGACCCCTCGAGTAAGTTAACATAGAAGAACTTTCTCTGCAACTTAACGTTTTAACCATAGGTATGCAATCATCGGCAGACAAGGGAGACATCACTATTGAATTAAGACCTGCTTTGGACCAAGCCTATTTTTAGACTTTTTGCGTTATTTTTTGCAGTTAAATTGTGTTTAAGGTGTGTTAATTAATTCTGTGCCTTTTGTCAAAATTGGATAAAGTGCGATTAGGTATCAAAATATGTTTCCTTGTCTTTCAAACGAGAAAGTTATCCACATGGTTCCAACTGTTCAAAGTGTGTATTAGTTAGGTGGTGTTTAGTGAATATAAGATACGGGGAAAGATTGTGGCTTTTTTGTGTCATTCCCATGGACATATCATCGATTTTTTTTAAGGTATCGCTTAATATTAGAGGTCTGCGTTGACTCTCGTTGACGACGGTCTCTTCGTATATGAACATGAACATAGTGCGGATATTTGGGTTTGCAATTGATGTCTTCAGTTGGCCCGGGCCACCTCATTTTTTAAGGTTTATAAACCTGAAAGGTCATCAAGACCAACATCATCTTCAAAAAATTTTTGATACAATTTCTGATAAATTATTGAAGATAATGTACTTCTATCTAAAGTAGTAGCACAGAATTAATTTACGCACCTTGTAATGTAACGTTTATGTAACTTTGTAAAAAAATGTTTTTTTTGCTAAGATATTCAAAATTGTATTTTGTTATTTGAATCACATTGTGGAATTTTGTTGGATATTTTGCGTAATTTTTAAACAAAAAAATAATTTTGATATTGTGACGCTAATAGTTCTTAAATATGAAATAATTTGAATCTACCTTGTATAATGGCACACTGGAAAAAATGAAACCAAAGTTTTAATAAAATTTTACAATGTAGAGTTGCTATTACTAAAAAAAAAGTTAATACTACGAGGTATACTCGGAAAGTATGCTTTACTGCTTGTACATTCACATAATTTTAGAATTTTCTCTATTTTTCTACTGGACAAGATTATCTAACGCTTTAAAGTTCCTATAAAGTTTCCTGTACATTTTATCTTTCTTCTTCAGTAGGTTAAACCCTTTTGCGTTTAAATAAGGAACCCCGCGTGTATTAGGTAAATGTAATCTGTATTACTGTACAATTAAGCACGACTTTAGACTGTATTTTGATACTTTCTAAAACCTTTACACCTGTTGGCTCTCTATTGAGATGGAAATTGGCTTATTTCAAAGCTTATCCCTCCATACTTTTTGCGCATATCGCTATGGCTGTTATTTGAACTTGGAAGATTAAGGTAAGTTATCTATATATCATACAGCTCCTTGTTTTTAAAAAGGCGCTTCTTTTGTTCTTCGTGGCTCCTCCCTGTTATTATTGCCCCAAACGATGTTAATTTTATCAGTGTGCATGTTAAGTAGTCTTTTCCTTTTTATGTTGGAGATCTCAATGTTGGCTACCGTTTATTGTGTACTTTCATATGATCATTTATTTTCAGTCTATATGCTGCTGCCAATACTTGGGATTCTACCACCAAGTGAAGTGGAGTGATTTAGCATTGTTTCTGTCGAAGCTATAGGCGTCGATGACATCGCCACCAGAGGTTAGAGATATGTAAGTATTGGTGTAACCACTCTCGTGTGCACCAACAAAACCATCCTTGATTTCAGACAAGTTTTGCCTTTGTTCTTTTATAATTCTGTACGGTCCTTGTTTATTAGTAATTGTTCTCAAATAGGAATTAAAGAGACTTGTGGAAAAATAAAAGGGAAGCCTACGTCCAATATTTGATGACAAAGGGTAATAAAGTAGAAGAAGAAGGAGGATTAAAAGTCATTTTGACTTCTTTCCCCATGGGTATTGACTGTTCGCCGATTCGTATTTAGTTCAAATAATAAAGGTTTCTTCCAAATTTGAATGAGACTATCGAAATCGTCTTTGGATTAACCAAAAGTACTTTTTTAAACATCACTTCTCTATGACTTTCAGGGTTCGTTGCAACAAGTTGACATAACTTCATGAACTTTAGCATATTTTTTGCGCATACACTTCTCGCTTTAAACTTGATGAGAATACCGTCAATTACTAGACTCCAAAGAAGAAGAGAAAGTGCGCCTCTAGAGGACATTTCTTGGATTCAACAGCTACTTTCCTATTTTTAACAAGGCTTTGACATATTGTTTTAAAGATTTAGTCTACGTCACGCTCATCCAGTGCTCTCCTAGTCGAGTCAAAAAGATATTATGAAAGCCAGCAAAGTCCATCAAAGATTTTTTTTGGTGCCGTAACGGGTTTCAGAATTCACGTCACAGTTCTAATTGGCTTAAATACGTCCTTGGAGTCGATAATGTTAAGTTTCGCGCCCATCCAGATGTTTTCATCCATGGTTTGCTTCTCCCAATTCTCAGTGGACTGATAAAAGCATGACATATGGATAAGCCCTCCGTGTGTCTTAGTTCGAAAAGTCTCTATGAAGGTTCTGTATAGTCTACTTTAGAGATCAAAGTGGCTCTAATTAGGTTTGGTGGAAGAAAAGAAGGTTTTGCTAAAACCAGTGATATCTGCAGCTCTTGCAGCACCAGAAAGTAGTTTTTGCTCCAGCCAAGGGGGTTTTCCCATTTCAGAGTTTCTCCTTGTGTGATAGATGGGTCCTGCTGAAACTGTCGGCCTTTACCTTTAGTACTCTGTGTATCCAGAAATATCAGGAGTGCGGGAGAAGTGAGATTACTACATCCAGAGCTCTTCTATAGAAACAGAAGGGTGCGACTGGTGCCCCAACGTTAGTCCGCTAAGAAATTATTGTTTTTCAACCGTACATCTCTTTGGCACGCACAATACTAAAGAGGGGAAGAGGGTAGTGGTAACTCCTCCATTCCTCCTTCACCATTCTGTACGCGGGACATGTCCATGTTCTTCAACAGGAAAAGTGCAGGGTTAGACAGCTACATATGTTTGCAATAGGCCATGATAAAGATTTTGTCTAGGTCATGTTGTCTTTTTGGATTCCGTAGGGAATCCACTATTTGTCATAGGTTTACAATATGATGCAATAAATCTTTCCGATTCTCATTTGTTCTTAGTTACGAGTTCGTACAGAACTGAATGACTTTTTGTAGGAAATAATTCATCAGTTTGCCATTGTTTGGTTATCCAAGATGTTCAACATGGAGCATCAACCGTTGAAATCACTTCTTCCCAATATTGTAACAAATCAGACAAAATATTTCACCAGTATTTTTTCCAATTCCACGCAAAAAGAAGATATTGCAAATGTTGCTCGTCGCTCAACATTGTTTCCACAACTAACTTTTGGTTGTGTTTGTACAACCAAGCACATGTAGTCCGTTTTAAAGTCGTTTTATTAAGGAGAAAAATTTGACCAGCATTATGAAAAAGGTTTTCTTTTGTACAGGGTGTCAGATATATATTTTTAAATACGATTATTTCAAAAAGTAATAAACGGTGCGGGGTGAGGGTGGCGCCGTTGGAATCACCGATTGTGCGGATTTGTCAGTCACGATGTCGCAGTGGTCGAGTGAGCATCGCGCGTTCGCTGTAGAGACATTTTTTAAGAGTAATGATTCTTACGTAATTGCCCGTCGACAATTTTGTTCAAAGTTCGGTATTCGGCGAATACGTGATGGACCGAGTGTAAATTTAATTCGTTCGTGGGTGCAGAGATTCCGCGCAACTGCGTCGGCTATGAATGCCCCACGGCCAGGGCCCAGTCGATCTTCAAGGACTCCCGAAAACTGGTTGAAAGCAGTTTACGTGAAAATCCGCGACTTTCAATACGGAAAAGAGCAGCCTTACTGGTACTTCCAAGAGCCATTATTCATGAAATTTCAAGAAAGGATCTGAAGTTCCATCCTTTTAAAATTCAAATCGTTCAAGAACTGAAAGAAAGTGACTTTGATTCACGCAAAAATTTTTGTGAAACGATGTTGGAGCGTTTTCGCACTGTAAATCCCATTTTTGGTGCGACGATGCTCATTTTCACTTAAACGGCCACGTCAACAAGCAAAACTGCCGTTACTGGTCTCCAAGAACTCGCAACCCTCGATTGAAACATCAAAAACCATTCCATTGCTCCAGGGTAACTGTTTGGTGTGCCTTATCCACGCATGGGATAATTGGACCATTTTTTTTCCAAAATTCTCGAGGTCAGGCGACGAATGTCAATGGTGAAAATTATCGACGCATGATTACGGATTTCTTTTTGCCAAACCTGCGAGCTCTTCCATCGTACTCTTCACACACGTGGTTTCAACAGGATGGGGCGACTGCACACACACTTCGATGAATTTACTTCAGGAAAATTTCCCCCAAAAACCGATCAGTCGCTTTGGGGATATCCCATGGCCACCGAGATCGCCCGATCTAACTCCCATGGATTTTTTTTATGGGGCTACCTCAAAGAGAGGGTTTATAATGACAATCCCCAATCTCTTGTGGCTTTAAAGGAAAATATTCGTCGAGAAATCAGCTCAATTGAACCAAGTTTACTGCAGCGTATGGCGCAGAACACAAGGCTTCATTTTGAACAGTGTGTGCAACTTGACGGAAGACATTTGGATGACATACTCTTTAAAAAATGAAATCCGCATTTCTATTCTATCGTTCAATGCTCTTAATAAAACTTTGTGTCAATTATTACGTTTTTTATTTAAGTTTGAAAATATAAATCTACCACCAGACACCCTATACTTCTCATTTAAAAGTCTGCAGGTTAGAACAAACCAATAAAACAATAAAAAACCGGGGAAACGGGCAAAACCTTGGTATGACGTGACAAGTCAGACAAAATTTTATTGTAGATGCGATTATTAACTTGGGATGTCCAATGATCATGAATATAAAAATATCTACAAAATTCCCTACAGTGTCATTTCTAGAACTGCGACTCAAAGTTGAACGTTGCTGCAATCTTTCGCCCAACACAATATTTTTAAAAGAGCACGTTTTTATTCGCAGTACAAGCAAGCAGCTCGCACCATCTGTTGAGAAACTCTAAAAGAAGAAAATATGGTAAGCTTCTGTTAGACAACCACTAATGATAAAAGGACTCATGAGAATTTAAAGAAGAAAATTGTTATAGTTGATTACAAGCCTGAACATATAAAACCAATAGAAAGAGCAGCATAATAATTGTTTTATTTGTCCCTAAAATTATGGATTTTCCAAATTACTTTTGTAAAGTCAGGTTTCATAATCGTAGTAAAAATAAGAGATTGTTCAGAAAGAATGACTTACAAGAAAGTGCTGCAAATTTTTTGTTCTTTGATAAAAGTAGTAATTGCCAAATCACTATGTGAGGAGGAAGGTAGTAGTAAGGTATGCAACAGTGTAACTACCAGCAAATCATTTCCCGGGCTACATTTTAGGTTATTTCTGGTAGAATAGGCACCTCTTGTAGTAGGCTGTAAAGCTAATAGATGGCGCTTTGCTGTGGCTCTACAGCAGACACAATATATAAATTTGAATAGGAGGTACTATCATTAATTAAACTTCTTCTTAACAAAATTAAATTACTTTATGATTATCATGAGTAAAAATAGCAAGAACCAATGTAATTGTAGTAATAGCTCTTAACAACTTTTGAGAATTTTTTTTGTTTGTTTTTTTTTACGACTGGAACAGTGGAGTTTCAAGTAGACCACACGAGGTCTATTCCGGAAATTTTGAGCCATTATTAATGTATTGAAAACTAGTCTGGGGTTTTGTAGTACAATAACTAAGCAAGCGAGTCTGCATCAAATTTTGTGCCAATCTGCACCATTCGCCCGCAAACACTATTTCCATGCAATGAGTGCAGCACTAATAAAGGCATAAAGGCAAACAAGTTGGAGATGACTTGGAGTTTCTTGAAAGTGGCCAGAAGAAGAAAAATCATTGTGCTATAATTATTAATGACTTCCATCACACTTCATAATTGTCATAACCACCTGCAATTATGAAACAAATAGTCTTTTGGTTCGCCACATCTGAAAAATATTTGTAAAAATTGCCTAAGCTACCAGACAGTCGGATTTTTATCATCCTGTCTGTTTTAGACTGCCACCTATGAACCAGACTTTGAAAGGGGAAGATATTCCAGATCGTCAACGATGTGGCAGTTATTCACATTTCTAACTTGTGACTCCATACCTTCAAGACAGTCTATGTATGAAAGCTCATACTAAGAATTGTTTTTAAGTATTCATTGAAATTTTTCTTAATATCGGAAAAATCTATTTTTCCTATTCTTATCTATCCCATTTACTTACTCTACTCTCTAATATGACCAAAATTAATGTAAATTGCAGGATATACCGAAAATAATTTTCAGACACCTTTCTTATTGATACATCAAAGCAGCAAAAGGTTACATTCTCTCAAGTGCGTCAATTTTAATAAACTGCCTCTGAAACTTCTGGATGGCGCCTCGTATACAAGACGTCTGCTCGTTCTTACATACAAGGTTGGCTCAAATAAAAGCAAGCTAAAAACAATATATTATTTATATATATATATATATATATATATATATATATATATATATATATAAAATAGGTCTAGTAAAAAGAAATTCATTATTTTTGCATGAAATTGAAGGTTTTATTTAACATACTTAGAACAAATCGATTAAGGTTTAGTATGCGCCGTTTTGTTCGATAACTTGTTACCATTTTGAAGGTAATTCCATTATGCCTCTTTCATATAAGTCCTTGTCCCTATTAGCAAAAAACTGGGACAGTCGATTTTCGTAAGCCTCTCTTGAAGCGAATTTTTCACCAGCAAAATAGTTCACGATGGACGGGAAAAGTTGGTAATCACTTGGTTCCAGGTCTGATCAATACATAAGAACTTCCCAACCAAGTTTCCGGACCATCTGGCGAGTCGCTATCGATGTGTGTAGCCTGGCCTTGTCTTGTTGAAACACAATTCCTGTCCTAGTAGCCAAAGTGGGCCGCTTCTGGGCTTCTGGTCCAATTGTTTAAAGTACCAGTTTGAACTAAGAGTTTGACCGTAGGGTAGCAGCTCATAATAAATGCGTTTGCGCCGGCTCACCACGCTTCGACCACTACCGTTTTCACGTTTGACGTTGTCGTAAGTGATCCAGTTTTCATCGCCAGTCACAAATCCGCTTCAGAAATGGGTCGACTTTGTTGCGATTCAGCAGCGTTAACTCGTCTGGTACCCATACATCCAGCTTCTTTTTGTATCGAGCCTTTTTCAAATTATTCCAAACTGTTTTTTTGTGCAATTTTTAGCTCCTGGGTAATAGAAATAGTGCTTATATGACGGGCGGACTCGACCATTTCCATGATTTTATCCACATTTTCGACAATTGGCATTCTAGAGCGTGGTGAATCTTTGATATCGAAATTACCGGAACGGAATCGACGAAACCAAAACTGCGCTTGATTGGCTGTTACAATATCATAAACACTATTCACATTTTCAGCCGCCAGGCCTGCGTTTTCACCTTTATCGAAGAAAAACTGTAAAATATTGCGTATTTTCTCTTTGCTGGTGTCCATCTTTGACGTGAGCTCAAACAAAATTGAGTCAACCATTTACCAAACTGTCAAATGTCTAATGTAATCCTATCGGACTATTAGAGTGCGAGAGACAAATTATTAAAGCCATCTATAAAAATGGATTTCTTTTTAATAGACTTTTTAATAGATTGTATGTGTATTTAAATACTAAATACTTACTACTTATGAAGGCTTACTCGTAGATTTTTTAATGATCTATGCTCTCTCTGTTATGTTTTCTTAAACTTTATGTTATTCCAATTAATATCTTTTGTCAACTAGGCTACCCATTACCCTTGTCTATATGTTTTGTTTCATCTTTTTAACGTCTTATATCTTCTGTGATGTGCACAATTTGTTGTAGGAAATTATTTTTATTTATTTAATGTAACTTACCCCGAAGTTATGAGGGATAAAATTAAACATTAGAGTACTTTTTGTGTGTGCTTTTTTATTTCCGTTATTAGCATTTATTGTTATTAGATTTATTTGCTTTTAATATTTCACGTTCGTATAAATGTCAGTGCTTTTAACTTTTAACACTTTTAATTCTTTTATTTTCAGATTTTTTTAATTTTTTTTTTAATTCTTAAGATGCGTCATAATATAATAATGTTTATATTTTTCTTAATTTCCAAATTACTGTTTTTATATATAAAACATTTTGATGATACAGTCTTATATTTACATCGTATTCTTAAGAAGTGTTAGGTTAATACTACCTGAAACATTATAAAGACTGAATAATTAACCAGAGGCTTTATTTTAATAAACATAAATGTTCTTTTACAAGTAAGTATTCAGTATTGTGCATTTAAAAGGTTTTTTAGTTTAAACAATTATTTTCAATTTTGACCTTATTTTTTGTAACTTAATTGTCTAAACTCAATGCATACCTTTAGAGATTGTATACTTCATATTTATTTTACCCATAAACCTTAATAAGCGCAAAGCTTCTGATAAAACGCAACTTCTTTTATGTATTACATTTATCTCTTGCTTACAATTAATTTACAGAAGAAACCGATATTAAATACGCTTAAAATAAAGATAGTATTATGAGAGGCCACTTAAGGTAGTATAATAATGTTGTTCCTGAAAATGTTTCTTTAATAATTCTAATTAATAATTGTCCTAGTGGCAACTACCATTTATTTAAAAAAGAATAAGTAAAAAAATTTAACAGGTGTTTTCATTGGTTTTAGTATTCTTATCACATTTCGATACTTATAAGGGTCTCTTTAGTACTCCAGAATTAGTTTAGTTTTGGATTGGTCGAAATTTCCACAAGTTATTAATTGAAATGGCGCTTAACTTGTGGCCAAGGAGAAAGAAAGGTGTATAAAGGAGAACTCACTAGTCAGCTTTTTATCGCAGAACCCCCGCAACAAACCGAATAACCAGATGGGCAGTCGCAGGCCCGTTTGATCTCTGAAATGACCCAAAAATTCCCGCACACAAGAAAGTGCAGAATTACGCCGGGACGCTTTCGTATTTTGTCGACTCATCGCTTCTTTAATTTTTTATGCGGTCTATCAGCAACGGAATTCTCGCTTGTTCGATAAAATTCTTTTTGCCGCTACATCTAAACTGGCGACATAAAAACAGTGTTTGTGCAGAGATTTTTAAACGCCGAGCCTAGCTATATGAGAATCTGAAAGCAGGCAGATTATTTTGGGCCGTTATGCGAATGCTGTTGTGGGAAATCATATAAGCAAGTGACTGGCGAAATTCATATTAATTCCTAGCATCCGCGAAAAATGGTCATATTAACAACAGCTGCAAATATATTACCTTTGCCTTTACTTATCTGCAGACAAAACGATTTTTGTTCTTACTAAATTGGAAATTTTACTGTTCTTTTAGCCGAAAATAAAACAGCTACGCATTGAGGAACTATGTAAATAACAATTTGGAACGTAAGAATCTGTTTACAATATTTATATTGTTGTTGAATAATTAATGTTGTACGAGTACCGCTGGAAGCGCCAGCAAGGGTCGACGCAGTTAAAGCGCCGCTTTCTATGATTCCCGCAAGCGCGGCGTCGTGGTCCTTCACCAGTCGTCGCGACGCCGTGAGACGATAAACGTGTGCAGTACATGTTTTACAACCTAAATTCAACGTGGACTTGCCATTTATCTCAAAACGTTGACTAAATGCATTAATTTTAACGTTAACATGGGAACTTCCTCTTTAAGGTGCAACTGCAAGGGTAAGAATACTTTTAGAATCAGTATTTCCGATATTTACTTATTAAAATGTGTATTAATTTATTGAATAAGAAAAATCTAATTTTAACGCCTCTCTAAAAAAGTGTCCACTGCAGTTTAATTAAAAAATTAACAAAAATCCATTCAGAGCAAAAATATCAAAGAAAATGTGTAGGAGTAGCTGTAGCAATGTATTACATTGGGTCATAGTAAAGTAATTGAATTAATGACTTAAATTTTACGGTGGTGGTAAAATCTGTAAACTTTAATTATATTAAGGTCGGGAATATTTATTTTACATTACTGTTTGTAATTTGTGGAGGAGTAAGGAAAAATTTAATTATTTTTTATGTAGAAGCATAAAAGAACTCGTTATCTAGATTGTTATAATTCGCTGCCGGCCCGGCAAAAGACATTCTTGGAATGACTTAGTCCGTAGCGGCTTTAATGCGGCTAAATTGTCCAAACTAATTAAGGAAGATGGTGCGGATTTGGGCTAGATATGAAAATAGCATAAAGATTGAGCGGCAGATTTGGGGTTCCGGCAAATCAGCGGCTTTGTCCATACTTCAGCTTAATAATGAACGTTTTATATAGTAGTAACGATGCGAACGTACTTATTAATTTACTTATTTATGTAACTTAAATACTGTGATAACGTTGTTTATTTAATATTAGAAAATAATAATTAACGCAATTTTCATCCACCTTCAATTATTACTATGATTCAATAGTAATGTTTAGAAGAAGGTTTTAATTACCTTGCGATTAATTAAAAGTTATGCACGACCTTAATATAGATTTCGAAAATTTAAATAATAAATTGTTAGCTTCTAAACTCTAACTTTTAATAACTGCTATAATTATTTAAAAACAAAATTTGGATAAATAATATTTGTGTAGTAATAAACATTTGATGCTTAATTATATTTAAAAATGTATATAGTTTTAGCTTCTTAGTTTAAATGTATTATAGTTATTCCCTTTGTATTTTAATTTAATTTTGTTAAAAAATGCAGTTTGGTTATCTAAAGTACCTAATAATATGCGCATACTGTATTTGCATTCGTGCCACTCATCCGCACAATATACATTTTGCGAGCTTTTTATTAGTGTTGTTTAGATTAATACAAAGATAGGTCAAATAAATTAATATAATAAAATCATTTTAGCAAATTATGATTTTATGCTTCAAACTTTAAATTTCAACCAAATATTTGATTTGGCCGTAATTTTTATCTCACAACTAAAATTATTAAAGAACACCTTTTTATAATAATAGTGAATAATAATACTTCATTATACAGAGACAGTGCAAGACACAATTAAGAACACAACGTTTATAATTTTGTGCAGTATTAATTTAATTAAATACAAAATATTGTAAAAAAATGCCCCATACATTCAAATTCCTTAAATCTAAATAAAATATATATTTCCGTTTCTATTACGCTATAACGGCGACATAATATTTGGATTATTTATATTGTTTTCAGTAGAACTTACATAAACACCAATTTATATAGAAGAGGATCATTAATCTAGCTAATACCAAGAAAATTCGCAACAATTCTTGAGTGAGTATCAGCTTTCAGAGATAGCAAACTTGTATGTATAAAGTAGCGGTAGAAATTCTCCAAATATAAAGTTACACTTAGATGTTTAATGGGGTTATATAACAAATATGTAACAAATAGGAGAACAGATGTATAAGCTCATCGGAAAAATATTGAGGTTTTAGCGTTTTTCTACCTCTTTGTTTCCTTTTTATGGGTTTTATGTTTACGTGTACAGAATCTAAACTGTTTATTGTACTAACTATTTCTTTGAAAGACTTTTTTATTTGCTTATATCGGTAACGTTAAAGCTTGTTAAAATTATCTTTATAAAATGATTAATCTTTATTTTATCGACACGTAAGTATTAGTTGATAGTTATTTTTTGTATTTTGTTTTTTACTTTTTTAATTTTTAAAATTATTATTTGCTTTACAATTTTATATTTGGCTTGTTTAAAAAAAAATTGTATTTGTGTTTGCTGATCTCTACAATGCATTATTACCTTTTAAAATTTAAAAAATTATTGCAACTTTTCCATCTCTCCTTTCACAAAAAAAGCAAGAGCTGATGTAATAAAGGCCAGACACGTTTTATTTTCTGTTAAATCAACTTCTAAAATACATCTTATAAAATATGCGTTTTTATAATTTTATCTGTAAATCACTAACAATGTTGGCAGTTTAAGCATAAACCAAGTGCCAAATTAAACAATCCTTTGAAATTATTTATATTACTTTCCGCTATGAGACAAAACACGTCAAGTGAGCACCAGTAGGTCGTCGATTTTTATAAAAACGGGTAAAATGAATGCCTATACCAGTACTAAAGATACCTCCAAAGGATTTTGCGAAATTTCAATTTTCGTTGTTTATACGGATGTTTAAATATTTTAATCATTTTTCATTGAAAAATTAATTACTCGGGCACTTTTAAACGAAACGTTGTGAAAAGTTTATGAGAGATACTCGAAAATTTATATTTTCAAATGAAATAAACAAATCTCGTAAATTCATTTAATCACCACTTTATTTATAACAATTTAATAAACAATTGAATTTTAATAATGTTCTCATGCTTCGATTCTTCTGATTTTGGACGCAAAATGTTCCTTGGACCTTCAGCTTTAAGAATTCGCAAGAAAATTTGTCTCCCCGATTTATTCTGTAACTCAGCATCGATTTTTATTGATGCAAGTTTACTGTACGCTCGAGCGATTCTACAAACACAGAGGAATAAATTCACGTCTTTTTAGTTACTCGGGTGCTTGTAACTTTTTCATCTTCGGAATATATTTTACAAGCTATATTATCTGAATCTACAGGATAAAAATTGTGAAGCTGTCGCGTATTCTTGACAGTTTTAGCATCTGCAAAACGTCGGGCTAATCGACTTTCATTTGAATCATGATACGACTGTGAGAAGCTGAAACTTATTTTTTTGAAGAAACTGCTGGCCCATTCGTATAATATTCTCGCGTTCGTTATGTGTTTATCGTTGACACATTGCAAGCTCGCTTGATACCCACACCGTCGCACGCACCTTTGCCGTGTGACGTTGCGAAGAAGGTCCACTCTGCATCGACTCCAAAATCACTACGGTGACAAATCAGATTCACGAAATTGTACTTATTTTTGTACTGTGACCCTGCTCCGTCAGAAAAATAAAATAGCTTTTTAACATTTTCTACTCCATGCTCTTTTATTAAAAATTCGACTAGCTTTGTATTAAACAAATGAACCGAATTGGCATAGTGTGCAACTTTTTCCGATATCAAAACATGATGTATATGCTGCACTTTTCCATCTTTGCGGAAGTATATCACGTACGGATGCAAAGTTACTTGGTTGCTTGGCCAGTGGTGCGATTGTATTGCATTTTGTACGTAGCACGTATAGTTTTCAGCAAAATCTAAACAAACAACGAATTCACCATTACACACCGATTCTTTCTTCTTATTAAAATAAGCAGCTTGTGACTTGGAAATCATGCTTCAAAAGATTTGGCCAATCTTTTTCAAAAATTCGAGAAATTCCTTACTACTCACGACTTGTTCGGTAATGTCACATCTGAAATAAAAATTTCATCGTGATACTTAAAAATTCGACACACACACATGAAATGAGGAGAAAATACCTGTCAGTACTAGTCCATTGAGTGTAGGCGATTTCTTCAATATAATTGTCATTTAGTTTTTTTCTATCCGGTCAATAATAACTTGTATACCTGGACAAACGCGGCAAGTCGATAAAAAGCAAGCAGGCGTTGAAACTTCACATACTGAAACTTTTATCAAGTCGTCACATTTTTCAACGAAAGAAATTTCATGTTTTTTAATTCCTTTTTCAATCTGAATAACTTGAGTCTAACATTCTGATGTATCTTACAAACACAGCTTTGACCGGCTGCGATGCATTCAGGTGGTTTAAGTTTTTGAAATCTTGCGAGACCTATCTTAGCCCCCGGAAATTTTTCTAGATATTGTTCATGGAGATTTTTCAGATTAAATAATAATAGTCTTTTTTGAACTCGAATTTTTGGCAATCTTTGACAACGGAAACACAATCTTTCATGTCAGGTATTACGCGACTAATATCATCTGAAAGAAAGAAATTTACTACGTTCTCTCGTGCTGATTCTGAAAGTTTCTTTCCTTTTTTCTTCGAAGGTTCTGAAGCAAATCCAGAATTTGCTGCCAAAACTTTAGCTCGAGAGACCATACGACGTGAACCATTGAATTCTCGACGAATTTTGTTCGTACTCCAATCAGCCGATCGACCATGTGGTCAGCACTTTAATTTTTCCGGATCGAGTTTCTTCTTTTGAAAGAGCTTCCTTGGTAACATTCACCTAGGCTTGATTCGGATCTTCAGAAGCAGCAGTACTTGTGGTACGTCCATCAATCAAATTATTTATTGCTGTCTTGATAGATTGTTTATCCATTTTAGTAAGTTGATCTGAGTGACGTTTTTTCATCTGTGGTTCGCCGAGTTCGCTCAAAATTTCGTTGATTTTCTTAATCTGGGTCAGGTTCTTTCGTTCATCATCAACTTCAAAATTCGGATCAAGAATTGCATCATCAGCGTTAGAAAAATCTTCCGGGTCGCTTACTATTTCCTCGTCACAAACATCCGCATCAATGGTTTTAGACCCTTTCGTTCTCACTACTTTTTCTTTCGATATTAAATTCACTTCACTTTCACTTAACTTATAAACTGCTTTTTCACACGGTTTACACATGTACAAATTAATCAATTTCTTAAATTTAGCGTTTCGTTTCTTCTATATCAGTATTAAATTCGATCGCACGTCATTGTTCTTTGCTTTTTTCAAAGGATTACAACACTCATTGATACGTCCCATCGTGCATATCAAACTGTTCTGAAAAACTCTTCACATGCGACTAGTACATTTGTGAACTAAAAAACAATAAGTCTACTACGACATGCTAAGCGAGAACTGTAGACCAGGGAAATTATCAAAAATACATCGTTTTTTTGCCAAACTCCCCATCTAAAAGGTAAAATATGGAAAAAATTGAAAAAATTCCGTAGAATTCGATGGAATAAAATTAAACAGCTAAATCATTGCAGAAGTTCTTGAAAATGGCGCCCAAAGTTGGAAAAAACGGTTTTTCGCGTTTTAAAAAAAATCTAAGTTTCGTATAAAAAAAAGTTTCAAATAAAAGTTGTAGATTTTGCAATAACCTATAAAACAAGCTGGCTTGGAAATGAATATGATCCCGAGAAATGGGGCTGGAAAATCCTTGGAAATAATTTAGAACCTGTATACAGTCGTGACCCGCTGATTCCCGAAGACATCATAAAAAAATAGCATGTAGATGCGAAAGCGACTGTAAAACTAATAATTGTGGTTATAAAAAATATGGATTAAAGTATTGCCAGATGTGTTTCCGATGTGATGTTGACGGTTGCTCCGATATGGAAAGAACTAACGTTGTTGTTGACTTGGGCAACGACATAGATGAACCAAACGTCGCAGAGGCAGAGTCTGATTGCGACATTACCGCCGATAGCAAGATTACTGACGATGATGATAATACTGTTGCATGCGGATATTGTAGTAGCGAAGAAGATGAGTTGAATATAAAACGACGAAAATTAAATTAAGTTTGTATGTACCCACTTTATCATAAAATATTTAATAGTAAATAATACTTCTTGTATTTTGAAAAATATATGTATGTAATATTCATAAGTATATTTTATAATTTTCGTAAATATTTAGCTTTTTATTTGCCCAAAAATATCCACTGTATATGTAGAAGCAGCTATAAATTTCTTAATATGTATATTTCAAAATAAATTAGAAAGTATTTGAAAAGAATGCAATTAAAAATTTAGATTGTCAAGTTAATTTTTTGCGCTTCCTGTACATTACGCGATAATGTAATGACCATATTTGATTTCATCTCGTCTAGCTACTCCTGACTCTATTAATATTCAATTTTTTCAAAATTGATTGATTGAAAAATAACAGTCGGCGGGTAAGTTGCATTTTTGGGCCTTTAAGTAATTTTAAAAAATGAATACGATATTCGTGTATTTATCTTATGTACCCGAATTGCGAGCGGCCGAGCCGACCGCAGCGCTCCCCCCACTCTATCACCCGACTCCGGTTGGCGCGGCCTGCGCTTGCCTTCTTCGCTTTGATACGCGATTTATAACATTTAACGTCAATGAAATGAGCCGAAATATTTTTTTATTGAAAATATACGTATTAAAAATCAACCTCCCGGAGGGTGTATGCTGTACGATGTAAATTACGCCCTCAGGATTTTTTTGAAGAAAATAAAATTATTTCGGCTCTTGGAGGTCCTAGAAAAAACATTTTTTTTCCAAATTTGTAGAAAAATAGCAGCTATCGATTGGTAATAATTCGATTGCCATATAAATTGAACTAAAAAAGAATATTCGAGTTTTTTGGGGTCAAATTTTTTTATCGATATTTAAGTTGATTTTTCGCATATTTGAAATTTTGATAAAAAGCGCGCTCTTGTAGTACGTTATACTAAATCTCTTTATAAGAAATTTGAGCTCTAGTACGTTTCTCTAAGTGGTCCAGAACCTGTTTAAATCAAATTCTACGAAAGCACCTTTTTTACGAATAAAATCGATTTTTGCAAAATTTGTATTTTGCGCAAGTAAAAAAGATATTTTTCTACTTGTTAAAGGCTATACTTTCTCAAAATTTCAGAGTGAAATCTTTTGTTTTAGAAAACATACAAGCAATAAAAGAGAGAAGTGATTTAAAATGGCTGTTTTGCAATAACTACGTCATTTTTGCATTGATTTTAATCTAAGAAAGCTTGTTTTGCAACTTTTATTTGAAACTTTTTTTTATACGAAACTTAGATTTTTTTTAAACGCGAAAAACCGTTTTTTGCCAAATTTGGGCGCCATTTTGAATAACTTCTGCAACGATTTAGCTGTTTAATTTTATTCCATCGAATTTTACGGAATTTTTCCTATTTTTTACATATTTTACCTTTTAGATGGGGAGTTTGGCATGTAAAAATACAATTTCCCTGGTCTACTGCTAGGCTACATACAAGACGCGACTTTCAGCCAGCGACAGGTTGCGTCTTAACGCGGCAGCGCGGCAGAAGGTTTGCGGTTTTTCCTATCTATGTTTGTAAACAAACGAGTGTCGGGAAGTCAAATTTTCTTGCGGATTCTTAAAGCTGAAGGTCCAAGGAACATTTTGCGTCCAAAATCAGAAGAATCGAAGAATGAGAACATTATTAAAAATTCAATTGTTTATTAAATTGTTATAAACAAAGTGGTAATTAAATGAATTTTCGAGAATTGTTTATTTCATTTAAAAATTTAAATTTTCAAATATCTCTCATAAACTTTTCACAACGTTTCCTTTAAAAGTGCCCGAGTAATTAATTTTTCAATTAAAAGTGATTAAAATATTCAAACATCCGTATAAACAACAAAAATTGAAATTTTGTAAAATCCTTTGGAGGTATCTTTAGTATTGATATAGGCATTCATTTGACCCGATTTTTTTTTATAAAAATCGACGACCTACTGGTTTTTAGGGGTGCTCACTTAACGTGCTTGTCTCTATTTCAGAAATAAATAAGTTTAACAGATTAAATTAGAAAATACTGCTATCGGTTTACCTATCACGTTAAATTATTAGTCTTTATCCCTTCATAAATAAAAATCTCTAGAATTAGAATAAGCTCAGATTCTTACAAATTCTGTTTTTGATGACTTTTCCGCGTAGCTTACGAAGTACACCATCAAAATCTTAAATTATTACCTTTAAGCGGATTTATGATGAGTAAGGTATAACTTTAAAAACAACTTCAACTTTGATATACTTATAACGCAAATTTAAAATCAAATTCTTTCAATTTAAGTTAGGAATCGAATTTATAATAGTTGTTCTTAATATTTCCAATTATTTATGGAGTTCTTAATTTTTGTGCATGCTGTAATTTGATTTTAATAGCTATATTAAAAAACGTTTTCTTCCAAATCTAGTCATATTCACACTTAAGTGAGTCATCAGTTAAAATCGAAGTATTATAATAATCAAGGCAACACGCTAAAAATTGTATTGCAGAAATTGTTTTTTTGTTTTTTTTTATAAAATGAATCTAATTTATAGATTAACAAAAACATTTAATTTTATTTAAGTCGCTATGTTACTCGGATCTGGATTTTTCCATTGCCCCATTTTGGTTTCTAACATATCTTGCTCACTACATTAATGTGGTTGCACTGTGCTTTGCTTTTATGTTGTTCGCTACATGTGACTACGTGTGGCTGTTTGTAGAACTTCCCCTGCTAACTACATTCCAAAGGAGCATTTAAATATTTCTTAGCACTCGGTTTTGAAATACTTGGAGCCAATCAGAGTAGCTTTCTTTGGCATAACCTCGCAGCTGTAGGCGGCTACATGCTCACACTAATTAAAGGCTTCTAATAGACCAGTACTCTGTTTTTGATAGATAGCTGGGGTTTCTTCCCAAAAGTTAATACATGCTTTTCACATTCGAGTGCTAATTATTTAGTTTTCTTTTTCTCATTTTCTTTCTATTTAAGCTTGGTATCCAAACTAAGACCCATTTGACTGCTTTATATACATAAAATTGTGTTGTTATTTAATTTTATTGGGTGATTAAGTCATTCCTACATTTGCTGTTTTAGATTAAAGATTGATCTTTCTATTTAACTTTGAAAGTTTGTTGAGTTATATGTGATTCTAAAGGCTGCATATTGTATTGGTAAGTATTTTTCCAATTTCAAGATTAAGCTTTAACGTCAAACTTTGTCAATGCTTGAAGCAAATCCAGATTGATAGCTGAGGGTATTTTATTTTCTTTGAATAATTGATCGGTCGTGGCATGTTTATTTTGAAATCTAAACTGCTGTTCGGGAACCAGTTCTTTCTTTATGATTGTACTTCTGGGCCTTCTTAAAAACTGTTTTTAAAATAATTTTGATATTATGGGCAATAACAAAATACTTTTTATGGCTTTAAAATAATTATTGCTTTAACTTTCTATAAAATACACTTGAGAGCAAAATAGTCGAATCACTAGCGCCACGCGCATTTACGTCTCGTGTTTCAGTTTAAGAAAAATGAAAATAAAAACTTTAACGTGCATGGAGTATCTTTATTACTGAGCTTTTAAAAACTGTCGCTATTACATTGATCGGATGACGCATTCAAAAAATATGTATTACGAACAGGAATCTTACTAATTGGAACGCGCGTGTGCAACAATCGTAATTGCCTTACAATACGCTTGCGATCCGGTAATTCATCTCAATCACTTATCCGAAGTTGGTGTAAGTACATGACATAAGTGCTCTTGTGATTTGCAAGAAAATGGATACCAAAGCTTCCAAAGTAGTCTAGGCAGTTGCACTGTTGAGAGAGAGCCTCAACCAGAGAGCTGTAGCAAATCGACTAAACCTGAATCAATCAGCTTTGTCGAGAGTACGGTGTCGGAAAATTGGTAGCTACGTCTGCCGGCAAGGAGGCGGCCGTAGGCGCGTAGAAACGGAGACAAGCAATCGATTTCTCGTCTCAATATCCCTCAGAAATCGACATATGACTGGCGTTGACCTCAAGCAAAAGCTGAGTGCGGTCAAAGGTGTAGTCGCCAGCGTTTGGACAGGGGGATGGCAGTGAAGGCAGTCCACCTGACTTTAAAAAAGGCAGCTACCGGTTCCAAGCTGACTGCAGTCTAAAAGCAAAGCCGACTAGAATTTGGTTGCAAACTTTTCAATTGGGTGCTCTGCTATTGGAGTAAAATATTCACCGACCTGTTTAGGATATGCCTATATGGAAACGACACGAGATGTCGGGTCTATAGAAATCTATTGCTTTATTTAAGAAACTGTCGCGCATGGAAGTGATTCTTGCATGTTCTGGGTAGAAATTTCCATTCACGGAAAACTGAGTTGGCTTTCGTGCGTAGAGTGGAGGACGCTACAAGCGTTTAGCAGCGGACCGCTACATTAGCTACATTTTGGAGGACATGTTGTTTCTATGCTAATGCACGACAATTCGTGACTGACCACTACCTACCTGGCTGATGTATACCAAAAATGGACTGGCGTTCGTGTAGCCCAGACTTGAATCCAATTGAATATGTTTGAGATGAGCTTAAGCAAAGAGTTTGGGCCAGAAATCTTGCATCAGGGAGCGTGATGAAACTAAGAGGTGTTGATTGAAGAGTGGAAAGCAATTCCTCAAGGTAGCATAGGAAAAATCATTCGATCCACGTGTAATCATTTGGAACGTACAATTAGGAGTAGAGGTAGCAAAACCATGTATTGAAAAGAATTATTAAATTAATTTCAACATTCGCAATCATCTTTTTCTTTTAACACTTTTGTACTACACATATTCTTAGGCACATAACTTTGTTAGAACATGTCCGATTCCAATCAAAGTGGTATCATCTAAAATCACAGTTTTTAAGCTTTCAAACAACACATTAAACCTTACTTGGACTTTATCGAAGTGGGTACATATTTTCTTAAAACTCGAGTATGTTAGTTGATTGTTTTTCTTGCAAATGTAGTAACATGGTTTAATCCAAATGTCACACTTTTGTTTTGTTTCAAGCTGGAGACCAGCTTTATTTTTTGTCATATCCGTCGTATGTCACGTCTTATAACTTTTGATCAAGGCAGCTTTCAAGCTGGAGACCAGCTCCTATTTCTGTCATTTCTGAAATCTGCCACGCCTTATAATTTTTATCTGTGATAGATAGAGGGCATAATGTTTTCAGTATTTAACTGAGGGCCATAAGTCAAGTCTAGACGCCAAAAATCAGCCTGATCGGAAAATCTCGAGATTGGTTTGACTGGAAGTGGGCGCAAATTTTTGTTTATGAATAGAAGCTCGGACATATGTGAAATCGGAGTTCCACATCTGTACTTGTTTGCTTTTTGCTCAGGCACCATTTTCCTCCTTTATGGGTAGAATTTGTTTAATTGGTCGGTTTAATTTCGTTGTAGCTTTTCACGTAAACAATCTATATTTTGGGCATTTGCAAGTTTATTTAGATAGTTACTAGTTGATTAATTTTTAATTTTCTGTATTAATCTTTAAGTTGTTTGATTAGAATATTTAATATATTTTTAGTAGCACTTGTTTTAAGTTTTTGCGACTTTTTCCTGGCTTTTTTTGTACGTTTTGGAATAACTGACATTATTTTTTATTTTAATTTCTAATGTGCTATTCTTTTGTGCTTTCTGAACGCCTCTCATAATTGTTTTTACGTTTTAGCTGTTCTACTGTTTTCATAAAAACCTTCAATTCTATTTTTTCGCTGAGTTCTTATTGGATATTGTCCTAGTTATTACCTTTGTTTGTTAATGCCGGATTTGGTTGCTTAACTATTTACTTTTACTAAGATCTAGTAGGTTTGGAGAGTTATCGGATATTGGTCCTTCTCCTTTTCTACTTCTACGTAATTTAGTTATATTTTTTAAAATAAAAAAATTCAAGAGGTTTGAAATTTTATTTTTTAGTTAAACAGTAAATAGACTTTCCGGTTGAATGCCACATAACATTTAATTCGGTTATCGCCTGATACAGTACTTTACTCTTTTTTGTTATCAAACATGAACCCCAATCAATTTGGTATTGGAATCGTCAGTAGCATTGAATTCTTCTCCTGATATTTTAAAAAAGTTTAAATATTTTTTCTTATATTCTGTGTCTTAGTAGTGAGTGCATGGCTGCCACAATTATACCATATTTTTTTGTTTTGATGCTTACTTTGCAATTTTTGAATTTTTTATGTTTCATACCTTTCCCTTTTACAATGAGTCGTATTACTTATAACTATGATTACTGCTGTTTCTTTCCAAAATATTCTTAGTTTTTAATGTTACTTGTAACTTATGCTAATGTTGCAGATATTCATTTACCTTTAATTTAATTCCATTATTCAGAAACAAAAAAATAAAAAATACCACGATTTTACGTGTCATCTCTGAATAGAGGCTACGTTAATCTTTTCTGCATAGTTTCAATTTTCAATATATGTACCGTCTAAGCGAGCATAAGATATAGAAATGTGCACTGTGACATGGTACGTCATTTTATATTTGCAGTTAGATAGTTGTAAAAACCTACCTGCATTAAATTTAATAATTTAATTATCAACATACAGTGACTCTCTTCATATATGAAAAGTTCAGATTAATATGACACTAATACATCGTTCTAAATCAATAAAAAACGTTTGGACGCTGTTTTTTTGTTAATAATAAAAATTCCGATAGAGGAATGTGAAAAAGTTACACCACGTGTACTTTTTCATGAAAGTAACTTTATTACTTTTGTCAAAATAAAAGTCGGAATGCTCGCAACAATTTCTTTTCTTTTTTACTTTATGAGAAGTACGAGTTTCTTGAACTATCTTCAGGTATTGTCCCTATAACTCGTAAACATACGTTTTTGAATTACCTAGGAACTTTATACTTGTAAAGTTAAGATAATGAAAAACTAGATGGCAATACAAGTTTTATTTTTTGTTACAGCTGAGTAGCTGTGATAAATACTTAAAACTCTACCATTACATTTATAGCGTAAATATAGTCTATTTTATATATTTTTGAAGTTTATATTGCTTTATAAAAGGCTTAATAATGACCACTGTACCTGAATAGCCACTTATCTATACTAAGGTATTGACCCAATACTAATTTTTAAAACAATGATTGTTATTAATAGGTTTCAAGTTGCTTCCATTTATTTCATTAAACATTTTCTTTAACTATTTTATATCATCTCACTCAGTATGTGCTTGCTAGTGCTGCAATGGCACTGATGTACTTGAATGTGTAGAAATACCATTATTTAGAGCTTGAGCATGAGTGAGATTTGGTTGTACCTGTTGCACAATATGTTGAGTAAGCAATCCAGGTTACTTAGGTCTGAGTAAAGGAATTATTCTTTCTTGTAACTGTTTGTAAAAAAGAATTGGGTGGTGACGGCGAAACCGATTTCTATTGCTCTGTTGCATCAGAAAATTTCTGAGAAGTGTAGAAAAACAACACCAGTGAATTAAGCAACTATATTATTAAAGACCAAGTTAATCAAGTAACTAAATTTGCTTTACTTTAGAAATAAAAATATAAACATAACAAAGGCAAGTTAGAAAAGACCCGGGCTGATAAGAACGGTTAATCATAAGCGGGGCAACACAACAAATACTATGGCCAAACTTTGCAAAATTATTATCTGTGTGTAAAATTTTGAATATTAAGTATTTAAAATTATAATTAAACAAATAGAGTGTACAAATGGTAATTTAGATCATTGATTCAACAAGCAACAAACACAAACGAAATGCTGTATACGGGCAGCAAATCTACAGATGGTGAAAAGAAAAAAACCTATGGAAATGGAGCATCGTGATAAAGAAGCACAAGCCTTTGCCAGGACTAAAGAGACAAGTAGACTGCCAGTAACAAGAAACAGAGAAATGAAGACAAATTAGATTAAGCCTTAGAAATGCTGCAGCAATTATTGCTAGATGCAAACCAAATAAAAATAAATTAGGCGAAGCATAATAAGGTTCTACTTAAATTAAAGAAAAAAAATGGGAATCTTAAAAAGAACGTCAGCATAAAAATTGTTTCCTCTAAGCTAAAGATAGGGTTAAAAGATACAAGTAAAAGATTAGAATAAGTTAAAAGAGAAAAAAGACGAAATACTATGGTTTTACAAAAACTAACAACACGTTTAGATAATCCATAGAAAATAAAAACGAAAATGAATAAGTTTAACAAAGAAAAATCATGGATTAAAACAACTTATAACGGAGAAAATGTGCTTAATTAAATTAGAGAACCCAAAGAATAAATTAGATATAAAAAACAAAAAATAAAAAATATAAGTAGCAAAGTATTAGCAATAATTTAACAAAACAAGAAAGAAACATTGATACACAGGTTAGGAAAAAACAGGAGAAGAGAGAAAATGAGAAAATAAGGTTAAAACTAGATACCAAAAACTACATAGATGGAAAAAAATTGCAATGGACATTATACATGATATATTAGAAGTGAAAAATTAAAGGGAAAGAAGGATTGGACACAAGAGGACGGACACAGTAATGATAAAGATGATAAAAAAAATAATATGACCGAACAAAAATAGTTAAAAATGGGAAATTAAAAAAGAAAATATTTGTAAAATAGGTAATTCTAATATTAAAAGTATAGCAGGAAAAGGTAAAAACCTAGAAGAAAAACTTAAAAAATAAAATTGGACATTTTAGACATAACAGAACCAAAAAGAAAAGGAAAAATAGATTTGGAAGATGGACTTTATATAATATTTACCATATAGTGGGACAAAAAGCTAAAGAAATGGGATGCATGTTTAGAAAAGAGAATGAAAAACATAAAAAATTTGCCAGGGAGAATATATTAAAGATACAAATGAAAGTTGATCGACAAACGAACACAAATTGAATAGTGGTCTAGAGCCCCACTGAAGAAAATACGGCATTAAATAAAGTATAGTTTTAGGATCAATTAATAGAATCTATAGAGGATAGCAAATAGAGATTACTAATATTAGGGAACTTAAATGAAAAGGCGGACAAAAAAGACGAGGAATTCGGAGAAACGATAGGAAAGTATGTCGAAAACACCAAAAATAGCAATGGTAAAAGAGTAGTTGAGTTCTGCATACAGAATAACCTAATAATATCGAATATCAGCAGAGGAGAAAAATTGATATTGTGCTATACAATAATAAACAGAAAATACAGAAGTAAAATGTACAGGGTAAAAAAAGGACCATAAAAACACTGAAGAAACTGAAAGACAAAAAAAATAATACTAAGAAATAACCAGTAAAAAATAAAAACATACGGGTTGGGAGAAAAAGAGACAACAAGAAAATATAAGAAAAAAGTAAAAGATGAGTTTAATAAAATAATTCAAACATTAATAACTTACCAATTTAAAGCATTGTGGAAATATATTTAAAAAAACAATAATAAAGATAGCAAAAGAAGTATGTGAAATTACAAAAATTAACAAAAAAATAGAAATAAATAAGGTAGTGGAATGACGAGCTAAAGTAGAAAATAAAATTTAAGAAATGGTTACGGAATGAATAGTTAAGGAATAGATACAAGAATCAAAAGTACGAAGTCCGGATAAAAAGAGCGAATTTGAGAGATTGAAAATCAAAAATAGTTCGCTTGGAATATATATATATATATATATATATATATATATATATATATATATATAATATATATAAGAATAAATGACAAACTAGTCCAATGCATAAAAAAGCTATACGAAAACACAAATACCTACGTGAGAACCTCAAACTTAGAGTCTGAGGAATTCATAACAGTAGATAGACTAACACTAGGAGAGTTATTAGCCTCGTTTTATTCAACTTAGTAACGGACGATGTCCGAAAAGAAATAAGGGGAAAAGTTAAAAATCTAAAAGTGGATTGCACAACCATGGAACAAATATAAGTATCAGGAAGTGTATTTGGCGATGGCTTGCTGATATGCGCAAAGAACAAGGAAGACCTATAATATAATTTGAATATATGGAAGAACGCACTACTTGCAAGACACTTAATAATAATTGTAGACAAGATTAAGGTGATGGTAATAGGAAAAGAAGAACTAGACATACCAATAAAAATAAATGGTTCCCAAATTGAGAAAGTCCAAACATTTAAATATTTTGGAGTAAAGACAGAGAGGAGCGGAAAAATCGATACAACAATAACCGATAGTCTAGAAGCGCAGCCAAAGTTTACCATGCATTAAAAAAACACATTCATAGAAAAAATATATTTCTAGTAAAACGCAAAGTAAAGTGTTCAAAATCATATTCGAACCAATACTGATGTATGTAAGTAAAAGTTGAGTACTGACAAAGCAGATAGAAAGCAAAATTAAAGCCATAGAAATAAAATTGCTACAGGATATAAAAGCAGTTACAGAAGGGATAAAATCAGAAATGGTGAGATAAGAAAGGAATTGGAAGTAGAGTCGATCTCAAAGAGCATCTAACTCCAACAGCTAAGACGGTTTGAAAATATAGTGCGGATGAGATACTGAGGGTGTTGAAATATTAAACAAAATTTAATTTTGATTTCTAAAATGGCTAGTATTTTAATGAAATATACATCTTTATTATTCTCAGTTCGAATTCGACGAAGAAAAGGTAAGAGTAATTCTTGCATTGTAACCCTTTGTTTAACGCTATTGGTCACTATACTACGGAGCCTTGAGTCCATTCTTATTTTGCTACATTAGTAGTAGGGGTGTAGATTTGTAATTATTGTTCTGAAATATTGCTCTTGTTTTCTTTTGTAGGTGTAAAATTTTGTTTGCTTATCTGCTAGGAGATTTGTTCAAGGTTATCGGAAGGATTTTTTTCCGTCATTGCGTAACACTTGTAGTTCATATTTATTTCTGGCTATTGTTTCAAGTAGTGTAATTAAAGACTCGATTAAATTGACCCCATATAGAAAGGTCAATAGTAATTTTGCGTCTGTCCGGTATATTTTGGGTTTTCTTCTTAATGTTTATTACTATTTGGTAATTCGAAACGGTTTAACCAGTATTCTGTTGTTTTCTAATGCTTGATATGTTTAGGTATTTTTTTATATTAATTTACTTATGGTAATTAACTGTAGAATTTTCTTTTTACAAAATAAATTTGTAGCTACGGGACTAAAGTTTGACAGTTGCAGAAAATCACGTTTGTTCTTTTTTAAACACACACATATTTGTAGTAGATAAATAATAAAAAGCCATAGTGGCCCTATAAATATTATATTAATCTTACTGTACAGTCAAATAAAGTTAAAATAACTATTACTTCTTAACCCTAACTTTATGTTGCCGTTAATTGTCAGGTATATCTCACCGATTGCGTGTTATTCGCGCCGCGAACATATTGCGTAGCGTTGGCGCCGCAACCCTTGTAGGTACCTAAGAACCGTGTAGTTTGCGCCATAGAGTTATTAACTACCTGAAGACCGAGGCGCTGTAATTACTGTTAAGTACTTTTCTTGGAACATTTTAACAATAAACCCAGAAGTAGACCGATTAGAAAATCATATTAAACGCTGTGCCAATACAATCGTTTCTAATTTTATTTATCTTTCAGCCCACATATACTGTTAGGCGAACTTACGCATTGTGTCAAAATCTAGTGATAAATATGTGCCTGGTGCTAAAAGAAGCCACCCAGACCAACGATCATTCGCATTTTTAGTTTTAATATTCAGACAACTATCAAGACGAATTGTAGCTTTATGTTTTAATCATATAATCATATATGTATATATATATATATATATATATATATATATATATATATATATATATATATATATATATATATATATAAATGATAATTAAAATCATTGTGTTGATGCCTGTTATATGATTAAAACATAAAGCTACAATTCGTCTTGATAGTTGTCTGAATATTAAAACTAATATATATATATATAAGAACTTTTGGGAAAAAAATTGCCACCTGCAATCTCTTTCTTTAGAATAAGTGTAATTTTTATATGAAAACTCTTCGTGTGGAATTTTAAAATACACGCGGTTTGCAAATTTTGCTATTGCATAATTATCTGACGGCAGTAGAGCATAATATAAGGTCTAATTAATTGATAATAATTAGATTAAAAAATATGAAAATTTGTTTGTTAACAAATTAAATTTGTTGCATTTCGATATTATACCGGCTTTGTTTCATCGGTCTTTTTCCTACAACCAATACGAATAACGCTGTGGAATGTTGGTACAGCAAACTTTATAAACTTGTTACTAAAAAAACCCAAACCTAGCAATAATTTTAAGTGCAAATGCCCCATCGCCAACAAATTATATTAATTTAGATATATCTTTATATCATATAGTTCATCACATAGTTCAAAAATTTAAGGAAATAAAAAATTTAAAATCCTGTTTAAAAGCAGTTGCTTACATACAAAAATTAAAATAATATGAATGTATATAGTGTACAATAGTAGTATATGTAAAATGTGGGCTGAAAAATAAATAGTTTAAATTAGAAACGATGAAGCCTTTATTATAATTTTCTAATCGGTCTACTTCTTGGTTTATTTTTAAAACGTCCCAAGAAAAACTACCTAACGATAATTACAGCGCCTCGGTTCAACTCTACAGCGCAAACTACACAGTTTTTACATAATTAGAAGACTTGAGGCGCCAAGGCTACGAAATATAACCGCGACTCGAATGACGCAACGCCATCTCACCGTTTGTTTTATAATATATCTTTCTTTTCGGTTACGTATTTCTTATTTTGTTGTTGTATGTGTTTAATTCGAATGTTCTGGTCGGACCTACTATATTTCATGCTAATAGAAGGATTTCGCGGCTGGTGTTGTATTTTATGCTAATCCAGCAAAAAGTTGGGGTACGGTTTCTTTTTTATCTTTCCATGACTCTGCAATAAAGTATTCCTTTTTCCGACTTGCGTATAATGATAGCAATCAATTCTTTCGTTTTAGTACGTAGTAACTTAGGTTTATCGACGGGTATATTTATATAGTCCAAAATAATGATTTCAACTCTTTTATGTGTAAACCTAATTCGTTATTTTGTTATTATTAGGAAGTTAGTTCTTTATAATAATTAACAACCTAAAAAACTCTTTATTTTGATTAACCTAAGTGTGGTTATGTCGTGGCAAGTTTTGCTACTTTATATAGTTACAAGACCTTTGCAACGGATGAAATTGTGAGTTGCCAGAAACATAATTTTCATTAAAAAAAAATAAGTAATATTTTCACTGACTACAAATTCTTTAAACTTTATTAATTGTAAAATAAGAGTTTTGTTCTTGTTTATACTAATTTTTAATTATTTTTACATCTATTATACATAAAATAATTCTTTCTTATTGTAAAACGGTATTACTACATAGTAAAAATTATTTTAAATAGCTTAATACATTTTCTTATCTTTAGTATGTACAATTTAGTGTGCTTTTTAATAAAATGTGATAGATGGATAGTGTGTTCCTAACTGTATAGTCAATTGTTTGTTTTGGCGAAATGAGTATTCAGCAACACACATAAGTTGCAAATGTAGGATCAAAATAACTTTTTGAGTTTTAAGTATTTAGATATGTATTTTTTTGCTGTCTTTAATGTCTAAATTAAAGAGCGATATAACTTTCCAAGTAAAATTTCATTATTAATTATCGATAAAAAATTCATGAAAATCGAAAAATTGAGTTTTTCGTAAAAAATTAATAACTTTTTCATTTTTCAATATTTTTTTATAAAATTTTAACTGTGAACTCTTGAAATAATCTTCTTGGCGATAGTATTATAATTATTTTAAATATTTAATTGGCAAAAATAAGTGTAAAATACGAGTGTAGACCAAAGCGCGTAAAATGTTTATAACTTTTTGAATTTTTAATATTTTGATTTGAACTTGTTTTTGAGATGCCTCTTATAATTCCTTTTTTTAACTTGAAAATAGGATTTATTATTATCATTAAAAATTTTATGTAAAGAAATTTTTAAAAATCATGATTTCTGCTATTATAGACGTTTTATTTATACAAAAACAATTGCAAAAATATTGTTTTTAGTAGGAATTCACATTATATAGAAATTAATAGAAATATAGACATTAATAGAATAATATAGACATTAATAGAAAAATAATGATAATTAAAATTTTACTCAAATATAAACTTATTCTACTCCTCCACTTTTCGTACACAAGTATATTCGATGAAGATCGCACATCGGTCGGTTACACGAAGGACACTTCATTTTAGATTTTTTGTCATCCGAGCACAGCGCACATCTCATTTTAACAGAGAATTTTGGTCTTTTCTTTCGTGTTGCATCGGCTGCTCCAACTGCATTATGGTTTTTATTCCAGTTCGAATGCTGAGTCGCAAAGTTTGATTATCTAACATAGGCGCAACTGCAGTTGCGGCTTCGTGAGATGCACGGCCAATCTTTTTAAACAATCGTTTTAAACAAAAGCGTCTTAAAAAGGTGGGATATTTTGGACCCCATTGTGTCCTTAACATTTATTTTAGTGTAAAACGAAACCATTTTTGTTTGTTTTTCTCGTCAATTTGGCGACTATTAAGAGTAAGCCTTACCGTTTTAAGAGAAAACATTTTTTTCGATAACAATAATGCTTTCGTTGCAAATAGTGTTATGTCATACTTTTTGCGTCACCGACGCTTGCGAGAATCATTTCTCGAAGACGACAAAGATCAAGTAGCTGCAAATGAGGCATCATCGAGGGAGAAAAACCGTGAGAAAGTCGAGGATTAAGATGACGAATTCGAGCCATCTGACTTAAGTTCAGAAGAGATAGAAGCGATCGACGAGGAGAACACATATTTGCAGCAACGGCTTTTAATCGCTCGAACTCGTCGAGAACAGACTCGCGCTCTTAGTCGAAGGCGAGGTCGAGAACGACCAGCAACAATATTAAAAGCTACAAATGGAACTTAAGAACTCCTGAAAAACGTTCAAGTAAATGTATACTATATATTTGTTTTTTGTCGAAAATAGTTGGCTGCGGTTACCGTTACTCTCCTGTACAACTGTAGTACTTATTATACATTGAAAGAGAGATTGAGGGAGAAAAAGATAAGGATGTAGAAGCGACTATGGTAATGTACGCAGCGGTTTTATCGATCAGCAGTATAATATTTTACAGTATTACAAATCGAGTACATTATAATAAATTTTAAAATATAAATTAAATTTTCACTGATGCCACGGAAATTATTCTTGGTCCAGCTGGTTCAACTGCTGATTTAATTATATATGAAAAAATTTGGCAAGTACTGTTTACTGACAACATAATATAAATAATAGTTGAGCATACCAACAACAAAATTGAAGATACTTGTGAGCGACTGATTGATCGCGGTCTTGAAATGCAATCGTACCATCACCATACCAATATTACTGAAATGAAGGCGTTTATTGGACTGCTGCATTATTCGGGGGCTTGGAAATCATCTAACACAGATGTTTACAAACTATAGAACGATGAGAATGGCATTACGATGTATCGTTGTGTAATGTCAAGTTCTCACTTTTCATTTCTCTACATGTGCCTGCGATTCGATGATATAATTAAAGAAATCCAAATAACAAATTATCTCCAATTCTAGAACTTTGGGATTTATTCATGAATAATTGTCAAAATTGTTACATTGTCGCGTAAAAAGTTACGATAGATGGAACAATTGCTTTGTTTTCGAGGCCGATGCGGATTTCATATGTATATAAAATTGAAGCCCGATAAATACGGTTTGAAAATCTTTACACTTAACAATGCTACAAGTTATTTATACTTTTGGATTTCATATTTGGGAAAATATGTTATTAGAGGTATGTTGCCGAACGAGAGTGCATCTGAACATTTCTTCAGAAAAGTAACGGTTTCGATTCACGGTACTAAACGTAGTGTAACTTGCGATGACTGGTTTAAAACTATTCCCTTTTTGATGGAGCTGTGCTTCCTGTCTATAATTTTTTTTTATTATTTCAATTAGGAATATACAGTCACATAGACAGATATTTCTACATAAATTTAGAGTGATTTAAGACCTAGAGTTCCCTAGTAATAGTACAGTTATATTATATCAATTTATGTATCTGTTCGTGGTTACAATATTTACTTAAGGTGTAATTACTAAAATACATAAAGTTGAAAGTTTAAATTTACACTTCTAAAAGTAATTTATTTATTAAAGTTTTAAATTTTACTAAGGAGCTATTAAAGAGATCAACATTATTTAACCTATCATTGTGAAGTCTACATGCACGTCTAATGAAACTGTTTTTAGCATAACATAGTTTACTGCTAGCAATAGAAAAAAGATTCTTTTTACAGCAATTCCTTTCCTGTTTATGGGGTATGCGAAACAAGATGTTTTGTAATAAGGCGGGTACATCAACAAAGTTGTTTATTATTTTATAAAGAAACACAGCGTTAGCACATTCACGTCTACATTTCAGTGAGGGTAGTCTAGGCGTTTTAAGAGAGGTTTCGTAATCCAAATAGCAATATCCTGTTCTATATTCTAAAGGTTTTATAAATTTCTTTTGTAATCTCTCAATTCTACTAGAATTAATTTCATACAGTGGGTGCCAAACCAAACAAGCAAATTCCAATCTACTACGAACATAACTATTGTATAAAAGTATATATGTGAAAGAGCTCTTAAAAGACTTACCCACTCTTAATATAAAACCCAATTGTTTATAGGCTTTGCATAAAATATTGTCAATATGAGGCACAAAATATAATTTAGCGTCCATTAAAACACCTAAATCACGAACTTCTGTCACTTTATTAAGATCCTTATTATAAAGTTTATACGAATACTTAATAGGTGGCTTTTTTCGGGTGAAAGTAATAAAACAGCACTTATCTAGATTCAGAAAAAGGTTATTATTCGTGCAGAAGGATTCTAAGCTAAGTAAATCCTGCTGTAATAGACAACAATCATCGACACTCCGAATAAGCCTGAAGATTTTAGTGTCGTCCGCATAAAGTAATACATAGAATGCGCTATGCTTTTCGTGATGTTGATGTAAAGTGTAAATAATAGAGGACCTAAATGGGACCCTTGAGGTAGTCCAGAACTAATATCTTTATATTGTGACGAAAATCCTCCCATTACTACAGCCTGACATCTGTTTTCGATGTATGATTTTATCCATCTTAATAAGTCACTGTGTATACCGAGCCCCCAAAGCTTCAACAATAATGTGTTGTGACAAATTTTATCGAAAGCCTTGGCAAAATCAGTATACACGGCATCCATTTGACAGCCGTTATCCATGGCATTAAGAATAAACTCAGTAAAACTCAGAAGGTTAGTTTCAAAACTACGACCATTAACAAAGCCATGTTGGTGGGTTGTAATAAAACAACGAAGGGCACTGAATAATTGACTGGTAACTATCTTTTCTAATATTTTACCAAACTGGCATAACTTGGAAATAGGCCGGTACTTCTCTATGTTTTGCGTAATAGACCCTTTAGGTATCGGAGTAATCCAAGCTCTCTTCCAAATTTTTGGTACACATCTTTCAGAAATTGAGTTTTTATAAAGCAATGATAGAGGCAACGCCAAAGTAGAATAACATTTACTAATTAGTACTGGATGCACACCGTCAGGCCCTGCACCCTTGTTAATGTCAATATGCTTAAAGAACTTTTTCACAATTTTTTCTGTTATATCTATGCTGCTAATGTCTGTTACGCAATTCAAAGGAGATTTCAGCTCTTTAATATTTATAACTGTTGGATTGGCTTCCTCAAACACAGAATGAAAATGAACAATAAAAAATTCGCAAATTTGCTGTCCGTCAGTAGCGCACGCACCTTTGTAGTACATAGTTTGCGGCAGACCATCGTTAGAGAAGACCGACTTCACAAAAATCCAGAAAAACTTGGGATGAGTCTTAATTTTTTCTTCTGAATATTTAATAAATGTTTCTATTTTATTTGCCCTTTTTCTGAGAATCTTGAAACTATTGTAATCGAGGAGATTTCCGAATATTTTCCAAAGACGATGGTTTTTCCGTTTTTCTTTTAATATTTTTATAAGCGGTCTGCTATTCCACCGCGGTAAACTATTATTATTAGGGTACACTTTACGACGGGGAACAAAACGCGAAATTAAATCATCAAGTATGCTATAAAATTTTGATATGCATTGCTCAACATCCAAATTCTTAAAAATTGATTACCAATTAGTTTGTTTTAATTCATCATTTATTTTCTCAAAATTTGCTCCATGAAAATTATAAATATATGAAATACAGGGCTTCAGAGGCGGTGTATAATTTAACATAAGGTCTATTAAAAGTGATTTATGATAAGTGTCTTCGGGCGTGAGCTAATAATCACAACTAGTAATGCGACAGTCCGTAGACTCGTTGCATATGATTAAATCTAGAATATGGTCACTAGTGTTTTTAATATTATATGTCTGTATAAAATTTGTAAACGCCAGAAACCCATTAAAGTGATTAACTGGTAAGTTTCCGCTCGGAAGAATTGAGGAATGGAGGCAACAGCGTGATGAAATAGAATCCGTCCAATTTGCTTCATCTAAATTAAAATCGCGCGTTAACAAAAAAAACATCATTAGGTTTATCAATTATAATGTGACTGGCGATATCGAAAAAAGAAATCAACGCATCACGGTAGCCAGGTCCTCGCGGAAAATAAACGCATGCAATGTTTAGGTATGAGCGGGAAGGACCACCGCAACTGTCATTGCCATCGGCTCCAACATTCAAAGGCACGGAAAACCATACGCACTCTGCTGTCGTGGCGGGGGGACACGGCCAGTCCCGGCGCAATGGCAGCAAGTTACGGCGCACCGCTACAAGTACCCCACCACCCCGCGTCAAACCTCTGTCCGACATCGATCGATCGGCTCGATACACTAAATACCTACCATCAAAATATTCTCTGTCGTAAAAATCAGCTGTCAACCAACTCTCACTAATGCTAATAAAATCAAAATCAGACTGTGCGACCTGTGAATAAAACTCTTGCGATTTTGTACGTAACCCGCCTACGTTTTGGTAATAACCTTTAAAATTCATATTAGCCATTTTCAAATGCAACAATTAATAGTAATAAATCACTGCTAGTCTTATTTCGTATTCGCACACAACAAAGGAGCGGTTGCTGTGACTGTAACGTTATCACGTCATAATATGAAGCTATTAACATGTTAAAAATTTTGCTTGTGATATAGTCAAACCACTTCAAAACTGTGCGGATTTCGTACATCTTGTACACGTGTAGTACTAATGGTATGGCAATAATAACTACCTGGCAGTAAATACATTCACTAATTATTGATAGGGTGCGAAGTAGATCACAATGATAAGTTGTTACGTTGCATACACTTATGTTGCTTATTAAATTTAACAAATGAAAAATTGTAACACAGTAAATTAATAATAAAAAACAGGATTTCATGGTAAAAAGTCACTTCATTTTTAACAGATCGTTTTCATTGTTTATACGAATAACTTTAGAAGTGCCACTCTTCCTCACAAAGATCTTACAATCCTTGATCCATACGTATGCGTAATTGAGCTTTTTTTTTAGAAGTCTAGCACGTTTTAAAAGAAGTTTATGGGTAGGAGTCAGGTGGACCGATATGTATAAAGTTTCAGCTGGACCAGCGAGGCCGATGTCCGCAATGGTAAGACCGCGTCGCACGTGCACTGCCCCCAGCATACGATCCTTGCAAATACGCCTGGTTAGCTTTACAATGATAGCTGGAGCACGAGTGTTGGAGCGCACACGCTGCTGTTCATCCACATCTTCAGTATCAGCACTAACTACTCCTCCAAATCTTCGTACCCGATATATAGAATCGACGTCGGATTCCGTTAAGGTAAAGCCAACCTTAGCACAAATAGCAGATAATATTGCCGGAAGGTTTTCGCCTTTTTTCAGTGGTACCCCAGATATTTCGAGGTTGTTCATACGTAAAAATTGATCCCGTATTAGGCTGTCCCTTTGCAAATCGGCAATTGTCTTCTCAGCTATGCTCAACTGCTTCTGTACACTTGTAACAGCTGTATACTGATGTTCTACCGATGACAAGCGGCTGTCCATCTCTTCAAAACGTAAAGTTAAAGAGCCCAACTTGGAATCGAAGTCCTTAACAGCCCTGGTGTTGTCAGCCAAGTCCTCTTTAATAACACACAAGCCAGTTCTAATTGCCTTAACTTCTGCTAGTAAAAGAAGCATACTGTCGCTCCCAGGAAGGTACGATGATGCGCCGGTATACGCTCCGCATCGCCAAGCTGCCTTTTTTTAGAGTTTAATTCTCCTATGTCCTGATTCTGTAAGTCCGGCACAGGCAAAATGTAAAAGACCTTTACAAGAGCTACAGGTCGTTCCATCCGTAACGGTCTCATTGCATTTTGGACAATCCATTTTTCAATATTTTAGTTTTGGTAGCGTATTTGTAGGTATCTATACTACTGCGTGCAGGTATTAGGAGGTAGAAACAACAACGCGCAACGATGTAGCGAAGGCTCACGTACGCGGCGACCAGTTTAGCTAAGCGCACAGATTTACCTTAAGCAAGACTGCGGCTCCGCTGCTGCGATAAAACAGGTATAGCTCGGCACGCACGTCTGCTCTGCTTGAAGGCACTGGGTCAATTTGGCACAATTAGTAAAAATAAAAGATATATCCCGGCAGAAATTTTTGTCCTCAAAAACTGTACCAGATACAAAGTTTTGCTTTGCATCACAAATAACACTGTTATCTTACACAGAGAAAAATGATAAAATGGTTATCGTTGCATCGACTTTTGCAGACTCGACAGATATTACAGACTGGTAAGCCAAACATCATCTTACACTACAATAAACAAAAAATGCTAACGACTGTTTCGACCAACTTTGTTATGCGTATACAGTCAGAAAACGGGCAAATTGATGGCCAATGCGATACTTCTTCAGAATTTTAGATCAAGTAGCTGTAAATGCTCGCATTTTGTTAGTTAATAATTACATTAACATTACTGTAACAGCCAATAATTGTTTAAAAAGATTAGCCGTGCATCTCACGAAGCCGCAACTGCAGTTGCGCCTATATTAGATAATCAAACTTTGCGACTCAGCATTCGAACTGGAATGAAAACCATAATGCAGTTGGAGCAGCCGATGCAACATGAAAGAAAAGACCAACATTCTCTGCCAAAATGAAATGTGCACTGTGCAAGTGCTCGGAGGACAAAAAATCGAAAATAAAGTGCCCTTCGTGTAACCGACTGATGTGCGATCTTCATCGAATATACTTGTGTACGGAAAGAGGAGGCGTAGAATGAGTTTATGCTTGAGTAAAATTTTAATTATCATTATTTTTCTATTAATTGTTCTTATTTAATGTGAATTCCTACTAAAAACAATATTTTTGTAATTGTTTTTTATAAATAAAACGTCTATAATTGCAGAAATCATGATTTTTCAAAATTTTTTTTTCATAAAATTTTTAATGATAATAATAAATCCTATTTTCAAGTTAAAAAAAGGAATTATAAGAGGCATCTCAAAAACAAGTTCAAATCAAAATATTAAAAACTCAAAAAGTTATAAACATTTTACGCGCTTTGGTCTACGCTCGTATTTTACACTTATTTTTGCCAATTCAATCTTTAAAATAATTATAATTTTGTAAGTAACGCTATCTGAAGTAATACTATCGTCAAGAAGATTATTTCAAGAGTTCACAGCTAAAATTTTATAAAAAAATATTGAAAATGAAAAAGTCATTAATTTTTTACGAGAAACGCAATTTTTCTATTTTCATGAATTTTTTATCGATACTTTATAATAAAATTTTACTTCGAAAGTTATATCGCTCTTTAATTTAGACATCAAAGACAAAAAATACCTATCGAAATACTTAAAACTCAAAAAGTGATTAACATTGTACGCGATGGGGTCCAAAGTACCTATCCCATGTGCTGTGTATAATATTTTTTTAGCGTTTTATTTAAGGGTTAAAATTTTCTCAAAAATTATTTTTATCATCTAAATTTATTTATTACATCAAATATTTCAGCATTTTTATATTTTAGTCTTACTTATTTAAGGGTAAATCGCAAAGTAATTACATTTATAGTACATATATACAAGGGTTATTCAATATTAAATAAATCTAAAACTTATTTTTGTAATGCTTGCGATATAGATCTTTCACAGGGTAATAATTTAAAAAGGAATATCGTTGAACAACTATTGGTCAAATTTTTAAAGATACGGCGTTGCCATAGAATAGCTGCCAGCAAATCTTATCAGTCATTTCTGTTTGTACGCCTTAGCAAAAAATAACATAATGCTTTCGTTTCACTGTAGTAGTAGCCGACTCTTAATCTTAATAGAACATTTTTATTTCTACAGATAACGGAAGGCTCTCAAATAGAAGCATTTTAGTAGTATGGATGAAGATCTTGAACAATAGTCTAAATTAAAATATTCACATTTAAGTATTTTATGTAGCATTTTATAAAAATATTTAGTATTAAAAACGTTAAAGGTAAAAAAATATGTAAGTAATAGAAGTATTATTTTCTTTAATCGAAGAACAGGTAAGTAAAGAGACATCATGAGCCATTTTGAAAAATAAATAACATATTTATTATGTAATGCCATCTATCTAAATAGCTGGTACAACTAGGTAAACATTATTGAGCAGTAAGTTATTTTGATCCTACATTTGCAACTTATGTGTGTTGCTGAATACTCATTTTGGCAAAACAAACAATTGACTATACAGTTAGGAACACACTATCCATCTATCACATTTTATTAAAAAGCACACTAAATTGTACATACTAAAGATAAGAAAATGTAGTACGCTATTTAAAGTAATTTTTACTAGGTAGTAATACCGTTTTACAATAAGAAAGAATTATTTTATGTATAATAGATGTAAAATTAATTAAAAATTAGTATAAACAAGACCAAAACTCTTATTTTACAATTAATAAAGTTTAAAGAATTTGTAGTCAGTGAAAATATTACTTATTTTTTTTTGATGAAAATTATGTTTCTGGCAACTCACAATTTCATCCGTTGCAAAGGTCTTGTAACTATATAAAGCAGCAAAATTTGCAACGACATAACCACACTTAGGTTAATCAAAATATAGAGTTTTTTAGGTTGTTAATTATTATAAAGAACTAACTTCCTAATAATAACAAAATAACGAATTAGGTTTACACATAAAAGAGTTTGGACTATATAAATATACCCGTCGATAAACCTAAGTTACTACGTACTAAAACGAAAGAATTGATTGCTATCATTATACGCAAGTCGGAAAAAGGAATACTTTATTGCAGAGTCATGGAAAGATGAAAAAGAAACCGTACCCCAACTTTTTGCTGGATTAGCATAAAATACAACACCAGCCGCGAAAGCCTTCTATTAGCATGAAATATAGTAGGTCCGACCAGAACTTTCGAATTAAACACATACAACAACAAAATAAGAAATACGTAACCGAAAAGAAAGATATATTATAAAACAAACGGTGAGATGGTGTTGTGTCATTCGAGTCGCGGTTATATTTCGTAGCCTTGGCGCCTCAAGTCTTCTAATTATGTAAAAACTGTAGTTTGCGCTGTAGAGTTGAACCGAGGCGCTGTAATTATCGTTAGGTAGTTTTTCTTGGGACGTTTTAAAAATAAACCAAGAAGTAGACCGATTAGAAAATTATAATAAAAATCTTCATCGTTTCTAATTTAAACTATTTATTTTTCAGCCCACATTTTACATATACTACTATTGTACACTATATACATTCATATTATTTTAATTTTTGTACGTAAGCAACTGCTTTTAAACAGGATTTTAAATTTTTTATTTCCTCAAATTTTTGAACTATGTTTTTTATCTTTATATTTAAATTAATATAATTTGTTGGCGTTTATGCGGTAGCCGCAGTTCTACCAACGATGGGGCATTTGCACTTAAAATTATTACTAGGTTTGGGTTTTTTTAGTAACAAGTTTATAAAGTTTGCTGTACCAACATTACACAGCGTTATTCGTATTGGTTGTAGGAAAAAAACCGATGAAACAAAGCCGGTATAATATCGAAATGCAACAAATTTAATTTGTTAACAAACAAATTTTCATATTTTTTAATCTAATTATTATCAATTACATAAAACCTTATATTATGCCTTATTTCCGTCAGATAATTATAATTGAATAAAAATTTATGAAGTGTGTGTAGAATTTTATTTTTGTCGAAAATAACTATAGCTCAAAGCTATAAGAATGTGTTTGAGAAACTGTATATTTGAGAGCCATTCGTTAAAAGGATTCACCTAGTTAGATTATATCCAATTTTTTAAAATTAAATTATTATTATGATTTAAATATCAAAGCTGGTACTTCAAAATTTATAATTGTTATTACTAGTAAATGATTATTATAAATTAAACCAAAACTGCACATAAAATATATAAATTAGTAAAACTAATTATGTATAAAAATAATGCTTCGTGTGGTTGGTTTTCGGGTTGTCAGGCCGTAGTTGAAGTCCCAAAAAACTTTTGACGTTTTGTCCACAACCCGAGAACCAACCACGCAATACACCATAACACCATTCGTGAAAGCTTTCGCATCTACTTAATACGCCTCTACGGGGAGGAGGTTTACAATATGTAAGACAACTCTAGAACTTATACCAGTCCAGTCTTGCATTTTTACTACGTTGTCGAAATCAAACACCACTTGCGCACTCTTCAACCTCAACCAATTTATCGAAAAACGGAAACTGCTTTAGTCAAAGAACAAGTACAAGCTATAAAGGAAACTCTCGCTCTTTCCATTCTGTGGAGAAATACTGATCGGCCATTTGACAATTTTCTAAGTTTCAACGTTTACAAAAAAATGCGCTCCTACATACTTGGATTATAAACAAACTGTAATAAACCTTTTCAAACACAAGCTTATCTAGAAAACCATCAGTGCTCTTAGCAAAGGTAAACAGTTTGGGGTAGGTATCACCTAAATTCATTCTGGTTAAGAAAATCGTAGCTAACGTAGAAACAGCCATACGGAACCTTTCAGCAGAGGAAGTACGAGTCGAGACTTTATGCATTTTATGCTATGCTAAGCCGCCTAAAAAGGACTTATCCAGAACTCTACGTAAACTCAAGAATGACGACACTGTCATCGTCTTGCCAGCAGATAAAGGTAACGCCACAGTTGTACTATCACAGAAAGATTACCCAAAAAATAACCGAACTGCTTGATTCGAACACTTACGTTGTGGTAAGACGCTGATACTACATGACACGAGCAAACCAACAAAAATTTCCTTTCTGGATGACACCATCAAGAAGAAACCAATAACATCAAAGGCGCTACCAGTACCAGCTTTGATATTTAAATCCTAATAATAACTTAATTTTAAAAAATTGGATATAATCTAACTAGCTGAATCCTTTTAACGAATGGCTTTCAAATATACAGTTTCTCAAACACATTCTTATAGCTTTGAGCTATAGTTATTTTCGACAAAAATAAAATTCTACACACACTACATTTTTTATAATTATTCAACAATTATAAAGAAATAAGATTAAAAACATACGCAAAGTAGTATGAAGGATAAACTATTCTACACGGGCGGACAGATAATAGAAGAATAAATAACCCACAACAATTGTATGTATTGTATATTTGTAGAAATATTTTATAATAAAAGGTGTTTTAATATTCATAAAATAGTTTTTTATATTTTTTAATAGAATTTTTTTTGTTCCAGTGAGTTTTGCTTTCCCATACTTTTTTCACCGATACTGGCCCATTCATTGTTTTTAAGTGTCCTTACTATTGCAATGGTATTTGTTCTATATGTTCTTTTATTGATTCCATATTAAAATCTGCTCCATTTTAAGCATTTTTAATTCTTTCCAATCTTGGAATCCTCGCAGATGTTTTATTTCGGCCGCTTCTAATTTAATCTTATCTTTTCTTGATAGGATCCATGTTTCACATACGTATGTCAGAATAAGCATGTATATCGTTTTGTACACTTTTAGTTCTGTCTGTACAATACGGATATCTCTTTCTTATTTATGATACTCTTGCTCAATGTATAATATGTTTTATTTGCCTTTACTATTCGATTATATAATTCTTTGTTTGCCTCTTTGTTTGGTCTAATAATTGGCTTTCTATTCTTATTTGTTG